>OY282491.1:1085396-2319629 GCA_958295575.1 Leucania comma
GGAGAAGCGGTCAGGTGATCGCACGAAATGAAATAATGCCAATGAAAGCCAAATGAAATAATTTTTTTTTCAATTCGTAAGTCGGGACCGTTACCACTGCGGTTGTGACTCAAGATGCATAAAAAACATCAGTAAAAAACCATTGGGTAAACAAAGATCCTTCCTTATAGTAAGCTTCAAGATAATTACAGGTTAACTGCATGGCCCGCCCACCAGACATTTCAAACCGCCTCCAATTAGTTACTTAGTAATCATTCAATTTAAGAAGTTTTTTGTGTTACAAGAAGCTGTTAATACCACTTTTTTGCCACTGTTGATACAACCACAGGATTTTTTTTTTCAAATTGTTTAACACGTTCAGTGCTGTACGAGGTCTAATAGGCCTCGTACGTGGCTTCCTTGCGGTGCGGCTAAAAACATCGTCTTTTATGTCCTGCAGAGGAGTACCACTTTAGTTTAGATAGATAGATAGTGCGCGGCAAATAAGTTGAAATATTTGCTATGATCACGCGCAGACCCGAAAATTGTTTATAATCCTCGTCACACATGTTGAACCATTATTACAATCGTTCTTGAAAGCGCAGTAACCGAGTTTTGGATCTCAATCGAAGAAGGGAGCTGCGCGTAACAATACCAAATGGTTCAACATATTTTCCGCGTACTATACTCTTTTTGTACACCATAAAAAGAAAAAAGAGAGAGAGAGATGATTGTGAGAGTTTGGGCAAGAGATGAATATATAACTAAGATGCCCTATCAAAATGGAATCCAATGGTGTATCTGATCTACTTTAGTAAGGGGTCACTTTGACCTCGTACCGTAATTTAAAAAAGGCTTTTAATATTTTTAACATTACGAGGCCTAATAAGCCCCTTACCGTCATAACGGATAGTTTTCAACACACGAGGTTTTAAACGCCCCGTACCGCAAGAATGGAAACAATACATAAATGAGTGCCGCTGTAATAATCTAGTGCTTGACTGCGATCCCACCTGATGGTAAACAGTGATGCAATCGATGATGGTGAAGCGTACTAGTTTATTAAGATCCTATACACTCTACCTTTGAAGACACCTAAATTATAATCGGGCGGGAAGACCGCAGCAGGCAAACTGTTCCAGTCCGTCTTATAGAAAGAAAGAGAGAAAGAGAAGCTTCTACGGTCCGGACTAAGCGTTTTGCCTCGTCGTTTATAACGCCTACATCGAAGGACTAGAACAGTCTGCCTGCTGCGGTCTTCCCGTCCGATAATAATGTATGTGTCTTCAAGGCTAGAGTGAATAGGCTCTTAATAAACTAATGCGCTTCAACATCAACGATTGCAGCACTGCTTACCATCAGGTGGGATCGCAGTCAAGCACTAGTTTATATGAATAAAAAAAACTGAAAGAAAAATATTTATGAATCAAACTAGTTGCTGCCAGCGGTTTTACCCACATTATATTAGAAAAGTATCTCAAGGTAACTTCCTCTCAGGATACAAAGTATCCTATATGCTATTCCAGGGTATGGTCTACTAGTATACCAAGTTTCATCAAAATCCATTCAGCAGTTTAACCGTAAACAATTAACAAACATACACACAAAAATATTAGTGTGATTAAACTAAAAATCACAGGCATTTAGTTCCAAATCGATATAGTTACAAATTATATTGAAGTTTTTTTGGACAAAAAGGTCGCCATGTTGTCCCAGAGATGTGTTTAACAAAATTCTTACAAGCAGGCAAAGGAAAAAAAGGTATACAACCTGTTAAGTGCGGACGGAATCAGGATAAAGGGTTCTGTAGGATTTTTTTTTAATGTATTTTTTGGTACATATTTTGAGAGGCCCTGACTTACGAGTTGTAGGTCGCGGGTTTAAACCCAGCTAGGCGTATTACTTTGTGTAATTTATCTCATCACCACAGCTCTTAAAACGGTGAAGGAAAACATAGTGAGGAAACCGGCATGTCCTAGAACCAAAAATTCGAAGAAATGTGACATCCACCAACCTGTACTGGGCCCGCGTGGTGGATTATGGACCATTTCTTCTCCTAGAGAAGAGGCCTGAGTCCCAGCAGTGGGAACATTAAAATGTTGAATATGATTCATAATATTTTTGAGCACTATAATTCATGCAGATATATATTTAAGTGATTAAAGATAAATTATTTACAAACTAGCTTTAGCTAATTATTTCAGAACATAATTTGCCCGTGTGACAAACATCAAAATCCGTTTGAACGTGAAGACTTAACAAATATATATTTTTTTCTCTTTTCTCTTCAGTCTGGCAATTTGAGTATTTTCTACGGCTTACACAAATGTCTTTTCTGAGTTGAGCTTTGCGCATACTTAAAAATTCTTGCTTTGACTGGACAGGTCCACCCAAATCTGTATGGGTTTTTCTTCAAAAAGACCATCTCCGACAAATATGTATGGTTCTCATGTGATTTGAACGTTACATATTTACTGTATGGACTTTAAAAGAGACTTTCAGGGTAGTTAGCTAGGAAACACCAGCCTCATCTAATTTAAACTGACGAAAAAATAAAATTTACGTGTAAAATTGTTTTTTAAAACTTATTTTCAAAATAATTGTCATTTAATATACACAGATACACAAAGTACCAAAAGAACCGAAGCCTACTGGTATCCAAAATGGTAAAGAAGGACCTTTCATTGGTGTGGTTTTAATCAGTAAAAGTTTGACACGCCCTCACGCTCCGTTCTAAAGCGGGAGATGTCATTAGATGATTTCTCGCCTTAAAAAAAAAAACTTTTGCCCTTACAATAATAGTGTGAAAAATCACAATTAGAAATGCTAACTGACTAGCTCCGTTTTGAATAACATTTACCCCCTAGAGGTGTATTTAAAAAATAAATTTCATTGACGAAACTTTTTCATTCGACTCCCTCCAATTTTACAAAAAAAAAAACATAAGTAGAAATAAAAAAAATGCCTCTTAACTCCAAATAAGACTTCTTCCCACCCCTTATTAGAATTAAACATTAAAAAACTAACCAAGCATTCAAACGAGGTGTATCAAATTGAATGGAGCCTCTGTCATTCCCATAGAGTTAGAAACGCCACGTCGGCAACGGCTAGAGTCGCCATTGTTAATTGAGAACACGTACGTGTTTTTTTTTTTGTCACTATTATTAAGTAGTCTCCTGCCGGGGTTGTCTGTATGTCCGCGATTAACTCAAAAACTAATGACCGAGTTATAAAGCGATTTTTACTTGTAGACAGGGTGAATCATGGGAAAGGTGCACATTATAATAGAAAAAAATCGAAATTTTCAAAGATATTTTTACCCCTGCGAAAATAAGACGGGTTGGTAGTGCTAAATAAAATAATTATTAGCTCTCTGGTAAGGTAATATGGAGTAAAATTTAAATGTAACTGTTAAGACTCAGGTTTCCTTTCTACGAAAGGGAATTTACCGTAATCCACCACGCGGGCCCAGTGGGGGTCGGTGGATGTCACATGTCTTTGAATTTTTTGGTTTCAGGATATACCAGTTTCCTTACGATATTTTCCTTTACCGTTTTGAGAGCAGTGGTGATGAAGTAAATTGCACAAAGTAATGCGCCTGGCTAGGTTTTAACCCACGACCTACAACTTGTAAGTCGGAGGCGTTACCACTCGGACACCACTGCTCAAATCTTGATGAGGTTATAAAGCCGATAAATTAGAAAGAGAAGTCTCTCATTTCTAACACTCTTACGTCTGCCATAGAAAACGGTGTATGTGGGAGAGATACATATTATATAATTGTATATCTGATAAAAAATATTTTAGCTGATGTGCTTTCTGATTAATTTTGAATTCGTTTTCACAGTTTTCTATTTTTGCATTATTTTTTTGGTACCGGAACAAGATGCGTTGAAAAACTTCGCTCAAAGTGAACCGACGACCGATCGTTGTGGTGACACTTGGGGGAGCCCTATGTCCTGCAATGGACGGCTCATGATTGAAATAATGATATTTGTTATTATTCGGGGCGGTCAGTGTACAAAAATCATTAAATAATATTAATTACTTTTATTACATTATCAATTACAACATAAAAATACTAATAAATATCAGTGTTTTAATGGTTAATATTAATAGTTGTGACATATATACATACATAATTATATTTAGTTAAATGGTAAAAAAAATCTAAGAAATAAAACATAAAAAAAATTCTATCACATTTGTTTTGGTTGGTAGGTATGTAATTTTTTGACAATGCCGTGTCTAGTAGCCACCAATGCATCTCAGAGTTCCGTGGTAATTCCGAACGAACCCTAATTCCGTGCAGGTCGAAAAAAAGAATACAAAAAGCGGTCGCCGAGGTTGGTCGCTGTCACAAAAACTTCTTGTTTGACTATGTGTGTATATTAAGTATGTTTATATTGGATATATCGATGCCTGCTGATTTCGGAATGCAGTCTTATCTAGTAGTCTATTTTAGGATAGAATGTTTTTGTTCTTTACTGTTGTTTCTCATATGAAATGTAGATAGATTGTGTGAGAAGTGATATGAAAGAAAAGGGAGTTAGTGATAGCGTGACGAGTGGCAGGACAGTATGGAAGAAAAGTACATGTTGAAGCTGGACAAGTGGGGAAATAGGCAAAAAATGCCGATGATTTTGATAATAGCATGGATTAGTCAGCCTTGTAATGTTCCCCTCGGCTGGGACTCGGGCCTCTTTTTTAGGAGAGGGAATGAGCCGTAATCCACCACGCAGGCCTAGTTTGATGCCACATGTATGCGAGTTTTTTATTCTGGGACAATATTTTTTTTACCGTTTCGGGAGCAGTGGTTTTTTTTTTTTTTTTATGGTAGGTAAAATCATCCAATGACAAATCCCGCCCTTGGGCGGAGCGGGAAGTAGTGTCAGACTCTTACTGACTAAAAACCTACCCCGTTCCTTCGTTGCCTATAGTGCCGGGGCTGAGCCTTCCTCTCAGAAAACGGCCCTTGACCCCAGCAGGCTTCGACCCTGCCTGCCTGCAGTTAGTAGGCTGGGCCTCTACGGTTTGCTGACAACTCCTTGAGGCGCGCGGGAACAGAACGCGCCGTCGACGACTTGGGCTCGGTCCGGTCTGTTACCGGACGATCGGACAGCGTGCTACCCATTGCACGCCGTTCGCAAGCCCGCGCCTACGGTGGCCGGAAATCGGGATCGGAATCCCGGCGGCGGCTGGGGCGAGCGCCCCGTTGTCTCTGCCTGATGCGGTCGGCCTCCTCCTTTGCTAGCATTACTGCTTCGCAGAAGGAGGCGACCGCCTGCCATCCCTCCTCACTACGGACCATGGCCTGAACCAAGGCCCGGCGAGAGAGATCGCTGCCGCCGATCGCCCCCACGAGGACACGGCGATGCTCCGCCCAGGCGGGGCACACCTCTACAGTGTGCTCCACCGTGTCCTCCGGGTGTTCCGCACAGTGGCGACACCCGGGCGAATCCTCCGCACGAATCCGGAACAGGTACTTAGCGAACTTTCCGTGTTCGGTAAGCACCTGCGTCGTGCGGAAGTTGAGAGCGCCGTGAGGTCTTTCCAGCCACGCCTCAAGGATGGGCCTTATCGCCCCTATTGTGGCGCGCCCCGAACGAGGTTGCGATAGTCGCTGACGCCATTTCGCCATGAGATCCCGCCGGAGCTCTGTCCGCCATGCCTCGACTTGTCGCGGCAGCGGAATTTCGCCCCGGCGTTGCATCTCCATGCGCTTATCGTGCATGTATGCAAGGACTGTTGCCTCCAGATCCCATGGCGGTTGGCCAGCAAGGAGGGTCGCCGCCTCGCGGGAAATCGTTCGGTACCCTCGCACCATGCGTATTGCCATGACCCTCTGGCACGCATTCAGCTGGGCCCTCGGTTGCTGTTGCAACGTCGGTGCCCACACCGGAGCCCCGTAGAGGGCCATGGACCGAACGATTCCCGCGTAGAGCTTCCGGCAGGAGGCGTCTGGTCCCCTGAGGTTGGGCAGGAGCCGCCCGAGAGCAGCCCCAGTCCGATTCAGTTTGGGAGCCAGACGTCGGAAGTGCTCCTTGAAGTTCCACCAGCTGTCGAGGACGAGTCCCAGGTACTTCATCGTCGACCCGACGCTGATGTGAACCCCTCCTACCGTTAGCTGGGATCCCGGTGGTGGCGCACCCCGAGGGCCGTGAAAGCACATGGCCTCGGACTTGTGCAGTGCCACCTCGAGTCCCAACTGCTGGATCCTTTCAACGACTATCGCAACCCCGCGTGTCGCTAGTTCGACCGCCGTCCGGTACGACTCTCCCCGGGCTAGGACCAACGTGTCGTCCGCGTAGCAGACCACGCTGACCCCGTCGGGGAAGTCGCCGCGCAGCACGTAGTCGTACCCGATGTTCCACAAGGGTGGTCCTAGTACCGATCCCTGCGGAACACCGCACGACATCTCTCGACGTTTCCACTCTCCCTGGTGACCGGGGTAGATAATATACCTCTCTGAAAGATAGGCCTCGATCACACGACAGAGGTAGTCGGGCACCCGGTGGTACCGGAGTGCCACTCCAATGCTACTCCAGGGCAGGGAGTTGAAGGCGTTGGCAATGTCCAAGGACACTGCCACGACACACCTGCCCTGGGACACCGCATCCCCTGTCGTGAGGGCTCGCACGCGCATGATGGCGTCCACCGTGGAGCGCATCCTGCGAAAGCCGAACTGGCCGTCCGAAAGGTCCGGCCCTACCCGTGCTAGGCGCGCGACGAGGCGGTTTGCAATGACTCTTTCAAAGAGCTTGCCCACCTCGTCGAGCAGCACAATGGGCCGGTACGCGGACGGAGAGTCCGCAGGGCGCCCCGGCTTCGCTATGAGGACCAGTTTTCCCGTCTTCCAGCGAAGCGGGAACTGGCCCCTCTCCAAGCATGCGCTAAAGAGCCCCCTCAATCGAGAGCCTCCATAGCCAGGACCCAGGCTTTTCCAGGCAAGCCGTCGGGTCCTGGGGCGGTATTTTTGGCACTCAGCCTTTGTACCGCCACTCTCATCTCTACCTCGGTCACCTCTGGAACATCGTCGTCGTCGTCGTGGTCCACGTCATTAGGGAGCAGTGGTGATGAAATAAATTACATAAATAAATGTGCCTGCCTGCGTTAAACCCATGACTGCTACCACTGCGCCCCTTGAGAATAGGCTAGTAATATATTAAGAGCCGGTTGTAGTTACTGAGTATTTTGAACTCTATGTCGACTTTGACGCCCCGTAACAGCGGTTTTATTTTTATAAAGAAACAATAACTATTCAAGATTTTGGTTTTTGCCAGACCCTTTAGAAACATAAGTTTTATTATTTTATGTCACTTTCAAATATTTCCGTGACTTAATCTCGTAGATATACATGTTTAAATCGTAAGTTAGAGTCAGATTCGCGATTTTTTTATTGAGCCAACTAATTTATATCATGTTTTGATTTTTGCCCGGTGATTGGTCATATGGACAATTTTAATCAAATAATTTAAGTTCTTTTATAGTTGTGGATTTCTAGAGGTTTTTTTTTTATGGTAGGTAAAATCATCCAATGACAAATCCCGCCCTTGGGCGGAGCGGGAAGTAGTGTCAGACTCTTACTGACTAAAAACCTACCCCGTTCCTTCGTTGCCTATCATACCGGGACTGAGCCTTCCTGAATTTCTAGAGGTTCAAAAAAATACAAAATGAGTAGAACCTGGCTTGACTTAAGAGTTGAAGATCGCGGGCTCAAACCCAGCCAGGTGTATTACTTTGTGTAATTTATTTCATCACCACTGCTCTCAAAACGGTGAAGAAAAACATCGAGAGGAAACTGGCATGTCCTAGAACCAAAAATTTGAAGACATGTGACATTCACCAATTCGCACTAGGCCCGCGTGGTCTTAATTAAGTTTTGATAATAGGTTACTAGGCCGTTACCAGTGGTTACTCGTTTAGGTAAAAAATTAGCCCAAGGAAACATACGCCGGGGATAAAAAGTGTGAGTATTACAGAATACTACACGACTAGATTATATCCTGGAATAGTACATTCCAGGTTATGGTCTAGCTGTGTACCAAATCCGCCTTATTCCAAAACGCGATCTAAATGTAACCGAGTAATAGTCCCGGAACTATATTTAGATCGCGTTTTGGACAAAGGCGTTCACCCATTTGAACGTAAAGAAGTAACAAATATACGTACACATACTATCGTCTTTATGATAAAAGAGTGATTTTAGCACAAGTACTTAATTCTTAGAATAGAATAGAATAGAATAGAATATAACTTCTTCTTCTTCACGTGTCGATGGTTTTCATTTCTCTTAAAGTGTTTGGTTCCAGTAGGTTATCACGTTCATAGCGGCGTCAGTGGCGTGTTTTTGGTCCTCTAAAGTACAGAGGACACTTTGGTCACTCTTATAAGTAGGCCATCGTCTGCTCTGGAGCGCCGTAGTCGCATCAAGTGTCGGAAGGGTTTATAGTACTCCATTTTGCCAGTTTGTCTTTTCAACGGCCTACTTGGGTTTTTTTATGATAGGTAAAGTCATCCAATGACAAATCCCGCCCTTGGGTGGGGCGAGAAATAGTGTCAGACTCTTACTAACTAAAAACCTACCCTGTTCTATTCATTGGCTTCGTCCTAGGGCCCCGGGTGACATTTTCACATAACTTTTGGCCCCAGTAGGCTTCGCTCTGCTGGGCCCCTACATTTTGCTGACTAATCCTTGAGGCGCGCAGGAACAGTATGCGCCATAAATGACTTGAGCTCGGACCGGTCTGTTACTGGACGGACGGACAGCGAGCTACCCATTGCCCGCCGTCCGCGAGCTCGAACGGTCTACTTGGGTGCATAATCTATTCATCACTTTCCATTTAAGTACTATTTTTTTACAATTTATTCAAATTAAAATACTGGCCCTTAAAACATTATTTGTCTCAATCCGCCATCTTGAACACGCTACATTGTCATCTGGTAGCCCGTCTCAATAAGCTGCTTATTTTTAATAATTCTTTGTGTCATAAAAATATTGATCGACCGCCATTTTAAATGCAAAAAGAGATACAGGTTTGCTGTCAATGTCAGTCAAACTTATCTGCAAGATCTAAGAAGTGTGTTCCTCTCATGTGGAATGTATGTAGGCAGGACTTGAGTCTTACCATGAGCTGTTAATGTCAAGCGTGGTAGCGAGAAAGAAGAATGGTGCTATACACCCTATATAGCCCAGCCCTTTAACCAGGGGCGTAGCTACCGCCGTATCTGCCTTATCAATTATACGGGGTAGCACGCTGTCCGATCGTCCGGTAACCGACCGGACCGAGCCAATCATCGACGGCGCGTTCTGTTCCCGCGCGCTTCAAGGAGCTGTCAGCACACCGAAGAGGCCCAGCCTGCTAACTGCAGGCAGGCAGGGTCGAAGCCTGCTGGGGTCAAGGCGTTTTCTGAGAGGAAGGCTCAGCCCCAGCAATATAGGCTACGAAGGAACGGGGTAGGTTTTTAGTCAGTAAGAGTCTGACACTACTTCCCGCTCCGCCCAAGGGCGGGATTTGTCATTGGATGATTTTACCTACCATAAAAAAAAAACAAAATCAATTATACGGGGCCCCCGCGCTACAGGGGCCCCCACGTAGGTAAAACTTCGCAACTTGTTATCCAAAACCGTTTCGTAGGGTAAACCAAGCATTTGTAAAAAAACACCTTTTTTTATACGGGGCCCCCGTAGTACTTTTGATACCCACGGGGGCCCTGTGAGACTAGCTAAGCCACTGCCTTTAACAGCCCAGTTTAGGTTATAAAATGGATGGGGATAAGAGCTTGTGGCTTGTGGGCTTCTAGACAGCAATCTTGCGAAGAGGTAGCTAGAAATAAATAGACGCTCTTTGAAACTGCTACTGAACTACTTATCCAAAGACATTAAATATACACCGTAAAATTTTGATCGTTTTAATCCCGTGGAGGGTCGATCCGGTATATGAAACAGTATCGATTTGTAAAGATAAAATAACAAAAATAAAGTACTTTTTTTTTAAACTCTAATTTATATAAGCATATACGAAATTATTATTTTTTGCCCAGAGTCGGGAAAGTGTGCTTGAAAAGAGATTAATCAGATTGAGTGAATGTCTTGAATTGTGAAAAGCTTCTGGATTCAAACCTACAAACTCATACATACCACATACACCTACATAAACTAGATCGCGGCCATTACCAGGGCTCATGTCAGCACACTCTATAGGGTGACTGGTAATTAGTGAACGATACTTAAACACGTGATTGTAGTCATGATAACAAACCACTTTTACTATGGGACCAAACTGACATTGCGAAAAATAATCTGCTGGTCACTACATTTGTGTTCGCCTAACTGGTCAAAATGTACTGGACTTCGGTGATTTTTTCGCGATTTCAGATTTGGTCCCATAGTAAAAGTTGTTTGTTATTATGACTACAATCACATGTTTAAGTATCATTCACTAATTACCAGTCACCCTATATATATGTTAGAGGTACCTATTCGGGACAGGCTAACTAGCAAACCTTTTATAAAGGAGTATATCTCCCAGTCTCCCAGACCTCCGACCAGACACCTGACAATCCAGGCAGAATTAGACACACCACCAGTATGGTGTTGTATCTGATTCGGGTAACTTTCCGATAGTTAGTAACCAGCTACCACCAGCCATTAAGCAATTAAATGGAAATATGTTTAATAATAAATTAAAATCTGCACGAGTTTTTTTTTATAAAAAATTTATTTTTTAATTCCTAATTCCTAAATTACTGTTTCAAATCCGACCTGGGTAAACTGTTGAAACTAAAACTGTAATGTTTATTAATATACTAGCTTTTGGCCGCTGCTTGCATCCCGCTTTACCCTACTTTACTCTACTCTACCCATCGACTTATACACCACTATTTTTTAATTATGGCAAATACTTAAAGGGATTATTAGAAAAGGTCTTGTTATTATTTAAGTAAAGTCTCAATACATAATATTCATAAACAACAAAGTTATGAGCGTTTGTTTATATCCCAAAATCTCACTCGATTTATGGAAACATTGTACAGGTTATTGTTTATGAATGAAAGAATGTCAATAAAAATGGAAAAACACTGCGCTTATTATTTTCTAGTAGTAGTTGTTATGAATGATGATTCAATTATGAATTTACCAATAATGACAAATTTTCGTGGACAATTTTGGGATTTCGTTTTTTGTACTTTTGACTACACAAATATGATCAGTAACGGGTACTGATCGAGCCCCATTTTTTTGTGCACTAATTAAAAAATAGGGGTGTATTCTAAGTGATAGACAAGCTCGTTCATGGAAATTATTTGTCACAATACTGAAACGTTAAAACAAAAGTTCGCTGCAGCGCTAAATTGTCATTATGACGTTTAACAAAACTTTTAAAACTTACAGCGCTTAAATACTGCAAAACTGCACTAATGTCATAAAGTCATCAATGTAAAGAGGTGTATGGCCTGCAGTACACTTAAGTCAAATAAAGTGATTGTACGGCACGCCTAATCTAGTGCGTAGTACATATATATCGATGACTCTACCATACTATCTCACCAATTTTCAGCCAAATGTGTTCCAGCCGTTCTTGAGTTATAAATAGTGTAACTAACACGACTTTCTTTTATATATATATAGATTAAATTCATATCTGTATAATTTCACACCGTTGTATAATAATATAATTGCAAGGAGAACTCTTAACTCCTATGTGGCATCACTGATTTCGCTACAGTGCTCACCAAAATTTGTTATACAAAGTAGAAATAACAGAAATCGCTGACATCAAAATCAAAGTCGTTACATCAATATAAAGATCAGAGTTGCAAACAAAGCCGGGCGACACAACGAATCAAAATACTGATCAATTGATTGCAACGACTCGATACATCTCGGTAGATCCACAAACGATACTGATTGAGGCTTGGCAGGGAAATGCAGAAACACTACTCCGAGTCGAGTCGGACTGTTGTTTTGAATTAACATAATCAACGACTGAAAAAACATTGCATAACTAGCTGATCCGGCAAACTTCGTATAGCCAAATAATAGAAATTCTCCGTATTTTCTCACCGTTTCAACCTTCCCTGAAGTGCCTCTCACTCAAAGAAATTAATTTCGTACACGCGTATATTAATTCGAGTTTTAGAAAAAAAATACTTTATTTTTTAATTTTATCTTTACAAATCGATAGTGTTTCATGTACCGAGTCGACCCTCCGCGAAGGCGATAAAAATTTAACAGTGTATAATTAAACCTTCTGGTTTAACCTTTTAATACAACGCTATGAAGACGATAGGTACTCCACGATCGTTTAGAACGTGAGCACAAAATCTTATTGTTTGGTTTAAAACTAATATCCGGGTACAAAGGTCACACTGGATACGAGACAGTCGGCGAGCTATTGAATATGATTGGTGTCCGCTTTTGGAATCTTAATGATCTTAAGATATGGACATTTTATTATGATATACTATGTGGGGACGAAAATCTATACACCGTTAAATTTTGCTCGTGTTAGTCCCGTGAACGGTCGATTCGGTACATGAAACACTATTTATAAAGATAAAATTAAAAAATAAAGTACTTTGCTTCAAAAAAAAATTATGAAATTAATTTCTTTAAGTAAACGAGCCAATGGCCTTGTAAGTTGTTATCTGTCGTTGCGTACTAACTATCAATTTCGTACATGCGTAAATTAATTTAAGTTTTAAAAAGGGTACTTTATTTTTCATTTTTATCTTTACAAATCGATAGTGTTTCATGTACCGAATCGACCCTCCGCAGGATTAAAACGACCAAAATTTAACGGTGTGTAATATACGAGTATAAAAGCTAAATACCACTCAAAAACTATAACACCTACAAACTTAAAATTTAGCTGGCAAGAAAGGATTTTACGAAACTCCACACCTAAGGAAGCAAGCCGTAAGCAAACCGTATGGGCCCTGCAGGGTCGAAGCCTACTGGGGCCAGGGTCTTTTTCTGAAAAGAAGATTCGGCCCCAGTATGAAAGGCAACAAAGAAACAAAGTGGTTTTTATTCAGTAAAAGTCTGACACTATCTCCCGCCCCGCCCAAGGGTGTAAAGATGTCATTAGATGATTTCGCCACCTAAAAAAAAAACTAGTTGATAAAAGGCTAAAGAAATGACGTATAAGTTGGCCTCTTGTTCTCAAATCCATGTCAAGTACTTCACATTTAACCGACTCAGCAAAAAATGTAGTATAAAGTGTTTGTCAATAAAAATGTCTTGTCATTGCAATTAATAAGACGAAAGTCTGAATCAAAATATTATATTCCTTTATTCATTTTTATTAAGTTATCTTTGAGAAGAATTTGAATTTTAATTATTAATTAATTTAATTAGTGTATTTGATCTTACTGTTCGCTTCTGGATTTCATTTTGACAGATGTGGGTAGTTAGAGATTGCCGTTTTTTTTTTATATACACATATTCCACAACTATCACACAACGCCGTCTAGTCCCAAGCTAAGTAGAGCTTGTGTTATGCATATTATAGATAAATTACACCCAGACAAAGAACAAATGATTGTGCTCATCACACAAAAAGTAGGTAAAATCATCAAATGACATTCCCCGCCCTTGGGCAGAACAGGAGATAAAGTCAGACTCTTACTGACTAAAAACCTACCCCGTTCCTCCTTTGCCTTGGTTCCAGGGCCCTGGTATGCATTTTCATACCTCCCCAGAGCCCCAGATTAGGCTTCGACCCTACTGGGCCCCTACAGTTTGCTGACGACTCCTTGAGGCGCGTGCGAACAGTGCGCGCCGTAAACGACTTGGGCTCGGTCCGGTCTGTTACCGCACGGACGGACAGCGAGCTACCCATTGCCCGCCGTTCTCAAGCCCGTGCCTTCGGTGGCTGGAAATCGGGATCGGAATCCCGGCAGTGGCGGCGGCGGGAGCGCCGTTGCCTGATGCGGTCGGCCTTCTCCTTTGTTGTTCGAATCGAACCCACGACCTCCGGCATAGCAGTCAGGGCCAAAACCACAATTTTTTGAAAAAGTCAACGGGCAGAACACAAGTAAGTTTTAGCCAGTAGTTAGCCCTGGAACCAAAGCAATGAAGAAACGAGGTAGGTTTTTAGTCAGTAACAGTCTGACACTATCTCCCGCTCCGTCCAAGGGCGGGAGATGGGTGATGATTTTACCTACTATAAAAAAACCCCTTAGGGGTCCAAAATTTGTATGGAGAAACTTGTCTTCACGCGAATGAAACTACGGCCAGAAGTCATAAACCAATAGACAGTATTACGAACAATGAAATTTCGTAAAGGCGGAAGCCTACCAGATACCTCCATATATTTACTGCTAAGCCAGAGTGTGGGTGGACACCATTACTTGAACTCAAAATAACGTTGAATAGGTATCCGTTTAACTAAATTATTGTCTAGTTAAGATAATGTATCGTTATTTAAAGTTAGTTTGACTATTGTTCTTTAAGTGAGAAATGTCATCCTATGACATCTCCCACCCTTGGGCAGACTGAGATGGCGTGTCAGATTTTAAATGACTAAAACCACACCTGTGTCCTTCTTTGGATTTTTATACCAGGTTCGAGTCTTCGTTTCAGAAGCAGACCCTTGGCCCCAATAGGCTTCGACCCTGCTGGACCCCTACTGTTTGCTGACAAACCCTTGCGGCACGCCGGGAACACTACGCGCCGTCGACGACTTGGGCTGCGTCCTATCATACCTAATCCTGTTCATTCTTGCCTTCGATCCAAGGCAACGGGGTTCTCTTTCACACAACCCATAGCTCCAGTAAGCTTCGACCCTACTGGGCCACTACGGTTTTGCTGACATCTCCTTGAGACGCGCGTGGAACAGAACAGCTTGGGTTCTTGGCTACCGGACTATCGGACGGCGTGCTACCCATTGCTCACTGTCAATAACTATTATATTATGTATCATCATCAGCCTTTTAATGTTCCCACTGCTGGGACACAGGCCTCCTCTCTAAGAGAGGGAATGGGCCGTAATCCACCGCGCGGGCCCAGTGCGTGTTGGTGGATGTCACATGTCTTCGAATTTTTGGTTCTAAGACATGCCGGTTCCCTCACGACGTTTTCCTTCACCGTTTTGAGAGCAGTGGTGATGAAATAATTTACACAAAGTAATGCGCCTGGCTGGGCTTGAACCCGCGACCTACTAATCGTAAGTCAGGTCCGTTACCACTCTATATTATGTTTATTACATTACATTAGAACCTAAATCCAAATATCGTTGGAAAACAAATGAAACATGACAATCATTCATCCAAAAATACACACGTGAACACAAGTTCACTTCAGTAAGGGCTGTCCAAAAAAAATGGTACAATAAAAAGCTCAACCGAACAATGATATTATCTATGCTCTGGCGATCCCCGACCATTGACACTAGCCAATGATTAATGACAGCAGAAGTGTCATTCAGTAGAAATGCATTATTTATTTAGAAACATCATCATCATCATCAGCCTTTTAATGTTCCCACTGCTGGGACACAGGCCTCCTCTCTAAGAGAGGGAACGGGCCGTAATCTACCACGCGGGCCCAGTGCGGGTTAGTATTATATATTTAGAAGCACTAGTTTATAACCAATAAAAATATTAGAATAACCTAAGTAACAGGGTTCTTACCATGATGTACTATGCATACCAGGGCCCTGGAACCAAGGCAGGGAAAGAACAGGGTAGGTTTTTAGTCAGTAAGAGTCTGACACTATTTCCCGCACCGCCCAAGGGCGGGCTCTGTCATTGGATGATTGTACCTACCATAAAAAAATGTACTGGCGAAATTCATAGTTCAGTTCTACTTACCCTTTAATATGATACGAGAGCTTGTTAGTCAATGACTTCAGATCTCTATCACTAATTAAACTCAGCGACTCTGCCTTGTCATCATGATTATACAAGAACAAATTTGGGAAATCATTCCAAAAATCTTTAGCATCTGTCTTTTGGACAACTCAGCATATACGAGTACTAATAGGTAAAGTTTTTGCAGGGTGTCTTCAAATTAAGATCAGTGGCTGTTTTAATTATTCGCAAATTCTTAAATATTAACTAAACTATTAATACTAAAACCTACCTATGTACATATAATAAAAAAAACACAGTACACTCAGGCGTCGAAGTGCTCCTCCACGTCGCTGTCATGCGGAAATGTACCCAGAAGACTGGACTTGAAGACATGTGACATTCACCAACATGCACTGGGTCCGCGTGGTGGATTACGACCCATTCCCTCTTCTAAAGAAGAGGCCTGAGTCCCAGCAGTGGGAAAATTAAAAGGCTGATTATGCTTAGTAATAGCCTGATAGATGGTAGGACGAATTGGAATAAAAAAAACGTGTCAAGGGTGCCGGATGTCACGAGTCAAGGGCAGGAAAATGATGATTGTTAGGTTCGCGCTTGACCTCTATCTTACTAATGGTAAGCACAAACCTCAAGGTTCCCAAAAATAATATCTTATTTTTCCTCTGATTAATTCCTGTCTTCTACTATTACATATTTTCTACCAAAAATACTGTGAATGTGTTTAAGTCATGGATTGAAAAAAAAAACAACGAAGGAGATGATGGGGTCTGTGATCACTCATTTCGCTCACTCATTAGACCCCGTTATCCCCCTTATAACTTAACCTGCCCGAGTCGATGCTCCAAGTCTACTAATTTTAAAAACTCCATTAATATTTGGTGGAAGTACCCACAATTATTATTTTTAGTCAAGAATAACATTTTAAAGTATATCTTTAAAGTTTTGCGATAACTGCATGCATACCCATACGATACGTGCTCCAACATATCGGAGCATATGGATGTATATTAGCGCCTGTTCCCTACGGCGGTCGGTAGGAAAATAAAAAAGTGGAACACAGGTATAAAGGTACGCATCAGTGATATGGCGTGACGTTTTTTTGGTACAGATAGCAGAAAAAACGGATGCTGACTTAATAAGTTTTAATTGGTTGAAAGTTAACATGACGAATGGATATTGGGCATGTCTGTTAGCTAGTATTTTAAAAAAAAGAATGCAGAGTCCCTTGAAATCCCAGAATCATATTCTATTTATTTCACTCACATAAACTTATTACTTACATTTTTTAATATTTCTTAAAAAAAAAACTATAATAAAGAAAAAACATTTAAGAATATTTAAAAATAATGTCCCACCGGTATCGGGAACAGGGTCCAAGCTACAGCTTGCCAGGGTGCAAGCAGCAAAGTCAGGGCTCCAGAGATTATTTTAAAAATAAAACATATTATTTGTTTTTTATTTTAACTACCACGTATTTTTTTTTTTGGTATTTTTGCTAAACTGGTGCAGAGGTATTTGGCGCAGACGGGAGACAAAAAGTATTGGTGTTTTTTTTTTTTAATCTTAAGTTTCTACACTGTTTATATCAATGATTGATGATGAACATAATACAGCTGAGTGTACATAGAACATCACTCCTGTTTTATGCTTGGTTACCCTAGCACAGCATCAGCCTTATAATGTTCCCTCTACTGAGACTCAGGCCTCCTCTTTAGGAGAGGGAATGGACCTTAATCCCTAACCTACAAGAATTGATTTTCTAATAGTTTATAAAATATGAAAATATTTTTTTTTAGCAATCATTGATATAAACAATGATTGCTAAAAAAATATTTTCATATTTTTCTTTCATTTCTTTCTTTGAAATAAATATCCTTGGTTCCTCTGCTGACGCTACTCGGTATCTCAGTCGAAAATTTTTCGAATAACTCGCCGGCCGCGATGTTATCAGCGCGGTACATACAGGGTTCGATTCCCGACCGGTCTGTTAGATGTCTCTATAAGACACGGCGAGTAACCGAAAAATTCAATTTTGAAATTTGAAAATGCATGTTGGGTCAGTAGTGCGGGTTTAGTTTCAACTTACAAGTTATGACTGGCCTGTTGATTTGGTTAGCGGGCCTGACTACTATGCCGGAGGTCGTGGGTTCGATTCCCACCCAGGACAAATGTTTGTGTGATGAGCACGATCATTTGTTCTGTGTCTGGGTGTAATTTATCTATAATATGTATTTAGAAATACATAAGTATGTTTATCAATGTCTAGTACTCATAACACAAGCTCTGCTTAGCTTGGTACTAGACGGCGTTGTGTTATAGTTGCGGAATATATTATTTCATACTATTATTAAAAAAAGTCGCGAGTTCAGATCCAGATAGGATCTTTCTGTAATTTATTTCACCACCACTGCTCTCAAAACGGTGAAGGAAAACCATCGTGAGGAAACCGGCATGTCTTAGAACCAAAAATTCGAAGACTGTGACATCTACCAACCCGCACCAGACCCGCGTGGTCGATTATGACACATTCCCTCTCCAAAAGAGAGGCCTGAGTCCCAGCAATGGGAACATTATACGGCTGAGTCTGTATGTTGAGCCAAACACCGCTTGTTTGACTTCTTTGCTTGACTACTCTTGCATAGTAACAGCCTTATAATGTTACCTTTGCCTTTGAGACTCAGGCCTCCTCTCTAGGAAAGGGAATGGGCCGTAATCCCTACTCTATCGAAGTTGATTTTCTGATAGTTTGTAGCTACCAGGAAACACAGCATCCACCTAACGATAATTGGGCTCTAGGGAGGTATGAAAATGCATACCAGGGCCCTAGAACCAAGGCAAAGAAGGAAGGGAGTAGGTTAGGTTAGTTTTAGTTAGTAAGAGTCTGACACTATCTCCCGCTCCGCCCAAGGGCGGGGGATGTCATTGGATGATTTTACCTGCTTAAAAAAAAAACCTAGGGGTATTTAAGTGAAGAGTGAATAGGTTACTTCTAGGTAAGCGTGTTCATCATCGAAAAAAGGAAGTAAAAAAAGAAAACTTATTTGTCACACAATGAATAAACATAAGCAAATAAAAAAAGAACAATAATGTGCCAAAAAGATTCATCATCATCTCATTTTTCATTCAGCTGAAAGAAGTCCACTAATGAACCTGAGCCTCCCCCAGGTGTCGCCAAAACTATACTTAAGCTTGGACAATTGATGCAACGATTCTGTGCGACTCACATCCACCCATAACCCTTTCCAGGTCATTGGTTCACTTCCTGAGAAGCCTACCAACGCCGCATCCTCCGGTATCAGGTTTAAATATTGAGTAGTTGGCAATCAATGAGATTCCATTGGCACTGTATATGATACTTCATGGGCTTGCGGACGAGGAGCAATGGGTAGCTCGCCGTCCGACCGCTCGGTAACCGTCCGGACCGGGCCCAAGTGATCGACGGCGCGTATTGTTCCACGCGCGCCTCAAGATGTCAGGAAACCGTAGGAGCCCAACAGGGTCGAAGCCCATTTGGCTCCGGTATGTAAGGTTTTTTAGTCAGTAAAAGTCTGACACTATCTCCCGTTCCGCCCAAGGGCGCATAGATGTCATTGGATGATATTCCCAAATATAAAAAATATGTTACTTCATTGTGGGGCACTTCACTTCAGTTCAACATTGACCTGCTTCAAATAAAAGTCGATGTTGACCTCCGGTAGCTTTAAACAGGAGTACAAAACTCTTGGAACATAAAAATATAAATTAACATAACATTTGAGTCGTAAAAATCTTATTTTACATACTCATAAATTATATCACTTGTATGCCTTTACCACAGGGGGTAGACAGTGACAAATGACATTACGTTGATATGTCAAATGTTATATTGTAATGTTACAAAAAAACTTTGTAAAAAACAAAATGTACTTTGTATTTTTTTTTTAAAAAAACTTTGTACAAAAAAAATGCAACCGACTTTATTAAAAAACAAAACGTGAAAAATAATTTTTACAAAAAAAAACACCGACTTCAATAAATAAAAAACAAAATAACTTAAATATTGGAAGTTCTTTCGCAGGTCTGCTGAAAGAAATTTCTTTGGAAATAAGCAGTATCTATTATGTGTTGTCTTTTTCTATTTTTTTGTGTGTTTACATAAATTTTAAAATAAAGAAAACAAGTATTCAATGAAAATATTTTTTTCATAGCAAAATATTATGGCACATTATAAATAATTAACACAATCAAGACCATTCCAAAAAGAAGACCTGGGGTTTACTCTCGAGTTTAATTCCGATTGATTGACATTGGAATTGTGACGTTAGGTACTCTTGAATTCGATGCTAGAGCCAAATTGCGTGACCTTTTTGGGAAACTAAGTAAAATGGGGGTTGTGTTTGACGCTAGGATCGAATTTAAGAGTACATAAAGTCACAATTCCAATGCCGACCGATCGGAATTAAACTCGAGAGTAAGCACCAAGATGGGGTTATCTTATTGCGCTTATTACCGAGTTCCTATGGCCAACTTCCAGCTCCATCATCAGACCCTGGTTACCATCTAGCACCAAAGTTCTCCGCGAGTCGAATCATACGGGCCCAAACTCGATGGGGTTGTATTGTTTAACTACCGAGTTCCTATAGCCACCTTTCATTTCCATTATCAAATTAACCCCACGTCATAATAATGTTGTATTGTCATCTGATTTAAACATGTATTCAAAATTTCAGCTCAGATGCAATTTGCAAGATTTGATCACAGACAAACATCGGGACAGGTGAAACTTAATAAAAGCTTGTAAAAGAAAAAAAAAACAGAAACAGACTTTTGTATTTCTGCATTGAAGTCGGTTGTATTTTTGGCCCCAAGTTATATGTACATAGTTCACATGATTATATTCATAATCTTTTTTCTTTCTTTATTTTGGAGTTTTTATCTGACCAGCTATGCCACCTCCATCGTACTTTTTAACATTAATAATCTCATCACATATAATTACCTAAACTAAAATAATTAGGATATTATGTACATTAGAACTTTACAATAATAAAGATGTAAGTCACAATTGAAGGGCTGTTACTAAATGACATAATTTTTTGCCATCATCTGCAGTTGGTCGAGACAAAATTGACTGGATTAGTCCCACATTAAGTCTATTTAGATTTAATTCCCTCTTCATAATCTTGTAACATGCGTTTCATCTCTCCTGGTCACATTTTTAATAGAATAGGCTCACGTTTGACCACTATCTCACCTGATGATAAGCGATGATGTGGTCGACGATGGAACACGCTTGCCTGGAAGTTACCTAGTCATGGGCTTGAAGACCCTTAGGATATGGGTATTTTAGTACATGATCGTAGCAATAGAAACAATTGCTTTTCAACTGTTCAAAAAAGATGGATGCATATTTTCTCCTGAAACAGACTAGAGAGCAGTGGTTGCCCTGTGGTAACAGCCCCAACTTTTCAATTATAGGTCGCAGATTCAAACCCAGGTAGGTGCATTACTTTGTGTAATTTATTTCATCACCACTGCTCTCAAAACGGTGAAGGAAAACATCGTGAAGAAACTGGCATGTCCTAGAACCAAAAATTCGAACTCTAACAAGGCTCTCGTGGTGGATTATGGCCCTTTTCCTCTCCTAGAGTAGAGGCCTGAGTAGGAATATTATAAGACTGGTTATGCTTCTTGCATAGACTAGATCCTGTCAAAGCCAAACCGAACAGCCGAAAAAAAAGAGACAGTCAATAAAAACGAACAATTCCGATCAATTAAAAAGTAACAATGAAAATTTTGCGCAGTCCAAGACTCGTGGTCAGGGCAAACAAAACGCATAATCGGTCCGATCAGTTTCTGAGAACGAATGGCACAAACAATGAGATTCCACAGTCATTAGGGCCTGCCTTGTTTTTGTCAGGAGACATATTGGCATGCGGGGAAGACGGACTAGATAGTTCGGGTGTCTTATTCTGTAGAGTGAAGGACTAGAGACTACTCTATTCGCGATAGCATTAGACTGAAGTTAAAAAGGTTGTTTTTAGTGTACACTTTGTAATAAAAGTACAATACACCGTTAAAGTTTGGTCATTTTAATCCCGCGGAGGGTCGATTCGGTACAAGAAATACTATCGATTTGTAAAAATAAAATTAAAAAATAAAGTACTTTTTTTAAACTCGAATTAATTTACGCTTGTACGAAATTAATTTCTTACCTCTTCATATAGTTTATATTCAGGTTTTGCATATACTAAAAATAATGTCGTTTAAATATTTACAAGACCGCAGCAGGCGAATTGTTTCAGTCCTTCGATGTACGCTGTATAAACGACGAGACGAAACGCTTAATTCGTACCGTATATTTGTCGAACTAAGCGCTTCAAGGGAAAAAAGAAATGGACACACAGACGAGGAAAGGATCGTCAAAGGTTTAATATACTGCGTACAAAAGTACTAACATTTAGTTATCTATGAACAAAATAGTTTCCTCGGCTATATCTGCCATCGAACATGTAAAATTACTGCAGTCTTTACGACGTACCCGTCACTAGGGTCTAAGGCCACATTACGCGCCTAGGACAAGCCACAAACTAAGCTATAAAACACAAGACTGTATTTTGTTCGTTGCTAGTGTTGTCTTGACGGAAATATGTTGATATATCGATATTGATTCGTCTTTTCATCTTCTTGCCTGGCACATGACTGATCTGTTGGTCTAGTGTTTAGTGGACCTGACTGCTATGCCGGAGGGGTCGATTACCACCCAGGACAAATGTTTGCGTGATGAGCACGATCATTTATTTATTTTCACATAATTGTACACCAAGATTACAATATATATTATAAAATGAAACCTTATAAAAAAGAAAACATACAATCGGCGGCCTTATCGCACTCCGCGATTTCTTCAAGAAAACCTAGTATGAATAGAAATTGCCAGACACAAAATGCGGTCGCACTTGGTGCAAATATAAAAGCAAACAAAAATTATATAGGTACATAATACTAAAATAGATACATATATACACATACATACAAAAAATATACAGGCAAGACAATAAGTGATACGTCGAAAGCAAGATCACAGAGACAAGTAATGTTGTGTCTAGGTGTAATTTATTTGTTTATCTATAATATGTATGTATTTAGAAATATATAAGTATGTTTATCAGTTGTCTAGTGCTCATAACACAAGCTCTGCTTAGCTTGAGACTAGACAGCATTGTGTGATAGACAAAAAATGTTTTGCCTGTCAATCGTTGCGTTTTGTTGTGTTTTTTTTCTGTCGTTATGTCATTCGTTTTGGATAATTTTTGAGAGAGCTGGACTGATTTTGACGGCAATTTCACTGATAACTAATGTTGTAAAGAGTAGCTGAGGTTTATTGTCAGAAAAAAAAGAAACTTCTTAAAATTGTGACTCAATAGCATTCTGACGCAGACGAATTCGCGAGCATAGCGGAGACCAGAAATCTATCTCTAAAATTCTCCCAACCCTCACCATCTCATCGGTCTACCTTGTGAACAGCCTATCATTATTTCTTTTGTTTATTTACATAATGAACTACCATTATTAATTTACTATCAAGTGAGATAGCTGTCAAGCGTGAGCCTATCAATCATTAAAAAAAAAACAACGCTGAAAAAGGCTATATTATTATAAGGACGTAATCTAAACAGGAATAAAGACATCTGCAGGCGAACCAAAGTTACCGAAATAGTCTAAAGAATTATCAAAATATTATCCCCGATTTTGTTTTTTATAAACTAATGCTTGACTGCAATCCCACCCGATGATAAGCAGTGATGCAGTCGTTGATGGTGAGGCGCACTAGTTTATTAAGAGCCTATTCACTCTAGCCTTGAAGGCACCAAAATTATAATCGGACGGGAAGACCGCAGCAAGCATATTAAAAAAAAAATAATAATAATAAATATTAATTAGTTAATAATAAATTACAAAAAAAAGAAAATACAAATTCAAATAATCCCCAAATATCTATCTAATGTGATATCGATACTTTTTGACACATTGGGAACATCCCTAGTATTTTATTATGGGTTAAATTGAATACCGTAATTAGAGACAATAGAAAGACAATAGGTGTCGGACACCGGTGTCCTCTTGGGGCTTCACAGTTTAAGATTAAAACTATCTTACACCACACGTACTTTATTAAGTCTCTTCCAGGTTCAGAAAAAGTGCAGCATTGTTTGGACATCACTAAAGTTGTCTCTCTCACTCGTGCCTCTATAACATATATCTATCTCTTTCCAAAGCTCGAAGCCCATATACAAATCGTAAAAACAAGATAAAACTTCGTTTGAAATTGGGTACTCATCATCGATTGGAATATCCTGTCGCAGTTTAGTTTTTGTTAACTATAAGTTAAAGATCTTTAAGTTAACAGTGAATAGGTTACTTCTAGGCAAGCGTGCTCCATCGTCGGCCACATCATCGCTTACCATCAGGTGAAATGGTGCTCAAATGCGAGCTTTGCTGTACTATTAAAAGTGCATACAATACGTGACAAACAAGTTGAAAAAAAATGGCGGTCGACCTTCACTTCGCAGTAACAGATTTTCGGGTCGCAAGGTCTCAGGTCATCATCATTTCAGACGAAAGACGTCCACCGAGTGGTAACGGCCCCGACTTACAAGTTGTAGGTCGCGGATTTGAACCCAGCCAAGCCTATTACTTTGTGTAATTTATTTCATCACCACTGCTCTCAAAAACGGTGAAGGAAAACATCGTGAGGAAACTGGCATGTCCTAGAACCAAAAATTCGAAGACATGTGATTTCCACCAATCCGCACTGGGCCCGCGTGGTGGATTATGGCCCATTCCCTCTCCTAGAGATGAGGCCTGAGTCACAGCAGTGGGAACATTAAAAGGCTAATAATGCTAAAATCCCACTTAGAACAAATGTTTGTGTGATGAGCACGATCATTTGTTCTGGGTCTGGGTATATTTTATCTATAACATGTATGTATTTAGAAATTTGTGGGAAAAAAAGAAAAAAAATTGCCCTGCCCACTGTTCAAGTGAATTAAGTACTTTTATATTACAATCCAGCCAAAAAATCTATCCAATACTTATTCTATCTTCACTTTAAAATAAACTCTATTAAATCCGTTCTGGTTCCTAACAACGATATTATCTATGGCCAATAAAAAAGATATATGACCTACCAACGACACTAGAAAATGAGTTTAAAATAAATAAGGCTACGACCATATTATGCGACTATTTATTGCGACAAACGTGTCGCAATTACAAGCGTCATTAATATTTATCGTCTTATTTAAATAATTGTTTATTTTTTATTAATACATATTATCGTGAGTGTTTATTTTTATGTGTGACGTTATGTGATAATCTATGGTATGAGAAATCTATTTGGTTGTGTTTAAACTTGTTTTTAGTAGGCTGGTGCTGTCCAATTTGTTTTCCATAAATTGGTATACGGTTGGGTATCAAAAACGCGTTATTTTTAATTATGTTTTCAATAGCCAACCTTTACAAACACAATAATTTACGGCTGAATAATTTCGGACCATGAAGTATCTGGGACTCGTCTTCGACAGCCGGTGGAATTTCGAGGAGCACTTCCAACGTCTGGCTCCCAAACTGGAACGCACTGGGGCTGCCCTCAAGTGGCTCTTGTCCAACCTATGGTCGCGGGAATCCGAGGGATTCGAGACGCACAGGACCAGTCGTTATAGTCGACACTTGAGCGAGGCCTATGTCTAACAGTGGACGTCTTTTGGTGAAAATAATGAATATGATGATTAGTTTCTCGAGAAATATTAAATACAATCTTTTTTCTTTTTTTTTAACTTGATATCGCTTGCCTAAAAATAACTTATCCACTCTTGACTCAAAGGCTCCCAGGTTATACCTAGATATCTATCAAAAATATAATATATATAAATACTATGGCAAAAAATTCCATGCTTTGACTGTACACAAAAAAAAAAAACATTTTTACAAAATGTGTCTCTCTCAGGAAGCCTCGTCGTTTAAACCATACATCGGACTGGAACAGTTTGCCTGCTGCGGTCTTCCCTTCCGATTATAATTTAGGTGTCTTCAAAGCTAGAATGAATAGGCTCTTAATAAACTACTGTGCCCCAACATTAATGATTGCATCACTGCTTACCATCAGGTGGGATCGCAGTCAAGTGCTAGTTTATATTATTAAGAAAAACCTTTAGTAATTATTGAGTACTTACTAATTAACGCCTAACTTACAATTCTACTTACAGGTTATACTGTAACCTAGTTCGAAGATCAGAACTGAACCTTATATAATTGTAGCAAATGCTTCGAGCAAATGTGTAATTTTACCAAGCATATAAAAATATTATTATTAAGATTAAGATTATCAATTTTAGCTTCTATCAGTCGATTAGTGTGAAAAAGTCCTTACATTTATCAAAGTATACTTAAGATTTTTTTTTTAATTTTATGTTAATAAATACACATAAAAAAACGTGTCCGTCCGTGTAATCGCATTACTAAAACCATTAGTTTTTTTGTGCGATTCTTGATTTCTTAAATGGCAATATTTATGGTGTTTGAACGTAATTTTCAATAATTTTTATGTAAGTATTTTTATTGATGAAGAATTTTAATGTTTTTATTTAGAAGAATATGTAAAATTACTATTAGAACTTATAATGTTCTGTTTTAGCAAATTTTGTTGTAATTACGAATAATGTATAAATTTTATTTGATAATTTTGAAATGAGAAATCAGTTTATTAGAAGAAGTTTGAAAGTGGCGCCAGTGACTGAAAAGTTGAAAGGGAATCGTTTGTCTTGGTATGGTCATGTGAAGAGGAGGGATGATACACATGTTACTAAAAGGGTTATGAGTATACATTTGGATGGATGGAGAGGGAGAGGGAGGCAAAAGAAAAGATGGATGGATTGTGTGAGGAGTGATATGAAAGAAAAGGGAGTTAGTGATAGCATGATGGGTGACAGGACAGACTGGAAGAAAAAAACGTGTTGCACCGACCCCAAATAACATGGAAAAAGGAGCAGGAAGATGATGAAGAGATTATTTCATCATTTTTAAAATCATATCCCCCAACCTAGGTAGTTGGTTCCCGCAAAAAGAAAGCGCCGTTGAGGCCGGCTTAGAAAGAGGTGGCGAAATTATCTAGAAGCTTACCACGAGGACTGGTTTGAGACGGTGCAGAAGAAGAAAATCTGGGAGGACTTGTGGGAGTTCAAGCACCCATCCAAGGTTACCGACATAGCTCGAAGAATCACCAAACTTAAGTGGCAGTGAGCTGGGCACATTGCTAGTAGAATAGATGGTTGATGAGGCCGAAAGATTTTAGAATGGCGATCGTGTACCTACTGGAAAACGCAGCGTTGGAAGGCCTCCCACAAGGTGGCTCGATGGCCTGGTGAGGGTTGCAGGAATCCGATGGATAGGAGAGACGCACAGGACCGTTCGTAGTGGTGATACTTTGGGAGGCCTGAGTCCAACAGTGGACGTCTTTGGGCTGAAATGAGGATGATGATAATTCGCTAAGTAAACCACATTATGTCCGCGTGATGGAGCACAGCCCACTCCATCTCACGGAGAGGGTCATGGGTCAGCTGCTGGGGTCATGGGTCAGCTTCCGAAAGGAATACCCGGGCCCGGCACGATAGGCAACGAAGGAACGGGGTAAGTTTTTAGTCAGTAAGAGTCTCACACTACTTCCCGCTCCGCCCAAGGGCGGTATTTGTCATTGGATGATTTTACCTACCATAAAAAAAAACTCACGGACAGGAAGCCCGAATCCCAGGTGGGTACCATTATGGTCTGATATAGCTATTGATAAGCAACGCATAGATATTATCGTAAATAGCAGAATTTATATCGAATCTAACTTAATTTATATTGATTTATTTAAAACTGCGGAGGAAATAATAAAATGCTTATAAATTGACAAATTCGTGGTGAACCGTCAAATTTATTGCTAGTGATGGGAAGGATGACGAAAAGTTCGAGGCCGAATTTCACTGAAAAAGTTTTTCCCCCAAGTTTTTTATAGACTAGCTATTAACCAAGGGGTTTTTTTAATTGATACAAACTAGTGCTTGACTGCGATCCCACTTGATAGTAAGTAGTGATGCAATCGTTGATGGTGAGGCGCACTAGTTTATTATGAGCTTATACACTCTAGCCTTGAAGACACCTAAATTATAATCGGACGGGCAGACCGCAGAAGGCAAATTGTTCCAGTCCTTTGATGTACGCGTTTTCACCCATTTCTTTGTCTACTGCCCTGTTTCCCGTGGGTGAGGGCAGGAAGAAGAAGAAGAAATTTTATCAACAAGCTGTGTTAAAAACAATGTACAAGCATAAATTATTTAGTGGGAAATCATCAATGGCTTGTCTCTAGATGGAATTAGTATCAGACTTCATTTATTTAGCCTACACTTTCCCACTGGTGGGTTAAAGCCTTCCCCCAACTTCTTCTCTCGGACCACCTCGAACCAGCCCTTGCAGTAGGCGTCTAGGTCATCTCGCCACCTCTCCCCAGGTCGACCTCGGTGGCGTAGTCCATCCTTAGGAACTCACTATGGAGGAACTCACTCTTGCCCGACGGTCAGAGCGCATGCAGCTGATGTGACCCAATCCCGTGTCAGACTTATAGTGACTAAAATCTACCAGTGTCCTTCATGAACCTTTGCGTTCTAGGTCCACGGACACACTATCAAACGTCCCCGCTAAGGATTAGCACTTAGCAGCCTCGGCTTTGTTTTCGCGCTAGTGTGGAAAAGTGCGCGAGCTCGCCCCCTACAATTTTGTTGAGATGAGATGTTAATCGTATCAGGCGCGCGTCGACTCCCACGAGGTGCACGTCAACCTCCACGATTCGCGCGTGTATTGAAAAACGTAGTTTGACACACGTGCAAATATGCCACTGCAGCCCTTGGCTCTATAGCACACTCGTCTACGGCTCGTGCGAATTCCGCCTCGGTCGCAATGACAAAATTTCTGCACTTGTATCAAAAAGTACTATTATTTTTTTACGTTCCGATATAATGTCCCATCTCTATCGGTCGATATCAAGAACAAGTTCAACGAGTCGCGGAATTAATATTAAAATACGATCATTCGTATTACTTTTAGACCTAAAATTACTAAAAACTTGTATTCTTTGAATACAATTAATCTTTAAGGTTTAGAAATGACTTGTTTGTAAAAGTATCGATATCGCGATATTAATACAATTTGCCTGCTGCGGTCATCCCGTCCGATTATAATTTGGGTGTCTTTAAGACTAGAGTGAATAGGCTCTTAATAAACTAGTGCGCCTCACCATCAACTATTGCATCACTGCTTACCATCAGGTGGGATCGCAGTCAAGCACTAGTATGTTATATTTCGTAACCGTATCGTGTATAAGATGCTCAGCAGGGTCGAAACCTTCAGGGTTAACTTCCAAAAGGGAAACCCGGAGTCTTGGAACCCAAGGCAAAGAAGGAATATAAGTACCGTTTTAATCGTTAAAAACCTGACACGCCCTCCCGCTCCGACTCAGAACGGGAGAAGTAATTGGATAATAATAACACGCTATATTACAAACTGGCGCGTCGAATTGAAACATGTCGCCGTAATGTAATGCGGCTACCTGACGTTCAAATTGGCTTCCATTTCTTTATCGGTTTTCCGTGTCGGATGCCCTAAAGTTACATCACCTCCTTCCCTGCTCTCGCCTTTTACACGCATTACCGGCTGCGCATAACTATCACACAACGTCTTCTAGTCCTAAGCTAAGCAGAGCTTGTATTATGGGTACTAGACAACTGATAAACATACTTACATATTTCTAAATACAAACATATTATAGATAAATTACATCCAGACACAGAACAAATGACCGTGCTCATCACATAAACATTTGTCCTGGGTGGAAATCGAACCCACAAACTCCGGCATAGCAGTCAGGGCCACTAACTACTAGACCAACAGGCCAGTCAAAATATTGTACAGAATACCTGAATTATACAGATTGCCGGTAAATACAGTCTTAATTGTTTTTATTTTTCTTGTTGTAGTACTTAATTTATTTAAAAAAATAAAAGAGCACAACAATTCAATCCAGGTGGAAGTGCTACTCAGCGTCTAATAATTGTGATGAGCTTATATCAAGTAAATATTTTCCATTGTTTTCAATCACTACATAGTATAGAACAAAGTCGCTTCCCGCTGTCTGTCCCTATGTATGCTTAGACCTTTAAAACTACGCAACGGATTTTTGATGCGGTTTTTTTAATAGATGGAGTGATTCAAGAGAAAGGTTTATATGTATAATAAATGCATAATATATTTAATATCACTATTGCACTCGTGCGAAGCTGGGGCGGGTCGCTAGTTTACTAATAAAACTCAAAGATTTGAGCCAACTTTTGAAGCCAGTTCACGACCGGGCCAGGTCACTTTCATGTAAAAAAACTCTTCGACAATAAGGTAATAATTGAACATGGTTTTTATTCAAAATACCATCGCTCGACCGTGTTAATGTGACATGATTGAAGAGCTGCTTTCAAAAGTCATAGAAGCACGACTCGACGAATCTCGTGACCCTAAATTTTAGGGTCTTGAAGGTCAAAAGTCACGACTGTGACATTCAAAGCGTGGCCGAATCACAGTAATTGATTCATTTCGAAAAGTTCAGAAAAAAATGTGAAGGAATTTGAAAGAGTTGAAGTGCAATGGAATGTGATCCTGATAGCTTCAACCTGGGTGTCTTTAAGTCGAGAGTGAATAGGTTACTTCTAGGCAAGCGTGCTCCATCGTCGACCACATCATCACTAACCATCAGGTGAGATAGCGGTCCAGCACAAGCCTATCAATTCACATTTATTTATTTTTTTAAGCGGGGAATCATCAAATTATTTCACCCGCACTATGGTAGAGCGAGACGTCGTGCCAGACTTTTTATAGAATCAAAAATTCGAAGACATGTGACATCCAACCCGCACTGGCCCCGCGTGGTGGATTATGGCCCATTATTTCTCCTAGAGAGGACGTCTGAGATCATTCTAAAGCTGATGCTATGCTATGCTTACAGACAGCACTATCTTGTCCCAAACTAAGCAGAGCCTGTGATATAATAGAATAGAATTTAAACTTTATTGTAGATGCACCAAAATAGTAACAAAACTTTTTATACTAACCTGTGTATATTTTATTCTTACTATGAGTATTAAATAAAAGTTTATTATATTATATCAAAGCGAAATACCACTCACAGAATAACCACGAAATCTTAGAAACTATAACACTTACAAACTTAAAATTTGGCAGATAGGTTCAATATAGGGTGTTAGACGTCGCTAAGAACGGATTTTACGAAAATTCACCCCTAAGGGGGTCGGCGGGCAATAGGTAGCTCGCTGTCCGACCGTCCGGTAACAGTCCGGACCAAGCCCAAGTCGTCGACGGCGCGCACTGTTCCCGCGCGCCTCAAGGAGTCGTCAGCAAACTGTAGGGGCCTAGTATGGTCGAGGCCTAATCTGAGGCTCTGGGGAGCTATGAAAATGCATACCAGGGCCCTGGAACCAAGGCAGGGAAGGAACAGGGTAGGTTTTTAGTCAGTAAGAGTCTGACACTATTTCGCGCTCCGCAAAAGGGCGGAGGATGTCATTGGATGATTTTACCTCCCATAAAAAAACCCCCCGTTTTACCCAACCGACGTTCAAGCAGGCGAAGCAACCGGCAGAATCTGGTGTACTTGAATATTTCTAAATACATACATATTATAGATAATAAGCAAACTTATCACACAAATTAACTTAAACCAAATAAGGCTGACCCAAAAGGGAGTGGTTTGAAAACACCTACACATATCAATAAAATTAAACAGATTTGTATTTATAATCGACATTACGATAACATCTTGGGCATTACAAATCAGTAATTAGAATGTTTTTATAACAACTTACTTTACAACATTCTTCTTAAGATTTTGTTAAGATTATTACCTATATTAAGATATTTAAAGTCGATCCTGAAATATTTATTTTAAATGAAACAGCACTTCTTTCTTTTTCTTTTAAATATTATTTGTTATCATAAAAAGAGAGAACAATGGTGGCCGGTCGCAGGTTCAAACCCAGCCAAGCGCATTACTTTGTGTAATTTATTTCATCACCACTGCTATCAAAACGGTGAAGGAAACCGGCATGTCCTAGAATCAAAAATTCTAAGACATGTGACATCCACCAACCCGCACTGGGCCCGCGCGGTGGATTACGGCCCATTCGAGGAGGCCCGAGTCCCAGCAGTGGGAACATTAAAAGGCTGATGATGATGATAACATACATAAGTTAGTTTGTACGAAACCCTCAGTGCGCAAGTCCGACTCACCCTTGCCCAGTTGTTTCTTTCTTTCCTAGATTACGACACAAGATCTTTGATCGTTAACAAAGCCGCTGGAAAAAGCACCTAAGCTATAAATTCAAGCAACCAATATCAGATATGATTATAAACAAGCTGGTTTCTCGATTCGCCTACGACAAGCTATAGATCAGGCATATTTTGAAAGTCTAGACGCTATGAGGTAACAGTGTGCCTAGATTCCGACTGCATTACTCACAAGAACAATGGTTGCACAATAGTTTTGACTAATCACTCTCACCCGGCTTGCATATTGAGAAATCAGATCAAGACTTTTCACTCCATGTATACACTGTTAAATTTTGGTCGCTTTAATCCCGTGGAGGGTCGATTCGGTACATGAAATACTATCGATTTGCAAATAGAAAATTAAAAAATAAAGTACTTTTTTTTTGAAACTCAATATAATTTCGTCAAATAAACGTCAGCTGAGCGAGGCCAATGAACTGTAGGTAGTTAGTACGCAATGACCGTTAACTACCTACAAGGTCATTGACTAGAAATTAATTTTGTACATGCGTATGTCAACTCTAATTTAAAAAAAAGTACTTACGTCCGTACGTTAAACTTTGATCGTTTTAATCCCGTGGAGGGTCGATCCGGTTCATGAACCACTATCGATTTGTAAAGATAAAATAGAAAAGTACTTTTTTTCTAAAACTCGAATTAGCGAATTAGTAAATTTCTTTAAGTAAACGAGTCAATGACCTTATAGATAGTGGTCGGTCGTTGCGTACTAACTACATACAGGTCATTGAACTCGCCCAGCTGACGTTTACTTAATAAAATTAATTTCGTTTATGCGTAAATTAATTCTAGTTTTAAAAAAAGTACTTTATTTTTTTATTTTATCTTTACAAATCGATGTTTCATGTACCGAATCGACCGTTCTCGGGATTGAAACGATCAAAATTGTACGATCAAAGGTGTCATAAGGATAGCAAATATAGATTATTCTACCATCTCAAGTTTAGCTACTTAAACAGATGCAGTTTAAGAACCATATTTAACAGATCCTTACAAAGATTGTCTTACAATATCTATTCCTTATAAGCCAAGAATTGTTTAGAATCAAAAGATAGGACCCCCCGTGATTTGCCCTGCGAGGCTGATCTATAACTCACTAGTTGCGTCCTGTGGCTTTGCTCACATGTAATATAAATAATTTAATCAGATTAAAGGTTTGACTTTTTTTTTATTGTTCATGAGTTTACGCTTGACCGCTTTCACGTCTTGGATAGAGCGCGCTTACCTAGAAGTAACCTATTCACTCTTGACTTAAAGATTCCCGGGTTTTAGCCATCAGGAAACACAGACTCCGGCAGGGAATTCCACTCCTTAGCTGTACGCATAATGAGTGTGTTCTCAAAATGCTTTGTGCGTATAGGTGGGATGTCCACCATGTACCGGTGGCGCAACACCGTACGTCTGGTAGTCCGATGATGGAACGGGCTAGGCGGAATTAGGCTATGCAATTCCGACGCACACTCCCCGAAATGCAACCGGTAGAAAACCGGCTAGCAACTCGGTGTTGATGCTCAAGACTTTGAAGTCTCGACTCGACGACTGCATCATTGCCAATGATCCTCCTAGCTCGCCTTTCAATAGTCTCAAGTGCATCAAGCTGGTATCAGGCAAATCCGTCCCAAAGATGAGAGCAGTACTACATATACCATCGAACTTTCGCTTTACATGATCTTATTCAGAAAATAATTTCATCAAAGTTACTTATTTTTAACGCCCTTTGAATACCGTAATTAGCGACACAATAAAAAGACAATAGGTGTGCAGATACCGGTGTCCGCTTGGGGCTTGACAGTATTACACAAGTGCCCTAGCCACCAAGGCAGACCAAGGCGCCGGTGTGGCGACATTGTGGCGACAGTCAACCCCACTTGGACTAGACTGGCATAAGATAGAGACAAATGGAGTTCTTCACTGTTAAATAGGTATCCAATATACACCGTTAAATTTTAGTCGTTTTAATCCTGCGGAGGGTCGATTCGGGACATGAAATACTATCGATTTGTAAAGAGAAAATTAAAAAATAAAGTACTTTTTTTAAACTCAATTTAATTTACGCATGTACGAAATTAATTTCTTTAAGTAAACGTCAGCTGAGTGAGGCCAATGAACTGTAGGTAGTTAGTAAGCAACGACCGACAACTACCAACAAGGTCATTGACTCGTTTACTTAAAGAAATTAATTTCGTATAAGCGTATATTGATTCGAGTTTTTGAAAAAAAGTACTTTATTTTTTATTATTTCATCACAGATATGTCTACATTTTGACATATCTGTGTATTTCATGTACCGAATCGACCCTCCGCGGGATTAAAACGACCAAAATTTAACGGTGTATAACATAAATATATAATATTTTAGACATATTTAAAAATACAATATAAAAAATGATGAAAATTAATTTATTTATATATAAATTAATTTCATCATCATCATCAGCCTTTTAATGTTCCCACTGTTGGGACTCAGGCCTCCTCTCTAGGAGAGGGAATGGGCTGTAATACACCACGCGGGCCCAGTGCGGGTTGGTGGATGTGACATGCCAGTTTCCTCACGATGTTTTCCTCCACTGTTTTGAGAGCAGTGGTGATGAATTACTCAAAGTAATACGCCTGGCTGAGTTTTAAACCCGCGAACTACAACTCGTAAGACGCAGGCAGTTACCACTCGGCCACCACTGTTCTCATGTCAGATTACTAATATAAAATATTTATTATTTTTTGTGACCGAAAATCGCCAAAAACGTACCGAACTTATTGATAAAAAACGTAAGTATTTTACAATTCAAAATCTAAAATTTCTTCATGGTATCGTTACCTTTTTTGGCTTCAAAAAATTGCTTCCGGTCTCTCGGCCTATAGAAATGCTAATTTCTAAAATTATATATGTATCTTAGAAATCTTTTCTCAAAGCAAATCTTTGATGTGAGATAAGTACGTCGTTTGTTGTCTTGAGTTGTGGGTTAAGAATTTCATTTTTTTTTTCCACTACTATCACACAACGCCGTGTAGTCCCAAGAAAGAAAGAAAGAAAACACATTTATTTGGCACAAAAAGTACACACAATGAAATGACAAATATACAAACTTAACTGGTGTTATGAGTACTAGACAACTAATAAACATACTTATATATTTCTTAATACATACATATTATAGATAAATTACACCCAGTCACAGAATAAATGATCGTGCTCATCACAGAAACATTTGTCCTGGGTGGGAATCGAACCCACGACCTTCGGCATAGCAGTCACGGCCCCTAACCACTAGACCAAAAAGACAGTCAAAAATATCCATATAAAAACTAAACTAATGTTTATTATTTTTATCTTAATTTATTTATCTATTTTAATTTACTACATCGGTTAGACAATCAATTACAGTATGTATAATCCCTAGCTCACAAGTTGAACCATAATGGCGGTCGACCTTGAATGCGCAGTAACCGATTTTCAGATCTCAATTGAAGCGTAACGATGGCAACGGATTCAACTTATTTGTCGCGTACTATGTCTATTTCCTGACAGCTACAACCTAGGGGTCTTTAAGTCAAGAGTGAATAGGTTACTTTTAGGCAAGCGAGCTCCATCGTCGGCCACATCATCGCTTACCATCAGGTGAGATAGTGGTCAAACGTGAGCTTAACCACAGTAAAAAAAACTAAATTTTTGTTTAGATTTAATTTGTTCAATTAAAATAGGTCGAGACGGCGCGTGAGAAGAATATTTGGTTGGACTTGGGGAGGCCTTTGTCCAGCAGTGGGACAGTAATGGCCAGTAAATAAAATATACACCGTTAAATTTTGGTCGTTTTAATCCCGCGGAGGGTCGATTCGGTACATGAAACACTATCGATTTGTAAAGATAAAAATGAAAGATAAAAGTACTTTTTTTCAAACTCGAATTAATTCAGGCATGAACGGAATTAATTTCTTTAAGTAAACGTCAGCTGAGCGAGGCTAATGAACTGTAGGTAGTAAGTACGCAACGACAGACAACTACCTACAAGGTCATTGACTCGTTTATAGAAAACAAAACATAAAATTGTGAAAAACTAATACAGTAAAGACCTCTGAAAATCTGCTATTTTATGTGACATTGGCCCACCGTAATGTGGGTACTCATATATTAAAAATATAAAAAAGTACTTCTATATAAGGCTTGCACATTTAATCGAGACTCTGAATGACGAAAATTTTCCTCAAAAACTTTAAAGATTTAAAAAAAAAAACACGTATTTCCTGGAACAAGTTTTGTGAAAAATTCTAAATTAAATCACAGAATTATCAAATGCCAACAGAGTTTTCAGGCTTTATCTCTCTTTTTTCGTGTTTCCTTTTCATTTAACATAGCGGTGAATTGCGTTAGAAAAAGCAACAAGCTTTTAAGGGCGGATTTCATCATTCAATATAAAAACTTAGTTCAACTAAACTGAGCTCAGCGTAATCTAGTTTAAAGACCCGTATCGTAAACATGGGCGACAACAAAAGAATTGAAACTGAGTTTAGCGTAAACTAGGTTCAATTTACCGCGGTGAAACGCAAAATGAAGCTATAATCTCGATTAGTCGCTCAAACTGCGTTTTGTTTGAACGAGTCGCGATTAGTTTATTGGTGAATTTGGCTCTAAGGCATATTTGACGTTGATAATAGACGAGTCGGGAAGCCCACCTTAATGATCTAAGATCCGATAGAAGTACCTTCCCTCATCTGTTATTTGATTAGGACAAATATTATATGCTAGATGATGCATTTATTGTTACATTGCGAGTTGGTTGCCTAGCTAAATCTGGTGCCAAAGATGTTAAACAATTAAGAGCCAAATTCACCAATAAACTAATCGCGATTTTTTCAAACAAAACGCAGCTTAAGCGCCTAATCGAGATTATAGCTTCATTTTGCGTTTCACCGCGATGACTTGAACCTAGTTTACGCTAAACTCAGTTTCAATTCTTTTGTTGTCGCCCATGTTTACGACACGGGTCTTTAAACTAGATTACGCTGAGTGCAGTTTAGTTGAACTAAGTTTTTATATTGAATGATGAAATCGGCTCTTAATTTGTTAGTATTTTTTTTTCATCAACTACCCTGATAGGTTATTTAAGAAATTCGAGCATCAGCTGAAAGAATATGCTCCAAGGAACTAAAAAAATATAGGTTGCCCAATTTCCTCGGTGCAACTATGAGGGTTGCCTCGTATAAATAAATAAAATAAAAATAAAATAAAATAAAATAACCTTTAATTCGGATAAGCTACATCCATATGGGTTAGTAAACAAAGAACACTAAAAAACCTATGTTAGTAAAACTTAATACTATCAGTCTAATTTATTTTGAAACTAGGTGGTCGTTCATGATGCACCTGTGAACAACATCACCCAACAGAGGAGAATCGTACCTCCCTGCTATGGTCTTCAGGATGGAGTTGGAGCTAGCCCGCACTCTGCAGAGCAAAGAGGCAGATTTCTGTCTGACGATGGCGTGGAAGCCATCAACGCGTGCCTCTGCAAACATACCTGATGCACTGCAGAAGCGGGGCAGCCCCATCAACATCCTGAACCCATTATTATATTGGACCCGCAAGGCGCTGATAGTCCGCTGCGTATAGTTGGTCCACAGACTGCACGCGTAAAACACTTGACAGTATGCTTTAAAAAGTGTTATTTTAACTGGTCTGCTACACCGTGCAAACCTGCGAGCCAACATATTACATCGGACTGCCAGCGCCCTACGTTCCCTCTCAATATCTTCTTGGTCATTAAGGTCCTCGGTGACGTAATGCCCCAAGTACTTAAACTTAGACACCTGCACTATATTCTTCCCATTAAGTTTTATAGGGGGAACATAATCAGGACATTTACCACCGACGGCCCTAAAGACCAAGAACTCGCTCTTTTTGACATTATAAATGAGGCCATGCTCTTTAGCATAGCGCTCACAGCAACTCAGCAACTCTCTCAGCGCCCTAACTGTTGGGCTTAGCAGCACCATATCGTCAGCATAACTGATGTTGTTGACACTCACGTCATCAATGCGACACCCGATTTTTTTGTTGCTAAGCTCAACAATCAGATCGTTAATATAAAGGTTAAATAACTTTGGTGATGTTATCCCCCCTTGTCTAACCCCTAAAGAGGTAGGTAAATGGTCGTAATATACTCTCATCTGTTATTTCATCGAATTATATATCAAATGAAAGGTTATTTTATTCCCAATCCAACCGTATAAGAAGCGTTTCATCCCACCTCTTCACATGACTACACCAAGATACTTGTAAACAATTATATTTCTCAGTCATTTAATATTAGTATGAATAGAAAATATGTCTATATCCCGTTAGCCTAGAGGTTACAAGCGCGACTATTGTTGATAGGATTCTAGGTTCCATTCCTAAGAAAGAAAAAACGTTTATTCTTCATCTTACGTTATTCCAGCAGGAATTTTTCTATAACAACCTTGAATATGAACTGATGGAGTAGTGTATGGTACTTAGCTCATATATATGACATGGGAATCAAAGAATCAAAGCATTTATTTCCAATAAAGATTAACTGACACTTTTAAAATGACATGAAGTCGAAAAATAAAATGTTAATTGCACATTCCAAAGCGTAGATCTCTATGGAGAAGAATGTGCAAAAAAACTCCATGGACACTCTTTTAAATCATGTTATGTATTACAAATATTGGACGGAAAAAACCTCAAATATCGGTGTTATATTATAAACGGTGAAGGAAAACATCGTGAGGAAACCGGCATGTCCCAGAACCAAAAATTCGAAGACATGTGACATTCACTAACCCGCACTGGGCCCGCGTGGTGGATTACGGCTCATTCCCTCTCCTAGAGAGGAGGCCTGAGTCCCAGCAGTGGGAACATTATAAGGCTGATGCCATGCTATGTTATGTATTACAAATATCTCAGTTACACATACAGAACTTAAACCTGCAACTTCGTCCTCGTGGAAGTCTGTTTAACCCCTTAGGGGGTGAGTTTCGTAAAATCCGTTCTTAGCGGATGTCTACACCCTATAAAGAACCTACCTGCCAAATTTTAAGTTTGTAGGTGTTATAGTTTCTGAGATTTCGTGATTAATCAGTGAGTGGTATTTCGCTTTTATAACTAGATGACCCGGCAAACGTTGTTTCGCCTTATAAATTATAAGGGTGAACAACCCTTATCACTTAGGGGTATGGAAAATAGATAGTAGTCGATTCTCAGACCTACTGAATACGCATATAAAATTTGGTAAACATCGGTAAAGCCGTTTCGGAAGAGTACGGTAACTAACATTGTGACATGGAAATTTTATATATTAGAAGATAGATTTAGAATGCAGGATTGTTTGGAGGATTTTCCGAAGCCTTCGCAAAGGGCAGCTAAAGGAAAATAAGTGGAGTTTAGTCAGTAAGAGTATGACTCTACCTCCAGCTCCACCCAGAGCGAGGAAGTAATTGGATGTCTTTCCATGTAAAAAAACTAAAAATACTATATTAAAGGCTCTTTATAAACTAGTGCACCTCACCATCAACGATTGCATCACTGCTTACCATCAGGTGGGATCGCAGTGAAGCACTAGTTTATATCGATTAAAAAAAAAACATGATAGTGTATTTTATTGGACATAACGGGGAAATGTCTATGAAAGTACAAATTGAATGGTCATAGAGGATAGAAATATAAGTGGATAGATTGTCTTTTAATGTTTTTTTAGTTTTTTTGTGTCAATGCTTTTGTGATAAACACATGTATTTATTGTTTATTTCATAGTAGAGTATTGTTTTGTGTGCGTTTGAACTAAAAAGGTGAAGAATGGCGTATTTCTGGTGTTTATGAAAGTTTTAAACAAAGTTTAGAGATCATTGACATATGAACTTGTATTTCAGTATTTAAAAAAGTTTTGTATTATTTTGCAGTTATCAATTTTTGATCAATTATAGTTTTCTTTGCTAAATTTTTAAGTAGTTCTCTAAATTTTTAGTATTATTAATATTTAAGTAAAATAAAAAAATTAAAACCAACCTTTTAGAAAATAAATTCCGAAAAATCTCCAAGAAAATGTTGAAATAGAATCGTAATGTTCACTTCTCACAATCACTAACACAGTCTCAAAACGAATCACTACAAAGTACAAAAACAAAAATATCGTATAACTGTTACAAACAAAAAATCAAAAATTCGAAAATAGAACGTACGTCTGCTCGCTACGGCAACTTATTTCAAACTGAGAATGCTCGTACTTTACACCGGGGATAAAGATGTATACCCGTCCCATTCTTCCCTTCGTGGAAGTTCAGGTTAGAAAGAGACAGCAACAATGGCATGCATTATGGTAGACTAAGTGGGTTTTTTTTTAATTTCTTTGAAGGAGCTATAGATCTTTATACCAACCGTGAGTTATGCCTCCGCGGTCGTTCCATTGAGTATAGACTATAATATCCTTAGATTATTATTGTTTTTTTTTTTGATATTTGTTTTTCGATCGATGGATGGGCGGTTGTAAATCTATGGTAGTGGACCATAGATGATTGGTTTCATCAATTAATTAATATAGTAGTAGAAATATCAATTAGGAATGGCGGTTAATTAATGGATTTATGTAAAGCTGGATTTTTAAGATGAATTAGTTGGTTTAAGCTTTTTATAGACTTGTATTTGTGGTGGATGATCTATAATTTATGACTATTTTAAGATTATAGTGAAGAATTGATTCATACAACGATTGACAACTGGGATCGGGAAGAACGTAGGAATTCACTAGTTGTGTGGTCTTCCATCCAGTTACAATTTAGGTGTCTTCAAGGCTAGAGTGAATAAGCTCTTAATAAGCTAGTGCGCCTCACCATCAACGATTGCATCACTGCTTACCATCAGGTGGGATTGCAGTCAAGCACTAGTTTATATCAATAAAAAAACCTTTAGTAATTATTGTGTACTTTTTAGTTTACTCTTCCATTTCGATCCAGTTCTTTATTATTATTTTTTAAAGTGATTTTGGGTTCAATAAGGTCTTGTCCTCTCATACCTATTAATATTGTAATGTGGCATTATCAATGTGACTGTTTTAATATTGTAATGTGGCAGTTTTTTAATGTTCCCACTGCCGGGACTCATACCTCCTCTTTAGGAGAGGGAATGGGCCGTAATCCACCACACAGTCCCAGTGCGGGTTGGTGGAAGGCACATGTTGACTCAGATAGATGGCGATCATGTAGACGGCGAGCTACCCATTGCTCGCTATCCGTAAGACCACTCTGTTAGGGGGTGATGATTATGATGATGGGGGTGGGACTCGCTTATTAAAGGGAGTACCTGACTGTCTACATGTCGACGCACAACCGAAACTACTGGGACTGGAAACTAGGAATATGAAATGTTGTATGATATAGGATAAGAAGGGATTGTTGAAAATTCAACTTTTATGAAAATTAAAAGGAATAATACGTTTGTATGTAAACTTTTATTAACGTTAGACCAATAGCTGAAACTTGGCATATAAACAGTAAACTTAGTAAATAAAAACCGGGCAAGTGTGAGTCGGACTAGCGCACTGAGGTTTCCGTACAAATTTACTTAAGGAAACCGTTCAATTCCCGAATCGAGACTCGAAGAAATAAGACGATAAACTATTTTTATTTTGTTAAATTTACAGATGGATGCAGATAAGCAATTGATTCATTATTAACATAACACACTATTGGTAAACGAATTAAGACTTTTAGGTAAAACTTATAGCACAGATATGGTACTTGGCATATTATATGACTCATTTTCCAAATAATAAAGTGTAATCCATGTTTTGCAGTATGCAAAAATCTATAATTTTAAGACAATTTACAAGCTTTTTTTCTTTTTTATGATGCTAAACTACTTTTAATCCTTTATTCATCCTATAAAAACATAGAAAATACAACTGGGTAGATATTTTTCTAACAATTTAATTAAAGTTCGTATGAAATCTTAAGACGCCCTTTTCTCAAAATTAAATCTGTGTGGCTTGACACACTTTTATTTATCAGCTCCAGATAATATTATTTCTTAAATTTACGATTTATAATAATTTAAATAAAACATTCAGATGCTGCAGAAGTCTTTACCAATAAATTAAACTCAGTCCCTTAAACTATGTTATCCTGTTTTTTAGGGAAAGTGTATTGCAATAACATTTTATAAAAAGTTAAGTCAATGAGTGCTCTATGTCGAGTATTTATTATTATAGCGGGAACAGGAATACGTCATCTGGGAAAATTTCAACAGTCTAGCTATCACGGTTCATGAGATACAGCCTGGTGACAGACATACCGACAGTGGAGTCTTACACCCGTATTTATAAACAAGTAAAACTAAATACTAGAGTAAAAGTAACTACTATTTGTATTCTATTGTTAAGAAAAATTTGAATTTTGAATGCAGATTTCAAACGTCAAGTAATGACTTAGTAAGATTTTACTTAGTAACAAGTAAATACTCCTTTATAAATACGGGTGTTAGCAATAGGATTCCAACGGAATGGGAATGTGAAAAGAATACCCGGGGCCCTGAAACGAAGGAAAAGAAGGAACTGGGGGTCTACTCTCTTTCTCCGAAACGAAACTTTCGTAAACGAACGAAATTCAAACGAAGTTTCGTCAGTGAACCTACTCTGTTTCATGTTCGGACACGCACATGAAGTTCGGATCCACAGACAATCTTCGTGATTGAATGGAATGAACAATATTGTGTGGGTCTTTTTATAAGTCATTTAATATAAATTACGGTTTTTAAACTAATTTTGAATCTGGCTTTATTTTAAAATTCTGCATTTACTATGTGGTTTATTAAATATTACTAGTAATATTTATAAATAAAATTTAAATGTATTGCTAAATACTGATTTTTGATGAAATTCACCACGACATTATAAAACATCCTTTTTTACGACAATTGCTAACCGACTTATTTAAAGAGCACCATTTCTTGCATCATCGGTACTAACGTATAACAATTAAAAATATCCGTATAATCACACGTAATGTGTCAATTATAACAAACGTCAACTTCAACTTGATTTTTAGTTTGACTTTTTGAAAAATATATCATGTTGCCAGTGCTTTTTTTACCTATTTTTCAATTGCAATACACATTTTGAATATTTATTTGTATTTTAATATATGATTTATTAAATTTTTCTTGTAATATTTATACATAGAATATAAATTGGACTCAAAATAGTACTTATTATTGGCGGCGAGGTTGTGAGGTTTAAGACCTTAGCCTGCCCAAATGGGACGAAGAAAAACAATCTTGTAACTTGTCAAGATTGTCAACTTCAGTGTTAACAATTTAGCATTATTATGGCTAAATTTAGCAATTTTATAAGTGATTTGGCATGCATAAATTCAGTTTAGCATTGCATTGCATTGCATAGCATCAGCCTTGAAATGTGTCCACTGCTTGGACTCAGTACTCCTCTTGAGGAGAGGGAATGGGCACAGTTTAGCATATTTTTTAGCATTTTATTCGGGAAGATATTGATACTTGAATTTCCAAAAACAAAAATAAACCTGAATACCGCGGTGATGTTTCTGAAAACGACCGTAGTGAACTAGAGATCAGGGGAATCCCGCTTGAATTGAACTACATAATGGTTTATTGTATAAGTCGACGTTGTCATCGAAGGCAATTTTGTTTTGTTTGATTCATATGTGGCTACGTGCGTTGAATAAGAGATAGTAATAGAACTAATTGAGTTAATTAATTGACAATGCCATAAAAATATCACAATTTGAGACTGGGAATTGATATCCGATTTGAAGGAGTGGCTTCAGAGCCGGCCGGTCGGTCTTCTGCTTCGGTTGTATCCAATGAAGAGGAAACAAACGAAGGTCTTCATATTTTATTTGTGTCACAAAATTAGTTCTTTCAGTGCTTCCTTGCCATTATTGTTCAGATTTTTTAATAAATGCGCGTCGTTGTTTTATTTTTACATTTTCTAGAAATTTTAGTATATTTTTGGCATTTTTTAAATGTAGATTTTGCAAAAAAATATTTTGTAGAGTTGGCAGCACTCGTCAACTTAGGATGTTTAGTTTGATTTTTTCAAAAGATTTTTATTCTGTTTATTACTCAAGTGTTGTGTTATTATCATGATACATACTTTGTGATCGTTTTACACATTCTGTAAAAACAGTTTCAAGTTAATCTGTCGATATCGCGTTACATTTTCGGCCTCCACATGCTGCTTTGTTTTGGAAATAAGAAAGTAAATATGTATAAAATTTGTAAGTAAATATTAACATAAATTTACAATATAACTAGTATTTGTATTTAGTCGTAGGTAGTCTATTCTTAGAATTATTTTATTCACAATCTTAGTTGTGTCCGAATTTTGTTTTCAAAAATAATAATTGATTTTATTACCAAATTTTTATGTATAAGAATTTAAAATCCATTTTAATTCCATCAATTCTTATAAAATTACAATTTTTTAATGACAATTAGGTATTTAATCCGTTTTATTTTCAGATCAATGAACCAATGCCATCCACCTTCTCACCTCCTGTCAATCAAGCCAACTTCTAAACTTTTCAGAGCCTGAGGTAGCTGTGAACCTAGAACCCAGCCAGGAAGATAGGCATAACCAGCCAGTCGACTACTAGTGTCATGAAAATTCCTAAATCTTACAGGGTTCAAGTTAATAACAATTGTAAACATTATACATGTATTTTAGTCTTTTATTAAAATGTCACTGAACAACAACAACTTAACACAGTCCACTTTCTAGCGCTTTGCTACTCTGAATATATCACAGTAGCACTCAACTTCCTAGAGTTTTGCTACCCTGAAAATATAACAGTAGCACTTCACTGCCTAGTGTTTTGCTACCCTGAACATATCACAGTAGCACTCCACTTTCTAGTGCTTTGGTGGGAAGAAGCCTTTGGAGATAATAAAAGCATTATTTCCTAGCACAACTCCTCAAATAATTGCCGACTGAGTCTGTCTTTTCCCACAAACTAAGACAGGAATTTGCGTAATGTTAAGCTGGTTGCGCAAGTGACTCCGGTTCCTTGTACGCTCTAAACGTCCTTCACGTAGAGCTGCTGTAATTACTCCTCCTTGCGTTGTTTTCCTCAATGCTGAGGATCGTGACCACCCTGTTTCATCACTTTTCCTTGAATGATATTTCTCCATATGATTCTATCTCTGGCGGTATGAAGGGCATTGTATATTGTAGAGCCGCATTGATTTAAAGCATTTTTGAGGCCATTTTAAGCAATTTTCCTGCAAAATTCACACAAACGAAGATCAAAATATAACACTTTTGGTTTCGTAGGTTTGAAGTTAAAATTCCGAATAATCCATCTTCATCGGTTGCTTGTGTACTTTAAACGTTCCTCACGTGGAGCTGCTTTTATTAAGAGCATTCTAGAGGCCATTTTAAGGAATTTTCACACAAAATCCACAAAAACGAAAATCAAAAGGTAACGTTTTTGGTTTCGTCAATTTGACGTTAAAATTGCGCAATATTCGTGTGTCAAACTCATTTTTTTTTTCGTAACATTACCAATTAGAGTAGGTTTAGAGAATCGGAATGTCAAACTATTTTCGTTCGTATGAAATTTCGGGAACGAAATGAACCGTGGTAGGAAACACGCGAAATTTCTTACGAAACTTCGTTTTTCGGAGAAAGAGAGTAGACCCCCAGGAGTGGGTTTTTAGTCAGTAAAAGTCTGACACTATCTCCCGTTCTGCCCAAGGGCGGGGAATGTCATTTGATGATTTTACCTACTTTTTGTGTGATGAGCACAATCATTTGTTCTTTTTCTGGGTGTAATTTATCTATAATATGCATAACACAAGCTCTGCTTAGCTTGGGACTAGACGGCGTTGTGTGATAGTTTTGAAATATACTTATAAAAAAAACAGGAATCTCTAACTACTCACGTCTGTCAAAATGAAATGCCCAAGGGAGCAGAGATGTCATTGGATAATTTCCCCACCGAAAAAAAAATCAATAGGTTCCTATTTTATCCTTTGGGTAAAGGAACCCTACAAATGTAACTAACTACAATGTTTGTTTAAATAATAGACTCGAACCTCTACAAGTGTTATTTCAATTGAAGAAATAAAAAATGAGTTAGTTCTGTACTTGCGAGCACAGACTTGATAAGAATGAATTTTAATTTTTTGACTTTGGTTAAAGTAACCAATGGAAAGGGCTATGCTCGGAGTTTTCTTGCGTGATCGCATCAGGAATGAAGATATCCGCAAGACCCCGAAGAATCGCCAAACTTAAGTGGCAATGGCCTTTTGGTCTAGTGGTTAGTGACCCTGACTGCTATGCCGGAGGTCGTAGGTTCAATTCCCACCCAGAACATTGCATACCAGAGCCCTAGAACCAAGGCAGGGAAGGAACAGGGTAGATTTTTAGTCAGTAAGAGTCTGACACTATTTCCCGCTCCACCCAAGGGCGGCTCAGGTCGTCTACGGCGCGCACCGTTCCCGCGCGCCTCAAGGAGTTGTCAGCAAACTGTAGGGGTCCAGCAGGGCCGAAGCCTACTGGGGCCAAAGGTCATGCGAGAGTGTCACCACGGGCCCCGGGACAAAGGCGAGGAATGGAAAGGTAGGTTTTTAGTCAGTAAAAGTCTGACACTGTTTCCCGCCCCACCCAAGGGCGGGATTCGTCATTGGATGATTTTACCTACCACAAAAAAAAAAAAAAAAAACCCAAGGGCGGGATTTGTCATTGGATGATTTTACCTACAATAAAAAAAAAACCCAGAACATATGTTTGTGTGATGACCACGATCATTTGTTCTGTGTAAATTACACCCAGAGGTGTAATTTATCTATAATATGTATGTATTTAGAAATATATAAGTATGTTTATCAGTTGTCTAGTACTCATAACACCAGCTCTGCTTAGCTTGGGACTAAACGGTGTTGTGTGATAGTTGTGGAATATTATATTATAATGGGCAGGGCACATTGCTCGTAGAACAGATGGTCAACAGGCCGAAAGGTTCTGGAGTAGCGACCGCGCTCCGGAAGACAGCGTTGGAAGGCCTCCCACAAGATGGACCGATGACCTGGTGAGGGTCACGGGATTCCGATGGATGCGAGACGCACATGACCAAAACCTGCTCATTTCTTGGTATAGGGTAGAGTAGGGTGGAGTAAAGTATAGCAGGGGCGAAGACCCGGGAACGCTCTTACACCCGTATTTATAAACAAGGTAAACTAAATACTTAAGTAAAAGTAACTACTTAAGTAATCATTTTTATTCTATAGTTAAGAAAAATTTAAATTTTGAATGAAGATTTCAAACGTCAAGTAATGACTTAATAAGATTTTACTTAGTAACAAGTAATTACTTCTTTTTTAAATACGGGTTTTAGAGTGAATCAAGTAGGCCATCCCTGCCTACTTGATTCGACACACGTTTACTCCTGGAGGGTCGATCCGGAACATGAAACACAATGGATTTGTAATGACAAAATAAAAAAATAAAGTACTTTTTTTCTAAAACTCGAATTAATTTACGCATATACGAAATTAATTTCTTTAAGTAAAAGTCAGCTGGGTGAGTTCAATTAACTGTAGGTAGTTAGTACGCAACGACCGACAACTACCTACAAGGTCATTGACTCGTTTATTTATAGAAATTAATTTCGTACATGCTTAATTCGAGTTTAAAAAAAAAAGTACTTTATTTTTTTATTTTATAATTTATAATTTTATTTTATAATAAAACAATTACAAACCCATTGTGTTCCATATACCGGATCGACCCTCCACGGGATTAAAACGATCAAAATTTTACGGTGTATAGCTACATCACTTTAGCAGTTCAATTTAGGTCGTCAAATGAATCGTTAAAAAGTCGTAGTAGAGTATCTAATCTAACTACAAGCTATTTGGTACATTGCATTGAGAAATAATTTCTAAAGAACATGTTCAAACATGTCCCAGTTTTGTACAAATAACCCATAAAACTCGTCAAAGGTCATTTTTTGCTTAGAAAACAAATGACAAACGAACTAAAAATGCCCAAAAAGAAAAGGTTTATGTTCAACTAATCAAGATTAATATCAGAGACTACCTTTTATGTTTTTTTTTTTTAGTTTAAATACTCAAAGGACAAGGCTCTACGATGAAACATTTGTCTGGAATGTCGGAAGATATGAAGGGGCTGTTTCGAGAATTATGCAGCTTTGTTAGTTAGTATTTTATTATTTAAAGTTTTTTTTCTTTTTAAATACGAAATGTATTGTTGTTATATTATATATTGGGTGACTGGTAGTTAGTGAACGATACTTAAATACGAGATTGTAGTTTCCCAAAAAGGTCACGCAATTTGGCGCTAGCATCGAATTCAAGAGTACCTAACGTCACAATTCCAATATCGCCGATCGGAATTAAACTCGAGAGTAAGCCCCCAGAGCGGGAATAGTCATTAGAAGATTTCCATCTTTAAAAATAAAAAATAAAACGGGTAATTGCCAAAAATGTAATCTTAAAGTAACAACTAGGTAATTAATATGAAGTCGAAATCCCGTCCATTCTTCATAATTAGCGTAACGACACCCAATATTGTGCTCAAGAGTAATTAATCAAATCGTCTTAAGAGCAATTTTTATTAAAGTCCTTCAAAAATATCATTAATTTTGCTCAAACAGTACAATGTGGTCGCCATCTTGTTGGATCGTGTTTTATTTTTATTTTCGCCAAATCTAATTATATCAATGAATCGGGGATTCTGGATAGTGATTGATGAGCTAAGGCGCTTGCACAGTGCTGTTGCCGAATATTTTGGCAGTCTGAATATTTGTAGTTCAAAGTTTACTCACAAAGAAATCTATATATACAAAAGCGAAATACCGCTCACTGATTAATCACGAAATCTCAGAAACTATAACACCTACAAACTTAAAATTTGGCAAGTAGGTTCCTTATAAGGTATAGATATTTTCTAAGAACGGGTTTTACGAAATTGGAACTCTAAGGGAGTAAATCGGGGGTTGAAAGTTTGTATGGATAAACCGAATTTTACGCAGACGAATCTGCTGGCAGAAGCTAGTGACAAGATATATTGGTTCATTTGGCAAATCCTTACATATTATTAAATATACAGAATAATTTTCTCAGGTAGCAATGACTATACATCCTGGTAGCTACCACATGGAACAAAGAGTGTGCGCGGAAATTACATGACTTGATTCCGCCATCTCAGTTCTTCCATCGGACAACCCGACGTACGGCGAATATCCACCTTTGTGTTATTCGGTAAGGCCCATCTTTGAGGCGTGGCTAGAAAGGCCTCACGGCGTCGTGACCTTCCGTATGGCGCAAATACTAACCGAACATAGCATGTTCGGGACGTACCTGTACAAGATCCGTGCCGAGCAATCGGTAGTGATGATCTCTCGCGCCTGGCCTTGGTATAGGCCATGGTCCGGAGCGAGGAGGAGTGGCAGGTGGTCGCCTCCTTCTGCGAAGCAGTAATGCTAGCAAAGGAGGAGGCCGACCGCATCAGGCAACGGCGCTCATGCCGCAGCCGCCGCCGTAATTCCGATCCCGATTTCCGGCCACCGCAGGCGGGGGCTTGCGGACGGCGGGCAATGGGTAGCTCGCTGTCCGTCCGTCCGGTATCAGACTGGACCGACCCAAGTCGTTTACGGCGCACTGTTCCCGCGCGCCTCAAGGAGTCGTCAGCAAACTGAAGGGGCCCAGTAGCATCGAAGCCTAATCTGGGGCTTTGGGGAGGTATGAAAATGCATACCAGGGCCCTGGAACCAAGGCAAAGGAGGAACGGAGTAGGTTTTTAGTCAGTAAGAGTCTGACACTATCTCCCGCTCCGCCCAAGGGTGGGGGATGTCATTGTCAGATGATTTTACCTACTTTACTTATAAAACGGAACTCTCTCTGTCTGTCAAGACCCTGAAATTAAAACCATATATCCAAGTCTGCAGTCCCTTGAAGCTGTAAAAAAATCAAACTTCTAAGTTAAAGGAAAAAAGATATTTATGTCGTAAAAAACGTATATTTCGACAGTCTCAAGGGAATCAAAATTCATAGGATACTTCCCGTTGACCTAGAACCCTGAAATTTGGCATGACGCAAGGTCTTATAGCACAAATATAGGAATAAATCTAAACACTGTTTTATGTATACGTCACGAAAAAATAATACTATTTTCGATTTGCAAAAATCTCCCGAGACTCAATTTGTGAATTGAACTATTTACATTGTTAGTTTGAACAGAACCCTCAGTGTGCGAGTCCGACTCGCTCTTGACCAGTATTTTTTTTTTATAATGGCAGTAAATGCAATTTTCTTTCTTTCATTTGTTTGATGTTTTTTCCGTCTCAAAAAAAGGTATCAATTGCCAACCGTGACGATTGTAAAACTAAACCTAACGGGTATTTCAAAGTACTATTATAAGTAAAAACATTTTGAGCTTTTGTTATTGTTTTTGAATCATAAATATCGCCATAATCTTACTGCCATTGTCACATATTACTTGGAGTTGACGCAATACGTTTTTTTCCTTGGGTCTTTCTTTGAAACCGAAAGATTTTGACTGAAAAAAAAAAAAATAGGCTAGATGAATGTCTAACGTGTCTAAATGTCAATGTTAATATGACAGACTGGCTCGTCATTTTTAGTCTATTGAATTTTTTTTTTTTTAAATCCAGTGTCAGTCTGGTTGTCAGCATAAAATATACAAAATTGAAGAAAAACAACGAGAAATTGTAAAAATTCTTGTTCGCAAACTCGATCGCAGTATGAACACGCCTTATGCTCCACAGCTGGAAAATTCATCACGCCTGCAATGTTAATTTGACACCGACCGAGTTGGGGCTCCTCGAGATTGGGAGAATAATCACTATTGAGAAGTTAATGACATTCCCTCGAATAATGTGATGTTAATTATATATTAACAGAGAAATTGAAGTGAGAATTTATTATTCGTGCGGAGGAGACGCACGAGTGTCGCCACTGTGTGAACCGGCCACCGTAGGCGCGGGCTTGCGGACGCCGAGCAATGGGTAGCTCGCTGTCCGACCGTCTGGTAACCGACCGGACCGAGCCCAAGTCGTCGACAGCGCGTACTGTTCCCGCGCGCGTCAAGGAGCGTAGAGGCAAACCGTAGAGGCCTAGCCGGCTCGCTGCAGGCAGGCAGGGTCGGCCCCGGTATGATAGGCAAAGAAGGAACGGGGTAGGTTTATAGTCAGTAAGAGTCTGATACTATTTCCCGCTCCGCCCAAGGGCGGGAGATGTCATTGGATGATTTTACCTACCATAAAAACAGTGAGAATTCATGAATCTGTATTTAGTACTGAATGTAAAGCTATCATAATCAAGTAAACGAGTCAATAACCTTCTAGGTAGTTGTCGGTCATTAGGAACGTGCGTACTAACTACCTTTAGATCATTGAACTCGCCCAGCTGACGTTTGCTTAAAGAAGTTAATTTGGTACATGCGTATATTAATAATAATTCAAGTTATAGAAATAAAAGTACTTTAATTTAATTATTTCATCTTTACAAATCGATAGTGTTTTATTTACCGGATCGACCCTCCACGGGATAAAAACGATCAAAATCTAACGGTGTATAATACCCAGTTTCATGATAACAACTACAACACAGCAACTATGGTGCAACACAGTAATGCCCGGTTCACACATGGCTGGCAGTTTGTAATATTTTGTGCGTTTATTTGAGCAAAATAAAAAATTTTTCTTTCTTTCTTTTTCTTTTTAGGCTATTTAACATCACGCTACGGACCACAGAAGTAGAACAGTACCTCTACCATGAGTTTTAAGCAATAGTATTCGTCGCTACTCAATATCGACGCCGTAAATATTTTGTATGGCAAATTTTGGTTCTGCAAGTGACCGCTAGAGGCGCTGCAAAATTTGCCATACAAAATATTTATGGCGTCGATATCGAGTAGCGACGAATACTATTGCTTAAAACTCATGGTAGAGGTACAGTAACCAAAGATGCGGGAGAAACCGCGAGGGACAGCTAGTCGTTGTATAACACTTGTGTGAGCCTCTGTACTAAATTATTTTTATTTATACAATGCGTCGATGCCTCTTCGGCAGTCGGTACCTAAATAAATAATAAGAAATGTTACTTTAACGCTATTTCCTTCATAAAATAGGTAGAGATCTAGCTATTAAAGCTTTTTCATGTCTAATTCTAATCAGTACCTCTACCATGAGTTTTAAGCAATAGTATTCGTCGTTACTCGATATCGACGCCGTAAATATTTTGTATGGCAAATTTTGGTTCTGCAAGTGACCGCTAGAGGCGCTGCAAAATTTACCATACAAAATATTTACAGCGTCGATATCGAGTAGCGACGAATACTATTGCTTAAAACTCATGGTAGAGGTACAGATCGACTTTTAGTATAGTATTCTGGTGCTCTGCCCAAGCGGGGCACACCTCGACCGTGTGCTCCACCGTGTCCTCCGGGCGGTCCACACAGTGGACTCCAAAACGACTGGACCGATTTCGCTAATTTCGATCTTGAAATATTCGTGATACTCCAGGGAAGGTTTAAACGGTGAGAAAAATTGAATATTCTTTGACTGTTAGGCGATATGAAGTTCGCCTGTGCAACTAGTAAGATATATTTTCAAGATTTTCAAAACCAATATCACTTTTTTACTTATTTCAGCATCCAAAATATTGTACAAAAATATTAAGCGCGGGTTGCTTTACTCTTATTGTTTATTTAAACAGTTTCCGAACTGGGCCTAAACAATAATAAAAGCACAAATACTTACCCCATAACAGTATAGGGGCGGGATTTGTCATTGGATGATTTTACCTACCATAAAAAAAACCCCATAACAGTATTATCCATTAGGGACTAGGGTTTTACGACGTTAACGGTCTCTATTCGATTCCTGGCTGATGTAAAAGGACTAAGAAGTAAACATACCGTTCCTTTTTTTTTGTTTTAAAATGAGTCATTGACTATATTCTTGTTTTACTGTTATTTGAATAGGTTTTGTAAGTAGTTGTTTACAAAATCTTTTATATTTCAAGGATTTTGTTATTGTAAATGGTCGCTTTCACGTAAGTTTTTGTTCGCAATAGTTTGCCGGTTACTATGAACGAGAACAAATGTTGTTAAAAAAAAAATGCCGTTATCATTTGTTATTGCTGTTAACTACTGTTATTGGTATTTATTTTTTTACGAGTGCACAAGCGCTAAAGTTCGCAGAGCCTAACTTCAGACGCGCCAAGATCCGTCGGCCGTACTGTATGTACACTTAAAAAATATTTCGTCAAATTTAGTACTGTTCGCAGCTCTTACACCCGTATTTATAAACAAGTAAAACTAAATACTAAAGGAAAAGTAACTACTATTTCTATTTTATAGTTAAGAAAAAATAGAATTTTGAATGCAGATTTCAAACGTCAAGTAATGACTTAATAAGATTTTACTTAGTAACAAGTAAATACTTCTTTATAAATACGGGTGTTATTATATTACCAGGAACTCCATTCTAGGGTCGAAGCCTGCTGGGGTCATGGGTCAGCTTCCAATAGGAATACCTGGCGCCGGCACAATAGGCTACGAAGGAACGGGTTAGGTTTGTAGTCAGTAAGAGTGACACTATTTCCCGCTCCGTCCAAGGGCGGGATCTGTCATTGGATGATTTTACCTTCCACATAAAAAAACCCCATCGGTAATGTCATTATATTATGTTCGTTTTGTACTAAGAACCCTGCTTACCTCACGATAATAGAGAGCTCAGCTATTTCAACCTCCCGACAACTGCCCACGTATAGATTATGTCCTAACATAAAAAAACAACTGTTTTCAAACAAAGGTTTTATCGTAAACTGACCTGCCCTAATCTTTGATGAAAAAAATGTTTTAGTAGCTCGATACGCAGCTATTTTGATGGGTTCCGTTAGTAAATTTTATTTTTATTTGCGCATAGATTTTTTTTTTTTTATATATTTCCTCAACTATCACACAACACCGTCTAGTCCCAAGCTAAGCAGAGCTTGTGTTATGGGTACCAGACAGCTGATAAACATACTTATATATTTCTAAATACATATATATAATAGATAAATAACACCCAGATACAGAACAAATGATCGTGCTCATCACACAAACTTTTGTCCCGGGTGGGAATCGAACCCACGACCTCCGGCATAGCAGTCAGGGCCACTAACCACTAGACCAACAGGCCAGTCAAAGATTGAAGAAGGATTATAGTAATTTGCCTGATGCTGTCTTCCCTTTCGGTTATAATTTAGGTGTCTTTAAGGCTCTAGTGAATAGGCTCTTAATAAACTAGTGCGCCTCACAATCAACGAGTGCATCACTGTTTACCATCAGGTGGGATAAGATAAGATAAGATGTCTTCTCCTAAATATTTAGTGTATAAATACTAAAATTTCCTAAAAAATTGATCCAAATACATTTTTTTACAATAAGCAGGATCGCAGTCACACAGTTTACATCAATTTAAAAAAAGAAGTCTACTATGTGTACCACTCAATAGTGGTACACATAGTAAAATAGTGGTACACATAGCACAATAGTGGTACACATAGCACAATAGTGGTACACATAGCACAATAGTGGTACACATAGCACAATAGTGGTACACACAGCACAATAGTGGTACACATAGCACAATAGTGGTACACATAGCACAATAATGTGTACCAACCTGTGTGGCAACCTTCACCTCTCTTTGAAATAATTCTCTATTCAAAACAAAAAAAAAGGTTTTACAACTCCCAAAATCTTCTAAGGGAACCCTAAAAGATGAGTCACATGAACCAGAGGGGTCCCGAATAGATTACTACTTATTATGATAAACGATTGTCAGAAAAAATGTTTCTGAAGTGTCCACCACTCGTTTAGGTAGTGAGCTTAGTGCATAAGCGGAGCGGTTAGCGGAACCGATTTTTTATTTTATTTTATTGGAACGGTATATTCATTTCTTAGTTCTTTTACATCAGCCAGGAATCGAATAGAGACCGTTAACGTCGTAAAACCCTAGTCCCTAATGGATAATAGTGTTATGGGTTTTTTTTATGGTAGGTAAATACTGTTATGGGGTAAGCATTTGTGCTTTTATTATTGTTTAGACCCAGTTCGGAAACTGTTTAAATAAACGATAAGAGTAAAGCAGCCCTTACACGTGTAATATTTTTGTACAATACTAGCGACCCGCCCCAGCTTTGCACGGGTGCAATGGTGATATTAAATATATTATGCATGTATTATACATATAAACCTTCCTCTTGAATCACTCTCACCGCATTCAAATCCGTTGCGCAGTTTTAAAGATCTAAGCATACATAGGGACAGACAGCGGGAAGAGACTTTGTTTTATACTATGTAGTAGTTACCAATTTTTTTTTTTTTAATTACGTATCATCATTTTTAATAGGGAAAAAAAATTGAAAAAAAAAATGTGATGTTTTAAATATTTATATTATTTGTTTCTTCTATTGAAGATAATTTTAATATGCTTCTAGTACACACAAAACTTTGTCATTATGTATCGTGTTTTAACGTAGAAGCATCAAATAGAATAGTTCAGTAAATAATTAATATTCTATTAACACTATCATATTTAGATTGCAGGTATTTTAATAGAGTATTTTCGTATACTTTATATATATGTAAATATATAAAGTATATTTGCTGCAGAAGGGTCGAACGAAACCTACTGGGGCCGAGGGATTGCTACTGAAAAGAAGGCTCTGGTATGAAAGACAACGTAGGAACGGGTAGGATTTTTAGTCAGTAGGAGTCTGACACTATCTCCCGCTCCACCTAAGGCCCCTCTTTGAGGCGTGGCTGGAAAGGCCCCACGGCGTCGTCACCTTCCGTTTGGCGCAGGTGCTGACCGAACACGGCAAGTTCGGTCCGTACCTGTACAAGATTCGTGCGGAGACGACGCCCGGGTGTCGCCACTGTGCGGACCGCCCGGTGGACACGGTGGAGCACACAGTCGAGGTGTGCCCCGCTTGGGAAGAGCAGCGCCGTGTCCTCGTGGGGGCGATCGGCGGCGATCTCTCGCGCCGGGGCTTGGTTCAAGCCATGCTCCGGAGCGAGGAGGAGTGGCAGGCGGTCGCCTCCTTCTGCGAAGCAGTAATGCTAGTAAAGGAGGAGGCCGACCGCCTTAGGCAAAGGCGGACACGCCGCCGCCGCCGCCGGGTTTCTGATCCCAATTTCCGGCCACCGTAGGCGCGGGCTCGCGGACGGTGGGCAATGGGTAGCTCGCTGTCCGTCCGTCCGGTAACAGACCGGTCCGAGCTCAGGTCGTCTACGGCGCGCACCGTTCCCGCGCGCCTCAAGGAGTTGTCAGCAAACTGTAGGGGTCCAGCAGGGCCGAAGCCTACTGGGGCCAAAGGTTATGTGAGACTGTCACCAAAGGCCCCAGGATAAAGGCAAGGAATGGAAAGGTAGGTTTTTTAGTCAGTAAAAGTCTGACACTGTTTCCCGCCCCACCCAAGGGCGGGATTCGTCATTGGATGATTTTTACCTACCACAAAAAAAAAAAAAAAAAAAAACCTAAGGGCAGGAGTTCCACCGAAAAAAAAAAAGTATGTTTACTAAAAATAAAGTAATATACGTTGTTATTAATAAGTTATTTTTCTTTCCTACTTTCTTTACTTTATTATAAAGTATGTAAGGCTAACTAATACACCGTTAAATTTTAGTCGTCTTAATCCCGCGGAGGGTCGATTTGGTACATGAAATACTTCTTCATCTACTTTTCTTTTAGTTTTTTTTTTTTTTTTTTTTTTCTTAACGTAGGTAAAATCATCCAATGACAAATCCCGCCCTTGGGTGGGGCGGGAAATAGTGTCAGACTTTTACTGACTAAAAACCTACCTTTCCATTCCTTGCCTTCTTCCTTGCATTTCTTTTAGATGGACTCAAATTATTATTTCCTGACCAGTGTATCTATTTAGCAATTTGTTTTGTATTTGTATTTGTTTTGTTTTTTTTTTGTTTTGTTTTGTTTTAGTATTTGTTTTGTATTTGTATTTTTTTATTTGTTTTGTGTTTTTTTTATTTGTTTTGTTTTGTTTTTTTTTATTTGTTTTGTTTTTTTTTTGTTTTGTTTTGTTTTTTTTTTGTTTTGTTTTTTTTTGTTTTGTTTTTTTTTGTTTTTTTTTTGTTTTGTTTTGTTTTGTTTTTTTTTGTTTTGTTTTGTTTTGTTTTGTTTTGTTTTGTTTTGTTTTGTTTTGTTTTGTTTTGTTTTGTTTTGTTTTTTTTTGTTTTTGTTTTGTATTTGTATTTGTTTTGTGTTGTTTTGTATTTGTGTTTGTCAAGTAGTTTTAAGTTTTGCGTCATTTCACGCGAATAAACTGTTTATCTTTCTTTCTTTCTTTCTAAATCGCCCAGATCTCCATATAAAAGACATCAACGCGCGCCACATTTTAATTTTTTGATGAAAATGAATTCAACCAAAACTAAATTTTTTTGGTGGAATCCATCTCTCAATGACCTCTCTCACTCTGAGTGGAGCAAGAGATAGTGTAAGAATTTTACTGACTAAAGCTCACCTGTGTTCCTATAGTTGCTCTTTGCATTCTAGGACCACGATAACTCTGTCAAAAAATGAGATAGAGATCAAACGCGACCCTGTGAAAAAATACCACAACTATTTTTTAAGGTGAAACGAAGGGATGTCAGTTTACTGACTAAAATCCAACCTATGAGATAGCGGGGTCTATTCATAAAAGTCATCTTTTCCTAATTCAAATCTATATCATTTTCCGTTAATCAAAATTGGTCAAAAAGAAAAACACATTTTACAACATACGAGTACATACGCTTTGAAATCGTTTTTAGGGTTCTATACCTCAGTTAGAAAAACCAGAATCCATTGGGATCACTTCGATGTCCGTCCGTCCGTCTGTCTAGATCCTTTTTTTTTCAGAAACGCGTTTAGGTATAAAGCTGAAATCAATATTAAAATACTCAAGTCAGCTACCCCAAGCAGCAGTGAAAAAATCACCCTCAAACGGCGCAAATACTGTAAGTATAGCATCATCATTATAATGTTCCCACTGCTGGGACTCAGGCCTCCTCTTTAGGAGAGGGAATGGGCCGTAATCCACCACGCGGGCCCAGTGCGGGTTGGTGGATGTCATATGTCTTCGAATATTCGGTTCTAGAACATGCCGGTTTCATCACGATGTTTTCCTTCACATAAGTATAAATACTGTAACCTTGTCGGTAATTAAAGTTTTGAGCCGTTTGGAGTCAAAACACTTGAGTCATAGGGTCCGAGTGCGTGTCTCCTCTTCAAGGAAATTTCTCGCCGACTGATCGACATTTTGCTTGACCAGAGGGCTGGCTCGTTCTTCGCCCAAAGAATTAACATTGCCATTCAACGTGGCAATGCTGCCAGTCTTCTGGGTACGTTTCGAATGATAGCGATGTGGAGAAGTACTTCGACGACTGAGTGTATTTTGTGTTTTTGTATTATATATACATAGTTAGGTTTAGTATAAATACTTAGTTTAGTTTATATTTAAGTTTTCGATATATCACATTGATTCGTTTACTTAAACAAATTAATTTCGTACATGCGTAAATTAATTCGAGTTTAAAAAAAGTACTTTATTTTGTTAACTTTATCTTTACAAATCAATAGTGTTTCATGAACCGGATTGACCCTCGGGATTAGAACGATGAAAATTTAACGGTGTATAAAACTTAAGTTTGGATTGAACCCTCGGTGCGTCAGTCCAACTCGCAATTGTTCGGTTTTTAGTATTTATGGACATACAAAAAACTTTTTACAAAAAAAATACAAACGACTTCAATAAAACATCAAAAAGTGCAAAATAACTTTAATTTCGGAAGTCGGTGTTTCTATAATAGTTTGGTCTCTTCGTTATTTAACACCGACTTCCGAAATTAAAGTTAGTCGTATTTTGCACTCTTTGGTGTTTTTTTGAAGTCGGTTGTATTTTTTTTGTAAAAAGTTTTTTTATTTCACACTTTTTAGTTGTAGTATCCCTCAGCGAAATTTAAATAGACAAGTAGGTACCTTCTGCCATTCGGTTTCATCATCAAATCATCAAGACAATTCTAATAATACCAAACACGGCTATGATACACTGATTTATTACAAAGTTCCGGCTCTTATCTACCTTCCGTCTTCATCATCAGATCAGTTCTATGTATCCCCTCCCCTTCTTCCTTTAGTCAGCCACCGACTACATGTATAAACATAGCAATTTTACTTGTTACGACAGTTCAGCTATGGTTTTTGGAAGAATTCCGTTCTATATCTTCGAAGTTCATCATCAGATCAAAACAATATTTCTATGGGACCAAATCGGAAGTATAATCTTTCAATCAAAATAAAAAAAATCGAAATCGGTCCACAATTGACCGAGATATCGGTGAAAATAAATAAAAAAATACATTCAGCCGAACATAGAACCTCCTCCTTTTCGAAGTCGGTTAAAAATAGGCATGCGTATAACCGCAAACATTGACCACATAACATTGACAGTATTTTGTTCCACTCGTAAGGGCCCCGCATTTAAAACACTTCTTTACGATTTCAGAAAGAAAGAAAAAACAAAATTTAACGATTTTTTCTGTCGTTATAACTTCTATTGGAATATGAACTTTATTTTCAAGATCAAAGGGTTGAAACTAAAGCAGTGTGTTGTCGCAGTAATTTTTTGTCGTAAATATAAAGTGTAGTCGACCTTTGGATTAGTAAGGATGAGATTTTTTTTGTTGCTTGCAATCAATGTCTTTCGATGTGCCAAAAATGAGTTTAAGGATTTTTTTATTGATCTACAAAATATTTATGTGATAACATCCAATCATACAAACATTTTAAAGGCGAATTTTTGTACTTATATTTTTATATTTGTCACATTCGAACGGATGAACGGATTAAGATGAAATTTGACACATGTTAGACTATGTCCTGGAATAGGTCTTGGAATACTTTTTATCCTGGGAGTATGTTCCTTAGGACGTTTTTAGGGTTCCGTAAAAAAAAGAACCCTTATAGGATCACTTTGTTGTCCGTCTGTCTAGACAGACAGACGTCTGTCTAGACAGACAGACGTCTGTCTAGACCTTTTATCTCGGGAACGCGTGGAGGTATCAGATTGAAATTATAACCATACACTCCTTCCAGACATTCTTCTTTCGCGCGTCGAACCAGTCCTCATGGTACGCGGCCAGATCATCTCGCCAAGTTTTCTAGGCTGGCCTCGACCGCGCTTACCCTCTGCAGGAACACTGCGTGGTGACACTTGCCCAGCGGTCACTACTCATGCGGACGACGTAGCCCACCCAATCTCATTTGACCCTGGCAGCATTTTTCCCCACGTCTATTACGCCCGTTTTGGAGCACAGCATATCATTCCGTATTCGGTCTGTTCTTTTTACACCCAGAATGCTGCGCTCCATAGCTCTCTGACAAACCCCAATGCGAAACTTTTGTAATTCGGTGAGTGATTTGAGCACCGTAGGTTAGGATGGGCAGGATACTCATGTCAATGAGTTTACGCTTCAGGGATCACCCTTCATTACCGTTTTCATGGACCAGTAGCTTTTCCAGGCGTTCTGGATACGTCGATCGATCTCCATTCCCTGCCAGTTTTCGAAGGAGGAACAGGCCCAAGATTTATGTTGCAAAAAACGTACATTTCGACACTCTCAAGAAAATCAAAATTCAAAGAAAAAAAGAAAATTTCAAAAAGAAGAAGGAGGAGAGAAATTTCAAGTGTCGTCATAATATTATGGGTTATGGAGCGGTGACCGCGTACCAGAAGACGCAGCGTTGGAAGGCCTCCCACAAGGTGGACCGATAACCTCGTGAGGGTTAAAGGAATCCGATGGATGAGAGTCGAACAGGATCGGTCATCATTCATTTCCTTTGGCAAAATACCCGTATCTGCCATTGTATGTGAAATTTCAACATTATGACAAGCCTGTTAGTCTAGTAGTTAGTGGCTCTGACTGCTATGCCGAAGGTCGTGGGTTCGATTCCAACCTAGGAAAAATGTTAGGGTGATGAGCACGATCATTTGTTCTGTGTCTGGGTGTAATTTATCTATAATATGTATATGTGTATGTATATTTAAATAAATAAGTATGTTTATCAGTTGTCTAGTACTCATAACACAAGCTCTGCTTAGCTTGGGACTAGACGGCGTTGTGTGACAGTTAAAAAAAAACATGGCGACAAAAATACCGTTATCATTAAGGCAGCCATTTGTTTTTCTTACTACATCCAAGAAATATCGTTGTGTATGTGTTTTATATCTTAATTGAGAGAATCCCTGGAGTGTCTCCTTGGGGGGTGGTATATCTAGATGACTAGATGAAATAACATCACGCTGTATTACCCGAAGTCGTCCATCAGTGTGTACTGAAGTGGTCAGGCGGCCATTACGCAATGCCGGTGGTGTCACAGATGTGTTGCCATCATAGAGGCTAGGGCTGCTAGATAATTTGAAAGGTTTACCGAGGCCCTGGAATTCTAATGGCTACTAACGGAGTGACACGAGTGGGTTTTAGTTAGTAAAAGTCAATTTTAGGGCACCCCAACACGGATAGGTTAGGTTAGAGTTGTTTTTTTATCACCACCTGAAAATAAAAGCCTTACTTTAAATAGTATTCTATACATTGCCTAGGTATTGTATAGAATACCGGATTATATAGATTGCCGGTGACATATATATTGTACACAATTGTGGTGGTGCGAAAAATCCTTTTCTTTCTTTACTTTCTGAGCAACAGAAATTATTTGATGATTCCCCATTCCAAAAACAGTTTGAGGAAATCAGTTTGTTGACTTATCACAAATAACTTGTGACTACTGTCGACGTCCTCTGCCCCAGCTGAGGAAATAGGATCTTAAGTCAAGTACAGGAAGGTTACCAGCTAATTTTTAAGCAAAAATCACACGACAAGACTTTAAAAAATTCTTGACGATTAAGGCACTGAACTCATGAAGCAGAGCCGTGGTAGAAGAAACGGCTATTTTATTTCAAAACTCACGAGACGGTAGATTCACCGCCGCGACGGCTGCGATTTTCGACCGCAAGCCGCCGGCCAATATGGCGCGGTCGCCACCAACCGTAGAGCGTGCGGGTGCAAACCGACGAGGTGGCGGTGAGCGGCAACCGCAAACAACCGCGCACGCCACGGCCGTAAACCGCGTCGTGAAAATTGCTTTAATTATTTTTTTACATATATAGGGTGACTGTTTATTAATGAACGATACTTAAACACGTGATTGTAGTCATGATAACCAACAACTTTTACAATATAATAAAAAAAAACTGCTGGCCAGTACATTGGTGTTCGCCTAACTGGTCAAAATGTACTGAACTTTACTGATTTTTTTCGCGATTTCAGGTTTGGTCCCATAGTAAAAGTTGTTTGTTAAAATGACTACAATCACGTGTTTAAGTATCGTTTACTAATTACCAGTCGCCCTATATATTTGCATTCTACAGACTGCGGGCCCGCAACCGTGGCGGCCGCGAATCCCTTAGTAATTACTAAGACTATATAAGACACTTTAAATTCGAAAAGGAAACATAAATAGCATTAACTCGTAAGTATGTATGGCGAAGAAAAATGCGGATATGCTCCCAAGACTAATATAGTAATATAGTATGTTCTTAGAGAAGTACAGGGATGGACTGGGATATCTTTTATACGTGGGAAATTATCAAATATCCTTTCCCACTCTAACACCTGTATTTATAAACAATTAAACTATTTACTTATAGTTAAGAAAAAAAATATTTTTTTCATGAATATTTCTAACCTCAAGTAATGACTTATTAAGAAATTACTTAGCGCCAAGTAATTACTTCTGTACAAATACACGGGTGTTAGAGAAGTGGAAGGGTGTGTCAGCCTTTTACTGACTAAAACCACTGTTCTTCAGTTGCCCTTTGCGTTCTAAGACCACCTGGTTTCCTTTTCAGAAAATGCCCGCTTATCATCTAGTGGGAGAAACGGTCAAGCTCTTTCGGAGGAGTTCAATAACAAACACTTCGACATGAAATTTTTATATATTAGATTAAGAAAAAAAAAATATTTTTTTTTTGTTTGTAATAAATAAATTCAAAAACTACGAGTATTGAACCGTTTTTTAATTTTTTTTCGCCAGTAGATCTACTTTAACACTGACTGACGTAAGCTATATATTTTTCAATACACTTCCTCGAAAATCTTGTCCCACTACACTTAGGCACGCAATTGACTATTTTCCGCACTAGTGCGGAAAAGTGCGCATGCTCGGTCCCGCCACAATTTTACTACATTTATCATATCTGTCTGGGTGCGTGTCGACCCCCAAAGGCGCGCATCATTTCCCTTTTATTCATAACTTCGTAAGCGTATTAAAAGACGTCGTTTAATACTCGTGCTTTGTCGCTACAGCCCACGGCTCCATAACACACTTGCCTACGGCTCGTGCGAATTCCATCTCGATCGCAGACCGTAATGACAAACTTTCTGCACTTGTATCAAAATGTACTATTCTAATTTGCTGCTAATAAAAGATAATACAGAATAAAATATTAAAAAACCAGCACGGCTACTCCCTCCCTGTCTTACCCCCACAAAAACAAAACCGCACGCTTCCATAAATGGCAACACCGCGAACCAACGACTGTTAACTAGCGTCGATAATAATGTTTCTTTGGAAAAATGTTGCCATCACAAAAAATGTTCACTACATATGCTAAATGGATGTTTAAAGTACTGATCGAAGAATTGAGGAAGTACTTTTCTACACATGTTGATTTCCTATGTAATACATAAATTGGTAGAATGGCCTTGAAACGTCTGTATCTAGAAAATTCCTGGCCCCGCATATAAATATGTGCCACCGACCGGAAGCGAGTCAGAATTGATTTCGAGAGTAACAAGTGCGAACTACTCATTTTGAACTTTTTTAAACCTCAGGAAATCCACAAATATAAAAGAGAACACCATGAAAATTTATTTTATTATATTGACTATATGGCCAAGGGCTTGGAAAAAATGAAAACACGATATAAATTAGTTGGCTTGATAAAAAAAAATCGCGAATCTGACCCTAATTTACGATTTCAAACGTATTTATCAACGACATTACGTTACGGAAATATTTGAAAGTTACAAAAAAAAAAAATAAAGCTTGTTACTAAAAAGCGCTTCGCAAAAATTATTGTTGTAGTGCCAAGTGCTTTCATCTAACAACCTACTATACTGCGATACTGAAACGGAACTGTAGTGTTAATTCTGATTTGGACAAAGTTGAACGAAACAATTTGTTATTGTTTGTGGGTAATAAAGTTCTCTGCAAGTAAACCGGTATTTAATTACCTACTCACGTTCGTAACACTACAATATGTCTGCTCGAAATATTGTTTACTTTTTTAATCACAGATGGCGTTGTTAAGTGAGCGCCAATTCCTAGATCGTGATATTAAGATTTTCCGCGTGGCGACTAAGGTCGCGATGTTGTCAATTCGTAGTTAGTCAATTCTGAAGTTCATAATATACAGTGGAAGTAAAGTGAAGTGTTTCATTGTCTGATCCTCACCCAAGTTGTGGTCGCGAGTGCTGTGGAACTAGTGCGGGTTCATTGAACGAGTGTTCAATGTCACTATCATGAAACACTATGCGACGTCAAGAGCTTGGTCCATATTGGACAGTCCGGCGGCTAGCTACCTATTGCTCGTCATTCGCAAGCCCGTGCCTACGGTAGCCGGGGATCGCTCTTCGACTCCCGACGAATTGGGACTAAGGACTAAGGAGCACCTTACCTATTTAGCGGACGGCGTGCAATGGGTAGCACGCTGTACGATCGTCCGGTAACCGACCGGACCGAGCCCAAGTCGTCGACGGCGCGTTCTGTTCCCGCGCGCCTCAAGGAGCTGTCAGCACACCGAAGAGGCCCAGCCTGCTAACTGCAGGCAGGCAGGGTCGAAGCCTACTGGGGTCATGGGTTAACTTCCGAAAGGAATACCCGGCGCCGGCACGATAAGCTACGAAGGAACGGGGTAGGTTTTTAGTCAGTAAGAGTCTGACACTACTTCCCGCTCCGCCCAAGGGAGGGATTTGTCATTGGATGATTTTACCTACCATAAAAGAAACCTATTTAAAATTTTATAAATTTTTATAAGTAATAAAGTTAAATAAAATCCACTATATTCTTACGTTATCTTCAGTAAACTAAAATAAAGGGTCACAATGATATAATTGAATATATTTCCTGAACGTAATATAAATTATTATTTTGTATCTGTGTCTCAAATTATGAGCATTTCTCGGAAACTTTGGGCGAATTTTGCGTATGTCTTCAAGTGGGTACTGTTATGGGTGGCAAGCAGTAATATTAGGGGAACCAAATGAGAGGGATTTTGAATGAATTGCTTGACTGTGTGTAGTTGCTTCAGGCGAACTGAATCACTGTATGATTTCATTTTTTATTTTGTAAAGACGAAAATATCAGCCTGTGTGGTTCGGAAAAACTATTATTAAATAAATGCTGCTACAGCGTAGGTGAATATTTTAATGATACATCTATACAACTCGAATAGTAATATAAAATAATAATACAAAATAGTAATGATAAAGTTTATATTATAATGTAATGAATGTTATAATTTAATTAATGTTTGACATAAGGTATTTAATTTTTAATATATCATAATTAATATTTAATATTATGTAATTAATTTTAATAATGTAATGAATATAATGAAATGAATATTAATATAATGTAATTAATGTTTAATGAAATTGTACAAAAAACAAGTAGTTTATAAATCTTTGTCACATTATCTTTTGCTGTGCCCTTCAGGGTCCACAATTGTGTCTATTTAAATTTTTATTTACCACCTATTGCATGTACATTGTGGAATGCAAATAAATAATTGAATTGAATTGAATTGAAATATTACCATCAAAATATTTGGCAAAAGTAATGTTTTTAAGGTTACGTACATCAAAATGAAAAAACGGAACCCATTAAGGATCACTTTGTTGTCCGTCTGTCTGTAAAGGCCCTTTATCTCGAGAACGGGTGCAAATATCGAGTTGAAATTAAAACCATATACTGTCTGCGGACCCTTGAAGTTGTAATGGAAAAAAAGATACGTTCGTTTATATCGCAAAATCCATTGACCCTCTTTTACAAAGAAATTTTACATACTTTAGTATCGGTAGAGTGCAACTGCACTTCTGATCCCTGACTGTACAAAGGCGAGCAATGAGTTTTCTCCCAGCAAACCTCACGCTCCTCTCGCTTCTATCATTGTTGATGCGATCACGCAAGGAAACTCCGAGCATAGTCCTTTCCATTGCCCTTTGGGTGACTTTAAGTCTTCTGATGAGTCCTATTGTAAACGACCACGTTTCGGAGCCATATGTCATTACTGGCAACACACACTGGTCTTCAGACATCAGGGTATCTTGGACTAGAAGATACCACGCAGTTGCCCGAACGCTGCCCAGCCATATTGTTATGTCATTATACATCGTTAAATTTTGGTCGTTTTAAGCCCGCGGAGGGTCGATTGGGTACATGAAATCCTATCGATCTGTACAGATAAAAATGAAAAATAATATACTTTTTTTTAAACTCGAGTTCATTTACGCATGTACCAAATTAATTTCTATAATTAAACGTCAGCTGATCGAGGCCAATGAACTGTAGGTAGTTAGTACGCAACGACTGACAACTCCCTACAAGGTCATTGACTCGTTTACTTAAAAGAAATTAATTTCGTACATACGTAAATTAATTCGAGTTTTAGAAAAAAAGTACTTGATTTTTAATTTTATCTTTACAAATCGATAGTGTTTCATGTTCCGAATCGACCCTCCACGGGATTAAAACGACCAAAATTTAACGGTGTATTATTCAGAGAACAAAGAAGGTTTAAATAGTAATAAAATCATAATATTTATTTGACAAACAGTTTGGGGCTCAATACATTGTTTTTGAAACCCCCGTGGTTAAGGCAAGCCTCGCTAATATTATAAATATTGATCCTTCTTTTAGTTATTTTTGTTACTTATTATACCTAATTGGACGACTTTGACCTTGTGGCTAAGTGGTAACAACACGGATCGACTGAAGATACACTGCATATGTTATGAGTCCTTTTTGCGGCCTACCCAAATGTCATTTCTTTGGTATTGTTCGTCAAGTCGTTGAGCCTGATGTTCAATTGACGAGCCCATTGGTTGATCTTCCAGTCCGTCCTGTCACCCGTCAAGCTATCACTAGTAAAAAAAATATTTACCTTGCTAAGTACTCGTATTACATTTTGTAAACTATTTGTTTCCTTTTATTATTGCGAATGTGAGGACTATGTAGATTAGTTTTTGTATTTTTTCTCTTTTCAGTAATTTTAAGCGTATGTCTAGCAATTTGAGTATTTTCTGAGGCCTACCCAAATGTCCTTTCTTTGGTATTGTTCATCAAGTCGGTGAGCTCCTTAGTAGTCCTGAGTTGAGCTACACGAATACTGACAAATGCTTGCACTGACTGGACAGGTCCACTCAGAACTGTGTGGTTCTTTCTTTAAAAGACCATCTCAGACTCCAATTTGCATGATTCATAAATGTTTTGACTATTACATATTTGTTGTATGGACTTTAAAAGATACTTTGTACTGAGTTTGTTTCAATGTTTCTTCTCAGGGTAGAAAAAATTGACGTGTAAAAGTTTTTTTAAAAACCTACTTAATCATTATCATCTATTATTTGGTCCGTGAATGAGTTGGAAAGTACTTTTTTTAATTACATATTCTAGTGCTTGACTGTATTCCCACCTGATGGTAAGCACTGATGCAATCGTTGATGATGAGGCGCACTAGTTTTTTAAGAGCGGTTAACACGAGCTATATTTTCATACACTGCTCTCACGTGATTATGATGTTATTACACATTTTTCTCCAGATATTTTGGATTCACAGATATGCTGTGGAATTGTGGATATTATCTAGGCTTCTATAGAAATAAAAACATTTTGTGTAAAACTGATCCAGTAAAAACGACTGAAAATCTGCTATGTTACATGAAATTTGGCCCTCCATAATGTACTCATATATCAAAAATATAAAAAAAGTATTTTTATAGAAGCCTTGCACAGTTAATCGAGATTCTAAATGATGAAATTACTTCTCAAAAACTTTTAAGGGTTTTAAAAAAACACGTATTTCCTGAAAAAGCTTTGGTCAAATATTCGAGTAAATGCTAACAGAGTTTTCAGGCATTATCTCCCTTTTTTCGCGTTGTCTCTCCATCAAACTTTGAATTGCTTTAGATGAAGCAATAACCTTTTAAACCATGCTCGACGCTGACGATCTAAGCAAGTGAGGATGGACTACCTTAAGGGGATTACATCGCCCAAATCCAAAAAAACACCTAGGTTGATTGAAGTTTCCTTATGTACAATTACCATATAAAAAATGAAGGGAATACTTAAGGACATTACTAATAAATTGTATTGATTACGTTTCTCAAAAAAATACCCTAACTCTAGAAAAAAAATCTGGTAAATAGGCCTTTTTTGAACATTAATTCCATATTTTCTCGAAAACGGCTCTATATTTATACATTGAATTTATACCAAAATATATGTTACGATAAATTGAATAACTTGTATTGATTTTTTTTTTCGAATTTCATTGAATATCGATAAGTAATCAAGAAAAAACTCGAATCAGTACTAACACCCCGCGCGCAGCACCCCCTGCAATGCCTGTTTAGAGGTCAAATCTTCTCTACTAGTGTAGAGGTAAATTCTTGAAGGTCATTGAGCGATGTAATACCCTTAAGAGCCTATTCACTCTAACATTGAACACACCTAAATTATAATCACTACGAGAAAACCGCAGCAATTTGTTCCCGTCCTTCGATGACCGCGCTTACACGTGGTCTGGACGCATGAACAACGTTACAAGGCATAAGATGACAGTTTTTCTAAGACATTTCTTCTGATAGCCGCTCTATTGTACCTCTTTAAATCTCTTTGGTTATGAAAAAATAAAATATTATTATTATTACATCAAACGAAGACATGCCCCATTCTTTGCTCAAAGTCCTTGAGTCTTTTTCACCCAAATATTCCCAAGATAAAAATTAATTTTGACAAGCCCAAACTCACGGGGGTCGATTTCAATCAATAAATTATATCGAAACTATTTCGTCCGCCATATTATTTATTTTAAAAACAGATATGATCAGTAGTTTTCAAGTCTTTTTTTTTTTGTTTTTGAAGGGACACAGATGTCAAAAAGGATTTGTTTTTTTTTTTAACTTGTCTATGAATGAGGTTTTGTTAGAGTTTCTAGTTAGTTGGTGTGGGTTCCGTATATAAAACATAAGTTAGGTAATTGCATGACTTAATTCCGCCATCTCCGTTCTACCATCGGACAACCCGACGTACGGCGAATATTCACCCTTACGTTGTTGAAACTTCTACGGTCCGGACTAAGCGTTTAGCCTCGTCGTTTATACCGCGTACATCGAAGGACTGGAACAGTTTGTCTGCTGCAGTAACTTTATAACATTAATGAAACATTAATATTATAGGAGTCATAGTAAATTTATAACTACTGTAATATTAATTACGTTTTCCTTGAATGTATTTTTTTATTATTATTATTTTCATGTTAAGATTAAGTTCGAGTTACAAATAAATGTTTTTTCTTCTTTCTTCTTCTTCTGCAGTCTTCCCATCCGATTATAATTTAGGTGTCTTCAAGGTTAGAGTGAATAGGCTCTTAATAAACTAGTGCGACTCACCATCAACGATTGCATCACTGCTTACCATCAGGTGGGATTGCAGTCAAGCACTAGTTTATTTCAAATAAAAAAAAAATACTATTACCGACCGATTAAATCGTATATAGAATACAAAAGGCAACTGAAGGAAACAGGTGGGTTTCAGCCAGTTAAAGTCTGACACTCCCTCTCGCTCCACCTTAGAGGGCGCAGAAAAATCGTAATTGATTTAGTTTTTATAGATTCATACAATGAAGCTCTTTTATTGATTAATGATCTTTAATTAAACAACATTAATTATACACGACTAAATTTTGATCGTTTTAATCCCGTGGAGGGTCGATCTAGTACATGAAACACTATCGACTAGTAAAAGTAAAAAGAAAAAAAATAAAGAACTTTTTTAAACTCAAATTAATTTACGTAAGTACGAAATTTATTTTTTTAAATAAACGTCAGCTGATTGAGTCAATGACCAGTTGGTAGTTGTTGGTCGTTGCGTACTAAGCACTCATTGAACTCGATCAATTGATGTTTAACACAGCGTTGGCCCTTAGAACTGTCCATTCTGAATTTTCTGTTCAGATTTTGTGATTGCAAAGAATTTTAAAACCCATATAAAGAACGGTAACCAACCGGTAATCAACCGGTAATCGACCGGACCGAGCCCAAGTCGTTGACGGCGCGTACTGTTCCCGCGCGCCTCAAGGAGCTGTTAGCAAACCGTAGAGGCCCAACCAGCTGCAGACAGGCAGGGTCGAAGCCTACTGGGGTCATGGGTCGGCTTCTGAAAGGAAGGCTCGGCCCCGGTACGATTGGCAACGAAGGAACGAGTTCCGCACGACGCAGGTGCTTACCGAACACGGAAAGTTCGCTAAGTACCTGTTCCGGATTCGTGCGGAGGATTCGCCCGGGTGTCGCCACTGTGCGGAACATCCGGAGGACACGGTGGAGCACACTGTAGAGGTGTGCTCCGCCTGGGCGGAGCATCGCCGTGTCCTCGTGGGGGCGATCGGCGGCAGCGATCTCTCTCGCCGGGCCTTGGTTCAGGCCATGGTCCGTAGTGAGGAGGGATGGCAGGCGGTCGCCTCCTTCTGCGAAGCAGTAATGCTAGCAAAGGAGGAGGCCGACCGCATCAGGCAGAGGCAACGGGGCGCTCGCCCCAGCCGCCGCCGGGATTCCGATCCCGATTTCCGGCCACCGTAGGCGCGGGCTTGCGGACGGCGTGCAATGGGTAGCACGCTGTCCGATCGTCCGGTAACCGACCGGACCGAGCCCAAGTCGTCGACGGCGCGTTCTGTTCCCGCGCGCCTCAAGGAGCTGTCAGCACACCGAAGAGGCCCAGCCTGCTAACTGCAGGCAGGCAGGGTCGAAGCCTACTGGGGTCATGGGTTAGTTCCGAAAGGAATGCTCGACCCCGGCACGATAGGCTACGAAGGAACGGGGTAGGTTTTTAGTCAGTAAGAGTCTGACACTACTTCCCGCTCCGCCCAAGGGCGGGATTTGTCATTGGATGATTTTACCTACCATAAAAAAAAAAAAAAAAAAAAAAAAAAAAGGAACGAGTTAGGTTTTTAGTCAGTAAGAATCTGACACTATTTCCCGCTCCGCCCAAGGGCGGGATCTGTCTTTGGATGATTTTACCCACCATAAAAAATCCATACAAAGAACCAATTTCGAAATTCCCAAATAACATTCTTTCACTCGAAAAACTACTAAAAATAAAAACCAAGGAACCCTAAATTTTAATATCGAAAGGTATCAAAGTAAACATCCTAAATATTTAAAGTAATACTCATTTTTATATTTTTACGACAGTCAGGACATGGTTTAAAAAGAGATATTGTTGTCTCTCTCTTTTGTTTGGCGAGTGAAAGGGACGGAGCATAGTCGCAGGCGCAAGGGACAGAAACAAAACGATGCGTGGTTGTTTTTTTTTTTAAGGGTCCGTGAGAAGACAGTAAAGCGATCTTGTAAGAATATAGGGTGATTGGTAATTAGTGAACGATACTTAAACACGTGATTGTAGTCATATAACAAACAACTTTTACTATAAGACCAAACCTGAAATCGAGAAAAAAATCTGCCAAATTCAGTATATTTTGACCAGTTAGGTGAACATAAATGTATCTACTGAACTTGGCAGATTTTTTTCGCGATTTCAGGTTTGGTCCCATTGTAAAAGTTGTTTGTTATCATGACTACAATCACGTGTTTAAGTATCTTTCACTAATTACCAGTCACCCTATATACAATGTCTGTTTAATAAGATGAATCTGTTTGAAAGAATTAAAATCTGTGTGGCCCGATGAGTAAAGCCGTCCACTATCGCAAGTAAAGATAGCATAGCATTAGCCTTACAATGTTCCCACTGCTGGGACTCAGGCCTCCTCTCCACCACGCGGGCCCACTGCGAGTTGGATGTCAAATGTCTTCGATTTTTTAGTTCTAGGACATATATATCGCAAGTACGCAGCAAGAATATTTGTACAGAGCACCGCCATGTTCTTGTGAGAGCGATCAACGGCAACGATCTCTCGCGCCGGGTCTTGATACAGGCCATGGTCCGAAACGAGGAGAAATGGCAGGCAGTCGTCTCTTTCTGCGAAGCAATAATGCTAGCGAAGGAGGTAGCCGCACACGACTCACGCCCCTGCCGCTATAATCCCCACCCCAATTTTCAGCCACCGTAGGCGTGAGGTTTGCGGACGGCCGTCCGATCGTCCGGTAAACGTCTGGACCAAGCCCAAGTCATCGACGGCGCGTAGTATTCCACGCACGCCTCAAGGAGATGTCAGCAAAACCGTAGAGGCCTAGCAGATTTGAAGCCTACTGAGGCCATTAAACTCCTCGAAGGAACGCTAGCTTAACCCAATTATGGGTTAAGCTCGCCTGTGTACATCACCTGTCCTATTTTTTGTAAACTGTTTAGTCTATGTACAATAAAGAAAATAAGAATATATAAGAAAACTCGGAACGTAAAGCAAAGAAGGGACATAGGTGTAGGTTTTAGTCAGTAAAAGTCTGACACGCCCTTCCACTCCACCCTAGAGTGCATGAAGTAATTTGATAATTTCCCACTTTAAAAAAAGCATACAGAACCATTCCCCAATTTGAAAGTCGTAACATACTCTTCAAAATATTTTTTGTTCCCGCGTATAAATAAAGTTGGTACGCCACTGGGAGACAAATGTCTCTGAGTATATCACCCGGCTTTGGTTGTAGAATATCACTTATTTTACATAGCTACAACTCCACGCTTTTACCCTGAAAGGGTACATAGAATTGAGTTGTACTCCTACATATAGGGGTATAATTATGCTTTAGTCTTAAAAAACTTAATTTTAGTAGCCTAGTGTTATGTTCTTCTTCTTCTCGAGTCTATCTTACTTAGATTTTGTCTCAAACTCAAAAAAACTCAAACTCAAAATCGTTTATTTTACATAGGCCTACATGGGCACTTATAAAACGTCAGAAGCTAGCGCACGGTTCCAATTGGTCGTTTCCTACGGAGAAGAACCGGCAAGAAATTCCATGGTTACTCTTTTAAAAAAGTGTTTGTTTCTACAATATTTTTATACTACAATATTAATAGATATGAGAGGACAATGTAGACCGGTCAGCTTTGCACCCAAAAGCACGATAAAAATGGTAATCCTTGAATCTACGGAGTCTACGGTGTTCTCACAAAGTCTGACCCATATTCAGCCACGTGGACAGCTCTGTCGTTGGCCTCTTACAAGAAAGAAAGAAAGAAAGAAAGAAAGAAAATCAGTTTATTTACACGGAATGACGCAACTAAAAACTAGACAAACATAAAATTATATAGGAAAGATATGCGCCACATCCGTGCAAAACGGCCGAACGCTCAGCATAAAGCTGTGCCCTCATGCACAATGCGATGAGCACACAGCGCTGGTTTTCAGCGTTGGCCAGTGCTCATCAAGTCATTGAAGGTGCAGGTGGTAGCGCACGCTGGACAAGAAAGGAGGTAACGCATCTGTAAAGGGGCTCCCACTGGCACTGTATTTGCAATGGGTCAAGGTAACCCCCTTTGGCCGTTTCTTTGACCCATTTGTCGCTTACCAGGTGAGACACTGGTCAAATTCAAGTCTGTATGATTCGCGGCAAATAAGTTGCACCATTTAGAGACCCCGAAAATCGGTTACTGCGCATCGTCATGATGGTTCACCTTAGGTGATGAGGATTATAACCTATTTTCGGGTATCAATTGATGTGAGGAGTTGCGCGTAACTATAGCAAGTGGTTTAACTTATTTACCGCGTACTATACATGATAAAAAAAACATTAAGGACTAGAAGCGCTCGAGAGCCTCCATCTGTGTGGATAGTCTTTACTGAAGCCAACTTGGATACGGACTTCTTTCACTCAAGGGTGGAGGGGGAGCGTGAGGGCGTGCCACACATTTACTGACTAAAATCATACCTTTGTTCCTTTTTTGTGCTTCCGTTTTAGGACCCTGGGATTCCGTATCGGAAGCAAACCCAGGATGGCAACACGTGCCCAGATGAGAGACAGTCTGGCGTCCAGATAATAATCACAAAAAAAAAGCTTCTTATTACTTATTCAGTAACATGCTCGGCCATGGGTTCCGAGCACTCATCGAGTTGTTCGTGACATCAGCAAACAGCTGGTCGACTCTTCTCGTGACCAGAGGGCTGGGCTTTTCTTCGGCCAACGAATCAACACTAACTGCCAACGTTCTGGGCACTTTTCCCATTGACATCGATGTGGATGAATTTTTTGATGCCCAATAAGTTCTTTTTCTACCTGTTTGTCATATTATTATTTTTAATTTGTATATATACCTATTAAATTTTTATTATTACAGTTAAATAAAGAATACATTACGGCTTATTCAGTAATAATAATTAAAGATTCCAAAATCAATAAGATCGCTGTTTCAATCGAAAATTATGTTAGCATAATAACAAATACATGATTCCTAATGATTATTATAGCTTGATCATCAAAATTTTTGACGCCATTAAAATTTTAAGAGCGGTCGGTATTGCTCATAAATTGAATGCAGTTTCGATTTTCAGCCTGTTATCGAGAATTGTATGTAAGTATCTAACTGGCTTTTTTTCGGCGTGTAAATCTTCATGGATATCCTCCGCCCAGAGATTGATCATCATCAGCCTTTTAATGTTCCCACTGCTGGGACTCAGGCCTCCTTTCTAAGAGAGGGAATGAGCCGTAATCCACCACGCGGGCCCAGTGCGGGTTGGTAGATGTCACAGGTCTTCGAATTTTTGGTTCTAGGACATGCCGGTTTCCTCACGATGTTTTCCTTCACCGTTTTGAGAGCAGTGGTGATGAAATAAATTACACAAAGTAATGCGCCTGCCTGGGTTTGAACCCGTGACCTACAAATCGTACGTCGGGGCCGTTACCACTCGGCCACCACTGCCCAGAGATTTTTTGTTTATGGTATGTAAAATCATCCAATGACAAATCCCGCCCTTGGGTGGAGGGGGAAGTAGTGTCAGACTCTTACTGACAAAAACCCACACCGTTCCATTCTTTGCCTTGGTCCCAGGGCCTTGGGTGCCATTTTCACATACCCTTTGACCCCAGTAGGCTTCGGCCCTGTTGGGCCCCTACAGTTTGCTGACAACTCCTAGAGGCGCGCGGGAACAGTACGCGCCGTAAACGACTTGAGCTCGGACCGGTCTGTTACCGGACGGACGGACAGCGAGCTACCCATTGCCCACCGTCCGCGAGCCCGCGCCTACGGTGGCCGGAAATTGGGATCGGAAACCCGGCGGCGGCGGCGGCGTGTCCGCCTTTGCCTAAGGCGGTCGGCCTCCTCCTTTACTAGCATTACTGCTTCGCAGAAGGAGGCGACCGCCTGCCACTCCTCCTCGCTCCGGAGCATGGCTTGAACCAAGCCCCGGCGCGAGAGATCGCCGCCGATCGCCCCCACGAGGACACGGCGCTGCTCTTCCCAAGCGGGGCACACCTCGACTGTGTGCTCCAAGTTCCACCGAAGCTGGGTTTTCGAAAATATTATCGAAACATAATTTTCGAAACATTCCGTAGGTATGATGATGTCACCACATCCCGAGAATTCAATTTACATAAATATGACAAAATGTCAAAAACAATGAAACAAGAACAACCGAAATATTAAAAAAAAAAACAAAAAGAAATAACTTGAAACACGATTTCTTTAAAACGTGGGTGTTTAGTAAAAATATACACATAACTAGCGGCCTGCTCTGGCTTTGCATGCATCAATGCAATTTATACAACATGGCAAAAAAAAAAATCCGCATTAAGAAAAAAAAACGCTAATAATCTAAAAAAATATCTCTATAAATCTAAATTACGCACGCATGCGGCGCATGCATGTCTAAGACTATTTTTAATATCGTGCACGCATGCGGGATTGCCCTGCATGCAGAAGATTTCAAAATACAAAAAAACGCGTCCCGCATGCGTTTTCACGCATTACAATAAATACTTGTGTGATATGGACATTTGCAGGGGATACGCGTGCATAGCACATCAGTGTTGGTATATCTATGTCGTGGCCACATTATAAAATTGATCACTTCATGATATGGCCAACTAAAACTGGTTAGATTGTTTAAACGTTAATATTTGAGCACCGCCATGTCCTTGCGGGGGCGATCGGCGGCAGTGACCTCTCTTGCCGGGCCTTGGTACAGGCCATAGTCCGGAGAGAGGAGGGATGGCAGGCGGTCGCCTCCTTCTGCGAAGCAGTAATGCTAGCAAAGGAGGAGGCCGCACGCGTGAGGCAGCGTCCCTCACGCCCCAGCCGCCATCGGGATTCCGAGCCTGATTTCCGGCCACCGTAGGCCGGGCTTGCGGACGGCGTGCAATAGGTAGAACGCTGTCCGATCGTCCGGTATCCGACCGGACCGAGCCCAAGTCGTCGACGGCGCGTACTGTTCCCGCGCGCCTCAAGGAGTTGTCAGCAAATCGTAGAGGCCCAGTAGGGCCGAAGCCTACTGGACTGATTTCTGAAAAGAATGTCCGGCCCCGGTATAAAGGGCTAAGAAGGAACGGGGTAGGTTTTTAGTTAGTAAGAGTCTGACACTATCTCTCGCTCCAAACAAGGGCGGGAGATGTTATTGGATGATTTTACCTAATACCATATAAAAAAATTGTTTGTTAACATTTGATGATCTGATATGTCAATCCTCGTTTGACCATGTCATTGATGTAGGATTTCTTTGGATTTCTATGGCAATAAAAGGTCTAAAGAAAGTAAGCTAAACGAGTATACGAGTAGATCTGGCCAAGATATCTACATTAATAAAACTCTTGCGACTAGACAGAGGCAGCCTGCGCCTGGTGGCGGGGACCATCACTAGTATACACTGAATAAGCACCTTTACACAATAGGCATCATGGATAGTCCCCTGTGCAGAGCGTGCTTGGAAGGGGAGGAGACAGTTGCGCATGTGCACCTGGACTGCACAGCGATCACTGATACACGCACACGGACCTTAGGATCCCCGAACTCCCTTAGTGACGCTCTGAAAAACCTGAGAGGCCTAATCAGTTTTTGGAGAGAGGTGGGCTGGTTGGAATAAGCCCAGCAAAGATTATGGCCGCCATGGCCCACGTACAATCGTCCGCATAGGACTAAGTGCGGAAACCATACTCAGAAGAAAAGATAAGATATCTATATACGCACGCAATTAGTTTTACTAACACATTAGTAGAGCAATCAAGATTTATCAAAAATTTATCAAAATTCTTGATTATTTTACTGTTTGACATTGATATTTTTTTTTTACTTTACCATTTGACATTATGGTTATTTTTATTATACAATTTGCAATATTTACTTTGTAATGTGTTACATTTTTCTAAATTTTATTTTATTTTATTTTTAATTTTCCGTAATTTTAACATAATGTCTAACAGTTTTGCGACCTATCCAAATGTCTTTTCGTCGATGGCGCGCACTGTTCCCGCGTGACAAGGTGTTGTCAGCAAACTGTAGGGGCCCAGCAGTTGTGAGAAAGTGAGCCCCGGGCCCCTGGAACGAAGGCAATGAAGGAACAGGGTAGGTTTTTAGTCAGTAAGAGTCTGAAACTATCTCCCGCTCCGCCAAGGGCAGGTTTTGTCATCGGATGATTATTTTACCTACCATAAAAAAGCCATGTAGGTTTTTATCTAATAATATAGCACAATCCCCACAAATACAAATCAGCAGGCCCATACTGCTAATATAATAATAAATTCTGAACAAGTATCACGAATACCATGTATGTCATTTAAAAGAAATCGCAGGCAACGCCGCGGGGCGGCGCTGTGTCGTTTAATTTTGTAAAATTATTTATCTCTCGGTGTTGCTATACAAATATTGTTTGCGGTTTTTTGTTTTTATTTCTTTTGTATAAGCTTTTTATTATGTTGCGATGTTTGTGTTTACATATGTTTAGGACAAATCTTACAAATGTATTTTGAAACATTTACTTCAACGGATTGAATTGAAATTAAGTATGCCTATGTAACTTGGATAATAATGCTACCATGGAGCTGTTCTCATGTTTTTTTTTTGGATCCATGACTGTTCTGGGGCTATTACTAGATTTAATCCTGATTAAGCGCTATCTAAGGGCCAAATTCACCATTCAAAATAAAAACTTAGTTCAACTAAACTGAGCTCAGCGTAATCTAGTTTATAGATCCGTGTTGATCTGAGTTTACGTCAAACTGATTTCACCAGCACCATTTTAATCGCGTTTACCAAAACTAAGTTATAATGGGAGAGGACCTAAAATGCCGTAATCGCGTTTTGTATCTACAACATGTATCACCGACCTACTGCGGTTTTCAAATATAGTTTTTAGGAGTAATAACAAAACGCGCTTTCATTCGTTCACAGTGTTAAGAAAACACATATACACCGTTAAGAGCCAAATTCACCAATAAACTAATCGCGATTCGTTCAAACAAAACGCAGTTTGAGCGCCTAATTGAGATTGTAGCTTCATTTTGCGTTTCACCGCGATGACTTGAACCTAGTTTACGCTAAACTCAGTTTCAATTCTTTTGTTGTCGCCCATGTTTACGACACGGGTCTTTAAACTAGATTACGCTGAGCGCAGTTTAGTTGAACTAAGTTTTCTGCTATGACTGCTATGCCCACAGAACAGAAGAATGCTTCTGTTCTGTTTGCCAGGGTACAGCACCCAACTGTACCCTGGCGCCTAATGTCAGCTGGCCCGGATGGCCCTGTGACCATGTATTTGTGCGACTAACCAGCTAACATAATAAGCTTATAACTTGAAATGAAATTTTGTACATAGACTCTTTGCATAAAAATACTAGACCCGTGTTTTGAGTTTCGCATTTACTAAAAATAAGGTTGTATAGATTACAAACTCTCCCCAAAATCGCTGTCAATCCGTCTAAGGCCACAATGCTCGCTCGGAACTCCTGACAATGATAAAAACACATAACATGTCTACCTACCCTGTTAGTGAGACGCCTCTATGATAAAAAGTGCCGCTTTTAACTGCGCTTATTTTAGAAATCTTGTGCTTTCAAAGACTTTTAGAGGCTACGACTAATAGGCGTAAATAAGTTGGGAAACAATCTAATAATAATAATAATTTATTTATTGCTCAAACAACATTTGGTCCAGAATATTTGTTATTACACTTATTACTACGTTACTACATATGTTTAAAAATATATCTATTTAATAATTCTGGGCGAAAACAATTCAGAATAATAACATGATCAATAAATTAAAAATGTCAAAACTTAAAAAGAAATGTCAATGAAAATAAAATCTGTAATGAACTAAAAACTCTAATGAATGAAAAATATGAAGAATATTGGAGTAAAGGTGGTCTCACATTAAAACATTTTCTTTCTTCATATCTTTGTAGCAAACTCGCAGCTTTTTGGTGGCTTTGTCGTTAAATAGTGAAAAACCATGTCGAAACAATCGTAGACAAAACGATCTGCGGGTCTAAAAAGGTCACATTTAGCAATTCATTTTCTGAATTCCTGTCATACTTACGATCTTTTAGCAATGATGTTGAAAAAATAAAAAATATTACTAAAATTTTACGAATGTGCTGTCATTTAGACCCGTCTGTCACAAAAACTGTCAAATAGATGAATTTCATTGCAGAATCATACCTATACTATGATTTTTTATTAGATGACCTAAAGTAACAGCAGTGGACAATGCCCAACTGTCAAATAACAATGCCCAACTGTCAAACAACCATTTTTATAGCTGTCACTTTACTTCATCTAATAAAAAATCATAGTCTATTACGAATATTGTGTACGTATAACAATATGAACTGCCAATTCGTGATCATTTTGCGATTTTTGACATGGTTCATATTATAATCCGAATGCAGATCTGCTAAAGTGGCCTTTTTAACCCCCCTGACGGCGAATATTCCATAGTTGAGAAGTCCTGTCGTCGAAACAAACAATTGCGAGCCATTCTGTCGGCGAAACATCCATAGGTGTAACGTTTATTTATTTATTTAAACTTCATGTACAGTAGTGGTACATAGGCGGAACGTTCTATCGACGAATCTCTCAAAAACGAAACGTCCTGTCGGTGAACAGTCCAAAGGAGAAATGGCTGTCGGAGAACGCTTGCAGAATCATGAACGATTTATACTACATTTATTTAGGTACCTACTTAACTTTTAAACAAATTCACATGTCTTTTATCTAAAAATAGACTAAAAAATTGTATTTAAAAATGTTGTCAATTAGTTATTTACCTAAACCGATGTTAGGTAATTAACTAAATTTAAATAATCTTTGTATGTCTTTTATACGATTTTTTTTTTATAAAAAGACGTATCAATATTGTTAACGTTTAGTTAAGTACCTTTACCAGATGGAGTATAAACATTAATATTTACATATACATTTGTATATTTAATGTACATAGGTACATCGTATTCGTAAGAAACATGCGAATATTGGGCGAATGTTTTTACAAATAAAAAAGGAAATAATAAATTGAATGAATGGATATAGAATGACAATACAACTGATATGATTTTACAATTTTATATTTGCTTATTAAATACTAACTGACATCAAATCATTTTTTTTTTTTCAAATGACTTTAATGGCATTAGCTTCGTTCACTCAGTCTATAAGGGCTCTGCTGTGGTCGGTTTAATCTTGGCTGGCCAAGGGCCCGGCCGGCAAGAGATCGCATCCACCGATAACCGTCACGAGGACACGGTGGACTGAAATCATTCATCTAGAGATAAAAATATAAAGAATAGTTATCTTAATAGAAGGCAAATAATGTGGATATTGACGCACTAAGTTATAATTAAAAAAACTAATACACTCCTTTTTTGGGCAGTCGTGTAAAAACACGACAGCCATGTCAAAAAAATAAACTAAAAAAACTTGCAAAAATGAATATACTCGTATTTTCTACCCATCAGTTTCGATTAACCGTGTAACATATTTATATTTTTGGAATCTGCTCGTCAAATCTTAGACGATAATCACATACAGTTCAGTTCAGTTCAGTCATTTGGAAGTTATGGTGGCATAAAGAAACTCACATACATACATAGGTACATGAACCCTGGAAACATTAACACTCCTCTTTTTCGTCGTGTAAAAAAACCTAACCAACCTACCGACGACCAACAAAAACTAAGGATCGTATCGTACCCGTCACGTGCCTTCTAAACCCAGCATAGCTCATATTATTGATGAGTCTAGGGCAGCATGTAACGAATATTTTAACCGACTCGAACAAAAAAAAAGTCGAGTTATGTATTATCAATGTCCAACGTTTTGTGAGCCCGTATCTCAAAAACTAAATCTTCTTGAAACGTTTTGTCCTTTTTTTCGAGTGTACGTATGTTTGTTGATAACAATCACATCTTTTTAGAATCGTTTGTGGTTAATATTGTGAGTTTTTAAAGGATTTTTGGAGTTATTAATCATTTGTTAAGGAACTTTGTGGTTAGTGTGTGTTGTGGTTGGCAGAAGAGATTGCCATGTTGTATGGCAATGCTTCATCTCTGACCAAGGTAAAAGCCAGCCCTTGGGTCACACGAAGTGATAACTAAGCGTTTGGATAGTTCTTAAAAAAGCGTATGAGCACTCGGACCCTACGGCCTAAGAGTTTCAATCCCAAACGGCTCAAAAATATGACGAGGTTGTTATATTTCTGCCACTTAAGGTTCTCCGCAGCCGCAGCGGCAGCACCAACACAGCAAGATGAGCTGGGAAGATGGGATGACGCAAAAGTGTCGACACACGTATCGTCCCACACTATTGCAATGGGTAGCACGCTGTCCGATCGTCCGGTAACCGACCGGACCGAGCCCAAGTCGTCGATGGCGCGTTCTGTTCCGCCTCAAGGAGCTGTCAGCAAAACGTAGAGGCACAGCCTGCTAGTTGCAGGCAGGCAGGGTCGAAGTCTGCTGGGGTCATGGGTCAGCTTCCGAAAAGAATACCCGGCCCCGGCACGATAGTCAACGAAGGAACAGGCTAGGTTTTTAGTTAGTAAGAGTCTGACACTACTTCCCGCCCCTTCCCAAGGGCGGGATTTGACATTGGATGATTTTGCCTACAATAAAAAAAAGGTCTACCCATCTTCCTCGGAAATAAAGACATACCGTCAGGTCTCTTGCCATCGTCGCCTGCCAGGCCATGCGGTTTCAAAACAGCCGGGACGCCGACGGTGACAAGGGCTCGTCGGATAATGTCGTTAATATTCGCGTGCCGCGGAATGCGTCCCGCGCTTCGACTGCATGACAGGCCGTGGTGACCGATGCTGTTGACGCCACAGTGGCAGCGAAAAAAAATATGTTTTTTTTTCTTATTTTCATTATTAGGAACAATTCGCCTTCTTCTTCCATTTGCCACTACTCAGACACTTCACACAGTAACGCAGAGATGAGCAAAATTGAAGAACTTACAGGTCTAAAAAGGCCACTTTTGTAGAATCATAATATGAATCATATTTTTTTTATACAGCAATATTTACAAGGAATATGATTCTGATATGCAGTGAATTGAGTATGATTCGACTAATTTGTGCAACCATTTTACGAACATTAGAAGAATTGCTTATGATCTGCTAGGAATTCGGAATATGATTTGCTCTAGATGAATTGCTCATGTGACCTTTTTAGGCCCGCAGGATTCTGCAGGATTCTGATTAAACTTTTTTTCGTTCATGATTCATAAATAAGTTAAATTTTAAAGATTTCTTGTTTTGCTCACCCTACCCAATTTCTTCGATTTAGCTATATGACGTGACGTCACAACATGGCAAGCGATCCTATTTATTTATTTATTTAATCTTCATGCAACTAAAGGTACAAAGGCGGACTTAATGCCTTAGGCATTCTCTACCAGTCAACCTAAGGTGGTAGACAACATGGCAGGTGCTATTTGGAAAACATCCTCCTATTCTTCTCCTATCTTATTCTTATTTGGAACGCATTGCAAACCTCATAATGAACTAGCGACAAATTATTCCACCTTCGAAATCCACACCGTTAAATTTTGGTCGTTTTAATCCCGCGGAGGGTCGATTCGGTACATGAAACCCTATAGATTGGTAAAGATAAAAATGAAAAACAAAGTACTTCTTTTTTAAACTCGCATTAATTTACGCATGTACGAAATTAATTTCGACCGTCTGCCACTCCTCCTCGCCCAAGCCCCGGCGCGAGGCCTTACCGCCTGAATCATGGCGTGCCCAGCAAGGGGTTGCGAAAGTCGCTCTCGCCATTTCACCATGAGATCCCGCCGGAACTCTGTCCGCCATGCCGCGATTTGTCGTGGCAGCGGAGTTTCGCCCCGGCGTTGCATTTCCACGCGTAAGTCGTGCGTGTGTGCAAGGACTGTTGCCTCCAAATCCCATGGTGGTAGGCCAGCAAGGAGGCTCGCCGCTTCGCAGGACAACGTACGATATCCCCGGAGGGTTCAAGTGGGTGGTGTTAAGCTTTTCACTTATGACTTTCGTTTTACTCCCTTCATATTTTTTTCCTTATCCAATACTGTGATGAAGTCTACAATTACTAGGTTTGAGCCGTCCTTGGTATTCCCCATATCAACTAGAACGTTCCTTAAATTGTCTTTGTTTTTTCCGTTTGTTTTAGGAATATTCCGAATCTCAATTCCAGATATTCGTGACTTACGTTCTAATAATTCTAGTTTCTCTTCTATTTGATTAATAATCTTTTTGTCTTTTTGTTTTTCCGACTCGAGGCGAGAAATACGAAGTAAAAACTCATCGTATTTAGTGGACATTAGATTGACGGTTTTTTGTAGCTCATTATTTTGTTCGGTCAGCTGGTTAATAATGCATTGTAGTCACTCGAACCGCTTTTCTTGGTCTTTCGAAAATTGTGTAAAAAGTTTTTGTATTTTTGCTGAGATACTTGTGTCAGATTCTACGAATTTTGGTTTCTTGCGCTCCATAATATTGGATGTAAACGATAGATCAGGTGCCGATTCACAATGTTGAAAGGATTTTTCATTTAAAGTACTGGATGTTGCGATAGCCGTGGGTTGTGGGCTCTTTGGTAATTCTATCATTGACATAAGGACGGATGGTGAAGGAGGAGGTGTCCATCTCATTGGCGTAAAAGTTATGTATTGGTTTGTTTATACTAACTGGTCGCGGAGCGCAGAACTAGGTAGTCGATGTCAGTGTTGATATTTTTGCGTTCACTTGTGGGTAGTCACGAATCTTTCCCGTCCGAACGCGCCCAATGATCCGATCGTGTGTTCTCGGGACCGTGATTAGTGTCTAGCGAAGGCTGCTTACCGATGGTTGGCCTGCGTATACCGCGCTGTTTGTTTACTCATTCACTTAATTCGTTAGGAGTTTGAATTTTAGCAAACCTTTTAACGCTTTTTGATGGAATTTTTGCTTGCACACTTCGCAAAGCACCAGTGTACAGTTTGTGGATAGTGATTCAGTTTTTTCATCACTTTACAATTAAATTCGGCGAGCACAAGAGTGTACGTGTTTACGCGCGCACAGTCAGAAGGTAGGTCAAACACTAGTTTAATTTATACATGTTTTAGGGCTGATTTCATCATTCAATATAAAAACATAGTTCAACTAAACTGAGCTCAGCGTAATCTAGTTTAAATACCCGTATCGTAAACATGGGCGACAACAAAAGAATTGAAACTGAGTTTAGCGTAAACTAGGTTCAATTCATCGCGGTGAAACGCAAAATGAAGCTATAATCTCGATTAGGCGCTCAAACTGCGTTTTGTTTGAACGAATCGCGATTAGTTTATTGGTGAATTTGGCTCTTAATGACCTAAGAATGGTGTGTTTGTACTGCCATTACAACTTGTAGCGATCTGCCTAAACTAGATTAATAAGAAGCTGTGTTTCAGGCAGGGCCGGCCGGCCCGCCCATACGGCGGACGGAGCGGTCGCTCCAGTCGCCAAATCAGGCGCCTAAATAGTAAAGAAAAATAAAAGAAATTTCTCAATTGTCTATATTTTAAGCGAAGAGATGAACGAGACGCGCGCCGCGCGCGTTCTATTACTTCTAAAATCCTAGTCAACCGTAGACGGTATTGCGGTATATGTATATAATATTATTAGGAGCAAACAAGAGAGGCGCCATAATTGGATCTCGCTCAATTCTAAAATTTACTTCGGGCCGGCGCTGGTTTCAGGCCATCACCAGACTAAGGGCTGATTTCATCATTCAATATAAAAACTCAGTTCAACTAAACTGAGCTCAGCGTAATCTTGTTTAAAGACCCGTGTCGTAAACATGGGCGACAACAAAAGAATTGAAAGTGAGTTTAGCTTAAACTAGGTTCAATTCATAGCGGTGAAACGCAAAATGAAGTTATAATCTCGATTAGGCGCTCAAACTGCGTTTTGTTTTATATAATCGCGATTAGTTTATTGGTGAATATGGACCTAAGCGATCAGTTTATTTTTGGTCCCCAATTAATTAAATACTAAAGAATACTATACTACTTATACCAATACCGGTTACAAAAAAGAATCACCAATTTAATATCTATAAAATTACTGAATTATTATATTGCTTACCGTTTTTACTTAGAGCGGCCGCGCGCCGGCGTTTTCCAGTGTTTTGTTGTTGTTATTGTATCAGTGTTTGGTTTTTGTTATGTTATAAGGCAGACATTAATTTGTCATTATGTAGATAAGTACGAGATTACCATTCTATGCCATTTCTTTGAATGGTGTGTCAGTGATTGACCATTGGAAAGTCATAATAACACCATTATATTAGTAGATTACCAAACTTGTCAAAATCAACAATTATGAAATCAATGATAGACCATTGTAACACTATTGTAATAGCAGACTTGAGGCCCTGGTCCTTACCGGACGGTGAGCTACTGCCCAGAGGCACATGAGTTACTGCTTACAAAAATGCTGTTCAAAATTGCCGGCAGTCCACCATGCCTTGATATGCTATAATCACGAGGTGCCCGGTGCTGCAGGTCCGTGGTAGCGAGTCAGTATGCTCCAAAAAATGCCTTCTTCTTGCTTTTCACAAGAAAAATGTATGAAACGGGTTCTGAATGACAGTTAGTGTGTATGTGATGGAGTTAAGAAGTTCATTTGGAGGTGGTAGTTTTAAAAGGGTACCCTATTTGTCTGCGAAGATTCGATTTGTACTATATCGAACACGGTGTGTCGATAATTGAGTTGTACAATGTTTTATTCCATCGATGCTTTATTGGTGCGATGTAACGTTTGTGCGAAAAATCCTGTTGCGAAAAACCCTACAGTGATTGCTCATTAGTTCAAAAGTATGTCGCTTCAAAACGCACACTGTTCCGTGTCATTTATTATTAATAACTTTACTAAGGAAATAGATTCTTTTTATTTAGAAAACAGTATTTAATATCTAGTTCATAATTTAGATACATCACGATACTTTTTAGGGTGTTGAGGGTATCAGGCGATTTAGTTTAATGTTTTTCCTTAACGTCTTTAATTCAAAATAAGGTTTAAATAGAAGGAATTAAGGTTAATCATGATTGCGACACTAGTCTTTGTATGTGTGCGTCAATACTTTAAGGCCGTGCTTACGGAGACGCGGCGCGTTGGGCTTTCTTCGCACATTGCAGCAGCGGGCTGCGTCACCGCACGCGCGAACACTAACGTAAGGCAATGTACGACGACCGCTCAACGCGCCGCGTGTCCGTAAACAAGCCCTAAGCGATGCGCTACCAACGTTACGCGTCGATTTTAATATTACTTATTTGCCTACAAATAGCATAAAGCTAATTTCTTTTAAAAACACTGCAGTGCATTTAAAATTTTACAAATCACAGGTCGATTTTCGTACACCACAGCCATCCGTCCGGCCGTCTTGTAAGAACCTACCCAAACCGCACCCGAATTGACGTCGAAGAAATGTCGGTAAAACTGACGTCAAATCTTAGGGTCGAAGCCTAAAAATGTAATTACTTACCACGTAACAGATAAGGGTTCTTTAAGTCAAGAGTGAATAGGTTACTTCTAGGCAAGCGTGCTCCATCGTCGACCACATCATCGCTTACCATCAGGTGAGGTAGTAGTCAAGCGGAAATCTATTATATTTAAAAAAAACTGGGCAAGAGCGAATCGGAGTCGCACAATGCGGGTTCCGTACACTGCACTGACCTAAATAAATAGTACAAACCCAAAAATCCTATCGAGTCTCGGAAGATTTTTGCGAATCGAAAAAAGTATATTTTTTTTTGTGATGTAACTACAAATTTACAGTTTTCAGATTTATTCTTAATTCTTAAATTCTTTATTGTACACAAAAATATAACATCGCATATAGAGATATAAACAGTTCATGTACAAAGGCGAGCTTAACTCAGCAATGAGTTTTCTCCCAGCAAACCTTTGAGTTATAGAGAGTATTTGTCCTATATTTGTTTTATAAGACCTTGCTTCATGCCAAATTTCAGGGTTGTAGGTCAACGGAAAGTACCCTAAAAATTTCGATTCCTTTGAGAGAGTCGAAAATTATTTTTTTTACGATATAAACGGCCGTATCTTTTTTCCCTTAACGTAGAAGAATGTTTTTTTCACAACTTCATGGGACCGCAGACATGAGTATATGGTTTTAATTTCAACTCGATACCTCCACGCGTTCCCGAGATAAAGGGTCTCAGACAGACAAACACACAGAACAGACGGAAAATAAGCGATCCTATAAGGGTTCCGCTTTTTCCTTTTGAGGTACGGAATCCTAAAAATAGCAAACTAGGGGTCTTTAAGTCAAGAGTGAATAGGTTATTTATAAGCAAGCGTAGTGCTCCATCGTTGACCACACCATTCGCTGAGATAATTGTCAAGCCTAAAACCTCTTCAATAAACTCCACCGTTCAAAACGATTTCGTAGCTCCTACATCCGAAATATTTGCAGTCAAACAAAAACTGAACCGAATCGTACGAAATAATCCGCGGAAAAACACTCAAAACTGTTGCTTCCAACAAGAAAACCTACCATAATCACTTCACAATTGCTGTAGACATGATCGAAATAACTACAAACCTCAACCATTCAAAAATCAACCATAATACGAAGACAGACGATCGATTTTTGAAGTGTTTTCGGTGCCGTGGACGGGTCAGGTTATGTTGGTTTAGGGGCATGGCCAAAATATGGTTTTTTGTGGTCGAATTACTTTGGAAGGTGGAGCATTGAAGGCCACACCCAAATAATTATATAGTAGGTACCTTCATTATTATGTGGTCTGACAAAGTGGGGTGGGTGGAATTATTGGCAAGGATGGTTAGCTGCTGATGCCGCGGTAATTTTGTGGATGGGTGACCGTTTTGATTGATAAATGATATTTATTTTGCAAATCGGCGTTGCGACTTTCAGACCTCCTATGTGTACCAAATTTTTGGCTAAACCACTTTAGAAACCTGCCTTTTAGACATTTTGAAGGTCAATGGAATGCAAAAACTCTCATGTGTATAATTGTTTTGGGGGTAAAAAAGTGGTGTTGCCAATAGTGACACATAGGAGATCTTAAAGTCGCAACGACGAAATAGGTTTTAAGAAACACTTCTACACATCAATATTTTTGTTTTGTCAGTTTATACTAGATGAGGCTGGTGTTTCCTAGCTGACTATCCTGAGTAGAAACACCGAAACAAACTCAGGGATCACTGCAATCTCTTTTAAAGTCTATACAGTTAATTAAGAAAAGCAGTGGTGGCCGAGTGGTAACGGCCCCGACTTACGAGTTGTAGGTCGCGGGTTCAAACCCAGCCAGGCGCATTACTTTGTGTAATTTATTTCATTACCTCTGCTCTCAAAACGGTGAAGGAAAACATCGTGAGGAAACCGGTATGTCCTAGAACCAAAAATTCGAAGACATGTGACATCCACCAATCCGCACTGGGCCCGCGTGGTGGATTACGGCCCATTCCCTCTCCTAAAGAGGAGGCCTGAGTCCCAGCAGTGGGAACATTATAAGGCTGATGCAATGCAATGCAATGCAATACAGTTAATTTGTAAAGGTCAAATCACATGAGAACCATGCAGATTTGTCTGTAATGGTCTTTTGAAGAAAGAACCCTACAGATTTGGGTGAAATGTCCAAGCAATTGATGCGTGCCTTTTACCAATATTGGGATCATCTTCCAGTCTAATACGACCCACCTGAACATCCGTATTTTGTAAAAGTGTATTTTGTTGTTTACATCGAAGGACTGGAAAAATTTGCCTGCTGCGGTCTTCCCGTCCGATTATAATTTAAGTTTCTCCGAGGCTAGAGTGAACAGGCAGTTAATAAACTAGTAAACAAATATATTTTTATAAATTAGCAAAAATATATTTTGTTAACTAAATGAGGCAGGTGAATTGCTAAACTTAAGTGGTATCTATTCAAAGATTCAAAGCATTTTACATCAAACCAGCTAACCCGGCGAACTTTGTACCGCCTAAGAGCCAAATTCACCAATAAACTAATCGCGATTCGTTCAATCAAAACGCAGTTTGAGCGCCTAATCGAGATTATAGCTTCATTTTGCGTTTCACCGCGATGACTTAAACCTAGGTTACGCTAAACTCAGTTTCAATTCTTTTGTTGTCGCCCATGTTTACGACACGGGTCTTTAAACTAGATTACGCTGAACTCAGTTTAGTTGAACTAAGTTTTTATATTGAATGATGAAATCAGCCCTCATTTGTTGTCGCCCATGTTTACGACACGGGTCTTTAAACTAGATTACGCTGAGCTCAGTTTAGTTGAACTAGGTTTTTATATTGAATGATGAAATCAGCCCTTAGTCGTTTTTTATTTTTCTTGATTTTTACACCGTTTTAACCCTCCCTATACTTCAGGGAGGATTTAAAGTACTTTTGTTCGGCCCTAAGCCTATGTTGACTATACAGGGTGAATTAATGTACTTTTTTCATTAGCCATTACTGTCCCACTGCTGGGCAAAGGCCTTCCCCAAGTCCTTGCAGACCTTCTCTCCTGCAGTCTCGAACCAGTCCTCGTGAAAAGCCTTCAGACCACGGATATCTATGGTCCCGACCATCTCACTACCTCGTTCTAGGCCGGTCTCCGATGACGCGGCGCTTTCCCTCTGCAGGAGTCCACTGCGGAGCGACGCTTACCTACCCAGCGGTGTCTGCACGTGCAGCTGACATGACGCCCTATCCCATTTGAGCTTGACAGCCTTTTTACCTACGTCTATTACAATTAATAGACATAGGTAAACAGGCTGTCAAAGGCTCAAATGGGATAGGGCGAGTCACGTTAGCCGGGACTTGTATGCCGCACATTGGTGTGGCATATAAGTCAAACCAAAATGGCGATCGACCTTCAATGCGCAATAACAGATTCTCGGGTCTCAATCGAAGCTGAGCATAACCACGGCCATTTTGCTTCAACTTATCTGCCACGTTCGCCCGTAGTATGTATGCCCTGTTCGGTAATATTTGCTAAAATATTTTTCTCTCTTGTGTGGATTGAGGGACCACAGTTTAGTCATTAATTTTTTTTTTATCTTTGGTGTTTTGTGGTCTGAAATTTTGTAAATTTCTTTACAGTTTCTTTACTAAAAGTCTGTAATCATAATACTTCAATTTTCCAGATACTTTTCGAGATCTGGCTGATGGTCTGTGAGGACTGAGGGACCCCACTTTGAGTGCTGTATTTTTTTTTTTGTATATTTTTACAATTCCCAGACTTGTTTTACAATTGTTTTAAGACTTTTACTAAATCTTTAGAATTTAATTTTGCGAAATGCAAGTATGGCCCTCAATTCACACACACACTGCCTGTTTTGGAGCGTATTCATTAAACCCAAAACGCTACGCTCTCTAGCACAATTTGTCTCTGCATCACCCAAAGGTTGACTGGTAGAAAATGCCTTAAGGCATTAAGTTCGCCTTTGTACTGTTTGTGTGCACAAAGAATAAATAAATAAATAAATAAAAATAAAAACCTCAAGACGAAACTTTTTCTATTCATCATGAGCAGGCTAAGCCAAGTTAATAATCTACAATTGTTAACGCTATTAGAAAACCAATCAAATGTATGAGAACGACACTAAACGTTAAGTCACGTGATCAGAGCAAACGAATAGAAAATTCTTAACCAAGTTCACATCGTTCAAAATGATAGAATGAAATGTGATCGTTTCTAGAATGTTCATTACTAAATCCTGTAGTTCTATGGTAGGTTCATGGTAGCCAAGTTTACAATTTTTGTAGAACGAACGATCGACTCAACATGGCTACGAACTTATCGTTTTCTAAAATCGCTTACGCGCCGAGGCGTTACCGAATGTAGAAAGAGATTCGACACGAAAGGGTTTTAACTCGGCTAGGGCTGGTTGGTTAGGATGGAAAAAAAATAAGAAACAGTGTTTTGTGTAAAAGCATACTTTATTCTTAATCTTACAACTTTTTTTACATTATTTCACATCGCTTTGGTCTAAGTAGAGCGCGTTTTAAAAAATATAACATTTCAACTCTGCCATAAAAAATACGAATAATTGGACCAAAAAAAAAATATTAAAAAAACACAAAAAAATATTTTTCGCGCTCTTTTCTTCCTTACATCTACTTTCCCACATTCCTTGCTTATCTTTCTAGAGTAAATAAAAGATTATTCTTTTAACTTGTAATCTATAAAAAGATAAAAAAAAAACTAGCGATCTTCCTACACTGTGCGTTCGACAATAATTCAATATTGTACTCATAATGCAATTCGTAGAAAAAAAATGCAATTTGGATAACATTTTAAAGAGCACCAAAATTAAAAAATAAAAGTTAAAGTCATGTTTGACGCGCCCACACCCATAACTTGAACTTATACAACTACATAATTTCTTATACAAAAATGACTATTGATCACCCATTTTTATTAACAATCAAAAACGAAAAAAAAATAAAAAACAAAACTTTGGCAAGATTTTTAACGAAATTCTAATTTTGTTGTGACCAAAATATCTTTTTTTTCTTAGAACCTATAATTTTTACAATTTTTACTCGCATTTTTAATTAATTGCCGTGTAAATTCGATAAATTATCACTTTTTAAAAAATATTTCTTTTTCTTCCACATTATAATTTCTTTTAGAAAGTTTTTTTTTTTATTGCAAGCATAATTTTATCTGACCAATAGTTAAAATATACAAAAAGAAAAATAAAACTGGGAACCTCACGAATGACGTTAACATACTAAAACAAAGCGTGGTTACTAATAATCAATCAAAATTTATTTAAAAAAACAGACTCAGAACTCTTTCAACGACAAAGAAAACACCATTAAAAAAAAAACCATCCTTTAGGCCATTACCATAATGACATTAAGTAATTTTCTCACAGATATTTGACAGCTTGTGTCAATTATTTATTATTACTAGTAATTTCAACTTCAACTCTTCATTATTGGCCTTTGTGGAAGAGACACCACAATTTTGCCAATAACACGTACGAATTGTTAATATACCATCAAACGCTGGAGAGGTTATTACTAGTAAGACAATAACAGCCGAAACAGTTGCCCAGCTCAATGACAGTTCATCAGGCGGTAGCACTGAGGCGTCAGATGGCACACTGTCAAAACGCTTACGATTTTGACATTAGTCAAATTGACATCAACGTCATATTTACATCAAAGTTACGTTTTAACCTTTTCACCACCTACGTCGGACATATCCGACAAACACTTTCGCGTTTATTCCGCCAGGGCCGCACATCGACGACCAAATACTCTCTCGTCAGCTCTTCTGTCACTTATGGGGATTGAAGAGCTAAACGAGATGGAGTACCCAGTCGCAAACACACGACCCTGGCGAATAGGACGCGAAAATCCGACGCAAATGGATAAAGGATTGAATGTACGAATATCAAAACGGCGTATTTGTCCACCGCGCTCTGTATTAACAATAATCTTTGTCCACTAGTGAGAAAATCACTGCAAAACCTTTCAAACACCATTCGTAAGTCCCCAGTATACTAAACAGACGGTTTTAACGGAATCAAAGTTGCCCCACAGCCACTCGACTATCCTCTGACTTAACCCAAAGCTGTAACTTATAGTTTTGGTAACCGGCGATATTTTAACTGGCTGACATACAAAAAAAATATAGTCGACAATAATATAAACAGCCCACAATGATACTCAACGGGCCTTTATATAATGGTAACGAAACTGAAGAGTATACTGTAGTTATTTTTATTTATAAAAGTGAAAGCTTCATTAAAGTGGGCTGAGCACTTGGATGACGTCATTCATGCTCCCCAGCCTTGCGTTCAAAAATAACCAGAGCAGGGTAGAGTCGCTACTCCTACCGTTCAAAAATGCTTCGATTTGCAACCCAGGATCGGTCTTTTATTACTCGAGTAGCTACCTTAGAATCAACCCAACTAACTCTAACTCCGAGAAGGGTAGGTTGCTGTAAGCGGCCATAAATGACACTTGTTTGACATTGACAGTTGAACTTTACGTTCGCGTTCAAAAATGCGTGTCTAGGGTATACTCTAACCCCAAATTTGAACGCAGAGCTGGGGGAGGTGCCCTCCACGTTGCTGGTTTCTTCTTTTTGAAGTCCAGGTCTATTCAGAGTTCGGCTGATTTCGAACCCATCAGTTCTCTGTAATTTATAGGCTGATAAATTCTTTCAAATTCAATTTTCAATTCAATAGATTAGTATGCAAACCATTACTATTTAATTTATATTTTTTTTTTTCAAATTAACTGTCAATCCAATGTCACGCTCGGCTATGTAACGCACGTTCGGGTAAGATCGGCTCGAGTCGGTCGACCGTACCCGAACCATTACGATTTATATTACTAACCTCGCCTTAATGAAGTTTTCACTTTTACTTACCTTTTTTATATCTATTATATGACATAAAGAAAATCATTTGTATCAACAATAATTATAAATTGAATATTATTAGAAGGTGAGTCGACTATGAAATGGTAACAAAAACAAACTTAATTACTAATACAACTTATGTTAAATTCAGAACCTAAGACAGTTATAATAAAGTACAAATTACAATACAGCCAAAATGTATATAGGAGGAGATTGCCACCACAAAACAAAAAATCACCAAGTGTTTTACATGCAAGCGTGCTCCTTCGTCGACCACAAAATCGCTTACCATCAGCTGAGATAGTGGTCAAACGCGAGCCTATCAATAATAAGTTATTTTAACACCCATTTTTTAAACTTATTAAAAAAAAATCTTTATACACATTAGCTAAATCCAATTAAAACATCGCCCGTCATCATTAACTTTAATAAAAAATATTTTAAAAAAAAAAAGAACATTTAAAACATGGCAAAAGACGTGTACACAGTTCTGGTAACTATTTGTCAATTATTTTAAAAACTTATATTATTATTTTTTTCTTTACAAAATAATATCAAAGAATAGTGTTACGGGAAAAGTGACCTATATAAATATTTACAAAAAAAGCAAGGTTTTTACTTTGCTTTGAAATTTTAAAACACTAAGGCCTGTCTACGGATGCGTAGCTTCATAGGACTGATTTCATTATTCACTATAAAAACTTAGTTCAACTAAACTGAGCTCAGCGTAATCTAGTTTAAAGACCAGTGTTGAAGACATACGAAAACAACAGAATTGAAACTGAGCTTAGCGTAAACTAGATTCAATTCGTAGCTGTGAAACGCAAAATGAAGCTATAATCTCGATTAGACGCTCTATCTGTGTTTTGTTTTAAATAATCGCCATTAGTTTCGCGCAAGTAATTGCGATTAAGCGTTACGCTGGCGTACACGAAGCGTATAATGACGAATACACGTCTATGAAGCTACGCGACCAAAAACGTAGGCCTATATTACACTTGCTTGATGGATCGTCACATATTACAGTACAAAGTACCCCCACCTAATCAGTCCACTATACATTCGCGATAAACTCAAAAACTATTCGGATTATCATGCTATTTCAACCAATAGACAGAGTGTTTCATCAGGTAGGTTTAAGTTAGAGATGCGCCGAACATTCGTTTAATATTCGGCATATTCGGTTGAAATGCCCAATGTATTCAGTTTAATGGATCATTGTAAACCAGCTTTTAGAGAATAAAGAATCCCATATTCTAACAATCCTATTTTTCTATAAACCGTTTATTGTAAGGTACTCAAACACGATCCAGGATTCTATCAGACACCTGCCAGTTCTGGCATCAGGTCCTTACCATCATTATATAGAACTGGTTAAGACGAATCTAATGAGCCTAAGCTCGATGAGTTTACCAGAAGGCACTCCAGCGTTCCATCAGCCACCTCTTGAAACGGGGAACCGAATTCTCCGGCAGTATATTCAGTTCGGTAAGAACTTAAACGAATATTATTCGGTATACGGTTACTCGGTGAAACTAGTATTCGGTGCATCTCTAGTTTAAATATGCAATACATGTATAAACAGCGAATTTCAAAGATTTCGTACAACCTCGCGAAGTTGAAAACCGGACATTCTTTTTCTTACAAAATTAAAAATTAAGGTCACTTTCACTAACACAGATTAAAATTAAAAATTCGTGCGTAAAATTACCAGGTTTTACTTAAAAGGATCTCCCTTTAAATGGCAATTAGGACCAGCCTATTGCCATAAAGTCTTATAAGCTGGAAATAGGAGTACACAGAGCGGCTACAACTGGAGTTGATATTGTCAAAACTTGGTTTGGTAACCAAACACGTGTCAATCACAGAAAATTTACAACTATTGCCGGATATGTCCGACGTATACTCTCGCGTTTATTCCTCCAGGGTCGCACATCCACGACCAAATGTCACCTATGGGGATTGAAGAGCTAAACGAGATGGAGTACCCAGTCGCAAACACACGATCCTGGCGAATAGGATGCGAGAACACTCTTCGGACTAATCCGACGCGAGTTTACTCGTCGGAGAAATCCGACGCAGGTCGCTCGTCGGAGAAATCCGACACAAGCGGCTAAAGGGTTAAAAAAATTCTAATAGTATTTGTAGTTTTGTCAAATCAAGAACAATTTAATAGAGACAGAACGTTTTGAAGTTTTGTGACGTAACTTCTTAAAAGTGTACCAAGGCGTAATGAAACGCGACATAAAAAAATTGTACTATTTTAGACAGAAATTATATCGCAATCAATGTACACCCACCATATTATGACTTGTACTTTTTTTGAGGCGGGGAAATCGTGTACGCGAGAGTTTACCGAAAAGGTTTTTTCGACTTGATACATTTGCTGCCAAATACCACTAAAACATTAGAATTTGTACATCCATATTTTAATGGTAAACAAATGAGCTATCCATTACGAAGAGATGGCTTAAAAGACTTGTGTCCAAGTCAAAAACATTTTACAACACACAAAAAAAAGATTGCGTCATTTCTCGTTTCTTTTTTTCTAGGATGCAGAGAGCTCTGCGAAAGCAAACTGAAAGAAATGCACACATCTATGACCATGCCTTGATGAGATATAACAACTATTATTTATTGTAAACTCCTATTCCCAGCAAAAGACATTTTTATACAAAATCTAGGTTTCTTTTTATCCTTTAAAAGAACCATAAAGAAAATCCACGCACGATCACATTAAAAAATTCACAATAATAATAAAAAATGCTATCAATATATATTTTACAGTAAATAACAAACAAAGAAACTAAAATACTACAAAAAAAAAATCAACGTGAAAAATAATCAGATTTTAGAGAATTTTTTTTATAAATAAAATATACTTTTTTTTAAAAACGAAACATTATTTTTTATACTTACAAGAATATCTTCTTACACAAGAGAATGGCATCTTTTATTATTTATAAAGAATGGTCCGCAACCACTTTTTTGGATAGAAGATACAAGCATCTATTGGCGACAAAATATATAGAACAAAATATATTTAATTATACGTTTTTGAAATCATTGCGTACAGCTGGAGTGGAATTCCCTGCCGGAGTCAGTGTTTCCTGATAGCTACAACCTAGGGGTCTTTAAGTCAAGAGTGAATAGGTTGCTTCTATGCAAGCGTGCTCCATCGTCGACCACATCATCGCTTAACCATCAGATGAGATAGTGATCAAACGTGAGCCTATCAAAAAACTAGTCAAGGATTTCTTAGGCCTTTGATGAATCAACCAGCGTTTTTACAAATATTTAATTATACAATGTATTTTTAGCGCCAATAGATTCCTGTATCTCATTAGACGCCTTATCTACAATTAATGAGTGTATGAGAAAACCATGACTTGAAAATCTACATTAATTTAAAAAATAAAAACCTTTTTTTACATAGATTTCTTGTAGAAAATCGTGGATTTGTATTATAATCTGTTTAATGTATTTTTATCTGTATCATTATACATTGAATTTTATTAAAACAGTTCAAATTTGAAACATTATTTCTGGTATTTTTTACATGTGTGAACATTCGAAAAACGGAAAAGTTTTCGGTTCCTGTGTGATTGAATTATTTACTATTGAATAAAGATACAATTTTGGATACAATAAACAGCTTATAAGAAATACCTTAAAAAAAAAACTTTTTTCAAAAATCGACATTTTTGCAAACGATTTGTACAATTTCTTGTTTAATGTTTTTTTTAATTATAATAATATTTAAATATTAAATATAAAATCATTTATATTACTATGTTATTATTTGCGTTTAGTATAAAATGCACCATTTTCATGAATTATATTGTGAAAGAATATTTTTGGAACGCATATAATTTTTATTTAAAAAAAAATAGGCCGATCTTGACCTAAAGGTGTTTTTTTTTTAAATGATAAGCAAAACTGTATTCTCATTTACTGCTATCTTCAATCACTGTCAGCTATAAGATTCAAGTTTTTAACTAGTGTTACTTTTTTTTACGTACAATAAAGTTTATTCCATTCGAAGCAAAATTTACTAACTCTTTAACAGCTTATGTCGGATTTGTCCGACGAGTGTTCTATTCGCCAGGGTCGCGTGTTTGCAACTGGGTACTCGCATCTCGTTTAGCTCTTCAATCCCCATAGGTGACAGAAGAGCTAACGAGATGGAGTATTTGAGCGTGAAAGCGTTTGTCGGATTTATCCGACGGCAGTTAAAAAGTTAAAAAATCATCATCTTTTTGTCCTTTTTTATGTCACTTGTGGTCCATTCCTCCTCCAGGTCCTTCCATTCCGTCCTGTCAATCGTCACGCTACCACTCCCACCCGATTATAAAAAAAAATATTTATTAAATATTCTTTCACAATGGGTCGACAATTATTTGTAAAAAAAAAATCCTATACGTCCATTTTATACAAAACACAAATGTATATCACAAGTAGCATAGTAATCTAACATCTGGCCCCTCGCAAAAATCTAAATAAAAATAATAATAATAATATATAAATAAAAATAATAATAAAAAAATAGCTATATTTTTTTTAACAAGGGACCACTTCTTTTTTATTAATAATAAAAAATATATTATCATCGTTACTATTATTAATAATAATTATTATAATAAGATAAAAAAAAGTTAAAATAACCATCTAGAGATTATCGACAGAAGTAGAGTAATTCTTATTTTTTTCAATAAACTTTTAGTTTAAGTTTATTTATTTTTTTGCGAAACTGGAATGTTTCTCACTGGAGAATTCTTGAGATATCCTGAAAAGAAAATATTTTTGTGTAAAAATATTTTTTTTATACTTAGTATGACCTAAAAGTAGCCCGCAAAAATTTAATTTTCAAAGGTCATTGGGCATTTTGTTCGGACATTTGACCCACGGCGTACACAAACGAAATAGGGCAAGGTATAAAGATTAATGTATCTGCAACCCAGTGGTATGGGTCGCATTCTTGTGGGCCATGGGAGAATTGAGTAAAAAAAAATATTAATAAGGTATTTTTAGTAATTAACTAACTGAAGACTACTCGACTGATTTCAAAAATACTTATAGCAGTCGAAAGCTTATCATCCCTAAGTGGCCTAAGATATTTTCTCATGGGAAATTCTGACGGGAAAGAAAGTAGAATGTGCTAGTTTTATCAAAAGCAGTTCTTTTAAACTATCTATGGGACAAAAATAAAATCCAGGTCTACTTAAATAATATATTTTATTCTGCTTGATCAAAATCTATTGTTATTTCATCTAAAAAAGTTACAGGTCCTTCTATTACATCTTGATGCCACATACAAACATTACATATGGATTTCGAGTGGCATTAATTATTGCCGCAGTTATTCTAAAGTCGACCATCATATGTCTCACCTTCTTCTTCTTTGTCGGTTTTACTTTTGACAGAGTGGTCGTGGTCATTACTTCAGGTGTTGGTGCCAAGCTTCATAACACGCCGCCACTCTTTTCTGATGGCCGCCTTCCTTGTGCATTAATGCAGTGATGATGAGTTATTTACTGCCGCTCTTATCTGGTCAGTCCACCTCATAGGCGACCTTCATTGTGGCTTGGTACCCTCTACCTTTCCCTGGACCATAAATCGCGTCGTTTGCTGTGTAAGGTCCCATAGCATCTACTATGTAGCCATCGGTACATACTTATAAAAAGGGTTTAACCAAATTCCGAAAATAAGGAGACTGTAAGTTTTCCGTTGAAAAAGAAAATTCGCACTCTTCTGCAGGTAAAATATGTTCCATCACATACGACAGTGGGTGTGGGATCATTTTGGTTATCAACGAAAAAATAGCTTGGGATAGAAAGGTACCACATCTTCTCTTGTAACATGATTTAAGCCTAAATGCTGTGGCACGAAACCATTAATTAAGAATTTCCTTGCTATTGCCAATTTCCTTTCTAATGTTCTCCTCGACATATTGATTTTTTTTATCTAAGCGTCATCTAGTTCATTAAGTAAATTACAAAAACTGTGGCGTTCTGATCTATGAAACAGAAGGCGTTTGATTTAAAATGTCATTAAATTGGTATTTCGTAAGACCGGTCCGAAAGTGTCATCTCATTGTTCGACATTTTCATAATCAAATTGATTTCTTCGTTCGAAACCCTATTTGTACAGATTCATCATGCCAACAACGTGAGCACCATTTAAGCTTTCGAGTGAAGGGGTATTAATTAAGTCTACCCAATTATTTCTAATAAAATGAGGATTGCAAACCCGAGCTAATTTCGGTATTTTTATCTATCTGTCAAATGTGCGAGCGAGTGAGATATTTCGTAGAGTCTCTACAAACATTTATTGTGCTTGTACCATACGTTTCCACGACGCTAAAAGTAAAAACTTATGTTTTATTAACAAAAGTTAATGTTAAATAACTTTTTTCTCCCATTGAATACATAAAAAAAAATTACATATTTTGAAAAGTGGGATTGAATTCTTCAATTTAAAACTAATTCGGTTTGTGTACGCGAACTTTCATAAAGTGGGTCAAAAATGCCCCATGACCTTTGTTTTGTATTTTTTTTTTTTTTTTGTAACTTGCAGCTCACTAAGGGTTAGTGCGACAAATTATAGTTCTTTTTACCAGCTGAAATATGTTTTTTCTTCAATTTCGTATCCAATGCGCCACCTGAAGATATTAACTCACAAAGCTGAAACTTTGCACGAACATATTTCTTTGACAACCCAGGATAATCGAAATTAAAAAAAAAGTTTTTTTCGGTCCACCCTAATGTACAGTCAGAGCTCAAAAGTGCAGTTGCCCTCTACCGATACTAAAGTACGTAAAATTTCTTTGTAAAAGAGAGTCAATGGATCATGACCGATTTAGTTTGTAGCATATACCTAATCTAAAATATCGAATAAACTAGTTGCAGAACACTGGAATTCTGCTACAAAGAAATTTTAGACAGTTTAGCATTGTTAGACTGCAACTGCACTTTTGACCCCTGACCGTACAATGTATTATTATATAGAAAACAAGGTAAACCAACCAAAGTCAAGCAACTGCGACATTACAAAGAGTTTGACGTTAAATCGAGCGACGTTATAGAGTTTGGGGCCGTTCAAGTATTACGCAAGCAGATTTTTGGCAAATATTAACTAACCCCCTCTCCCTTCGTCAGCAAAAGCAAGGTTCTCACCCCTCCTCCCCCCTATGCTTACGTAAACATTGGTACCTACATGCATTTTTCAAGGTACTCTGATTTCGTTCTAAGTTAATTTAATGAGCAAAAGTTAAGTTTAAAAATAAGGAATAGGCTTGAAATAGAGGAATTACAAACCAACTTTTATTTTTTTGGGATATTAATTCTAATTAATTATCAGTTTTCAATGACATTAGATGTTTGCTGCTCAGTGATGTGTGTCTGCTCACTTTACGTGATTAAAAAACGACATCGATACTAAAATTTAACGGTGTATATATTTTTTAAGAGAATTAAAAAATATATACGCCGTTAAATTTTAGTCGCTTTAATCCCGCGGAGGGTCGATTCGGTATATGAAACACTATCATCACATCATTTATCAGAATTGTAAAGAGAAAATTAAAAAATAAAGTACTTTTTTTAAACTCGAATTTATTTACGCATGTACGAAAATTGAGTACTTTTTTTTTGTTCTTTACAAATCGATAGTACCGAATTGACCTTTCGCGGGATTAAAACGACTAAAATTTAACGGTGTATATATATAGCTATTGTTGACGTAATCACCATCCAAACCCCCATCCACCATGTCACCAAAAAATAAGCAAAGCATAGGCCCCCCACCCGTCTGTAGTGCTTACGTAATACTTGAATGGCCCCTTACAGTTTACAAGCTAGTGTTGTATGCTCACCTCATATCGATGCAACATCGGTGTACTGTTGTAGTGCGGGCTTTCACTGTAGAAGAAAGGCCGCTTCATTGTGTTTTGCCCTGTATACGAAAATATAAAGTTTTATTACGAACTACATATAGGGTGACTGGTAATTAGTGACCGATATTTAAACACAAATAACACAATTTTTTTAACACAAATAACATCTTACACGATAAACAGTATGGTTTCACCAAAGGACGTTGTACAACTGACGCTGGTGTCTCCTTATTAAAACAAATTTTTAATGCGTGGGAAGAGGCACAAGATGCTATAGGCATATTCTGCGACCTGTCTAAGGCGTTTGATTGTGTGGTTCATGAAACATTACTCCTGAAACTTGAGCATTACGGACTAGGCAAAACAGCGTTAAACTTATTAAAATCATATTTGAGTGATAGACAGCAATTAGTTCAGATAAACGGTGTCAATTCGTCGGGGTTAAATGTTAAAATGGGAGTACCCCAAGGTTCGATTTTAGGTCCTTTTTTATTTTTAGTTTACATTAATGATTTACCCCATTTGTTGCAAAATAAACTTAATATGGTGTTGTTTGCTGACGACACTTCTTTGATTTTTAAGGTAAATAGAAGGACTAATAATCTTGACGACGAAAATAACGCCCTACTGCAGGTCCAAAACTGGTTCACTGCTAATAATCTAGTTTTAAATGGGAAGAAAACTAAATGCATAAGATTTTCCTTACCGAATGTCAAAAGTAGTGAATGTGACATAGTATTGAACAACGAGAAACTAGAATTCGTCGATAAAACGGTTTTCCTGGGGATTACGCTTGACTCAAGGCTACAGTGGGGTCCTCATTTAACATCTCTTGCAGGACGGCTTAGCTCAGCTGCATATGCTGTTAGAAAAATCCGCCAATTTACGGATGTTGATACCGCTAGACTAGTCTATTTTAGTTATTTTCATAGTATCATGTCATACGGTATCTTACTATGGGGACGGGCTGCAGACATCCAGTCTATTTTTATATTACAGAAAAGAGCCATCAGAGCCATCTACAATCTCCGCCGGTGCGATTCTCTAAGGGAACTGTTTAAAGATATTAACATCATGACGGTGCCTTGTCAATATATCTATGAAAACATCATGTACGTTAGAAAGAATCTTCACCTTTTTAGTAAAAGAGGCGATAGGCATAATTATGTCACAAGGAATAGGGACCTTTTAGTTCAACCAGGGTTCAGACTGGCTAAAGTAGCGTCTTCTTTCATGGGGTACTGTTTAAAATGTTACAATAAAATACCTCCTCACATATTAGAACTCAATGAAACAAAATTTAAATCTTGTATTAAACGCACACTATGTACACGGGCATATTATAGCTTGGAGGATTATATTCAAGATAAAAATGCTTGGGTTAATGCTGGTCCAGCTCCACTACCAGCAGGGCGTACAAATTGATTAGTTTGAAAAATACTTTTTTATCTTTTTATTTAATATTAAATTATTATTGTATAATGTAGAAGCATTTATTTTCAAAGTTTGTAAATGTGAGTACCATGGAGCAATTTACGGTATTTGGAAATTGGACTTGTTTGACATAAATGAGCATGGTGGTTGAGAGTTTGTCATGCTCACTCAAATGTCTCACTGATGGTGGCGCGTGTGTTGGATCATTCGGTTCCCTTCAAAATGGTTGAGCTGAGTGGTGCTGATATACGCGTCATGTTCGTGAACGGGCGCTGTCAGTTGAGACTGGTCATCTCTTAGCTGCCAGTGGTTTATTTTAATATCTTTATTTAGAATGCCTTTTTTTTCGTGTTTACTTTATTTTATTGACATTGTTCTCACATAGTAGCAGCGACAAGAAACATGTAACAGAGATATTTGTTATACATAAAATGATTGAAAAGAGTGTCCATGGAGTTTCTTGCACATTCTTCTCCATAGAGATCTACGCTTTGGAATGTGCAATTAGCATCATTTTTTTTCTGACAGACTGACACCTTGACCTTTCAAAAGTGCCTGTAAATGGTTTATTTGAAATAAATGCTTTTGAATCTTGAATCTTTGAATCTTTGAACACGTGATTGTAGTCATGAAACTGCGAAAAAAATCTCCTGGTCAGTACATTTATGTTCACCTAACTGGTCAAAATGTACTGAACTTACTAATTTTTTTTGCGATTTCTGGTTTGGTCCCATAGTAAAAGTTGTTTGTTATCATGACTACAATCACGTGTTTATGTATCGGTATCTATATTGTCTTTGTACGCCCAATAAAATATTTTTTTTTCTTTTTTTAGCTCTAACGTGTGATTTCGTTCATATGGTCCAACTGGGTGTCCAATGTTGGCGAACGCGATTGCGAAGCGAAGCGGCTCGATGTGAACAATTGATAGTCTATAACCTGCAGTGGTTTAGGTTATTAATTACACGTGGGTGCGAAGAGCAATGTGAAGTGGACGCATATAAACGGTTTGATATTTTATTGTGAATTTTTTTTTTTAGAATGGTAATCCAATGATTTTTCTCGCTCTAGGGCGGAACGGCCATGTCAGACTAAGTGACTAGGATCACACTTATGTTTCTTCTTTGCCTAGTGTTATAGGACCCCGGGTTTCCCTTTCAGAAGCCAACCCATGGCCCCAGCAGGCTTCGAACCTGCTGGGTGCTGGGTATGGTATTGCTGACATGTTGTTGAGGCACGCGTGAAGCACTACGTATGCTCGCCTACGGTGTCCGAGTCCTGCGTGGGCTTGAAGCCGAAGCTTACGTCGTGTACTCACAGAGCTGCGTGTGCGCCGCGAGCGCGTTCTGCTTGGCGATGAGCAGCTCGGGGCCCGGCCGCGGCAGCTGCTCGTAGTAACCTCCTGGCGACAAAACAATCAACTTGATTATTAAACAAACTAACTTTACATTAGTCCAGGAACAAAAATGATCTTTCACAACACACCGTGTTTCCGAATTATTTTATATTTTTATTTATTAACACATTTATTTGCCCGACAGTTGCCCGGACTAGACACAACACGCGTCTGATCAACCTCTCTCTCAACGAATGCGGAATTCGGTTCTTTCTTAACATGTTCTCTCTTTTCAACAGTGGTTTGCGGAACTTCATAATCGTAATAAGTACTTATTGATTTTGGATAAAGTTACATTGGTCTAGGCATGTATTATTTACACCATTAAATTTTGATCGTTTTAATCCCGTGGAAGATCGATCCGGTACATAAAACACTATCGATTTGTAAAGATAAAATGAAATACTTTTTTTCTAAAAATCAAATTAATATACGCATGTACAGAATGTACGGAAAAAAAATATATATTCTTGTATTAAGTCAACGGCTACGGGCAATCACGCGCTAGCCGCCCTATGTATCAGACGGGTAATAAATACAATAAACTAAAGAAACAGTAATTTGTTAATACTGTTTTGGCTTGGATACTAAGTCCTTTGAGCCATATCTTCGTAATGAATAGTTCCTTTACCATTAGAATATGGATGTACACATTCAAGCTTTTTTTGTAGCATTTGGCAGCAAATATATCAAGTCAACCTTCTCGGCAAACGTCGCTGAGGTAGTCAACACTACAATAACATTCTCAGCTCCATTTCCCCGAGATCGCGCCTGTTTCAATGATTCCACATATTGTCCAGTTGCGCAGACACTTGAGATACAAAACTACATCAATTTTACATCACAATATCCACTAGGAATCAATTAGCGAATAATTAAAATAGCCACTGAACTTCATTCGAAGAAATCTCACAAAAAACTCCGAGACAGTTATTTATCAGTCCACAGATTAACTAACACAAAAAAATCCGGGCAATTGCGAGTCGAACTGAGGGTTTCTATAAACTTACCTATGAAAATAGATCAATTCCCGAATTGAGTTATGATTGAGTTAGATATTTCCCAATCGCATAATCTTTTTTTAGTGCAAATTTTATAATTTTCAGATTTTGTCTTGTACATGTGCTAGACCTTGCTTCATACTAAATTTCAGGATTCTAGGTCAACGGGAAGTAGTCAATGAATTTTGATTTCCTTGGAAGTGTTGAAATATATTTTTTTTTTTGCGATAACTTAGAACTTTCATTTTTTCACAGCTTCAAGAGACCGCAGACCTAAGATTTTAATTTCAAGTCGATACTTCCACGCGATTTCTAGACAAAGGGCCTTGACAGACAGACAGCCGGACAGCAAAGTGTTAGGGCTCGTGTACTCGCCGCCGCCACCGCGAGTGCTTTATAGTGGTGTGGTGACGGTGCGCGCCGGCATCGTGTACACGAGCCCTAAGAGTTCCGTTTTTTTTTCCTTTCGAAGTCATCATCATCTTCCTGCCCTTATCCCATTTTATTTGGGGTCGGCGCAACACGTTTTTTTTTTCCATTCTGTCCTGTCACCCGTCACACTATCACTAACTCCCTTTTCTTTCATATCACTCCTCACACAATCCATCCATCTCTTCTTCGGCCTCCCTGTCTCTCTCCATCCATCCACATGTAAACTCAGAACACTTTTAGTAACATGCGTTTCATCCCTCCTCTTCACATGACCACACCAAGACAAACGATTTCCTTTCAACTCTTCAGTTACTGGCGGCATTTTCAAACTTCCCCTAATATACTCATTTCTCACTTCATCCATTCTCGTCACACCACACATCCATCTCAACATTCTCATCTCCGCTACATGCAATATTTTTTCTTCCATCTTTTTCATAGCCCAACATTCTGATCCCTACATTATGACAGGCCTTATCCTTTTGAGGTATGGAACCTTAATAATAAAAAAAAACTCTATAGCTTTCGTACCTGTCACGTTATTGTGATTACTAGACTGGTAGTAGGGACTGCCTTGTGGCTGCATTACGCTTTCACATCCTGCAACAAATAACACATTTATTTAGCTTTTTTTTTCTTATAAACCTGAACTTGACTGCAATCCCAGCTAATGGTAAGCAGTGATACAATCGTTGATGGTGAGGCGCACTAGTTTATTAAGAGCTTATTCACTCTAGCCTTGAAGACACCTAAATTATAATTGGATGGGAAATCCGCAGCAGGCAAATTGTTCCAGTCCTTCGATGTACGCGGTATAAAAAACGAGGCAAAACGCTTAGTCCGGATCGTACAAGTTTCAACAACGTAAGGGTTTTTTTTTTATGGTAGGTAAAATCATCCAATGACAAGTCCCGCCCTTGGGTGGAGCGGGAAGTAGTGTCAGACTCTTACTGACTAAAAACCTACCCCGTTCCATCGTTGCCTATCATGCCGGGGCTGAGCCTTCCTCTCAGAAAACGGCCCTTAACCCCAGCAGGCTTCGACCCTGCCTACCTGCAGCTAGCAGGCTGGGCCTCTACGGTTTGCTGACATCTCCTTGAGGCGCGCGGGAACAGAACGCGCCGTCGACGACTTGGGCTCGGTCCGGTCGGTTACCGGACGATCGGACAGCGTGCTACCCACTGCACACCGTCCGCAAGCCCGCGCCTACGGTGGCCGGAAATCGGGATCGGAATCCCGGCGGCGGCTGGGGCGAGCGTCCCGTTGCCTCTGCCTGATGTGGTCGGCCTCCTCCTTTGCTAGCATTACTGCTTCGCAGAAGGAGGCGACCGCCTGCCATCCCTCCTCACTCCGGAGCATGGCTTGAACCAAGGCCCGGCGAAAGAGATCGCTGCCGCCGATCGCCCCCACGAGGACACGGCGATGCGCCGCCCAGGCGGGGCACACCTCTACAGTATGCCCCACCGTGTCCTCCGGGTGTTCCGCACAGTGGCGACACCCGGGAACAACGTAAGGGTGGATATTCGCCCTACGCCGGGGTTGTCCGACGGTACAACTGAGACCTTAGTTAAAATAAGGAATAGTTTTCCTGCCGGAGTCTGTTTCCTGATGGCTATTCTTTAAGTCAAGAGTGAATAGGTTACTTCTTGGCAAGCGTGCTCCATCGTCGGTCACATCATCGCTTACCATCAGGAGATAGTGGTCAAGCGCGAGTCTAAAAAAATACATATATAGTTAAACTAGGTTTTTCCAGCGGTGAAATGAATGTCGGTTCCTTAGGGCTGGAGTTTCGCAAAATCCGTTCTTAGCGGATGTCTACACTCTATAAAGAACCTACCTGCCAAATTTTAAGTTTGTAGGTGTTATAGTTTCTGCGATTTCGTGATTAATCAATAAATGGTATTTCGCTTTTATACAAGATTACACCCAAACTTAGAACAAATGATCATGCTCATCAGACAAACCACGATAATAATAATAAAATACTGACCAGTGGGCGTCTCAGGTTCTTGTTTGACCTGGTGCTGTATTTGTTCCAGCAAGCGCTGTTGCTCGATCAGTCTCCGGCCACTGTACATGTCTGCGTCTGAAATGTCAACTTCAATTTCAATATCTTTCTTGTGGATCATAGTTCAACAACTATCACACAACACCGTCTAGTCCCAAGCTAAGCAGAGCTTGTGTTATGAGTACTAGACAACTGATAAACATGCTTATACACCGTTAAATTTTGGTCGTTTTAATCCCGCGGAGGGTCGATTCGGTACATGAAACACTATCGATTCGTAAAGATAAAATGCGCTCCATCGTCGACCGTATCGTCGCTTTCCATCAGGTGAGATAGCGGTCAAGCGCGAACCTATCAATAAAAATTAAAAAATGTACTTTTTCTCAAACTCGAATTAATTTACGCATGTTCAAAATTAATTTCTTCAAGTAAACGTCAGCTGAGCAAGGCCAATGAACTGCAAGTAGTTGGTACGTAACGACCGACAACTACCTACAAGGTCATTGACTCGTTTACTTAAAGAAATTGTAAAAATACTAATTGACCCTCCGCGGGATTAAAACGACCAAAATTTAGCAATGTATAACTGTAAAACATTAGTGTTAACATTAATTTTTAAAATCGATTTTTTTAATTTTGAAATTTGGTCTTGCCTCCTCTTTGATGCAAGTACCTCAATTGTTTGATTGAATCGTTCACTCCTGCCTATACTTTCAGGAAACATTGGACCGTTATGTTTTGTTCTACATCTTCATAATAAGGAACAATAATCATTGTTTCACAATTTATTAAGATTTTTTTTTCTAATAACTCTCCTAATGTATCCATAAGTTTTGTCATAATATTAGCAATTATAAATGAAATATTATTGTAATTTTTTACTATTACGGTGGCAATAAAGGAATCATGTGAAATATAACTATGGTGAACCATTTTCATAATAAAGGGATTATGAAGCCATTTTCTCACTGTCGATTTAGACCGATTGTTTGACCAGTGGCGTAGATAGCCATAGGCGAAGCGGCCCTACAGCCAGGGCCTCGCGCTTAACGGCAAAAGTTTGTATTGTACGCGAAATATAAATTGAACTATGGCGATCGACCTTCAAAGCGCAGTAACAGATTTTCGGGTCTCAATCGAAGCGGGGGCTGCGCATAACCTTGGCAACGATGAGTCTGTGGTCAACTCAGCCCGCTCGAAATCAGCCCGCGGGATCACTCGAACCTGTCTCATTTTGAAGGGGTAGAATGGTCCCGATGCCAAATTTTATTATAAGCACAGTCACGAAATAAAGTTTTGTGTCATATTTAAGTATATTCTCCTTATAAAATGTTTGTCTCGATTTTGCTTATATAATAATAATAATTGTGGTTATTAATGGCAAAGGTATGGTATTGTATGGTTTGTATGTACCATCTAATTTAAAAAGATTTTAGAATTTTATTGAGAATAAACGTTTAAAACTAACTGAATTGCGTTTTATTACATATATTTTGACTTATCACTATTGCGCTCGACTGTATCAACCAGTAGCTTTAAACAATGAATTTTTTTTTAAGTTTAAATGTGGGATCAGTAAACCACTAAAAAAAAAGAAAATAAATTGTGTGGTCAAGTGAACCCGCGGGATGAAAAGCAAGCGGGTTGAGTTGACCACAGACTCCGATGGTCATTTTGGTTCAACTTACACGCATTTTTCTATACATCTTTCTGTCCATCTTTTTATCTTTCTGTCTGTCTAACATCTTACAACAAACGAATAGTATGGATCCAGTACATGATTCTGGACCCCCAGTAGTGGAAATTTACATCGGTTTTTTAAACGGTATACAATCTTTATTTTAATATTTTTAGTGAAAAAAGGGAATAAATAACTTCTTAAATTAAAAATGCTGTCAGGGTGATTAGAATAACGATTTTATCAACCCCAATAACTTTTTAATAAAAAAAAACTCTTTTTCTACAGAAAATACCATCGAGGTTTTTTTTATTATTATTATTATTGATAGGTTCGCGCTTGACCGCTATCTCACCTGATGGAAAGCGACGATACGGTCGACGATAACGGTTTTATACAATTTAAATTTAAAAAAAAGCACAGATTTATTTTTTTATTAGGAAAATGTCGACGAAAAATTCCACCACTGGGGTGTCCAGTACCTCTACCATGAGTTTTAAGCAATAGTATTCGTCGCTACTCGATATCGACGCCGTAAATATTTTGTATGACAAATTTTGTAGCGCCTCTAGCGGTCACTTGCAGAACCAAAAGTTGCCATACAAAATATTTACGGCGTCGATATCGAGTAGCGACGAATACTATTGCTTAAAACTCATGGTAGAGGTACTGTATCATGTACTGGATCCATGGTATTCGTTTGTGGTACGATCTCAGATACACGATGTATTTCTATCATTCGTTCTGACTATTTTCCCATCTGTCATTGTAACCGTCTGTTTGTTACATTTTGACACCTAAACAACCGAACCAATGTTCGTGAACTTAAGTTCATGAACATTAAAAAGCATAAACATATATTGAATCCTAGAAAAAAACATAGGATACATTTGACCTCAAGAGTATATTTCCTTGGTATAATTTTCTTCTTCAATTCAAAGCAAGCAAACCGCTGGAAAAAAACTAGAAAAATAATGATTATAAAAACTCACCCAACTGTTCCTTATTTCTTTCGTAAGCAGAAAACTTATCATCTTCAACATTAATATCAATCTCCTGCTTTATATGATTCTCATTGAAGAAGTTCTGATTTTCAGTAATCCTATGCGGCTCTTGCAGCATCTGTAGATTATGCTGTTGATTCCTAAGCAGCTCCACACTGTCCGGATAATTCTGAAAACCGAAATCCGAACGGAACGGTTTTTCAAAACCGGAATATAAGTCTGTGACTTTTGGGTAGTCATCAAGGGGTTTGTCATAGGTTTTTCCGCTTCTTCCTAAAGCGTATTTCTCAGCTTCTTTATTATACTCCTCATTCGTCTGAGGGAGATAGTCATCAGGTTTATTCGTATAGTCTTTCGCTTCAGAATCCTTTTGATAGCTCTGGTTAAACTGTTCCTGGTATTTCTCGGAGACATCAGCGTAAGAATTGTTCGGTTGCGAGTCATCTTCTTCTGACTGCACGGGGTCTGTCTGCATGAACGCGTCTTGCTTCTTCGGTTTTATGACTGGTGTTAAATGGGGGGCAGGTATTTGTGGGGACAGGTTCATGGTTGAGTTCAGAGTTGAGTAGCGATAGTTTAGCTGGAAGGGAAAGAAAATATTATGTCAGAATTTTGTTAGAAGAAACTTTTGCAATGAAAATTGTCCGTCCCGAACTTCTCAGTAAAATATAGTAATAATAATATATTCAACCACTTTCACACAACGCCGTCTAGTCTCAAGCTAAGCAGAGCTTGTGTTATGAGTACTAGACAACTGATAAACATACTTATATTTTTCTAAATACTTACATACATATTATAGATAAATTACACCCAGACAAGGAACAAATGATCGTGCTCATCACACAAACATTTGTCCTGGGGGGGAATCGAGCCCAGGACCTCCGGCATAGCAGTCAAGCCCACTGACCACTAGATCAACAGGCCTGTCAAATATTTCAATCTAACTATACTACATGATATGTAAACAGGGGCATAGATAGCTAGCGCCGTATCTGCCGTATCAATGATACGGGGCCTCCGTGCTACAGGGGCCCCGACGTAGGCAACAATCCGCAACTTATTATCCACAACCGTCTCGTAGGGTAAACCAAGCATTTGTAATTAAGCACCATTTTTTTTTATACGGGGCCCCCGTGGGACTAGCTACGCCACTGTATGTAAATCACTTTTAGCTGTAGTTGTAGTAAACAAATATGAAAAAAAAACTAAGTTAGAAAGCTTCAAATCAGCTAATAAGAAAGAGAAGTATGTAGGAATTGTGACGTCATAATTCATCACTACCGTACGGCTACAGAGAACAGCATCTCGGCGAAAAAGACATACATATGTGTTTTAAATATGTAGTTCTATCTCGTTTGCTTTCCTACCAATTTTGTTAGTTTTTACAGTTCATCATCATCATCATCAGCCTTTTAAAGTTCTCACTGCTGGGACTATAATAATAAATAATAATAATAATCTTTATTGGTTCAAACATTTGTACAAGATATTGTTATACACAAGATTGGGTACATCAGTTGACTTATATACTAAATAAACAATATATCTCTGGCCCCCACACTAGGATAACCTGTGTCGTGGAGGTCCAGTCCCTTCCGTACATTTCAAAAATTTGTAAATAAATGCAGTTTTTGTGTATATTTTGACAATAACAAATAATAAAAAATAGACAAAAAGAAAACAAAAAGAAAAAGTTAGCTTTCAAAAATGCGTTAATGTGTGTGTGTGTGTGTGTGTGTGTGTGTGTGTGTGTGTGTGTGTGTGTGTGTGTGTGTGCGTGTGTGTGCGTGTGTGTGATGGTATGATCGTGTGATGGTGTGTGTGTGATGGCGTGAGTGTGATGGCATGTGTATTTGCCTGTGTAAGTTAGCATACGCGTGATATTAAATAACAATATTTAAAAGTTTCTCGGTATGGTCATAGTCTTTGGGCATTAGCCATTTGTGGATGGAGGTTTTAAGGCGAGATACAAGTCAGGTTTATTATGGTTTTATCAGTCTTAAAGAATTTGCTGTATAAATAAGGACCCATGAAAGTAAAAGATTGACGAGATTGACTCAGGCCTCCTCTCTAGGAGAGGGAATGGGCCTTAATCCACCACGCGGGCCCAGTGCGGGTTGGTGAATGTCACATGTCTTTGAATTTTTGGTTCTAGGACATGCCGGTTTCCTCACGACGTTTTCCTTCACCTTTTTGAGTGTACACAAAGTAATGCGCCTGGCCGGGTTTGAACCCGCAACCTACAACTCGTAAGTCGGGGCCGTTACCACTCGGCCACCACTGCTCAATGACGTCAGAACTAAGGAATTGAAGGCGTGGCCAACTCCAAGCGTTCACGCTTAACGAAATGAACGTAACTTGGCTAGGAGGGCTGGATAGATAACAAACATTTTTATCATGCGTATTCCTTATTGCGGCAGTGGATAGTTCAGTTGCAAAGATGATGTTGACTAAGGATTTTTTTAAGAGCATAATCATCCAATGACTTCTCTCGCTCTTCAGGGCGGAGCAAGAGAGCGTTTCAGACTTTTACTGACTAAAATCACACCTCTGTTCCTTCTACGCTTTGCGTTACTGGAGTTGAGGTTTCCCAATCGGAAGTCAACCCATGGCCCTGGGTTCGGCCCGGTTGGACCTTACGATTTTGCTGGCATTATTGAGGCGCACGTGGAACATTAGACGCCGTCAACAATTCGGGCTCAGTCCGGACGGATGTCAAGGTACCCATTGTTCGCCGTCCGCAAGCCTACGCCTGCGATGGCTGGAAATCAGGATCGGGATCCTGGCGGCTAGGACGTGCACCCGCCTCCTTCGCTAGCGTTACTGCTTCGCACGCGGAGGCGACCGCCTGCCATTCCTCCTCGCTCCGGACCAAGACCAGTACCAGAGCCCGGCGCGAAAGCTCGTTGCCGCTGATAGCATGCCTGATGTTCACGATGATGGTTCTACTCACACTATTGTCCTGGGGGTCACAAGCCATGTGTTGATCACTCGCGTGTGTGGGGAGCGCGCTGTGTGCTGGCAAGTTTAACGCCCATTTGTCGGTCTTCTCTCTGAAACACACAATTTTAATAAAAACTTAGTTTTAGAGGAAAATTACGTTTTTTGCCGTGAGGTGAGGCGGGGCCAGTTGAGCATGGAGACAATCAAAACATCTAGCTAACTATTCAACGTTGGTCAACTTACCTCTCTACTCAAACAACTAAAGTAATTATTATTTACTTTATTTCTTGTATTACATATTTTTTTTACATTTTTAAATATTTTTAACATATATATATAAAAAAAAAAACATTTAAAAATATAAAAAATAGTGTCCCTCCGGTATCGGGAACAGGGTCCAAGCTACCGGCGGTCAGGGCTCCAGAGAAAGGAACCTCCTAACAATACGAGCCGTGTCCAGGAGTACCGCTTTCTGAATCAAGCCCTTGATCCAGCCGCCTAACGAGAGCCTCCTAAGGTGTTGGTCGAGGCTCTTGGCTATTAAGCCATTACCCGACACGACTATCGGTACAATGATCGCCGAATCCACTTCCCACATGTCGACAACCTCGCGAGCCAAGTCAATATACTTGATTTGTTTATCTTTCTCGGCTTTCACGAGGTTCTCGTCATGCGGAACGGATATGTCAACAATCATTATTATTATTTATATACGTGTCAATATATCACAGGACCCTAAAATCCTGTGGTGCTATTCTCTAAGAAAACGCAGCGCTGCCGCAACGACGAACATCCAAATAGGATACATTAAATTAACAATCCAATGTATCCTATTTGGATGTTCGGTTAATTAGGTTGACAATCCAATGTAAAGGTTAATTAGGTTGACAATCCAATGTATCCTATTTGGGTGTTCGTCGTTGAGGCAGCGCTGCGTTTTCTTAGAGAATAGCACAACTGGTCCTTTGGAAGGCGTACGAGGAGCCGAAACCAAATCGCAGAGGCCCTTTAGATACTTTTAATGGAACGTGATGCCAATTATTATTAATATTATTTGGTAAGCTGGTAGCTATTAACTGATGCGTGTGTTTCATATAGTTTGTAGATATTTAGTCTGTCCATCAAATTTTTATAGCAGTTCAACGTAGGAGCTTTCACTACACTTTCCTGGAGCCTGTTCCATGCTGTTACGACTCGGTTAGGTAGAAATTGCTTCAAAAGCTTCTTTCTGGATGCATTTCCCCATAAATTGAGGGAATGTCCTCGTAAATATTTGTTGGCATTCAGTGTGTAAAGGTGTTGAAAGCTGGGCAGATCATAGTATTCTGTGAGTATTTTATAAGTCTCAATAAGGGGTAGGCACCGTTGTCTACGTTGTTCTAGTGTGATAAGATAAGTTAAGGCTTTTATAAATGTTTTTTTAGGATGTTAAATTACAAGAGGAGTTAAATAATGCTGCAAAGCCTGTCGACGGTGAGGGTAAAAGTGTGAATGCCACGGCCAAAAAATTCGGTATCTAACGAATGACTTTGACAAGATTTTTTGAAGAAATTAAATAAGCTGGTGATACGGTGATCCTGTAGTTAGTCTTAAGATACAATGATGTTTTAAAACGGTGAAATTAACTTTTCAACTTGTTATTTGAGCCCAAGTTTTATTTTCTATTATCATAGCGATTGAGTCAAGGTAAATGGAGGAAATTTCCTTAAAAAAAATATTTAAATATAGGGTAATTTCCAGAAATCGCTATCATATGTAGTAATTAATGCTCGTTTCTTCCTTATGAGCTATTTATCTATGTGTTTTATTTAAATAAAGAATGTTTTATACTTGATTTTTATTTTCCTTATAAAAAATGGCTTCCTTTTTTAGTCTTAAATATGAATTCAATAAAATTATAGTATAAAATTAAATTTTTGTTAGACTCAATGAATACACCTGGCCAATTTCATAACTCTGGATTGTCATTGAATTGATTCAGTTAAGGTACGCGACAAATAAGTTAAACCCTTTGCTATGTGTAATGTTCGTAATGAAAGGCTTGATATGGTGAATGGTTGGTTTATTACACTCAGAACAAGTACATGAATAATAATAAATACGATGTTCAGTCCGCCACACCTATATCGACAATGAACCATAGAGCTAGAACTAGGGTTGTGATAATTAGTAATTAGTAACTAGTGATGTTACAACACTATGATTTCGGGCAGACCCGGCCTCGATCGAGACTCGAAAATCGGTTACTGCGCATTCAAGGACTATAAACCTACTCCTCCAGTCATATTTGCCTTGCGATCCAGGGCCCCGGGTTTTCCTGTCAGAAGCGAAAGCCCCAGTAGACTTCGACCCTTCTGGGACCCTAAGGGTTACCGAACGGCCGGACACCGAGTTACCCTTTACTCGCCTTCCGCAAGCCAGTGCCCGCGTGGTGGATCACAACCGACTCCCTCGCACGGACAGGACGCCTGAGCTCCAGGACTGTGAAGACCATAAGTGTTACTTCCACTTACCCATGGTGTTCTTCCTTCTTCGCCTCACGGTACTTGACGGTGCGGCTCTTGCGGATCACCATGACTGTGCCATCAGGGTGCAGCTTGGGCAGGTTCTGTGAGGGCACGGCGTCTTTGCTGAGCGTCTTCCACTGGCCTGGAAAGATGGATACTTATTGTTAACACAAAGGTAGTAAATAAAGAAAACATACAAACACATATAAATAACATATTGTATATATGTAAATAGTACACCACGAACTACCTGCGTATCTTTTTCTCCGTCAAATCCATCTAAAGGTTGTCTGTAAAAAATCGTGTTGTCATTGTGATACCCTATTAATTTTAAGTTCCTATTGTAATTTTATCTTTGGTGTACAATAAAGAATATATCTATCTATCTATAAGATTTTTTTTTAAAGTGGGTAAAATCATCCAAAGACATCCCACGCCCTTGGGCGGAGCGGGAAATAGTGTCAGACTCTTACTGATTAAAAACCAACACCGTTCCTCCTTTGCCTTGGTTCCAAGGCCCAGGTATGCATTTTCATACCTCCTCAGCGCCCCAGATTAGGCTTCGACCCTATTGGGCCCCCACAGTTTGCTGACGACTCCTTGAGGCGCACAAAATAACATATAGGATGGATGGGGACTCTGCGATCATAGTACCGATAGTAGTGTCAGGCAATGGCTTAATAGCCAAGAGCCTCAACGAACACCTTAGGAGGCTCGCGTTAGGCGGCTGGATCAAGGGTTTGATTCAGAGAGCGGTACTCCTGGACACGGCTCGTATAGTTTGGAGGTAGATTCCTTTCTCTGGAGCCCTGTCCATCTGTAGCTTCGACCGTCGGTAACTTGGTTCCCGATACCGATGGGAACAGGGTCCAGATTTTCATATGTTTTTATGTTTTATTTATTTCGATTGAAATATACGGGAATATATTACCGGAATAAAAGTATCTATCTTGTTACTGAATGAAGGAAATGGTCTAACGGTGTACCTATCTCAATCTGTTAAGTAAGAAGAAATAATGGTACTAGAGCACTTTGCCAACAACTTCCTTTTACCGTATAAATATTCTTGTCTTAAAATAAAAAAGGGCGATCTAGTGCGAGATTTTAGCGCTCCATGTCCAAAGCCGTTGTTATAAGTAATCCTTAAAGGTATACAGAACAGAATACAGCAAACCACCATCCAAAAAGGGAGGATTCTCTGACCAGACAAGTGTTATGTCTGATCGGGCAACTGCCCGACAGATGATTTCGGGCTGTTGTGTATGTTCCAATCGCTCGGAGAACTTTAATTGCGCGATGCAGGATTTCGAAGTTCATTTTTGACGCAATAGATGTCGCTACAAATCAAAGTAATATTATAGTGATTATTCAAATTGCCACATCCGGCAGTAAAACTCTCAAGATTCCAATGCCATTGCCATGTTTTCTCTTCACCACCCTTACTTGATTGGTAGAGAATAGATGAATAGGATACTTCTAGGCAAGCGTGCTCCATCCTCAGCCACATCATCGTCATACCATCAGGTGAGATAGTGGTCAAGCGCGAGCCTATCCATAATAAAAAAAGAGAAAACCTAAGGCATTAAATCCGCCTTTGTACTTTTGCGTTGCATGAAGTTTTACTAAAAAAATAAATCCCCTCAAAGTTAGTACAAATTACAATATGCAGCATATAAGTTGAAAGAAAATGGCGATCGCCCTTCAGATTTTCGGTTCTCAATCGAAGTGCGAAACAGCGGCCATTTTAGTTCAATTTTTTGTAGCGTACTATACAATAGTTTGTTCGTAAAAAAAATCAATAGCTTGTCATATTTCTCTGACTCAAAGGACAAAGTCGTCGAATGAAATTAGCTAATTTGCATCCAGGAAAACATAGTCCACGGGGGTAAAGCCGAGAGAAAAAGCGAGTCATATAAACAATCGACTCATTCAAACGCGACTAGCGACATCAAAAAATAATCTATGTATATCCTGACAGCTACAACCTAGGAATCTTTAAGTCAAGAGTGAATAGGTTACTTCTAGGCAAAGGTGCTCCTAGGCAAAAGCAGTGGTGGCCGAGTGGTGACGGCCACGGGTTCACGGGTTCAAACCCAGCTAGATGCACAACTTTGTGTAATTTATTTCATCACCACTGCTCTCAAAAACGGTGAAGAAAAACATCGTGAGGAAACCGGCATGTCCTAGAATCAAAAATTGGGAAAAGCCTAATGAATTATTTTGTTTTAATTGTTTTATGAAATGTGGACTATATGTGAATTAAATGAATTAATATAACTATAATGCCAGACAACTACGTAGCATTTACCTGGCGCTGATTTTCAACTGAACCTACTTTTGAGTCATCATCATCATCATTACAGCCAAAACAAGCCCACTAGTGAACATAGGCTTCCCCCAAGTGTCGTCACAACGAACGGTCCTGCGCGTCTTTCATGCATCGCATGCCCGCGACCCTCAGGAGCCGTTCAAGTATTACGTAAGCAGATTTTGGCCAATATTATCGCCCCCTCCCCCCTCGTCAGCAAACGTAAGCAAAGTTCGCCCCCCCCCCCCCACCATGCTTACGTAAACATTAGTACCTACATGCATTTTTCAATGTAATCTGGTTTCGTTATTAGTTAATTTCAATGAGTAAAAGTTACAAGTTTAAATATGAGGAATAGATTTGAAATTATAAAAATCTTTCAAATATCAGTCATCACATGACGCACGAATCCATGACTTTTTTTTTTTTTTTTTTTTTTAATGGTAGGAATCCATGACTTAAAGTTTTCAATGACATTGGATGTTAGCTGCTCAGCGATGTGTGTCTGCTCACTTTCATGTGATTGTGTTCTCTAAAAAAACTAAAAAATATACATCGTTAAATTTTAGTCGTTTTAATCCCGTGGAGGGTCGATCAGGTACATGAAACACTATCGATTTGTCAAGATAAAATTAAAAAATAAAGTACTTTTTTTCTAAAACTCGAAATAATATACGAAATATAGTCAATGACCTTGTAGGTAGTTGTCGGTCGTTGCGTAGTAACTACCTACAGTTCATTGACCTCGCTCAGCTGACGTTTACTTAAAGAAATTAATTTCGTACATGCGTAATTTAATTCGAGTTTTAAAAAAAGTACTTTATTTTTTAATTTTCTCTTTACAAATCGATAGTGTTTCATGTATCGAATCGACCCTCCACGGGATTAAAACGGCTTACATTTAACGGTGTAAGGGTACTGCTGACGTTATCATTATCCAGACCCTCCAATCCCCCATGTCATCAAAAATAAGCAAAGCAGAGGCCCCCCACCGCCCTTTAGCGCTTACGTAATACTTGAACGACCCCTCACCAGTCATCGGCCCATCTTGGGGAGGCCTTCCAACGCTGCGACTTCCAGTTCACGGTCGCCACTTCAGAACTTTTCAGACCACATCGACAATCGACCAACGTGGTCGCTCACAATGGGCTTCATCAGAAGACTTAAAGTCACCCAAAGGGTCATGGAAAAGACTATTCTCGCAGTTTCCCTGCGTGATCATATCAGAAATTAATATATCCGCAGGAGAACCAAGGTTACCAACATAGGCCGAAGAACAGCCAAACTTAAGTGGCAGTGGGCAGGGCACATTACTCGCAGAACAGTACCTCTACCATGAGTTTTAAGCAATAGTATTCCTCGCTACTCGATATCGACGCCGTAAATATTTTGTATGGCAAATTTTGCAGCGCCTCTAGCGGTCACTTGCAGAACCAAAATTTGCCATACAAAATATTTACGGCGTCGATATCGAGTAGCGACGAATACTATTGCTTAAAACTCATGGTAGAGGTACAGATGGTGCTTTTGAGTGTATGAATGTAAATCAGGTTTGTATGAAAGCAAAATCACGCAGCACAACAGCGAACGCAAACACAGCAAAATGAGCAAGAACTGCTGGTTTGTTTGAAAGTGTCACCGCACTCCTGGACCGCAAAGTACAACCGAAGAAACACAGATGGGTTTTAGTCATTGATTTATTATAACGGAAGATAAGTTACGCGTTAACATCGCAAACAGAAAACCTGGACTCGAAACTCGCACATCTATGATCAGTGTCATCACAGTCGCAAACGTAGTCACTGATAGACAAGAAAAGAGACGAGAGCCAGCGCTGTCGTGCGAGCGACATAGCGTTAGCCGTCAAATGTGTGTGATCGTCGCGTTGAATGTGAAATCGTGCCATATAGGCACAATTTCAGCGGTCCACGCGCTAGACGTGAGTCACCTATCTTCAACTATCTTCCGTTGTTTTGATTTTATTCTAAAGTCTCTCCTTCACTCAGAAAGGGAGCATATTTGAGTGCCTTAGCTAAGGAAATGAGGAAAAAGGCCTGAGTTTTATACACTGAAGTTATGTTCAAACCAATTTTTTTTAAATGACAATTTGCAAATTGCAACACAAAATGATTTTATAATGCATTTACCTTATCTACCATGCGTTGTGAATCATTGAGCAAAGTTCACTATGTGTGTTGCAGGGCAACTACAAAAATTGATTTACTGCGAAAATTCTAGGAATTTTATTAAAGACCATATTTCTTTAGACGAAATTACAAAAGTCTTAGCTTCTAAAACGTAATTTTTTTATGATTACACTAGCTGTTGCCCGCGGTTTCGCTCCCGCTCTACCGTACACTACCTTATCTACCCCACTCTATCCTACTCTACCCTACTTTACCATCCACCAATAAATCAACAGGTTTTTTTTTATTTGACGGGATAAAAATTATCCTAGGTCCATCTCCTGGTTCTAAGCTACCTTGCCACCAATTTTCAGCCAAATCGGTTCAGCCGTTCTTGAGTTATAAATAGTGTAACTAACACAACATTCTTTTATAAACACCGTTAAATTCATTTTAATCCCGCTTAGGGTCGATTCGGTACATGAAATACTATCGATTTGTAAAGAGAAAATTAAAAAATAGAGTACTTTTTTTTAAACTCGAATAAATTTACGCGTTTACGAAATTAATTTCTTTAAGTAAACATCAGCTGAGCGAGGTCATTGAACTGTAGGTAGTTAGTACGCAACGACCGACAAATACCTAAAAGATCATTGACTCGTTTACTTAAAGAAATTAATTTCGTGTAAGCGTAAATTAATTCGATTTAAAAAAAAGTACTTTATTTTTTTATTTTTTCGTTACAAATCGATAGTCTTTCATGTACCGAATCAACCCTCCGCGGAATTAAAACGACTAAAATTCAACGGTGTCTACGTATTTTATTCAAACATTACTTAATAAGTAACTAAATACATTATATTTAAAATTATGTGTTATTTATTTATTGTGCACACCTACCACAGTGTTGTCTTTCTTAACCCAAAGGTTGACTGGTAGAGAATGCCTTGTTGCATTAAGTCCGCCTGTATACCACTACTGTACATGAAGTTTAAATAAATAAATTGTTCCAGTAATTCGATGTAGTTTTATACCGAGATGAGGCGAAACGGTCAATGTAAACAATGTAGAGAAGAAAGCATAGTAACGCATATCTCCTTGAAGCTTAATCTGAATCACCTGAGTAAACATCAAATGCAGTTCTGTTAAAAGGCCGTCATCCAACCAAAAAGAAAAGAATAGGATGGAGATTAAATTTATAAATATAAATATTTTAAATTTTGGTCGTTTCAATCCGTGGAGGGTCGATCCGGTACATGAAACGCTATCGATTTGTAAAGATAAAATAAAAAATATAAAGTTTTTTTTTTCTGAAACTTGAATTAATATCAGATCTTGAATAAGAGTCAATGATCTTGTAGGTAGTTGTCGGTTGTTGCGTACTATCTACCTACATGTCATTGAACTCGCCCAGCTGACTTTTACTTAAAGAAATTAATTTCAGAATCAGAATTTTTTTTCGTACATGCGTAAATTAATCCGACTTTATTTTTTAATTTTATTTTTTTGGCCCGTGGTCCTAGAACGCAAAGAGAAACTGAAAGAACAGGCGTAGTTTAAGTCTGTAAAAATCTGCCACGCTCTCCCGCTCTGCCCTAGAGCGGAAAAAAGTAAAAGTTATTAGATATTTTCCACTTTAAAAAAAACAAGCCCTTGTGAATTACGGCCCATTCATTACCTCACCTAGAGAGGAGGCCTGAGTCCCAGCAGTAGGAACATTATTAGGCAAATTAGAAATTATACGAAACAACAAATTCTCTAACTACCCGCGACATAATAATGTGTCAGCATAGGAAGTTAAAGCTTAACACTGGTTTTACCCAGCATTTTCGAGGATAACAAACGAATAATATAATATAACAGTCATAAGAATTAAACTTCAAATTAAAAGTAATTAATCAATGACTGACTGATATAAAATCTATAATTAAATCATTATTACGTTTGTGTTTTCCCGTTATGATAGGCAGGTGATAATTTTAAATGAGATAAATTACAAAGATTAAGAAGAAAATAAAAACTGGTCAAGTGCGAGCCGGGCTAACACACGAAGGGTTCCGTACCACTGACTAGGTAGGTAGACAACAGAACAACAACAAAATAGGCAAAAAATGGCGGTTTTTGTACGGTATTTATTTTAATTTTATTATTTATTATGAAAGTAAAAATACAACTGACTATTTTGTGAATATTTCTTTGGGTTACACGCAGCCCCCCCACTTCGATTGAGTGATTGACCAAAATCGGGTACTGCTCATTCAAGGTTGTCCGTTATGATGATTCAACTTATGTGACAAGGATTATACCTGATTTTCGAGTCTCAATCAATGTGGGCTTGCGCGTAAATATAGCCAGTCATAGTTCAACTTGATTTGCCGCATACTATACTTTTTTTTATAAATCTGATAAAACACACCACACAAACCACGTAAAAAATGATATTAGAAACCTCAATATCATTTTTGAAGACCTATTCATAGATACCCCACACGTATGGGTTTGATGAAAAAACATTTTTGAGTTTTAGTTCTATGTATGGGGAACCCCCCTCAGAGCAGTGGTGGCCGAGTGGTAATGGCCCCGTCTTACGAATTGTAGGTCGCGGGTTCAAACCCAGCCAGGCGCATTACTTTGTGTAATTTAATTTATCACCACTGCTCTCAAAACGGTGAAGGCATGTCCTAGAACCAAAAATTCGAAGACATGTGACATCCACCAATCCGCACTGGGCCCGCGTGGTGGATTACGGCCCATTCCCTCTCCTGGAGAGGAGGCCTGAGTCCCAGCAGTGGGAACATTAAAAGGCTGATGATGATGATGATGATGGGGAACCCCCAAAATTTATTGTTTTTTTATTCTATTTTTGTGTGAAAATCTTAATGCGGTTCACAGATTACATCTACTTACCAAATTTCAACAGTATAGTTTTTATACTATGTATGTATTTATTTAGAAATATATAAGTATGTTTATCAGCTGTCTGGTACCCATAACACAAGCTCTGCTTAACTTGGGACTAGACGGTGTTGTGTGATAGTTGTGGAAATATTATATTATTATATTATATTATTATATTAAGTAGAGAATTACTCAAACTCTACTTTAGCCTGTAAACCTGTCGAAATTTGGTATTTAAGTATGGTTTGAGACGTTCTTAACTCAAAATACTCAATTCGGAAACCCGACCTTAATTTCGGAAAAAAGTGGCTGTGACATACGGACAGACAGACATGACGAATCCATAACGGGTTCCGTTTTTTGCCATTTGGCTACGGAACCCTAAAAACAAGAATAAGATGATAATTATCATTATATTCTCACTGAACGTCTAAACATACTAAATATTGTGCGATGTAACCATTGAAATGACAATTTTGACAACTACAAGTATTATCACCTGAACTGACCTGTGTTATCATGTCAAACATCCCGATAACATTTTTATCGTATTGCATAACATAATATCACCCCTCTACACTCCAGTCGAGGTAGGCAGAGATATTTTATGACTAGCATTTATCTCGATTTATTTATTTAAACTTCATGTACAGTAGTGGTACATAGGCGGACTTAATGCAACAAGGCATTCTCTACCAGTCAACCTTTGGGTTAAAAAATACAATACTGTGGTAAGTGTGCACTGTAAATAAATAACAGATATTATAGAATCCTTATAATAATAAAATACGTATATTTTAATATTATAAACTAATAAATCTTCTATAAATATAAAAGAAAGTTGTGTTAGTTACACTACTTATAACTCAAGAACGGCTGTAGCGATTTGGCTGAAAATCGGTGGGAAGGTAGCTTAGAACCAGAAACCGGACATGGTATAATTTTGATCCCGCTAAATAAAAAAAAATCCAAAGCCTGTTCAATTATTGGGATAGTGTAGACGAAGATTCGGCCCCAGTATGAAAGGCAGAAGGAACACGAGTGGGTTTTTAGTCAGTAAAAGTCTGATACTATCTACCACCTTGTCCAAGGGCGCGGAGATGTCATTGGATGATTAGTTTTTTTTTATTCAGTGGGTAATCAAAAAAAAAAACTACTATCACGACACGGGGCGGAACCGCTGGCTGTAGCTAAAGAATATTTCCATGCATTTTTATTCCTGTTACATAATAATCGATAATATTTATAATTATTTATATAAGGAGAAGTGTTTATATCGCCGCTGACGTCAAGGGCCTTTCCCGTAGCGACCGCATGCCACACGACCACAGAATAACCATATTTAGACGACTTTATGTTGTCCTCAATGGACTTCTTTGGAATAATTAATACGCTAAACATCATTATATTTTTCCCCAAAAATAAATTTCATGTTGAAATTCAAATGTAAAATGTTTTTATTTCACACTAGTTGACCCGGCAAACATTGTACCGGCTAATCTATATAAGATGACAAGTTTTCATTTGGTATAGGGTCATTCAAAGTAATGTTTGAAAGCTGTATTGCATTTCTGCGCGCGTAAACACAACGAACCCCTCCCCCGCCGCCTGCGCCGCACACTCCGAAAGCTATTTTACTAAACTTAATCTAGTAATATAAGTATATCACTTAACTTAGACCGTTTTATAACTATATTCCTAGTGGTATAGTAAAGAATCGCTTTCGTATAACTATGTTACGGTATATAATTATATCCCTAGGGATATAACTATATTACGGCTTCATCTATCTTACTGCGACATATATATAAAATCCTTCCTGAATGACTGACGGATCAACGCACATCCTAAACCGCTGATGGCTGGGATGTATATAAAAGCGAAATACCACTCGCTGATTAATCACGAAATCTCAGAAACTACAAAAACCTACAAACTTAAAATTTGGCAGGTAGGTTCCTTATAGGGTGTAGACGTCCGCTAAGAACGGATTTTGCGTAACTCCACTCCTAAGGGGGTAAAACGGGGGTTGGAAGTTTAAGTGGATGCCGCTGGCAGGTTCAGCTGATGGTAAGCGATGATGTGACCGACGTTGGAGCAAGCTTGCCTAGAAGTAACCTATTCACTCTTGACTTAAAGACGCTTAGGTTGTAGCTATTGGAAACCGAGTTTCGGTTCCTACATCACTACGTGTATGATTGCAACGACATAATTTAGCATATTATCACTGTATCACACTTCTAGGAATTAATATATTTTGATATTTCTCTGAAAAATTCGATCATAGCTTCTGACCAAGAATTTCCCCGTTCATTTAACTTGTTGACAGTATTCTATTTAACATTTCCTCAAATCGTAATCGCGAAGCTATTATTTCTTTTCCTGCGCGAGGGTGGTCTGACGCAGAGTCAATTTTTGTGACGCCATTTTGTTTTAATGGCGGTCACGTGTTTTGACATATGCAATTAACATATAGCCGTCAATAAAATTTATCTCATAACCGTTGTTTATAGCCGAGATGCCATCATTAGGGGCCCAGTAGGGTCGAGGCCTAGTCTAGGGCTCTGGGGAGGTATGAAAATTCATACCAGTGTCCTGAAACCAAGGCAGGGAAGGAACAGGGTAGGTTTTTAGTCAGTAAGAGTCTGACACTATTTCCCGCTCCGCCCAAGGGCTAGATTTGTCATTGCATGATTTTACCTACCATAAAAAAAAACGTCATCATAATTTCAGCCGAAAGACGTGCATTGTTGAGCATAGGGCTTCCCCAATCGTCACCGTAACTTTCAGTCCTGTGCATCTCGCATCCATCGAATTTATGCGACCCTCTTCATCGGTCCACGGAGTCCTTCCTTTGCTGCGTTTTCCGCTACAAGATGGCTAAAGAACCTTTATTTATTTATTTATTTATGTACACACAAATACTTAATATTGACAGAAGAGTATAAGGGTACTGCTGATTTCTAACGAAATTTCTTCCCGCAGACCTGCGACAGGAGAGTTGGATGTCCTTTCATCCTCATCAACCATTTATTCTGCGAGCAGTGTATCCTGCCCACAGAGAAGTTCCGAGTGCCATCGATGCTGCAGTTAACGTAGCCACCTACTGGGCCCCAAGAGTTTAGCGAGTTTGCCATCGACTCGAAAAGAAGAAGAAGTTCCGATTCCGAAAGATCGAAACTTCCGATTGATTTTGCACCTTTGATTCCCATAAATTTTAATCGGAAGTTATATCGGAGGTACAAATAAGAATAGTCGCGTGGAAACCCTTCCCCCCGCCGTGCCTTCTGTCGTTTGATCTTTCACTTTTTATTTTGTTTCACATTTGGTATGTTGCAAGTTCCCACTTCATTTCTACTTAATCAGTCGAGTTTTTGTTTAGTTTTAGTAGTGTTTCATTTCACGATTCTGCCTCCTTCTCCGAAATTCCGATTCCGATAAACAAAATTTAAAAAGTCTGCTTCAAAATTCGGTTTTGGTGTAACCCACTACCGATACACTCCTAGTTTTTCAATTGTTAGAGATCTTTTTTAAATAGGCGTTGCACCTGGTATGCCATGTCCATTGGTGTGTTCTGACCAATCCGGTCCTCACTTTCCTACCCTCACTCCTAATTTAAACGTAGCATAGCATAGCATCAGCCTTATAATGTTCCCACTGCTGGGGCTCAAGCCTCCTCTCTAGGAGAGGGAATGGGCCGTAATCCACCACGCGAGCCCGGTGCGGGTTGGTGGTTGTCACGTCTTTGATTTTTTGGTTCTACGACATGCCGGTTTCCTCACGATGTTTTCCTTCACCGTTTTAAGAGCAGTGGTGATGAAATAAATTATACAAAGTAATCCGCCTGGCTGGGTTTGAACCCGCGACCTACAACTCACCACACAATATCCACAACTTCGAGTGTAGGGTAGAGACCCTGGTTAGACCCTGGAAGTTCAGAGGAACTTGATAGGAGTAGGTGCTACATAGTTGTTTACCATGACTTAGGTTTTGTCCATGTCCATTCTTTCGGTAGCTTTACTGAAGTCATCGAGCATTCTGCTGAGCTCCTCCGGTCTCAGCCGTGACTACTATGTCGTCAGCAATCCGAAGGTGAATGATGTACTTGCTATTCACATTAATCCCTAGTCCTCTCCAGTCCAGAACCTTGAAGACATCCTCCATTGCGGCCATGTACAGTTTCGGAGTAATGACGTCTCCCTGCCTCATACATCGCTGCAGGAGGATAGATTCGAGGTTCCTGAAGTCGGAATGACAGTATCGTTTTCGTACAAACACTTCAGCACTTCGATGTTCCGATAATCAATTTGGCATCGTTTGAGAGACTGCAGCACAGCCCAAGTCTTAAGCGAATCAAAGGCTTTCTCGTAGTCCACAAACGCTAAGCAGAGAGGCAGATTATACTCCTCAGTCTTCTGTATAACCTGCCGTAGCGTATGATGGTACAAAGAAGGCCACATAGGTATGTGGCCTTCTTTTAGAACTATGTTTTTTCACGCAGTCCTTCCATCGTTTGCTTCGTTGGTATTGTAGTCGCAAGCGTGGCTACTGACCATGGCGTCTCAGGTTAGATTCTCAGGTCGGGTAAAAAATGTTATTTCCTCTAAAATAATCATTTCTCACTTTATCCATTCTCGTCATTCAACACATCCATCTCACCTACAGCTGATGTCAACACGAAAACAAAATTATCCTTAAAAGTTTCGGTTAATTAAAAATATAAGTTAATCAGCAAATACCGCATTGTTGTTTGTTACATTATTATAATAATTATTGATGTAATAAAATCGAGAATAACGTTTCATTGACGTCCATAAAAACATGGGTCTTTCCCACAGATAGTATAATAGCACCACGAATTATTAATAATATAATAAGAGGATAACTACATTCAACTAATTAATTTTGAGAGGAATTAGCGTCATTGGATTTAAGGAAACATGGTCGTCGTGATGGCTCAATTGTTATGGCACTTGCCTATCATGCATGAGGTTGCTGATTCCAAACTGGATAAAAATTGGGAAGTAGAGCTGCGCTGAATATTCGTTTTATATTCGGTATTCAGCGTATTCGGCTAAATAATAAGGTATTTTTATTCGGTTGAAATACCGAATGTATTCGGTTTAATTATATTAATAGGAATCCCATATTCTAACATAATATTTATTAGAAATCGTTTATTTTAAGTTTTGCTTTATTATTTCGCCCACCAGGGCACGATAAGGGGTTTTGGTTCTAGGCAGCAGATTTTTTGTATGAACCCGCCTCTCATGCAGTACGGCGTTGCACCACCGGTACATGGTGGACATCCCACCAATACGCACAAAGCGTTTTGGGAACACATTCATTGTGCGTACAGCTAAGGAGTGGAATTCCCTGCCGGAGTCTGTGTTTCCTGATGACTACAACCCGGGAATCTTTAAGTCAAGAGCGAATAGGTTACTTCTAGGTAAACGCACTCCATCGTCGACCGCATCGTCGCTTTCCATCAGGTGGGATAGCGGTCAAACGCGAACCGAAATGTGGAACAGAGTAAAAAGTCCAGCATACCTCCGTTGAAAAGGGAGGATCCTCCGACCAGACGGGTGTTACGTTATGTTCGGAGTTGAGATAAGATAGAGATAAGGATGGGAAGGAAGGAAGGAGGATCCGGCTCGAATGACCAATGTTTGGGGTGAGATTAAGATAAAACCAAGATTAAAGATTATAGAGATTAAAGATTATAGCTACATTTCAGCAATACCGATTATAAGAGTTAGGTGAATGAGATGAGATTGAGTCGCGCTCGATAGGTATGGTACCCGAAAGCGTACCGATTGCGTTTACTTATTTAATACATAAAATAATAAAGGCATAGAGCGCAGTGTCGCCATTACGCTGACAGGTTTAACAGTCTGGTTTGGGCAACTGCACGATAGATGATTTAGCACTTTAGGCTGTTGTGTATGTTCAAATCGTACGAAGAACTTATCTTTTAGTATAGTAAATAAAATTATATTTTGAGTTGCTCTTCGCGGAACATCGCGTCTCGGTGACCCTAAGGCTAAGTTCAGATAGCAAAATTTTGACGCACGTTTAGACATCCTAATATATACCTAACAACATGCGGTGAGCGTCAACGCAGCGCTAAGATAAAAAGTTTCTAGACGGAGACGATCGCGCGTTAGCTCGCGCTTTAATATTAATGTAACGTCCGTTTGCTGTTCTACTGAACCTAGTATACGAATGCGGAGGATTCGCCCGGGTGTCGCCACTGTGCGGAACACCCGGAGGACACGGTGGAGAATACTGTAGAGGTGTGCCCCGCCTGGGCGGAGCATCGCCGTGCCTCGTGGGGGCGATCGGCGACAGCGATCTCTCTCGCCGGGCCTTGGTTCAGGCCATGGTCCGGAGTGAGGATGGATGGCAGGCGGTCGCCTCCTTCTGCGAAGCAGTAATGCTAGCAAAGGAGGAGGCCGACCGCATCAGGCAGTGGCAACGGGGCGCTCGCCCCAGCCGCCCGCCGTGATTCCGATCCCGATTTCCGGCCACCGTAGGCGCGGGCTTGCGGACGGAGTGCAATGGGTAGCACGCTGTCTGATCGTCCGGTAACCGACCGGACCGAGCCCAAGTCGTCGACGCCGCGTACAGTTCCCCCGCGTCTCAAGGAGCTGTCAGCAAACCGTAGAGGCCCAGCCTGCTAGCTGCAGGCAGGCAGGGTCGAAGCCTGCTGGGGTCATGGGTCAGCTTCCGAAAGGAATACCCGGCCCCGGCACTATAGGCAACGAAGGAATGGGGTAGGTTTTTAGTCAGTAAGAGTCTCACACTACTTCCCGCTCCGCCCAAGGGCGGGATTTGTCATTGGATGATTTTACCTACCATAAAAAAAACTAGACTAACGAATAGTGACGAGTACTCAAGCAACGCGTGTAAGCGCTCATCATCTGAACTCTCTTTAAATTTGATTGTGCGTTGACGCGCGTAAATGCGCGTTACATTGAAACAGCCTAAATGCCTCTCGCTCGGCGTCCACACCCATTAGTTTTTAGAGTTATTCAAGAGGAAGGTTTATATGTATAATACATGCATAATATGTTTAATATCACGATTGCACCCGTGCGAAGCTGGGGCGGGTCGCTAGTTATTTAATAAATGAAAGAGATGATCACAACCGTAAGAAAGAGGAGATCTTCACGCCCCAGCCACCGCCTTAGGAGAGCTATAGGACTCGGGAGCAGTTCCCAGCCACCGTAGACACGGGCTTGCGAAAAAATCACGGAATTACCGAATGCTAACAGAATTTTCAGACGTTATCTCTCTTTTTTCACGTTGCCTCTCCATGAAACATCGCGTTGGATTGTTTTATTGGCGCAACAGTATTATTCTTATACGAGAATATCAAATCCTTTTTTTTTTCATAAATCTTTTACTTTTATATATTTTACAATTGTACGAGTATGTCTCACCCCGATGACAGCTTGGGTTTTTTGTCCATAATAATGTAAAGTAAGAATGACTGTGTGTTACGTAAACATACACTGTTAATTTTTAGTCGTTTTAATCCCGCGGAGGGTCGATTCGGTACATGAAACAATCTTGTCAATCAGCTTGTAATTAAACCATCTGACCGTACTTTCAATATAGAGTACTATTGGCCCGCCCCAGTTTCGCACGGGTGCAATGGTGATATTAAATATATTATGCACTAGCTTTTGCCCGCGGCTTCGCTCCCGCTCTACCCTACTCTACCCAAATCTACCCTACTCTACCCTACCCTACTCTACCCTACTCTACCCTACTCTACCCTACTCTACCCTACTCTACCCTACTCTAACCTACTCTACCCTACTCTATTTTTCTCGCCGTAAAAACCATCCTTGAACTTCAACGAACATTTTAAAAAAAGATTTGGCCAAATTGGTCCAGGCGTTGTTGAGTTATGCGCTTACCAACACATTTTGCGATTCATTTTTATATTATAGATGTATTTAAAAAGGGCGAACAAAAAAATAAAAAAAAAACAAACAAATTTAATTTAAATAAATTCACAGTTCGTAAATAGGAACTGAGACCGTTATTTTCTCAATTTTCTTGCGATTTGAGTTTGACGTGGCGGTCGATCCTGATCTTACTCGGAGCGCATTGTACACGCTTTGTGTCCTTGCATCCATAGAGTCTAAATACTTAAACATAATCACGATCTTTCGGCACAGACGCTTCGTAATGTTGCCAGTATTTTTTTTATTTCATTTTTTTAATATCGTATAGGTATTTGTACTTCCCATAGATTTATTTAAATTTTATTTTATTTTTCTATTTATTTTCAAATCAACTTGCATACAAGGCCGTGCCGACGTCTATATGTCTACATCTTCACCGGCCCGCACTGAAAACCAGCGTCGTAGACTCGTCGCATTCTGCGTGTGGTCACGGCTTTAAGCTGAGTGCTCGGCCGTTTTGCACGGACGTGACGCATGCTTCTCACAAAATTAATTATTCTTTGTTAACCTTTTACTTGCGCCTTTATCCGGCAAATAAAAAGTTTTTTCTTTCTTTCTTTTCTTTATACATATAAACCAATTCATTCATTAACCATCAAAATCCGTTGCGTAGTTTTAAAGATCTAAGCATACATAGGGACAGACAGCGGGAAGCGACTTTGTTTTATACTATGCAGTGATTGTACCATAGTATTGCGGATAAGTATTTTAAATCTACAAACGCAATAGTATTAAAATAATCTACTAATTTTGACTCCGATTTGAACCTCCTGACATCAGTTAAACTCAATTTCAGTGAAAGAAAAAAAGTTGATAACCATAATAACATCCCACAGATAAACTGGGCCTTTCCCAGAAAAAAAAAACCATTAATCTGTCAAATGAATACAAACAATGGTAAAACACGTGATAATAAAATAAATCATCCGCCATTACCTAGTCTGATATTAACTTTATAATTGACCAGTGCGTGTTGCCAGTGATGACATATGACTCTGAAACGTGGCTTACAATAGGCCTTTAGAAGGCTTAAAGTCACCCAAAGGGCAATGGAAAGGCCTATGCTCAGAGTTTCCTTGCGCGATCGAATCAGAAATGAAGATATCCGCAGTGGACCAAGGTTGCCGACATAGCACGATGAATTGCCAAACTAAAGTGGCAAAGGGACGACATTGCTAGCAGAACAGATGGCCATTGGGGCCGAAAGGCTGAGGACGCAGCGTTGGAAGGTCTCTTACAAGATGGACCGATGACCTGGTAAAGGCGGCGGGAATCCGATGCGAGACGCACAGGACGGTGCCTTATGGCGACATTTGTGGGAGGCCTATGTCCAACAGTGGATGTCTTTGAGCTGAAATGATAATTAAGGGCCGGTTCTAGTCACTGTTTTTTTTTGTGTAAACTTCGCTCGGGATTATGTCGTCTTCGCGGCCCCAAAACAGCGGTTTTATTTTTATATAAAAAAAAAACAACAACTATTCAAGATTTTTGTTCTTGCGAAGCGCTTTTAAATAACAAGCTTTTTTTTTTGTAACTTTCAAATAGTTCCGTAACGTAATCTCGTAGATAAATACCTTTGAAATCGTAAATTAGGGTCAGATTCGCGATTTTTTTTTATCGAGCCAACTAATTTATATCGTGTTTTCATTTTTGCCAAGCCCTTGATCATATAGTCAATGTTAATAAAATAAATTTTCATGGTATTCTCTTTTATATTTGTGGATTTCCATAGGTTTAAAAGAGGTCAAAATGAGTAGAACCGGGCCTTAACTAGTGATCCGCTTGAACTTACCACGGGTGTTTTTTTTTTTTTTGTGAAATGATATGAAATGATATTTATTTTTGCAAATAGGTTTTTCAAAAACACTTTTACACGTTTTTTTTTTGTCAGTTTAAACTAGATGAGGCCGGTGTTTCCTAGCTGACTACCCTGAGAAGAAACACCGAAACAAACTCAGGGGTCAAAGTCTCTTTTAAAATCCATACATAAAACATGTAATGGTCAAATCGTATGAGAACCATGCAGATTAGTGTCTGAGATGGTCTTTTGAGGAAAGAACCACACAGATTTGAGTGGACCTGTCCAGTCAGTGCAAGCATTTGTCAGTATTCGTATAGCTCAACTTAGGACTACTAAGGAGCTCAACGATCCGACGAACAATACCAATGAAAGGACATTTGGGTAGGCCGCAGAAATACTCAAATTGCCAGACGTACGTCAAAATAACTGAAAAGAAAAAAATTATCCACATAGTCGCTTTAGAGGTACGGTTTCCACATAGTCCTTATATTCACAATTTTAAACGAAAATATATAAAATAAAATGTAAAAAAAATGTAATATTTAACAAAATAAATATTTGTGTCAAAGATGAATTTAAAAAAACAAATAAATTCATAGCGTAAAATAAAAACAAATATTAATGTCAAATTGTAAAAAAATCAAAATCAATGTCAAATTGTAAAAAAGAATATAAAAAAGCAGAATTGAAATATCTCGGCTTAGCTCTACTATATAGGTATATAGTACTGATATAGCTTCTGCCAATGGCGTCACCCGCGTGAAAATTGTTTTTTCCATACAAACTATGGACCCCGTTTCATCCCATAAGGGCCAACGCTGCGTTAAGCAGGCGCACGTGTGGACACTCGCGCGGGCACCCGACGCATGACTATGCGCATGTCGTGTGCACAGGCCCTAATTTATAATCGGACAGGAAGACCGCAGCAGGAATAAAAGCCCATGTAGGCCTATGTGAAATAAAATTATTTTGAGTTTTGAGTTTATAATAAGCATGTGTTGCTTCCTCATGAATCAATTATATAATTATTAATCAATTATAATAACTTAATCAACACCGACCCCAAATAAAACGGGACAAGGGCAGGAAGATGATGATAATGATGATGATGATAATTAACTAGCTTTTGTCCGCGGCTTCGCTCCCGCTCTACCCTACTCCTAATCCAAATCCTGCTTATTTATTGGTATAGGGTAGAGTAGGGCTCTACCCTATACCAATAAATGAGCAGGATTTGGATTTTTCTTATGTTAAATAAAACAAAATATCCTATAAAAGAGATAAAAATTATCCTATGTCCGTCTCCTGGTTCTAAGCTACTTTCTCATCAATTTTCAGCCAAATCGGTTCAGCCGTTCTTAAGTTATAAATAGTGTAACTAACACGACTTTCTTTTATGTTTATACTAGCTCTTGCCCGCGGCTTCGCTCCCGTCAACTGACTACTACCCTACTCTACATTTCTCTACCATGTACCAATAAATTAGCTGTTTTTTTTTTTCATTTAACGAAATAAATAAATCCTTCTCCTGGTTCTAAGCTACCTCCCCACCAATTTTCAGCCAAATTGATGCAGCCGTTCTTGAGTTATAAATAGTGTAACTAACACGACTTTCTTTAATGTATATAAGATGAAAATCGAATGAAAAAAAATCCGTCCAGTAATTATTAAGTTTATTGCAAACTTATGGCAGACATAAAGACGCAGTAAGGGACTTAGTTTCATAATATTATAATTGAAAAGAATTGATATAAAACAGTGGCATCATAGTTTTCTTCTCATGTAGGATTTTATAATCAAAACAATGTGAATATACTAAACAGAAGGCTGTGAGTAGGAACAGGACTTTAAACGCGGTCTCTAGAGGATTGCATACAAAAAAAAAGGCAAGTGCGAGCCGGACTCGCACACTGAGGGTTCCATTACCTATAAAAACCGTTCAATTTCCGAATTGAGTTACAAAGATTATTTGAATCGCAATTTTATTTTTGTACTAAAAATTTACAGTTTTCAGATTTTTTCCTATACTTATGCTATGAGACCTTACTTCATACCAAATTCTAGCATTCAGCTTTAACCCTATGAATTTTGATTCCCTTGAGAGTGTCGAAAACGTATTTTTTTATTTATTATTATTTATTTATTTACACTTTATTTTACACCAAGATTACAATATATGTATTAAAAAGAAAACCTTATAAAAAAGAAAACATACAATCGGCGGCCTTATCGCACACGGCGATTTCTTCCAGACAACCTAGTATGGATAGAAATAGCCAGGACACAAAATGGGGTTGCACTTGATGCAAATATAAAAGCAAACAAAATTATATAGGTACTTAATACTAAAATAGATATACATACAAAAAATATACAGGCAAGAGGATGACATAAAGAGCCATATCTTTCTTTTTCCGTTAACGAAGAAGTTTGATTATTCCACAGTTTCAAGGCACCGCAGACTTGAATATATGGTTTAAATTTCAAATCGTTACCTTCATGCGTTCTCGAGATAAAGGGTCTTGACAGACAGACAGACGGACAACAAAGTGATCCTATAAAGGTTCCGGTTTTTCCTTTTGATGTACGGAATCCTAAAAAAGGTTGCGCAAACACACAATGCTTGCAAAATATGAAGCTTTTATGCGGTTTACAGAAACCATTTACAAAATCGCGATTAGCTCTTGTAGTACTCTTAAATAATAGATAATTGTGTAGAGCAACAATGTCGAACAATTGTAACCAATAAAACGGCATATCATGATAGAAACAGCAACAAAACGAATATCCAACAACTTACTACCAACCCGATAAGAACGCATATTACTATTATTTTTACAATCATTTGACATATATGTCGTAATTCGTACGTAATATGCTTGATAAGACGCAGATTAAATACTAAAAGAGTTTTTCTTCATTGTAATTATCGACTTGTGATGTTGTTTCCGTTGGTGGTTTACGTTGGGGACGGCTTGCAATCTTAACACATCATCGTTTCAACACTGTTGGACATAGCCTTGTTGGGTTTTTTTTTTATGGTAGGTAAAATCATCCAATGACAAATCCCGCCCTTGGGCGGAGCGGGAAGTAGTGTCAGACTCTTACTGAATAAAAACCTACCCCGTTCCTTCGTAGCCTATCGTGCCGGGGCCGGGTATTCCTTTCGGAAATTAACCCATGACCCCAGTAGGCTTCGACCCTGCCTGCCTGCAGTTAGCTGGCTGCGCCTATTCGGTGTGCTGACAGCTCCTTGAGGCGCGCGGGAACAGAACGCGCCGTCGACGACTTGGGCTCGTTCCGGTCGGTTACCAGACAATCGGACAGCGTGCTACCCATTGCACGCCTCCGCAAGCCAGCGCCTACGGTGAGCCTTGTTGGGGTTAAGACTTGGATGCCAAAGTAAAGATCGTATTAAGGATTTCTATAATAACTGTTAATTATCCTTTTCTTTATATACTGGAAGGTGTGTTTAGTAATGGTGGTTAGAGCAGTGGTGGCCGAGTGGTAACAGCCCCGACTTACGAATTGTAGGTCGCATGTTCAAACCCAGCCAGGCGCATTACTTTGTGTCGTTTAATTTATCACCACTGCTCTCAAAACGGTGAAGGAAAATATCGTGAAATCGGCATGTCCTAGGAACCAAAAATTCGAAGACATGTAACATCCACTAATCCGCACTTGGCCCGCGTGGTGGATTGCGGCCCATTCCCTCTCCTAGAGAGGAGGCCTGAGTCCCAGCAGTGGGAACATTAAAAGGCTGATGATGATGATGTGTTTAGCAAAATTACGTGAGATTTGTGCTCCTAAGCAAGGATAGTGGGATACAGTAACGGTGACTATACTAGAGATTTCAGTCATTTGGTGACAGGAGACCCTGTCCAGTAAATATAATATTTATTGGTTAGAAAGAGAAACACTAAATGCTGAAGTAGGATAGATTTGTTTTTGTTATAGTCCAACAAGGCCTGGCCAAGTGTCACCATAACAACGGATCCTGTGGGTCTCGCATCTATAGGATTCCCTCACCAGGTCATCGGTCCACCTTGTAAGAGGCCTTCCTGTGTCTTCCGGTACGTGGTCGCCATTTTAGAACCTTTCGAAGTTTCGTAAAGATATCTTCAAGAGAACCAAGGCTACCGACATAGCCCGAAGAATCGCCAAACTTAAGTGACAGTGGGCAGGGCACGTTGCTCGCAGAACAGATGGGCGCTGGGGTAGAATCTTAACAAATTAGTGGTCAAAGGGGAAACTTTTTCTAACAATTCTAGTTAGCCTATTGCGTTTCTCCCTTTTCTACATACGTCTGTCCTCCGCCATCACGGGTTCAGTCCTTCCAGAAAGAGTAAAAGCTCATCTCTCCACCTTCGCCTTGGTCTCAAAGACAGATTCGGTCTAGTATATTATTCAACCACTTTTTGGCGAAAACCGACACTCCAGTTGAACTTTGTTGACCTTGAAATGGCGGTAACCAAATCCGAACCTTCAGGTGGTCTCTAGTCACAAATATATTACCATTCTTTTCTTTTATCCATCAAGAACCGGAATGAATGAATGAAAGTATATTCTCTTACTTTATTTCATCACCACAGCTCTCAAAACGGTGAAGAAAAACATCGTGGGAAAACCAGCATGTCCGTGAACCAAAAATTCGAAGACATGCGACATCCACCAATCCGCACTAGGCCCGCGTGATGGATTACGGCCCATTCCCTCTCCTAGAGAGGAGGCCTGAGTCCTAGCAGTGGGGACATTACAAGGCTGATACTATGCTATGCTATTAAGAACAGGTCTTTGAAATTTTTCCTATGATTAGCTACAAGTTAAGCAAAGCTGAAACGGATGATCTTTGCCCAGCACTAAGACAATTATAATAACGCTATAATTTGTCGTTTTTTTTCTCTCAACAGCACTATCATAAACAATTGGGTTTTTTTTTCTGCAAAAAGGGGGCAAAGACGATAAGGTTTAACAAAAAGAATATAAAGTATTGCATAACACACATCTATACGTCTGTCTGTTCATCGTCATCATTATCGTCTTCTAGCATTTCCCCAACTAGCTTGGGTTCGGCTTTCAGTCTAACCAGATGCGTCTGAATACTCGTGCTTCTCATGAAGCGACTGCCTATCAGACCTCCACAACCTACTGACTGGGCAACACGATACTCCTTGAATGGACTGATGGTCAGACTTAGTAGACCTAAGCAGCTTTGGACTCGGTGGAGAGGCGTGCGAATTGGTGATCCAGATTTGGTTAAGTCCAATCTCCGAAGCCTTGAGGACAGACGTAGGGTAGCCAGCCTTTCGGTATTTTACAGGTTGCATTTTGCGCGAGAATTGCATGACTTGATTCCACTGTCTCATTTCTACCATCTGACAACCCGACGTACGGCGAGTATCCAACCTTACGTTCTGGGGAGGTATGAAAATACATTTCAGGGCCCTGGAACCAAGGCAGGGAAGGAACAGGGTAGGTTTTTAGTCAGTAAGAGTCTGACACTATTTCCCGCTCCGCCTAAGGGCGGGATATTGTCATTGGATGATTTTATCTACCATAAAAAAACCCTTACGTTGTTGAAACCTCTAAGGTCTGGTCTAAGTCTTTTGTCTCGTCGTTTATACCGCGTACACCGAAGGACTGGAACAGTTTGCCAGCTGTCTTCTCATCCGATTATAATTTGGGTATCTTCAAGGCTAGAGTGAATAGGCTCTTAATAAACTAGTGCGCCTCACCATCAACGACTGCATTACTGCTTACCATCAGGTGGGATTGCAGTCAAGCATTAGTTTATATCAAATAAAAAAAAGCGACTGTCTATCAACTGTCTATCAGAACTCCACAACCCACTAACTGGACAACACAATACTCCTTGAATAGACTGATGGCCAGACTTTCTGGCGTCTGACATCCTGTAACGACTGTCAAAGTTCTACGAATGATAACCGGGACCAACGGTGCCACGTGCTCTCCGACGCACGGAGTGTCAGTAAAGTCCTAGATAAACTTAGAAAAATACATAATGAATTGAAAATTTCACATTGGTATAGTACGCGGCAAATCAGTTGAATCAAAATGGCCGTCGATGCTATGGTTAAGCGCTTCCCCCGCTTCGATTGAGACCCGAAAATCTGTTACGGCGTATTGATGGTCGATCGCCATTTTGTTTTGTTCAACTTATACGCCGCTATATACTGTCTATCTGTCTGTTCTAACCAGAAAACAGCTGAGCAGTTGTCAATGTGGATTGCTGAATTCGATATCAAAGATAATTTCATGACTAAGGCTGATAATGCTGATATTGACTACGATATGTCTTATGTTATGTTTTGGCTGGATTATAGATGACTCACAATTTTGATCGTAACAAACATTAAAGTGTAAAAAAAAGATCTATGAAGTTATTGAGGAAATTGGCGCCAATTATATCCTCATTGATCACATTAATTCACTCAAAGGTAAGAGACGTATAATGCGCGAAATATAAATTGAGCCAATATGGCGATCGACTTTGAATGCACAGTAACAGATAACACAAGCCTAAATTTTTTCTTTCATGAAGAATTGGTACGCTACAGTAAATGGGGTATATTTTTTTTATTTTTTTTTTATGGTAGGTAAAATCATCCAATGACAAATCCCGCCCTTGGGCGGAGCGGGAAATAGTGTCAGACTCTTACTGACTAAAAACCTACCCCGTTCCTTCGTTGCCTATCGTGCCGGGTCCAAGCCTTCCTTTCAGAAGCTGAACCATGACCCTAGCAGGCTTCGACCCTGCCTGCCTGCAGCTAGCAGGCACAGTAAATGGGGTGTGCTAATCACGAATCTGTGCTTAATTTTTTTTCCCATCAATGTTTCATTTCAGATAGAACGTTACAATTTGTGAATCTTTCGTCCATATACATATGAGCTCTTCCGGACCACAGGTTACGGCACACTGGCATAAAGCATTACAACCACCCCTCTGTCTGTACTAGCCAACGCTGAAAACCAGCGCTGTGAGCTCATCGCATTGTGCATGAGGGCACAGCTTTATGCTGAGCGTTCGGCCGTTTTGCACGGATGTGACGCATATCTTTTTAGTTGCGTCATTTCGTGTAAATAAACTGTTTTTCTTCCTTTCTTTCTTTCACCCTTGTATCTTAGTGTTGTATGAAGTTTAACAAGTACTAGTTTATATCAATTAAACAAAAAAAGGAATACATCGCTTAGACAGACTACAGTTTGACGCCTGAATAGACTACATATGGCGTCTTAGCAGACACTGTGCTAAGTTAACAGCTAACTTGAAGAGCAAACCTTTTAGGGTTTCGTAAGTCAAAAGGTAAAACGGAAAACCATATAGGATCACTTTGTTATCTGTCTGTCTATCAAGACCCTTTGTCTCGGGAACGCGTGGAGGTATCGAGTTGAAATTAAAATCATATACCCAGGGGTTGCTATGTCGTCACAAATGAACTAATCCTGCATCGCGCAAGTAACATTTGCGGCGCGATTGGAACATAAAGAACAAACCCGAAATCATCTATCGGGCAGTAGCCCACCAGATATAACACCTGTTTGGTCGGAGGATCCCCCCTTTTCAACGGAGGTAAGTATGTGGGACTTTACTCTCTGTTCCGCATACCCCCAAACTAGTAATTAAAGCAGTCTATGATTTCTACCTTAATCTGAACTACATTTTTGGTGCAAAATTATTACTAAAATACTACACTTGACGCACAAAATAATAATGTCATACCTATTATTATAGATAATAAAAATCACATACTGCAAAGTAATGCCGAAAGGTAAATGACAGGAAACCAAATTTTTTTTCCTTAATTAATTTTGGTATATTCAAACGAATTGTAAAATTCGTTTGAATATACCAAACACTGTTGAATACACTTATTTTGTAGATCTAATTTTAAACCTAAATATCATCTGAAGTAGGTAAAATATTAATTATTGTTCAATGTAATGGTCAATTGATGGGCCGAAACATCAGGAGAATATTGGTTGGTTTGGGTTCAAGCCCAGCCAGGCGCATTACTTTGTGTAATTTATTCCATCGCCACTGCTCTCAAAACGGTGAAGGAAAACATTGTGAGGAAACCGGCATGTCCTAGAACCAAAACTTCGAAGACTTGTGACATCCACTTACCTGCACCGGGCCCGCATGGTAGATTACGGTCCATTCCCTCTCCTAGAGAGGAGGCCTGAGTCCCAACAGTGGGAACATTATAAGGCTGATGCTATGCTATGCTACGTTTAAATTGGGAGTGAGGGTAAGAAAGTGATGACCGGATGGGTCAGAACAAGGGACCGTTTTCGGTTAAGGTATACGGTTACGCTACCGGTATTAAAATATGGTACCGCTTTGTTTTAAAGGTAGACCGAAACCGGTTAAGATTTACGGTTACGCTACCGGTATAAAATAACGATAGCGCTATTTTCTTTTAGGTACCGCTATACCTTTATTTAACCTTTACTTAACCGAAATAATTCCGGTACCGAAATTATTTCTCGTGCGAGTACCTACGATAAATGCGTCGTTGCCAGCTATCGCGACAAGTGTATTGCGATTGGCACGACGAAAAAGCGCGGGAGTAGGGGTTTCAAAGGATACCTTAATGTTAGAAGTTTAGGTACCATAAAAAATAACGGTACCGTTATTTTTCGGTAATGAAAAATTTAGGTATCGTAATTTTTCGGTAGTGAAAAATTTAGGTTTCGTAATTTTTCGGTAGTGAAAAATAACGGTACCGTTAATCCTTATAACCGATATTTTTTTGGTCAGAACATGCCAATGGATATGGTATACCAGATGTAATGCCAGTTTCAAAAGGAACTCTAACGACTGAAAAACTAGGAATGCATCGGAAGTGGGTTACATTAAAACCGAATTTTGGAGCAGAGTTTTTAAATTTTGTTCATCGGAATGACATCCACCACCACAGTTTAGGGCCCACTAGTCTAAGGCATTACGAACGCCTTTGTATCAAAGTGTTGTATGAAGTTTAACAAGCACTAGTCAAGAAAAGGAATAAATCGCTTAGACAGACTACAGTTTGTCACCTGAACCGACTACGTCTGTCGTCAGCAGACACTGGGTCGAGTTAACAGCTGAAGTTGAACAGCAAACCCGTACTGGGCTCGCGTGGTGGATTACTACGGCCCATTCCCTCTCCTAGAGAGGCCTGAGTCCCAGCAGTAGGAACATTATGAGGGTGATTATCATCATTCTGATGCCCTTATCTTCGAGTTGAAGGGTCCTTGGTAAAACATGGTGCCTTACCATGACTTGTTAAGGATCCGTCAGCAAACTGTAGGACCCCAGCAGGGTCGAAGCCTAGTGGGGCCATGGGTAAATTTGAAAGTGCATACCAGGGCCCTGGTACGAAGGCAACGAAGAAACGGAGAGGGTTTTTTAGTCAGTAAAAGTCTGACACTATCTCCCTTTCCGCCCAAAGGCGGAGAGATGTCATTGGATGATATTTACCACATCATCGCTTACCATCAGGTGAGATAATGGTCAAACCCGAGCCTAGCATAGCATAGGATCAGCCTTATAACGTTCCCACTGCTGGGACTCTCAGGCCTCCTCTCTAGAAGAGAGAATGGGCCGTATTCCACTACACATGTCTTCGAATTTTTGGTACTAAGACATGCCGGTTTCTTCACGATGTTTTCCTTCACCGTTTTGAGAGTAGTAATGAAATAAATTACGCAAAGTACTGCGCTAGGCTGGGTTTGAACCCGCTGGGTTTAAGTCGGAGTCGTTACGACTAGTAAATAATAGAAATTGGTTAACAGTATTTTTAAATGAAATTTCAACTTCATTATATACCAACTTAGGTATCTAAAAGGTAACAATAAATTACCTATTAGGTAACAAGGACAAACCTGCAAAAAATTTATAATTATTTTTTCCTATTGAAAATATTTTTATAATATAATATTACAATTTTCCCTACAATAAAATAAGTAAATTGAATTCAACTCTACGAATTTGCGGAATATTAATATAATAGTAATAATCGATAATGATTCCCCATTGTTAGCAAGCCATTGTATAATTTCAGGGAAGTTCCCTGAAAGTCAACATCACTAGATAGTATAAAACAAAGTCGCTTCCCGCTGTCTGCCCCTATGTATGCTTAGATCTTTAAAACTACGCAACGGATTTTGATGCGGTTTTTTTTTATAGATAAAGTGATTCAAGAGGAAGGTTTGTATGTATAATACATGCATAATATATTTAATAACACCATTGCACCCGTGCGAAGCTGGGGCGTGTCGCTATTTTTTTTTTTACTATCACACAGCGCCGTCTAGTCCCAAGCTAAGCAGAGCTTGTGTTATGAGTACTAGACAACTGATAAACATACTTTTATATTTCTAAATACATACATATTATAGTTAAATTACACCCAGACACAGAACAATTGATCGTGCTCATCACACAAACATTTGTCCTGGGTGGGAATCGAACCCACGACCTCTGGCATAGCAGTCGGGACTGCTGACCATTAGACCAACAGGCCAGTCAAATATGTATACATATGTATAGAGAAAAAAAGTAATATATATATATATTGTATAGTACGCGGCAAATAAATTGAACCCGTTACTACGGTTACGCGTAGTTTCGAATAAGACTCAAAAAACTTTTTTTTTTCAAATTAATTTAATGTAGTGCTTGACTACAATCCCACCTGATGGTAAGCAGAGATAGTGCACATTCAAGGTCGACCGAGGCCATGATGGTTCAACTAATAAATATAAATAAACTAGCTTTTGCCAGCGGCTTCGACCGTCCGGCCTTCCGTTCGTCCGGACCGAGCCCAACACATCGACGGGCGCGTATTGTTTCAAATACGCCTCAAGGAGGTGTCAGCAAAACCAACCGTAGAGACCCAACAGGGCCGAAGCCTACTGGGGTCATGGGTTGTACGAAAAAGCTTAAAATTTGGCAGTTAAAACGTAGCAGTAATGCTAGCAAAGGAGGAGGCTGACCGCATCAGGCAACGGCGCTCACGCCGCAGCCGCGCGGGCTTGCGGAAGGTGGGCAATGGGTATCTCGCTGTCCGTCCGTCCGTCCGGTAACAGACCGGACCGAACCCAAGTCGTTTACAGCGCGCACTGTACCCGCGCGCCTTAAGGAGTCGTCAGCAAACTGTAGGAGCCCAGCAGGGCCGAATCCTACTGGGGCCATGGGTTGTATGAAAAAGCACCCAGGGGCCCTGGAACAAAGTCAAAGAAGGAACACAGGAGTGGATTTTAGTTTTAAGTCTGACACGCCCTCCCGCTCCTCCCTAGAGTGGGAGAAATCATTGGCTTATTAATCTATTGCTTGATAATTATCATTCTTTTTGCCTAAATTTATCTTAATTCAAATTATATTTTGCCCCTTATTTAAATACATAATTATTATGCTGTCACCTAGTTATATGTGCATGCTGTGGTCTCCTGTAACTGAAGGAACACACGCTAAAGGACCTCTTGTACTATTTTTGATCTTGGTATGTTAATACTGTGTATCCTTTGTTGGAAATCCCAATAAATAAGAACAAATTTTAAGAAACTCCACCCCTAAAGGGGTAAACCGACTTTCACACGGGCGAAGCCGTTAACAGAAGCTAGTTTATAATGTTTGTTAGTAAGTAATGTCTCCTGCTTCGTGTTATATGTACATATTATTGTTGCTATAACCTTGACACAATTCAAGGTTATGTTTTGAAGGTGTATATATAAAAACATATTACAGCATTGTATGAAAGTTTATCAACAGAACTAAGGGCTGGCAGGGAAGCCTGTTAGTTTATTAAAAAAAAACACCGTAGCAACTGAATAACCAGGGGTGGGTTTTAGTCAGTAACAGTCTGAAACTTCCAGTCTCTTCACCCAGAGTCAGAGTTATTTGAGTAAAACTGATCTGATATTTATTAAACGTAATATCATGCCAAAAGTCATATCATCAGTTTACCCAGCATCTGCAATGAGGAGTTCAGATAGATTTTCACTCAAGGTAAAACATTGATCTTCAGCTGCATTCATTGAAAACTGAAAGTCAACCGTCCATTTGCCTGCAACGGGTCTTCCCGTTTAATTATAACTAAGGTGTCTTCTGAATAGACTCTAAATAAACTAGTGTGCCTCACCATCAACGATTGCATCACTACTTACCATCAGGTGGGATTGTAGTGAAGCACTAGTTTATATCATTTAAGAAGAAAAATACCCTTAGGAAACAACCAATTGGAAACACGCACTAGCTTCTGATGGTTTGTATGAGCCTATTAAAACCAGTATGAAAAAAAACCTAACAACAATCCACAATAGATCTTGGAACAGCACATTTAGCAGACAGCCCTGAGATTAGACCGATGATCGTAACAAAAATAAATACCTATAATATCAATAAAAATAGGCCTAATCCTTGATACGAATTAGATAATTTATAACATGAATCATAATAACTAAAATAAATTTGTCAACTAAATAATGAGTTAGTTAAGTTATTTACAAATGTTCTGCTACATTTAAAGCTGGACTTTCAATGCTCCGAACATACGATAATTCATTTGTGTACCCACTACTCACCACGTTGTACGTAGCTATTATTAACGTGTATTCATATTTAGTACTCACCTATTAAGTCCATATTTAATTAGAGATAGTTAAATTGATTTTTTTATTGAATGCCCTAGTTTCTTAGTCCTTAACACAATGTAATATTTCATATTTATGCACAAATTGCAAACTAGGTACGTATTATATGTGGCATATAAGTTGTCCTTTGTATTTCAGGACCGCAATAACTTTTTTTAATAATCCCACAGTCCTAACAATGCAGGCGACGCTGTATTAACTTAGCTCAGTTTTGAGTTTACAACAAAAGAACGGCATTTTCTAAGAAACATAGAATATTGTATTTTCAAGCTTTAGTAAAAAGCATACTGGATTCCTAAACTAGGAATACATAACAATAATAAATATTATTTTATAAATAAACTAATCCTTGATAAGAATTAGATAATCACATGATTCATATTGAACAAAATTAAATTGTCAGCTAGTAACTAAGCTAGTACTAAAAAAAAGCTGGTAAAAAGCATACTGGCAATTCATACTAGTTTGATTTGAAACATAATAAAAATACTTTTTTTATATATAAACAATAATTGACTCAAATCTGAAAGGAGGAAAGTGTTCTTTCAAATGAGCATTTTACATTTATATTCAAAGATTCATGCAATGTCAAATTATTGTCTTATAAACTTGTAAAATGTAAATGATTAGTCATAAATTTCGAGTATCTATAGATACTTTTATCTTATATATTTGTACAGATTTTTAGGTTACATTAATCATCACATCCCAACAAGATAGCTATTAGAATATTTAGAAATTCATATCATCGTTGAATTTTCGTAATTTTCTGCAATTTTACCAAAGACAAAGCTCTTTTTAGCCAAATGACCACATCATTTATCATTGTCCGCCAAAATTACCTATGCAAAAAAAAAAAAAAAAAAAAACAATAGTGATTATGATCATGCACAACAGAGTTCGAAAAGCAAAAAGTATGGTTAATCACAAAAGGAAATGCATTCAGTCCTTGCATGAGTTACGAGAGGCAAAACAAATAAACTGGTGAAACTTTTATGAGTCATCGCCGAAGGAAATAATATTAATGTTGTTACCAGAGATGGAAAAACCCGAAATACCTTTATTCTTACCCATAGTTGTGACGTTATAATCTGCCTGGGTGAAATGTAGACTGCAAACTTTTGAGTACTTGGTGTACGGCTTGCCTCGCTTCAAAATATGGTTCCACTTGTCTGCCATAGTCTCGTCACGAGGAAACCTATGAAATTTCACGTTTTTCGTCTTGCCGGCGAGCGACGTGCACTGAGGAACCGTGCAATAATAGCCCATGTTCCTTTCTTATTTGATTTCCTAAGCTTATTAATGTTTACAGTCGGCGAAACGAACACAACACATCGAACAAGTTTGTAACCTCTAGTCCCGGACACAATTATGTTATTTAATTTATTTGTTGAAAACGTTATCACGTTGGTTTGGAAAAAAATGGAATCATCACACTGTAGCCTTGAAATATTTGACATCTATTTTTCCCTTCCCACTTTTTTTTTCGGAATAAAAATGGCCACTCTGATGGACCATAGACTTTGTTTTGACGTCGTTCCTTTTACTAATCAAGCAATAGTAGTATAATTGTTATTCCAATCAGAAATCGACTAAACTTAAATTTTATCGCAACTATTATAATGATGTGCTGCATCTAAAATTTAAAATCTGGAAATGTCGGAGCTTGGTGTTTATGCGCGAGTTTTGTTTGTTTTTCTATAAAAACACAACTGTTTTAGTAACAGTATAATTGCATTAAAAATAAGCTAAGTGAAATACAAAAATTCAAAGATTTAAACGAACGAAAAGATTTAAATTGTTGGCTAGAAAACAACAAATTAGGTAGAAAAACGCAATATACAGGGTGTCCAGTAAATAGCACGACATACTGCAGGGGGTGATAGCTTGGGTCACTACCTATCAATACAACACAATATATGTTCAGCAAAATCTTACGGATTTACAGTTTTACAAAATTTTCCGAAATATCGAAAAATCTCTACCTTGAAACAGATTTTTAAGCATCTCGTAATGAAAAAATCCTTTTCTAGAACTTTTTTTACATCAAATTATTCGTGAATAGGTTACTCTACTCATTATAAGTTTTTTTTTTGATCAAAAACAAGAAAGTTTTGAAGAAATAGCTTTTTTTGTTAAAATTTTCACAGAACGATTTTCTTTTCGCATAACTTTAACCTACAGTGGTGAAAAAAAAATGTATGTGGCAGTTTTGTACAACAAACTTAAAAGATAGCCTGTTTAATGGTGATTTAGGAAAGATACAATATTAGTGCATTTTCATTAAAAAAATACAAAAAAATGCTATTTTAGTTCCAGAGAAGCTGATTTTGTTGAAAATGTAATTAACGTAATTTTGACAAAAACCACTATGAGAATAAGTAATAGCTGCTCATTTACGCGAATTATTGTAAAACTAGTTGTGACACGTAAAATGCGACATGCACGCGTAATGACTAAAGGTTTTTACCTGCTCGCCGACCGACCCGACCCGACCGGTTACTGTCTAACAAAAGAATGTGCTATCCCGCTCTTTCTTGCATTGTGATTTTGTGTCTCACTCTCAACCTTATTTGCGACACTTGTCAGTACGCTACCTTAAACCGTGCGCAACGCATCTCTGTGTTCACAAATTATTGTTTCGTACTAACGACTGTTTTGTGCCTTGGACCCCGGACTTTGTTTGCCTTGCGATTTGGATTTTTTATTGTGATCACTACGACGACTTGGCGAAAAGAAAATCGTTCTGTGAAAATTTTAACAAAAAAAGCTATTTCTTCAAAACTTTCTTGTTTTTGATCAAAAAAAAACTTATAATGAGTAGAGTAACCTATTCACGAATAATTTGATGTAAAAAAAGTTCTAGAAAAGGATTTTTTCATTACGAGATGCTTAAAAATCTGTTTCAAGGTAGAGATTTTTCGATATTTCGGAAAATTTTGTAAAACTGTAAATCTGTAAGATTTTGCTGAACATATATTGTGTTGTATTGATAGGTAGTGAGCCAAGCTATCACCCCGTGCAGTATGTCGTGCTATTTACTGGACACCCTGTACAACCGGCGTAAGCAATTGTGTCCCAATCAAATTGGGACACAATTGCTTACGCCGGTTTCTCAACTTGTCTGGTGCTTTTGTTTTTTGTCTTAGTATTATGTAACCGATAAGCTGTGTAATATCGTAAAGATTTTTTTTTACAATTTAACACTCACTAAAATCGCCTATGAATAAATTTTAATCGATTGTATCCACAAAACCGATCAAAGACAATCAGCACCTCTGGAAAAAACTGGTAACACCAAATTTGTTTCTGAACTTTGATAAATGTCGGAGCTTGGTGTTTATGCGCGAGTTTTGTTTGTTTTTCTTTAAAAACACAACTGTTTTAGTAACAGTATAATTGCTTAGATATGTTAATTTGTTTGATTGAACTAGTTTCGCATTAACAAGATGCCTTATTACTGCACCGTGCCGCGTTGCACGTCCATGGCTGGAAAGGCAAAAAATGTATCATTTCATCAGTTTCCGAGGGATGAGGAGCTAGCAAAGCTCTGGAATGATATCTTAAAACGAGGGAAACCGTATACAAAGTATTCTAAAGTATGCAGCCTCCATTTCAAGCCCGAAGATTACACTATAACAAGTGCTGGTAAAAATAAAGGTATGTAAACCTACACGTTTGATTTTCACTGTAGTTACCTAAGTTTTTAAACATACCTACCTATTTCTTGGTTCGCGTCTATTTACTGTTGTTATTTTGTACCTACCGTGATAACAATGTGTGCATTGTTGTAATAATGTCGAATTGTTTGTTATTGCTATGTTCTCTGTGAACAATATTATTACCTAGTGTCTTTCCTAGTGTTGTGATAAAATATATGCTTAATGCCCACAGATGTCGTGTGGTATTAAAGCTATAGAATCGAGTTGATTGCAATTGTCTGTCAAAGAGTTGTCTTGCTCTGTCAAACACTTTGGAAAAGACCTCTATATACTTTCCCATTCGCAAGCACGCTCGATCTTCGTTGCCGGCAAGTATAGTTACAATAAGTTGAACCATAATGGCGGTCGATCTTGAATCCGCAGTAACAGATTTTCGGGTCGCAATCGAGGTGGACTGCGCGTAACTATAGCAACTGGTTCAACTTATTTGCCGCGTACTACACCTACTGCCTTCACTAGCAATTGATGGGGTGCATTAGAGCCGATGCCTGCTGGACTGAAAGATTATTCGAAAGAGTTATCAAGACCCTCAAAGTAAGCCGAAACTACGCAACTGAAGAAACAAGAGAGGTATCGGCACTGACTTACGAGTAGTAGGTCGGGGGTGCAAACTGCATATTACTTTGTGTAAATTATTTCATCACCATTGCTCTCAAAATGGTGAAGGAAAGCATCTTGGAGAAACCGGCATGTCCTAGAACCAAAAATTCGAAGTCATGTGACATTTGACTGGCCTGTTGGTCTTGTGGTCAGTGGCCCTGATTGCTTGTGGTTAGTGGCATTGCCAGAACTTGTGGGTTTGATTCCCACCCAGGAAAAATGTTTGTGGGATGAACATAATCATTTGTTCTGTGCATGGGTTTAATGTACCTGTAACATGTATGTATTTAGAAATATATAAGTATGTTTATTAGTTGTCTAGTACTCGTAACACAAGCTGTGCTTAACTTGGGACTAGACAACGTTGTGTGATAGTAGTGGAATATTATTGATATTCACCAACCCGCACTGGGCCTGCATGGTAGATTTATGGCCCATTCACTCTCCTAGAAAGGAGGTCTGACTCCCAGCAGTGGGATCTTTAAGAGGCTGATATTATGAAGAAACACAGCTGGGTTTTAGTTAGTTAAAGTCGGATACTCCCACTGGCTCAGCCTAGAGCGGGTGGAAACATTTGATAGATAATAATATGTTTATTTCAACCAACAAAGGATCATAGCACACACAGTAAAATAACACACAACTATTATGTATGATAGATTCCGATTTTTACGGTAAATATATTACAGCTAACCAACACTGGGCTTGCATGGTAGATTACAGCCCATTCCCTCTTCAAAAGAGGCTGATGAGATGCTATGTTATGGACGATCAATATATAATACTAGCGACCCGCCCCAGCTTCGCACGGGTGCAATGGTGATATTAAATATATTATGCATGCATTATACATACATATAAACCTTCCTTTTGAACTACTCTATCTATAAAAAACCGCATCAAAATCCATTGCGTAGTTTTAAAAATCGAAGCATACATATGACAGACAGACAGACAGCGAGAAGCGACCTTGTTTTATACTATGTATAAAACAAATAATATATTTATCTAATATTGCCCTATCTTAATTTCCAGGACAATGGAGAACTTTGCGTAAAGATGCTATACCATCCCAGAACCTACCCTCGGATACACCAGCGCCTTACACTAGGAGACAGCCCGGTGCCTGGGTGCCTACCAATGTACCAGCGATAGATCCACAGGTAATACCATACTTCCGTCATCATTTTAGCTGTGACCAAGTGACCCAACAACAAACGGTCCTGTGCGTCTCGCATCCATCGGATTCCCGTGATTCTCACCAGGCCTTCAGTTTACCTTGTGGGAGGCATTCTAAGGCCGCAGCCTTGGAATGCCTCCCACTCCAGGGGGCTTACTCTCGAGTTTAATTCCGATCGGTAGACATTCAAATTGTGACGTTAGGTACTCTTGAATTCGATTCTAGTGTCAAATTGGTTTAAAATTGCGTGACCACACGCCAAGCCCAATCCCCATTTTACTTAGTTTACCAAAAAGGTCACGCAATTTGGCCCTAGCATCGAATTCAAGAGTACCTAATGTCACAATTCCAATGTCTGCCGAGCGGAATTAAACTCGAGAGTAAGCCCCCGGAACCTTTCGTCCCTATCGACCATCTTGGGGCCGTTCAAGTATTACGTAAGCAGTTTTTTTTTTTAATATTTAGTCCTCCCCTATGCTTACGTAAACATTGATTCGTGCATTTGTCAAGGGGTTAGTTTGGTTATTAATTTATGAGCAGTGATTGTAAGTCTAGAAAAAAGATAAATGAAAACACAAAGATAATTTAAAATTTTGAGATTATTATTAATTCAAATGAACAGTTCTCAGTCCATGACACGAATCCCATGTCCAAAAAAAAAAAAACATCTAATGTCATTGAACATTAGATGTATTTTTTTTTTTTATTGTTGGTAAAATCATCCAATGACAAATCCCGCCCTTGGGTGGAGCGGGAAGTAGTGTCAGACTCTTACTGACTAAAAACCTACCCCGTTCCATTCTTTGCCTTGGTTCCAGGGCCCCGGGTGCCATTTTCACATACCCTTTGACCCCAGACATTAGATGTATGCAGCTTAATGATGTGTGTCTGCTAAAAAAGACTAAAAAAATATGCACTGCTGACGTAATCACCATCTGGACCCCCATCCCTATGTCATCAAAAATAAGCAAAGCAATAACCCCCCACCCTCTGTAGTGCTTACGTAATACTTGAATGGCCCCTGTTGTCCGAACACTGTGCCTGGATTAGCACATGGGATGCTTTTTATCCTGGAAGTATGATCTTTTGGGTTAATTTTCTACGTTGCTGCTATCTCGCGCACGCGTAGAGCAGAGCCGCCTCGCGTAACCGCTCCGGATCGCTTCGCAATCGCGTTGGACCACCCACGCAGGACGCCGGCTTCTCGGAACCGATATTTCCCGATTCGGATCGGATGCAGCACGAAACTACGCTAAGGCCTTACTCTTCATAAGTAGCTTCATAGACGCTTACCAGTACGCCAAACGGCTTGAGCTGATTTCCGGCCACCGTAAGCGCGGGCTCGTGGACGGCGGACAATGGGTAGCTCGCTGTCCGTCCGTCCGGTAACAGAGCCCCTACAGTTTGCGCACTGAGCAAACTGTAGGGGCCTAGCAGGGCCGAAGCCTATTGGGGCCAAAGGTTATGTGAGAATGTCACCCGGGGCCCTGGGACAAAGGCAATGAATGGAGCAGGGTAGGTTTTTAGTCAGTAAGAGTCTGACACTATTTCCCGCCCCACCCAAGGGCGAGATTTGTCATTGGATGATTTAACCTGCATTAAAAAAAAAAAAAGTATATCGTATGTACTAAACCCTCATCCAATCCGTACTGGGTTTGTGGTTAATGCATTCACTGTCTCTTCTACAGAACTCTGGAATATGCTTTCCCTTGACGTCAAAAAAGCAGAAAGTAAATTTTTCTTCAAGGGTAAAATTCGGAACTACGACTTGAAGTCCTTTCAGCCTTAGTTCGGTCTTCGTCAGAATTTGTCATATTTTAAATTCTCTTAATGATTTATTTTATTATCTTATGGAACTAATTTTAATAATACTACATTATATTTGAAATATCTGTTATTAATTTATTATGTACACCTACCACAGTGTTGTCTTTCTTAACCCAAAGAATGCCTTGGTGCATCAAGTCCGCCTATGTACAACTACTATACATGAAGTTTAAATAAATAAATAATTTGGGTGTCATCGAAGCTAGAGTGAATAGGCTCTTAATAAACTAGTGCGCCTCACTGTCAAAAATTGCATAGTCAATTACACAGTGTCGCTAGTTGAGCTTTAACTGTGTGCATGTAGTCGTGCGATGGAGAACTTAATGTATTATTACGTAGCAAAACGTGCGCTGGGCCCGGGCGATTTTGTATGGGAGCGCGCGGGCCTTTCGGCCCTAATAGAGCGGTGAGCTGAGCCTTATCACTAAAAGCGCGGGCGTCCCAAAGACCCATTCTTTTGTTATTATTATTATTATACACTTTATTGTACACCATTACACATAAAAAAAGGAAACTAAAACACATAAATACAATGGGCGGCCTTATCGCATTCAGCGATCTCTTCCAGGCAACCGAATGGACAGTAATTGCCTGGACAAAAAATGGGGCTGTCAATGGTGTGACAAAACTAGTATCAAATATATAAATTATAATACATACACACATATGCGATATAATAGATACATATATACATACAAACTGAAAATTGAAGACAGAAATATAAATGATTTTCATATAACTAAACAACTTATCTTCTTAATTTCAGCTCCGCCATCAAGCGCAGCATCTGGCCCAAGCAATCTACATGCAGACCATGTTGGCAATGCAAGCTGCTGGGGTGCAAGATCCTTTGGCACTTACCACTTTGTGCAATGGTAAGTAAATCACTATACTACATAATGTAAGATGGAGGCTGGAAGGCCTTTCATCATCATCAGCCTTGTAATGTTCCCACTGCTGGGACACTAGCCTCCTCTCTAAGAGAGGGAATGGGCCATAATCCATCACGCGGGCCCAGAGCGTATTGGTGGATGTCACATGTCTTCGAATTTTTGGTTCTAAGACATGCCGGCTTCCTCACGATGTTTGCCTTCACCGTTTTGAGAGCAGTGGTGATGAAATAAATTACACAAATAATGTGCCTGGCTGGGTTTGAACCCGTGACCTACAACTAGTAAGTCGGGGCCGTTACCACTCGGCCATCACTGCTCTCAAAGAAGAAGAAACCTTTATTGTAAAATTAAAAGGTTTTTTTTTTACTATCATACGACGCCGTCTAGTCTCAAGCTAAGCAGAGCTTGTGTTATGAGTACTAGACAATTATAAACACACTTAATTTCTAGATACATACAAATTATAGATTAATTACACCCAGACACAAGGAGGAGGCCGACCGCATCAGGCAACGGCGCTCACGCCGCAGCCGCTGCCGTAATTCCGATCCAAATTTCCGGCCACCGTAGGCGCGGGCTTGTGGACGGCGGGCAATGGGTAGCTCCCTGTCCGTTTGTCCGGTAATAGACTGGAGCAAGTCCAAGTCGTTTAAGGCGCGCACTGTTCCCGTGCGCCTCAAGGAGTTGTCAGCAAACTGTAGGGGCCCAGTAGGATCGAAACCTAGTCTGGGGCTCTGGAGAGGTATGAAAATGCATACCAGGGCTGGATTTAAGGCAGGGAAGGAACAGGGTTGGTTTTTAATCAGTAAGAGTCTGACACTATTTCCCGCTCCGCCCAAGGGCGGGATTTGTCATTGGGTTATTTTACCTACCATAATAAAAACCCAGACATAGAACAAATGATCGTGCTCATAACACAAACATTTGTCCTAAGTGGGAATCGAACCCACGACCTCCGGCATAGCAGTCGAGAGCCACTAACCACTAGACCAATAGGCCTGAATAAATGTTCTATAAATAATGTCTAATAACACTTCACAGTGCGTGTGCTAGTGATGACATATGGCTCTGAAACGTGGTCTATTACAATGGGCCTCATCAGAAGACTTAGGCCCGTATTACAGAACCTTACTCAAGTACTACTTAAACTGCGTTCAACCGATTACTGCTTGAGCGAAGAATCTCGACTTAAGCGTTTAGTTTATTTTAGAACTATCCTCAAACTCAAATCAAACTAAACTGCGCTTGAGTAGAGATTTTGATCTCTGATTACGTGAGTAAGCTATCATTGTAGTAACCCTGAATAATAGTTTGTTTTCTATTGCAAATCTTTGTTTTTTTCGCATGATTAAACTGGATCAAAACCGGATGACAAGGCGGACGATCTCAAGTGTTTACACAACTGGACAATATGTGGGTGGAATCATTGAAACAGGCGCGATCTCGGTGAAATGAAGCTGAGAATTTTATTGGTATTGACTACCACAGCGAAGTTTGCGAGAAGGCTGACTCGTTACATTTGCTGATAAATACTGCAAAAAAAAAAGTGTTTGTTGAATGAAGAGTGCGGATGATTCTAATGAAACTTAAAAAAGATAGAAATGAAAATAAGAAGGTCTCAGTTACCAAGTTAAAAAATCGTAAACACATAAGAATTTGCAATTCTGGGGCTACCGGATGCCCACGGTTATGTGGTTTTCTTAAATCGTGGTCAATCATCAGTAAAATTTAATGTTTCACGACATCTTTTGAAAACCTGTAGGTTTTTTTTTTTTTTTTTTAAACCTGTAGGTACTTCTCCTTAAAATTTTCAAAATTATAAGGGTCCTGCGTAGCTCGTAAATATCTCAGAGGAACATGTAAGTTAAACGGTTGATTTGTATTATCTACTTCAGCAAGTATATATCCATTTTGATTAGGTAGGTACTCTATTCACTCCAAATCCTCAAAAAAAATCATGCGAATCTATGCTCAAGCGTGGTCTCGACTACACTTGCGAAAACAAAGATCAAATCTCGCCTCAAGCAGTGATTCTGAGCTGATTGTCATTTTAAAATAAGGACACATTGAGTGGAGCTCAGTCAAGCCTCAAGCACTGTTCTAAAATACGTAAAAAATGTCATTTTAAAGTGACATTGCTCAGGTGATTATTGATTGTAGTTTCTCTGCTCAAGTTAAGTTCTAAAATTAAAACTCCAACTGAGACTAGTTTTAAGGCTTGAGTCTTGATTGTAGTTCTGTAATACGGGCCTTAAAGTCACCCAAAGGGCAATGGAAAGGGCTATGCTCGGAGCTTCCATGCGTGTTCGAATCAGAAATGAAGATAGCCGCAGGAGAACCAATGTTACCGACATAGCACGAAGAATCGCCAAACTTAAGTGGCAATGGGCAGGGCACATTGCACGCAGAACAGATGGCCGTTGGGGCCGAAAGGTTCTGGAGTGGCGGCCGCGTACCGGAAGACGGAGCGTTTGAAGGCCTCCTACAAGGTGGACCGATGACCGATGCGACACGCACTGGTGATTGTGGCGACGCTTGGGGGAGGCCTATGTCCAACAGTGGACGTCTTGCGGCTAAAATGAATAAAAAAACCGGGCAAGTGCGAGTCGGGCTCGCGCACTGAGTGTTACATATGAAAACAGTACCTACAATTCACAAATCTAGTTTCGAAGATTTTTCCGAATCGCATAAAAGTATTTGTTTTGGAGGAAGTATGAATTTTGATTCCTTTGAGGGTTCGAAATATACGTTTTTTGCGACATAAATGGCCGTATCTTTTTTTTTTTCGTTAATTTAGATGTTTGATTTTTTCATACCTTCAAGGGACCACAGATCATATGAGAACCATGCAGATTAGTGTCTGAGATGGCTTTTTGATGAAAGAACCATACAGATTTGAGTGGATCATACAGTTTAAAAAATGACAGACAAATTCTATTCTAACAAAAGGTAGTTAACCTTTTTTTATTCTGAGTACCTTTAAAGAAAAGTCAATAATAACCCACATATTTCTTCCCCAGGTCTACCACAACCTTCCACCGAGGAACTCTCACCACCAAACTCCTCAACCACCCCGGAACAGCAACCGACAACCATTGACCAAGCCCAAACACATGAGAACGCTCACAGAACTGATCATGACACAGAAAATAAGACCTCATTCCAATGCGAAGAGTGTTCAAAATGCTTTAAAGACCCAGATGTTTTTGTACTACACAAACGGACACACCAAAATTTACCCGAGGTCAATGGAAAAGAGAACTTTGATCTGAACACGTTAAAACCAGAAATGTTGAAATCTAATCCTATACTTGCAAATCTTCTGAAGACTACCATGGAAAGAAATATATTCACGAAGAACATGTTCGAGAAGCAGCTCATGGTAAGTTTTTCTAATATGGAGAATTATTTGCGTAGCGTAACCAAGTATGAAGACGATTGTGATACTAGCGACTTAAGTGAATCTCTAGACGATAGTAATAACTTAGTAATAGATGAGAATGTAGTTTAGACTGATTAGAATTCTGCTGCAAAAATAATGTTTTTTTTTTTTTGGAATACGTCGGAAATATCCGACAAACACTTTCGAGTTTATTCCGCCAACGTCGCACATCCACGACCAAATACTTGCATCTCGTCAGCTCTTCTGTCACCTATGGGGATTGAAGAGCTAAACGATATGGAGTACCCAGTCGTGAACACACAACCCAAGCGACAACATAAGATTGCATCACTGCTTATCATCAGGTGGGATTGCAGTCAAACACTGGTTCACTGGGTTATCAATTAAAAAAAAAAAATTTTCGCTGTGCGTCAGATCAAGGAGTAGAATTCCTTGCTGGAGTCTGTGTTTCCTGATAGCTACAACCTGATGGTCTTTAAGTCAAGAGTGAATAGGTTACTTTATAGTAAAAGCTCCAGGCCCGGAAAAAATCCAGGCCCGACCGTGGCAGTGTCCTCACTAAATTTCTAAGCTATTCAGATATAAAGGTGAATAAAAATCTTTTAAAAAATCAAGAAATAAAACCTTGCTTTTGATTAAATATTTCCAAAATGTTGCAGCACTATTTTTATTTAATATAAAACACTTACCTACACATTTTGCTTATATTTATTCAAAGGCTTGTAGAACTAAATAAAGGGAGTTGATTTGACATTGTCAACCATCGTAAAATTAAAATGGCGATGGTCTGTCTATGATAGCTTAAATAAAAAAAAAAACATTAATTTTTTCAGCAGAATTTTGTACTTGAATAAGACTGTATTTTTTATTAATAATACACTTATATAAATGGCAGACTGTACTTATATTGATAATAATAACTAATAATAACATTGGTAGTATTTCTTATTGTGTTTTTAGTTGGTACTTGAGTTTTTAGAGTCTAAGAAATGACTTTTGTAACGAAACGACACGTAAAAACATTATTTTAAATACTACCACAGTACTACAAACTTATTAAAATATAATTAATCTTTAAACCGCCGACGTCGGATATATCCGACAAACACTTTCGCGTTTATTCCACCGGAGTCACACATCCACGATCAAATACTTCATCTCGTCAGCTCTTCTGTCACCTGTGGGGACTGAAGAGCTAAATAAGATGGAGTACGTAGTCGCAAACATACGAACCTGGGGAATAAGACATGAAAACACCCGTCGGAGAAATCCGACGCAAGCGGTTTTAAGGCTCCACCACAAATTACTTAATGTATTTAGTGCTAAACAAATCAAAACATCGTTTTTGTTTCCGTGAAATGTTTGAAGTTGAGAAAGATGAAATAAAGTTATTGCTAAGTCCATTTTTAGTGCTAAATACATTTCGGATTTGTAGTGGCCTTAACACTCTATTTCTAGATCGAAAACTATCGAAAAATTATTGCCAAACGCGTCTTCACTTGTGTTGTGTAGAATCGCCAATTGCATATTTAGATTAAGACTTACTGTCCACGGATGCGTAGCTTCATAGACGTGTATTGAACATTATGCGCGCTTGATGTACGCATGCGTCATCGACACAGCGGCAAAACGCTGCCGCTTCGTCGACAGTTTCATAGTTTTGTATGGTCGCTTCACGCAGGCGTACACCAAGCGTATAATAACGAATATGCGTCTATGAAGCTACGCGTCTGTGGACAAGTAGGTCTTATGTTTAATTTGCGATGCGTCGGTAAATTTCGTTCTAGATGCCGAGTGTAAGTCTGTCATTATAGTAAATGTAGATACCCACCTGTAGATTTTAAGATGATGTATATTTTTTTTTTTGTATTTTTCACACATAATTGTTTAGTTAACCACTGAAGATTTAGTATTTAGATTTCTCTCAGGGCCTAGTACATGGGTCTTCACAGTATTTTATACAGCTTTTTAATCCTTTAACCGATTTCGTCGGATTGGTCCGAGAAGTGTTTTCGCGTCCTATTCGCCAGGATCGTGTGTCTGCGACTGGGTACTCCATCTCGTTTAGCTCTTCAATCCCAATAGGTGACAGAAGACTGACAAGATGTATTTGGTCGAGGATGAGCGACCCTGGCGGAATAAACGCGAAAGTGTCTGTCGGAAATATCCGACGTAGCTGGTAAAAGGGTAAACATAGATTAATATAAATTAATATTGCTTGAAGAAACAAGTCATCGCTTAAATTCTTACACGTGAATCTTTTGAAAATGTTTGTTCCTAAACTGGAATTTATTTATGTAAAATGTTGGTGACTTTAATTTAAATCCAACATTCGAAGTTTCGATTGTATACTCCGTCTAATTATTTAGATTTTTTTTTATTTGAAAAATATTTTGTCATTTCGATTTTAGAATATTTATTTTATTTTTACTTGTATTTGTATCACAATAGTAAACTGCCGTAACAAATGTCGCAAAAGTTAATTATGTTTAAAAAATACTTATTGCACATTTATTATCTACTAGCTGATCCGGTAAACACCGCCTAATAGTGGGATTTTTCTTTACTTGAATGTTTCCATATTTACTCACCTTTTAAACCTTCCCTGCAGTATCACAAATATATCAAAATCATAATTGGCCAAATCGGTCCAGCCGTTCTCGAGTTTTAGCGAGACTAAAGAACAGCTATTCATTTTTATATTTAAGATAATTAATGTGCAATAAGTATTTTATAAACGAAATTAAAGTAATGAATAACTTCATTTCTTTTTTACAATATTTCAAAAAATATTTAGTCCTCGATGCTAAAAAAACAACCATAAAATCCACCGATTTGAAAAAAAAAATGCGAATTTCAATAAAAAGACTGTAATACCACCGATTTTGCAAAAAGTTCTACCATTTTTGGTAAAACTATTAATAATATTTATAACTAAAAAATAACTAGATTATAGTGTTTTAGTTTTCGATTTTAGTGCCTTAGATTTTAGCTTTTATATCATGTATAGATAAGTGAAATAAAACTGATTTTGTATAAAGTATTTTACAAAATATACGTTTTAAGTAACTTGTAGGAATTTGGAAAAATTTAACACTTTTCTAAAATATATTTGTATGGGAAGACTTTTTTTATGATACTATGTGTTTTGTTAAAATAATGAATTGGTATAGAAGTTATTAATACATGTCCTGAAAATAGCATGTTTATAATCGAATATCGCTTCGTAGTTTATACCGCGTACATCGAAGCGCTGCGATCTTCCCGTCCGATTATAATTTAGGTGTCTTCAAGGCTAGAGTGAATAGGCTCTTAATAAACTAGTGCGCCTCACCATCAACGATTGCATCACTGCTTACCATCAGGTGGGATCGCAGTCACGCACTAGTTTAATACATACTGCCTTTTTTTATCACCTTCAAAATTATTTTGAGAATTGGATGTCATTCAAACATTAGTAGTATTCTAGTTTTTTAAATATATATAAAAAAACTTTTTACAAATAAAAATAACCGACTTCACTGAAGAAAGTCGGTTATTTTTTTTTTTTTTTTTAGTTTTTTGTTTTATTTCAAAAATGGAATTTTGGAATGACAACGAATTCTCAATAAAAGTATCTGTTTTGATAAATCTTCATTATATCACTAGTGTATTTATATGTTTATGCTATTATGACTTCTATACAAATTCATTATTCTTATTCTCTAATACTATCCATGTTTTAAAATGAACAGAGCTTCAATTATTGTAATAAAAATAAAATCTAAAATTGTAGATTTTGTAATATTTAGAAACACATTTATTGTTTGAACGGCTAAGGAGCGCAATTCCCTGCCAAAGTCTGTGTTTCCTCATAGCTACAACCTAGGGGTCTTCAAGTCAAGAGTGAATAGGTTACTTCTAGGCAAGCGTGCTCCATCGTCGACCACATCATCGCTTACGTCAGGTGAGATCGTGTTCAAGCGTGAGCCTAACCATACTAAAATAGGCATAAGTCCTATTTTTAACCAACGTCAGAAAAGCAAGAGGTTCTCAATTCAGATGCGAAAAAAATAGGAAATTTAAATTTTTCGGAACACTGTAGCATTCACTTTAAGGTTGCAATATTTAAATCACAATCGCGGGTTTGCGGACGGCGAGCAATGGATAGCTCGCCGTCCGACCCTCCGGTAACCGTCCGGACCGAGCCCAAGTCGTCGGCGGCACGTATTGTTCCACGCGTGTCTCAAGGAAATGTCAGCAAAGCAGGCCAAGCAGGGTCGAAACTCACAGTTATTGTTCCTTAAAAGTTTTTGAGAAAAGTAATGTTATACAGAATCTCAGTTAAATTTGCAAAGCTTCTATAGAAGTACTTTTTTATATTTTCATTAAATGAGTACATTATGAAGGGCCAAAGTTCACGTAAAATAGCAGATTTTCAGAAGTCTTTACTGGATTAGTTTTACACAAAATTATGTTTTGATTTCTTTAGAAGCCTAGGTAATATCCACAAGATATCTGTGTATCCAAAATATCTGGAGAAAGATGTGTAATAACATCATAATCACGTAAGAGCGGTTGTATAAAATGTACGTCGAGTTGGCCGCACTTAACGGAAAGGTTCCAAGAAATGGGCCTCGATTTATTGAAACCATTTTATATAGACTTATCATCTTGTTATAGTTAGCTTAATGTGAAAACAGCCATTTGCGGTCGCTCCATGTAAAATACAGTTACCCAACTACATCTGGATAGACATACAGACAAATTTTACAAGTAATAATATTTCACAACTATCACACAACGCCGTCTAGTCCCAAGCTAAGCAGAGCTTGTGTTATGGGTACCAGACAACTGATAAACATACTTATATATTTCTAAATACATACATATTATACATAAATTACACGCAGACACAGGACAAATGATCGTGCTCATCACACAAACATTTGTTCTGGGTGGGAATCGAACCTCCGGCATAGCAGCCAGGGCCACTAACCACTAGACCAACAGGCACCAAACAAATGCCTCAATGATGCATTTCTTTTTATCACTACCATATTGTTAATACAATGAAGACTTTCATATTAATATGTTCCGAAAAAGTCCCGGATATTGTTAAATATTATGCAATATGGTCTCACATTTCACTGTACGATTTTTATTTCATGGGGATTTACCATTTCATAAATCAACAGGTAAAATGCTTGATAAACTTAACGGAATGTTAGGTATTTCCTTATGTATTATTTGGTTTTAAATTACGTTTTGAAGTTTTGTATTTTGGGCTGGGCTGGCGAAAGTGTTATTGAGGCCTTGGAACGCAAAGGGCGACGGATTTTAGTCAGTAAAAGTCTGACACACCCCCTCATTACAGTCAAAACGGGCGAAGTTTTTTTTGATGATTTACATATATTATTATGTCGATGTGACTGCGATCCTACCTGTACCTCTACCATGAGTTTTAAGCAATAGTATTCGTCGCTACTCGATATCGACGCCGTAAATATTTTGTATGGCAAACTTTCTTAAATAAATATTTACGGCGTCGATATCGAGTAGCGACGAATACTATTGCTTAAAACTCATGGTAGAGGTACTGATAGTAAGCAGTGATGCAATTGTTGATGGTGAGGTGCACTAGTTTATTAAAAGCCTATTCACTCTAGCCTTGAAGATACCTAAATTATAATCGGACGGGAAGATCGCTATAGGCAAATTGTTCCAATCCATCGACTGTTGAGTTTGAGGTCTGGATTAGGTCCCTAATTCAGCCTGTACTAAGGGTTCCTAAACCTCCCGGAATGCCTGGAAGACAAGACTCCGGGAATAGTAACCAACCTCCCGATCTCTCACAGCGGGCTTTGCGACCGATTATAATTTAGGTGTCTTCAAGGTTAGAGTGAATAGGTTCTTAATAAACTAGTGCGCCTCACCATCAACGATTGCATCACTGCTTACCATCAGTTGGGATTGCAGTCAAGCACTAGTTTATATCAATTAAAAACAAAACAAAAAAAGAACTTTGTGGCTGTAGAAATATGATTGATTTCAGAATGGCTAAACTAAACATTAAAGTAATAAAAAGCGTGAAAGTATCTCGTGAAATCCAAATTTTCTTAAGATTTTTTTGCATTTTAACAGTCAGTGTCAAAATAAATGATTAAAATATTATTTACGACCGTTAAGTAACCCTATTGAGTGACTTTCTTTAATAAAATAACAATTAAATAGGGTTAGACGAACTGAGAGAGTTGTAATTATGATTTTAACCTTTTAACGCTTCCGTCGGATTTCTCCGACGAGTGTTTTTGCGTCGTATTCACCAGGGTCGTGTTTTTGCGACTGGGTTCTCCATCTCGTTTAGCTCTTCAATCCCCAGTGACAAAAGAGCTTACGAATAGAGTTTTTGGTCGTGGATGTGCACCCTGGCGGAATAAACGCGAGAGTGATGGTCGGATATATCCGACGTAAGCAGAAAAAGAATATAATTCCATAAATAAATACGTTTTACGGTCGCAAGTGATATTTCGAGGGCTAACCCCGAGCATTTTAAAGTTGCTCATGGAATTTCTTTGACATTTGAATACTAGAATTTAAAAAACAGCCTATAATATGCTCACTGTTGGGACACAGTCCTTCTTTCTATAGGAGTGAGCGGGCACAGTCCGTGGTAGTGGATGCTACATGTTAGGAGGTGACAGAGGGACAGTGAGGGACAGGACATCCTCACGCCCCAAATGCCGGTACAGCTGACGTGTTGGGAGTCGCAGGACGTTTCCCGAACACCGTAGGCATGGGCTTGAGGACAGCGAGCAATAGATAGCTCACCATCCGGTAAACCAGCATGTCCTAGAATAAAACAGATTCGATGACATGGTGACTTACACCGATGCGCACTAGGCTCTCTCCTGAAGAGGAGGCCTGCGTACTAACCGTGGGCACATTATAAGGCTGATTGTATTTTTGTTATTACTTTTACGTAAGCATAACGTATAACACGCCGTATTTCAAGTTGACACGCCATGTTGTAAAAGGTCGCCGTAATATAATGCAGCTACTTCACGTTTAGCTGGATTTCCGGTTTTTTTTTATCGATTCTTTATAGCTGACAATACAGCTAAACGATGGACGTTGCTTTGTGGAACGTATTGCTACCACAATACGTTAGGTAGCCACATTACATTACGTCCACATTTTTCAATACTGCGTGTTATATGATACGGCTCTGATAACCTCTACTAAACCTAATAACTATGTAATAGGGTGAATTATTTTTCTTTAATGTCTCTTTGCTTTTAGTACGGACTACAGACCCCTCAGCCTTTTAACCAATTACGTCGGATATATTCGACAAACATTCGCCTTTATTCCGCCACCGTCACACATCCACGACCAAATACTCCGTCTCGTCAGCTCTTCTGTCTCCTATAGGGATTGAAGAGCTAAACGAGATGGAGTACCCAGTCGCTAACACACGACCCTGGCGAATAGGATAAGGAAACAGTTGTCGGAGAAATCCGACGGAAGCGGTTAGAGTTAAATGTTATATTAGTATGTCATTATTAATGAAAAAATGCTCTTGCTTGATGTATCTAGATATTTTGTAAGATTTCCGACTACCCTCCCTTTGTAATGATTGAAGATAAATACATGACTGATTTTATAATTAACATTACAGTATTTTCAAAGACTTAATTTTTGTACTCTTTTTGATCTCTTTTAAAATAATAAAAGGCGGATGAAATTATGTTTGTATTAAATAAAAAGTATTATTAATACCTTATAATTTTGTTTTATTTATTAGGTAATGCAGCAACTACTAATATAATAATAATATAATATTCTACAACTATCACACAACGCCGTCTAGTCTTAAGCTAAGCAGAGCTTGTGTTATGATACTAGACAACTGATAAACATACTTATATATTTTAAATACATACATATTATAGATAAATCATTAATACAACAAATGATCCTGCTCATCACACAAACATTTGTCCTGGGATGGAAATCGAACCCACGACCTCGGGCACAGCAGTCAGGGTCAGTAAACACTAGGCCAACAGGCCAGTCAAATACTTTAAATATATACATACATATTACAGATAAATTAATAATACAACAAATGATCGTGCTCATCACACAAACATTTGTGTTCGATGGAAATGGAGCCCACGACCTCAGGCACAGCAGTCAGGGTCACTAACCAGCGACCCTCCCCAACTCGGTGCACCTTATGGGAGTCCTTCAAACGCTGCGTCTTCCGATAGGCGGCCGCCTCTCCAGAACCTTTCGGCCCCAACGGCCATCTGTTCTGCGTGCAATGTGCCCTGCCCATTGCCACTTAACTCTTGCGGATATATTCATTTCTGAATCACGCAAGGAAACTCCGAGCATAGCCCTTTTCATTGCCCTTTGGGTGACTTTAAGTCTTCTTATGAAGCCCATTGTAAGCGACCACGTTTCCAATGGGACTGCAATCAAAAGAATTGCATGCATGTTCCATAATAAAAGTAAATACACAGCAACAGATTTTGGCGGCCGGCGTTGCGCAGCGAAACAAATCTAGACTAGAAACAAATCTGGTGGAGTTGTGCCATATCTTCATGAGGGCGATTGGTAGTGACCTTTTGCGCCGGGCCGGTCCGGAGTAAGTAGTAAGTAATGCTTGAAAAGGCGGCCAGACGCGTGAGGGGCCGGACTTCCGCCCCAGCTGCCGAAATCCTGACCCCGCTTGCTTGTGGATGACAAGCAATGAGGAGCTCGACTCTTCGACAAAGCGTAGGGCTCCACGCGCGCCTTAAAGAAATGACACCAAAGCCGTAGACGCCCAGCAGGGCCGAAGCCTACTGGGACCGTGGGTTAGCTACCGAACGCAGGCAAGGCAAAGAAGGCCCATAGGAGGGGGTTTTCATAAGTAAAAATCCGACACGCTCTCCCGCTTCGACCTAGAGCAGGAGAAGTCATTGGGTGGCTTTTTCTTTTCTAATTTTTTTGTAATTTGGCAATCTGTGTGTGTGTGTGTTTGTGTATCTGTGTAAATAAAAAGAAGTTCTGGGTAAACTCATCGCCCAAGTAACAAAAGCTTCTATAACCAAGGCGTTTTATCACCAAACAGTGATATAGTGGGCCTATAATGGTAACCATTGTGACTGCTTGTACTATAAAGGTTTTCAAGAGAGCTTTTTGGTACTTTAAGATTAAAGAGCATTTAAGTTCTATAATTTAGCTCTTAAAATGCTTATAGGATCATACAATAGAATCTTTAAAGTGTTGCACTGTAAAAGATATGAAAAAAGCGATTATGGTACTATTTAGTATTATAGACCACCTTACTGACACTTTTATATATCTACTTTGCACTAATAATGTGTCAAAATGATGATTACAGTACTAGTATTGTAGGAGTATCATAAACACTATTTCAGCATAAATCTGTGCTATAAAAGTACCTTGCACAACCATTACAAAACCCTTTAGCTTCTTAAAAGCTCCCTCAACACCGCTATGGGGCTAGTTCTGTAAAAGTCACGAAAACTCTTCTATAGTACCATAGCGACTCCTGGCGCAATTGTTAAATAACTTAAATTCTAAATAGCTCTATAAATGAGTTTGAGCTTCTGCTACGACACCTAAAGGGTGACATATTCGTTTTCGATACAAATATGGCTGCTGTGGTCTGCCATGATGGCACATTAGCAGCACGGCTGGAGTCAATATGTACTATAGCAGCCCTAGTCGGTACAAGTCCTTAATTTATTAATTAAAATTTTATTAAAACACGAAAATTATGAAGGCGCATTGTTAAATTTGAAATCAGCGTATTGATTTTACCGATAAAATTATTTTCGCAAGTGCAAGTTATGGTATAGTTACGGTTCATGAATGTTTTATAGTATGTCCTTTTGCAACAGTGGCAAATGACATAAAGCATAACTTAAATCAATATATTTTTTGTTCTTAAAGGACACTCAAGATGATACGATAATAACACGGACAAGTGTGATATAAAAGATAACTGGAATCGTTTATGGTTCAAAATACCACTATAAACATGTTTTGGTTACTTGTATAGTGCTAATTTGTGACATAAATGTTGCAGACAGTACTATTTTAGTACTAAAAAGCGTTTCACGACACTTTTAAATTTCAACTATAGAGCTAATGTATCACCGTGAGAGACTTTAAGTAATGTTTATAGAATAAATCAGTGGTAAAACTAGGGCCTTTTTGGGGTTTTGTAAAAGTTTACAACACCGCTATAGTACTAATCATGAATACTAATTAGCACGTCCTAAATCGTTTTCAGGGTTTTTATAGTACCAAATTTTGTTACTTGGGCGGTAATCCTCACGATGGCACAAAAAAAAATGTTTTTTTGGGGTTACAAAATCGTCCAATTACATCTTCTGCCCTTGGACTGAGCGTGAGATAGTGTCAGACTTTTCTGACTAAAAACCCCTCTCCTGTAACCCTGTTCGTCGTTCCAGGGGATCGGGGTTCACTTTCACATTACCCATGGCCCCAGTAGGCTTCGATCCTGCTGGGCCCCTACGGTCTGCTGACATCTACTTGAACGAAAAATATATTATGTATTCTATTCTGACCTTGAATAAATCTACTCAGCTGTCTGATTATAGAATTCTGCCCTCAGAAGCAAAGAGCCGTAACTCAAATAAAATGTGTTTTAAGGACAACAGTTTATTGGAATTATGATTTTCGTCTTTAAAATGACATCTGTACATTATCTTCTTATTTATAAAAATGAATAGCTGTTCGTTAGTCTCGCTAAAACTCGAGATTGGCTGGACCGATTTGGCTAATTTTGGTCTTAAAATATTTGTCATAGTACAGGGAAGGTTTAAAAGGTGAGAAAAAATAAGTATTCATTGACTGTTAGGCGGTACAAAGTTTGCCGTGCCAGCTAGTTATAAAATAAAGACCTCTATCACGTCTGTATAATATAAACGCGATAAATTCAAAAACTACTAATCGGTTTTTCATGCAATTTCCACCAATAGATAGAATGATTCATGAGGAAGGTTTAGGTGTAAAATACATGTACACCGTTAAATTTTGGTCGTTTTAATCCCGCGGAGGGTCGATTTGGTACATGAAATAGGTACTATCGATTTGTAGAGAGAAAATTAAAAAATAAAGTACTTTATTTGAAACTCGAATTAATTTACGCATGTACGGAATTAATTTCTTTAAGTAATCATCAGCTGAGCGAGGCCAATGACTTGTACGTGTCAAAGAGCGGCGGGCGGCACTGCAGATTTTAGACGTGCGACGCCGCAAGACGGATACGTGTTTCGGCCTTTGTATGGAGAAAAGCCGAGAACTACACAAAGATTTACAACACCCGCTCGATGCCGGGGCGGATGTATAATACCTACTTATATTATACCTACATCTAAATAGCTTCTTGGATTCTTGGTGCTCATTTTTATTAACTTTCAACGCAAGCAAAGCCGCGTACAGAAGCTATATTGAATGCTACATCTCTTCTAAATATAAAAGAAAGTCGTGTTTGTTACACTATTTATAACTCAGGATCGGCTGAATCGATTTGGCTAAAAATTGGTGGGAAGGTAGCTTAGTACCAGGAGAAGGACGCGGACTTTGCGTAGGGTAGGGTAGAGCGGGACCGAAGCCGCGGGCAATAGCTAGTATAAGCTAAATTCATTTAGATCATTTTTGCAGCTAAGGCGTACTCTCGAAACAAATTAATAATTCCTTTCGCTTTTATAAAATAAGTATTCTACACGGCATAAATGTTGAATTAAAATGGCGATCTACCTTTAATGCACAGGACCAGATTTTCGGGTCTCAATCGAAGTGGGGAACCGCGCGTGACTATATCAACGACGGCCATTTTGGTTCAACTTCTTTACATACTATACCTATGAATACTTAATGTTTTTTCAACGTATCTATAACGTTAGACATAGGTTTTTGCACGGGCCAGCCTGAAACATTCAAACTGCGATACGAAAAATACAACAGAATTTTCGAGTTTTTGAGATACTGCATTTTAGCTTATGAGAGAAGCATAACAATTAAGATTCCTATCTATTGCGTAGCTACATAAAGATATCGCGATCTCTTTCTTTCTTTAACAAAATGTAGATCTATCTTTCCTTGTCGTTACCAAAATATACGGCGGGGTTTCCCTGAACCATAGAGTAGGACCGCTGTTTTTTTAAAACACAGGTACAATGAGAATAGTAATGTGGATAAGTACAGTTTTGTCCGCTTGTAATGTACGAATTAAATTCAGTTTTTGACCGACTTCAAAAAGGAGGAGGTTATTAACAGACTTGAACTAAGGAAAATGGTAACGAAGTACACAATAAAGGAAAAAATAACTTTAAGGGCTGGTTCTAGTCACTGAGTTTTTTGTACGAACTCCGCTCAGGACTATGTCGACTTCGCGGCCCCAAAACAGCGGTTTTATTTTTATAAAAAAAAACAACTAAGTATTCAAAATTTTTGTTTTTGCGAAGCGCTTTTAAATAACAAGCTTGTATTTGTTTTGTAACTTTCAAATATTTCCATAACGTAATCTCGTAGACAAATAAGTACGTTTGAAATCGTAAATTACGGTCAGATTCGCGATATTTTTTTTATCGAGCTATCTTTATATCATGTTTTCATTTTTACCAAGCGCTTGGCCATATACCTAGTCAATTTTAATAAAAATAAATTTTAAGTGTTCTCTTCTATACACCATTAAATTATCGTCGTTTTAATCCCGTGGAGGGTCGATTCGGTACTTGAAACACAATCGATTTGTAAAGATAAAATTAAAAAATAAAGTACCTATGTTTTTTTCTAAAAATCGACTTAATATACGCATTTACAAAATTAATTTCTTCAATTATTTTTACGAAAATAAATACTTTAAAATTAAGTTTATTTTTTTATTTTTTCTTTACAAGTCGATAGTTTCATGTACCGAATCGACCCTCCGTGGGATTAAAACGACAAAATTTAACGGTGTATTTGTGGATTTCCAGAGGTTTAAAAAATTTCACAGAAATCTTTACTTTTGAATTAAGATTTCTGTGTCGTTGACCAAAAATAACATTTAACTTCCGATGCTAAAGTTAAGTTTGTTTGATGATGGGCCTTATCAGAAGTATTAAAGTCTCTCAAAGGGCAATGGAAAGGGCTATGCTCGGAGTTTCCTAGCGTGATCACATCAGAAATGAAGATATCTGCGGAGAACCAAGGTTAACAACATAGCTCGAAGAATCACCAAACTTAGGTGGCAGTGGGCAGGACACATTGCTCGCAGAACAGGTCGTCAATGTGGCCGAAAGGTTCTGGAGTTGCGGCCACGTACCAACAGGGTTTCCACAAGGTGGACCGATGACCTAGTGAAGATCACGAGGATCCAGGACATGGATAATGGTTATGGCGACACTAAGGTGTCCATGTCCAGCCGTGGACGTCTTTTACCTGAAATAATGATGAGAAACTATGTAATGATTCGTTATTACTGCGACCCGTCCAAAAATGTAAGTAGTATGGTATCTGTCTAAGTCGTCATCGGCGTGTACTGTTCTACGCGGGCCTCAAGGAGATGTCAGCAAACTGTAGGGGCCCGGCAGGGTCGAAGCTTACTGGGGCCAAGGGTGTGCTTGTGAAAGGAAGGCTCGGCTCTGGTAAAAGACAACGAAGAAACGGAGAGGGTTTTTTAGTTATTAAAAGTCTAACACTATCTACCGCTCTGCCCTAGGTCTGTTTTTCCACATTTGGCTTCCATTTGGCTGTCAAAAAACGTGACGCGAAAATATAGAGTTTCTGATATAGCAATGTTACATTGGACTGCTTTATTGCTATTGGTAAATTGGTAGGCGCTTGGTGCGTCGTAAGATTTTTATCGGATTTTCTTTAGAATCAGAAAATTTTGGACCTTCCAGGACGTACTCTGCATTTGTTAACTATAATTGGTTTTAAATAACTCCCCTGTGTAAATTTTGACATGGAATATAAAAAAAAAATAGAACTTCCTCCTTTTCGAAGTCGGTTAAAAAATCGTGCATTCGATTGAATCATAAATTAAGAAATCTGTTGAAGAGCCAGGTTTGAGATGTTTTTTTAATTGATATAAACTAGTGCTTGACTGGGATCCCGCCTGATGGTAAACAGTGATGGAATCGTTGATGGTGAGGCGCACTAGTTTATATTTAAGAGTCTATTCACTCTAGCTTTGAAGACGCCTAATTATAATCAAACGGGAGGACCGCAGCAGGCAAGAATTGCCCGAAGATTATAGAATTGCGGTAAATGGTAGATAGTGGGTAGACATGACTCAGATCCAGAACATGATAAAAAATAATAATAACAATAATTCAGCATCACGTTATATTGGGATCGATCTATCATCACTGACAGGACTATTGTTGCCAATAAACCTGATATAGTTGGTCGCCTGCTGCGGTCTTCCCATCCCATTGTAATTTAGGTGTCTTCAAGGATAGAGTGAATTAGGCTATTACTAAACAGAAACTGGTGAAATTCAACATTGCTTACCATCAGGTTGTTTATACACCTTTAAAGTTTGATCGTTTTAATCCCGTGGAGAGTCGATTCGGTACATGAAACACTGTCGATTTTATAAAGATAAAATTAAAAAATAAAGTACTTTTTTTCTAAAACTTGAATTAATATAGGTACGCATGCACGAAATTAATTTCTTTAAGTAAACGAGTCATTAACCTTGTAGGTAGTTATCGGTCGTAGCGTACTACCTACAGGTCATTGAACTCGTCCAGCTGACGTTTACCTAAAGAAATTAATTTCGTTTATGCGTAAATTATATTGAGTTTAAAAAAAAATCTTTACAAATCGGTAGTGTTTCATGTACTTACCAAATCGACCCTCCGCGGGATTAAAACGATCAAAATTTAACGGTGTATAATAAAAAAAAACACATAAGCTGTGACGTCACAATGTACACACAGAGAAACAGCTTATAGAGGCGATAAATACAAAGGAATTCCCTGTACCTAAAACCCTATCTATTTATAACTTCGGAGAATAGTCAATGTTTATTTTTTAACCGATACATCACTAAATAGGCACTATGTTTGAGATAAACGTACACCAAAGTCATCTATTTAAATTCTGGAATTCCCAATAAATAATCGAGTGCCTCATAATAATAACATTAAGAATACTATCGCCGTATCTCTACGTTGACGTCGTGGTAGGCAGTGGTGTGGCTAGATGACGCTGAAAATCAGCGCTGTGGCTCTGTCCTGCACACGAGCTCCAGCATTTTGCTGAGCGCTGGCCGTTTGGCGCGGATGTGACGCATATCTTATTATGTACTTTTATTTTATTAAATAGTGTCAGTGTTTGTAGCTGTTATTTTAAGATATGCGCCATGTTTGTGGCAAATAAACTCTTTTTCTTTCTTTCTTTTTCTATGACCAAGCACGGCTCTGGGACAAAAAAAATAAGGGATCCACACGTGCAATGGGTAGCACGCTGTCCGATCGTCTGGTAATCGACCGGACCGAGCCCAGGTCATCGACGGCGCGTAGTGTTCCCACGCGCCTCAAGCAGTTGTCAGCAAACCGTAAAGGCCCAGCGTGCTAGCTGCAGGCAGGCAGGGTCGAAGCCTGCTGGGGTCATGGATCAGCTTCTGAAAGGAATACCCGGCCCCGGCACGATAGGCAACGAAGGAACGGGGTAGGTTTGTAGTCAGTAAGAGTCTGACACTACTTCCCGCTCCGCCTAAGGGCGGGATTTGTCATTGGATGATTTTACCTACCATAAAAAAGGGGTCCAGGGCCCATTCTAACCTTCTTCCAGAAACTTTCTTCCTTCTAAGTTCTAACAAAGGGCTAGGCGGGGCAGTGAACTAATAAAAATAAATAATCCAAAACCTGCACATTTATAGGCAAGTACTCTACCCTACTTTACCTATACATGATTATTATTTATTAAGGTAGGGTACTTTAGCCTACTCTATCCTTCTTATGAACTACTGAAAAATTCACAACAAATCTATTTTATTTAGATTTTGAAGGTGGGGAGACCTTCAAAATCTAAATAAAATAGATTGTAACACTATTACACTACTTTAACATGGCAACTCGTTTAAGTCAGGAAAAGTTTCCCGCTCCACCCAGAGCAAGAAAGGTTATTTGATGATTTCCCATGTATATAAAAGGAGCGCCAGTTTTTTTTTTTTTTTGCCCTAGGTACATTGGTCGCCTACCTACGTCACTGCTTAGCAGCCTTGAGAAATTAAATCTCCTCTAAAACTAGATCTTATCCTAAGAAAACCCCGATGAATATAATATTCCACAACTATCACACAACGCCGTCTAGTCCCAAGCTAAGCAAAGCTTGTGTTATGAGTACTAGACAACTGATAAACATACTTATACATTTCTAAATACATACATACTATAAATAAATTACACCCAGACACAGAACAGATGATCGTGCTCATCACACAAACATTTGTCCTGGGTGGGAATCGAACCCGCGACCTCCAGCAAAGCAGTCAGCGTCACTAACCACTAAACCAACAGGCCAGTCAAACCTATATAAATTCAATTCTTTATGGCCTACAGATAAGTGTTCCGGGTCTTTTTTTTATGGTAGGTAAAATCATCCAATGACAAATCCCGCCCTTGGGTGGGGCGGGAAATAATGTCAGACTCTTACTGACTAAAAACCTACCCTTCCATTCATTGCCTTTGTCCCGCGGCCCGTGGTGAAATTCTCACATAACCTTTGGCCCCAGTAGGCTTCGGCCCTGCTGGGCCCCTACAGTTTGCTGACAACTCCTTGACTCCGCGCCGTAGACGACTTGAACTCAGACCGATCTGTTACCGGATGGACGGACAGCGAGCTACCCATTGCCCGCCGTCCGCGAGCCCGCGCCTACGGTGGCCAACCTATTCATCAATATGAAATGTATAGAAGTGGTTAAGACGAATCTAATGAGCCCACACTCGATAGGTTTACTAGTAGGCATTCCAAAGTTCTATCAGCCAGCTCCCAGTTCTAGCATCAGGTCCTTGTCATCATGAGAAACTTATAGAATTAGTCAAGACAAATCTAATGAGCCCAAACTTGAGGGGTTTACTATGTTAATAAGCCATCCAGGGTTCTCGACCTTCGAGCTCCATCATCAGACCAGCTCAATGGCACCAGATTGTACACGAGTATTTCAAATATTAGGGCACACATATGTTTAAAATAAAGTAAATACCCATTAAGTGTTTAAAAACCCTACTGCAGTTAAAAAACGAGCTGATGACCTTAAACACCTGCAAAAATCTTCATAAATTGTATCTAAGAACCATCTCGATTAAACCAGCAACAAAAAAAACTGCATCAAAATCGGTCCATTCGTTTGGGCGCTACGATGCCACTGACAGACACACAGAAAGACAGACAGACAGACAGGTCAAACTTACAACACCCCTCTTTTCCGTCGGGGGTTAAAAACGTACATAACAATTTGTTCACAAACAATATTACCCAATATTTTGCAGTTAAAAGTACTTTTGACCAACGTCCTTAGTTAAAAACACTTTTGACTGCGAAAATCAGTCAAAAATGTTTTTAACCAAAGGCAGCTGTCAAAAGTACTTTTGCCTAATTTTTGCAGTCAAAAGTGGTTTTGACTGGTTATGAGTTTTGACTGTAACATATACCCCTTATGAATGTGAGGACTATGTGGATTGTTTTTTTTTTCTTTTTTCTTTTCAGTAATTTTAACATAGGTACATAATGTCTGGTAATTTTAGTGTTTTTTGCGGCCTACACAAATGTCCTATCCTCAGTATTGTTCGTCAATTTGCTAAGCTCCTTAGCAGTCCTCAGTTGAGCTTTGCGAATATTGACAACTGCTTGTACTGACTGGACAGGTCCACTCAAACCTGTATGGTTCTTTCTTCAAAAGACCATCTCAGACAAATCTGCATGGTTCTCAAGTGATTTGACCATTACATAATTACTGTATGGGCTTTGACCCCTGAGTTTGTTTCGGTGTATCTTCTCAGAGTAGTCAGCTAGGAAACAATGGCCTCACCTAGTTTAGACTGATGAAAAAATTTGCAAAATAAATATGAAAATTCTATCCCTTTAACTGTTCAGATTAGTTCGTCACATATGTTGAGAGCTTGTAGTATGGCCTCTGTTCTTATAAGCATCTCTTTTTTATATTCACATACTTTTGCAGACCATTCAATAAAAAATAACCATTACCTATTTTTAGAACATTTTTCTTAATCATACTTTTTTAATTTATCAAAACAGATCTATGATCTATTCTCTATGCTCTCCAATTAAATCTTTATGGAAAATCTTAGTCTATGTTTATGGAGGGAATTCCCCTGACATTTTATTTATGTATGACGTTGTTAGAAGAGTTGCACCGATATCGGTTACCTACTTACGAAGCGATCAGCATAATAAAATTGTATTCCAGTGATTTTACAGTACAAGTTTGTCTGATATTGTTGGTTTTAATTGGAAATTAGAAAGATTTAAGTAATATCAGTGTCGATTTTACCAATAATTGATAAGAACGGTTTGTGATAGTGGTATTTTTTTAGTTTTTCTGTGCAAATCCTGAGAATTTGTTGCTGGCTGTTTCTGCTATATAAATAACTAAAACAGGGACATACAAATATAAAGTATTTTATATAAATTAACACTATAATTCATATAATTTTTAACCTACACATTTCTGAAGTGAATAATTTTCATTCCACCATATTCTATAGCACGATCAATTTATTTGTTTAAAATACCTATTTAGGCACCCAATTAGAAGCATTTTCATCAAGATTATAGAGGATATTTCAAGAAAACATTAATTCAGCCATCAAGTTCGTTGTTGATTTCATTTGTAAATTAAATTGTAGAAACTCATACATTTCTCACTTTATGGCCTAGTTAAATATAGAAGAACAAAATAAAATAGTCACACAATCAAAATTCGCTAGATATTCATTCAAAAAAATTGTTTTTAAGAATAAAAACTTATTTGTATACATATGACAGGTAAAAATCGTACAAAACTTCTATGTTCAAAAACCAAGTTTCATATATTATTTGTTTTAATTAATTGCTGGATTTATTATTAAAATACTATACATAAAACTTATAAAAAACCCCTTTGCTAAAATGTTTTTTTTGCAATGTAAAAGTTTTTAGTACTTGGCCTTGAATATAAAATAAAAATAAAAAAAAATATTACAGGCACGTCTTTATGCATGTAATATATTTTTTTTACGAATTAGGTATCCTGAACGCCCGTGCCGGGTTGCCAACCCTACCCAACTTCAAATTTAACTAAAAATTCGTAGAAAGTAGCAAAATAGTGACTAAGTGTATAGTTAAAAAAAGGTTATAAATTTAATTAAAAAGTAGATTTTCTTGGTCGTATATTAATTTACATACATTTGAATGAAAGAATGAAATGTTTAGGTATTTTTCCAGATTTAGATCGTAAATTTTGGTATGGCACCAATAGGTACTTATACTTTTAGTAACTTGCTCAGTTGAGGTTTCGTTACGGCGTAAAAATCTTTTTGATCCTCGATTGAAGTATGAACAGCTAGAAAAATAAAATAGAGATGATGAATTATTATATAGGTACACCATATAAGTTACAGAAAAGATAGATAAAGGATATATTGGCCCATATGGTGACAAGACATAACATGTGGTCTGATTGTACTAAACGATCTTTTAAGATAATCCTTTGATGGATTTAAAAGATAGAAGTATAGAGTACTGCAGTTAGTAATAGGTATAGAATGATAATTATAAAACAAAAGCAAAAAAAGCTTAAATAATAACGTGTATGGGGTATGTGTACATAAAAATGGAACGAGTTTTAAAAATCCAAAGATTATCAAGTCCATCGTCACCAAGCATTTTACCCTAATTAGCTTGGGGTTGGCTTCCAGTCTAACCGGATGTAGCTAAATACCCGTATTTTATATAGAGTGATTGCCTATCAGACTGGAATCACTGAAATCAGACGGCCTCGCTTCATCTTTAGAGCTCTTCAGTCTCTGGGCGTGGTACTAACAGCTCGTTAAAAGTGGTCAGTCCTGATTTGGTAGGCAGCCAGCTAGTTTTAGTAATAGTAGTCTTGGCACAGATGAATAAATTAACAAAATTGAAAGTTTTTATAACAAGACATCTTAAATAAAAATAGTAGAAATACGGTCTTTAACCGGAGATTTAAAAAACCGCTAAATATACTTTTATTCTAAAAGTGTAGGGTTGGCAACTCTAAACTAATAGCACAAGGCCGCTAGGGGACGGAGTACATTGGGGGAATGCCTCGTGGAAAGTTCTATAAAGTGTATTTACACCGCACGAGTACGATTTATATTAAAAAAAAAAACGGCAGTTGATAATTGTTGTTTATGGATGTAATTTATAAAACAGTACAAAAATACTAATCAAAAACTTAGATAATTATAAAAATACTTTAAAAAGTAAAAAAAAAAACTGTATTTGCTCCGTGTATAAGTTTAAGCACACTGGCCACAGTTCGTTGGGAACTTTGATAAATGATAATTATTTTGCAAATAGGTTTTAAAAAATACTTTTACACGTTAATATTTTTTATCGTCAGTTTAAACTAGATGAGGCCGGCTTTAAACTTTTTAGAAGCAGATTTTCCCATTTTTAACAATTTTTTCCATTTTTAACCCTGACTTCCTCCACCCCTATCAACGATAGTAAGCAAAGCTCTTACAGAAGGCGAAAAACAACTTGACTCGAGATTTTGTGGTAGTTGAAGCTCCCACCACCCATAATTACATTAATATGCTCGAGTTACCCCTCCACGAAACTCTCTAGTCAAGTTAATTGCCGCTTATTGAACCTTCTCACTCTAATTTATACCTAATTTTTATTTTTATTCGCGTGTTACTTCCCCTATTAAATCTAAACCAACTAGTTCGGCAAATCCTAAAGATATCCATTATTACGTACACTTATTCAAATTGTAATTACCGTTCAAGATTCCCCGTCCATCATGTTATCAGAACTAACTAAAGCAGAAACCTCTTTAGTGCTTACGTAATATTTAAACCACTTCCTTCCTTAATTTAGTGCCCTTTTGTATCCGTATATTGCAATGTAATAAACAATTTAATTTATTATTTTTATTTAACCTCGCTTCTATGTCATAGTCTATGGTCATAATCGTACAGTGTAAATGGGCCTTAACCAAGCAAACTTGTTCGTAAATTCCGTAATGTCATTTCAACGGGGGGATACCCCAATGTACTCGTGTATTATTTATTAAAGAAACATGTTTTTAATTCGCTATTACGCGCTTACAATACGCTGATAAGGTCAATAAACAGTGTAGACATCATATTTAGTGTATCAGTGTAAAAAAAAACAGTTAAAAATGTCTACGGAAGACGCGAAACCGATCACAGTTAGAAAACTCCCTCTAATATTGAATAGAAACATAATAAATAAGCGGAATATAAAGGTAGTGAAATCATTGACAAGTTCGTTGCAAGAGGATATTATTTACACATCGAAACCTGGTGACTTCACCTCGGGGGAAGTCCGCAAAATGACGATAGTGAACCGACTGAATGTTTCGACAAATTCCAGTGTAACAATCGCGAAATGCCAGAGCCACTCTGGCCATATCTTCGAGAAGACCTCGGAAGAAATAACCAAGCTAATTGGCCAGCAGAATTACGATATACTATTTAGTTCTCTGTGTTCTGTCATCAGCCAGGAATTGAAGATACGTAGCATAAATGCCTTGTTGACTGTTCCAAAAAAAAATAAAAGTGTTACTTGCCAAACCGAGACTAATGTGATGAGTTTTAGTGAATTAAAGAATGTGGTTGATATGTCATGTCAGACTCCAGAATCGTGGTTAGAGAAAAATTTAATAAAATTCGAGCCTGTGAAAAAAGCTAACCCGTTAAAGAGAAGGAATCGAAGACAACAGTTAGCCCCATACGTAGTGAAAGATACACCCGTAGTGAAACAACCGCGAAGAATTGTGATATCACCGAATAACTTCAAAAAAATGTTTAAAGAAGAAAGTGTAACGCAACCAGAATCTCTATCAACAGAATCCTCGTTACCTGAACTCGGTTCCATATTTAATGAAGATTCCAATAACAGTATTGGACGGTTTTCTTCGTTATCCGTGACTACAACGCCAGAATTATTAGATAATCCGCTGAATATTTTAAGTAACGTAGATAAACATACAAGAGAAATTAGTGATAATGTGAACCAACATGAGATAGAAGCTAATCAAAGGTTCCTGGACTTAGGTTCTCCTGAAGATTTAAGTCCTACAAATGAGCGGTTACCTTTCCGTATGCAGGAAGCATTGTGTAAGACGCCACCAGAGCAGAGGATAAAGATGCTGCTACGTCAGGGATTTAACGACTTAAAAGACTGTTTAAATAGAGATGCTGATGGCCATTTGTGAGTATTTTTTAAATTTTAAAATTTTATATGTGTATTATTTGCAGCATGTAAGTTGAACCTTCAATATGCAGTAACTGATTTTAGGGTCTCATAGAAGTGCGGCATCGCAGGGGGCAGTGCGTAACCATAGCAACAATGGCCATTTTAGTTCAACTTATATGTCGTGTGCAATACAATATTTTGTGTAATACACTTTAAACCGTTGGCAGACAGAGGGAATATTTTTACCACTATATTTTTCAGCTTAATATAAAAATTGTGTTCTCGGCAGATACTTGTACATTTTCATCATATAACAAAACAAAATAATCATAAAACAAAATGGCTATTTAAAGACTTTTCAATTCTTTATATTTACAAAATTATTTATTATTTTCTTATTACAAAATCCTTTAGTAAATCTCTGTATAAGTTTTTTTTTTACCATTTGCTGAATTATTAATGGTTAAGGTATTATACAATTCAGTTTTTTTTTAAATATTATTTATAGGCTCACATTGACCATGGCTATGTGATGTTAAGCAATGCTGTGATAGACGATTGGGCATATTTACCTTAGAGTGACTTTTGACTTAAAAACCCCCAGGTTGTAGCTATCAAGAAATTCTTCAGCAGGGATCTAAAGAGGGGAATTTTGCCGTTTGAAATTTTTTAAAAATTTTCTATTGTTGAATTGCCACAACAAAGTACATTGCCATTGTGGATGTGTTACACTATAATCTCACTGATCTGCTTGAATTTAATCTAGATTCTATGGGAATTGGCCCTCTCCAAGAGAGGAGGTCTGTCTCCCAGCTGAAGTGGTAGGTAATGCTAGAGAAAGAGGTGGCTGCACGCGTGAGGAAATGGACTTCCTCACTCCTCAGCCGCTGGGCTGCCTTTCCCGATCCAGCCACCGTAGGTGTTGGTTTGCAGATGACGAGCAATGGGTTGCCTGCCGTCTGTGCGTCCGGCTGTTGTCGACGTGCCGTTGACGACTCGGGCTTGGTCCGGACGGTTACCGGACGGCCGAACTACATTGCTCGTCGTCCGCAAGCCCACGCCTACGGCGGTTAGGGCGTGAGAAAGTCTGCTTTTTTTATTTTAGGTAAAATCATCCAATGACAAATCCCGCCCTTGGGTGGGGCGGGAAATAGTGTCAGACTCTTACTGAATAAAAAACTACCCTGTTCCGGACCGGACAAACAGACAGCGAGCTACCCATTGCCCGCCGTCCGCAAGCCCGCGCCTACGGTGGCCGGAAATTTGGATCGGAATTACGGCCTCCTCCTTTGCTAGCATTACTGCTTCGCAAGCGGAAGCGACCGCCTGCCATTCCTCGTTCCGGACCCGGCGCGAGAGCTCCTTGCCGCCGATCACAAAAACATAAGCTGAATATTATATATTAGATATTTACTCATTCGGTCATTCATAAACTAACCAACACCCAAATTTTATCAATTTTTTATAACCCTTTCGACATTTATCACCTTTGGTGACAAATGATAAGATTATTATATGAATGATAATGAATGTATCTTAATACAAATAGATAAATACGGAAACTTTTAGAACATTTTATTAATGATATCAGACTGGCCTGTTGGTCTAGTGGTTAGTGGCCCTGACTGCTATTCCGGAGGTCGTGGGTTCGATTCCCACCCAGGACAAATGTCTATGTGATGAGCACGATCATTTGTTCTGTGTCTGGGTGTTATTTATCTATAATATGTATGTATTTAGAAATATATAAGTATGTTTATCAGTTGTCTGGTACCCATAACACAAGCTCTGCTTAGCTTGGGACTAGATGGTGTTGTGTGATAGTTGTGGAATATATTATTATTATATATTATATTATTAATGAATTACATCTATCTACATATAAAAGACAGTCTTGTTAGTTACACTATCGGTTTTCTATCGTTTGCATTTCGGGGAGTGTGCATTGGAATTGCACAATTTAATTCCACCTAGTCCGTTCCATCATCGGACCACAAGACGTACGGCGTTGCGCCACCCGTACATGGTGGAGATTCCTCCCATACGTACAAAGCGTTTTGGGAACACATTCATTATGCGTACAGCTAAGGAATGGAATTCCCTGCCTGAGTTTGTGTTTCCTGATAGCTACAACCTAGGGGTCTTTAAGTCAAGAGTGAATAGTTTGCTTCTAGGCAAGCGTGCTCCATCGTCGGCCACATCATCGCTTTCCATCAGGTGAGATAGTGGTCAAACGCGAGCCTATCAACAATAAAAAATAAAAAACTATTTATAACTCAAGAACGGCTGAACCGATTTGGCTGAAAATTGGTGGGAGGGTAGCTTAGAACCAGGAGACGGACATAGGATATTTTTGATCCCGTTAATTAAAAAAATAAAATCCAAAACCTGCTCATTTATTGTTATATTGTAGAGTAGGGTAGAGCGGGAGCGAAGCCGCGGGCAAAGACTAGTATAATATAAAAGAAAGTCGTGTTAGTTACACTATTTATAACTCAAGAACGGCTGTACCGATTTGGCTGAAAATTGGTGGGAAAGGTAGCTTAGAACCAGGAGACGGACATAGGATAATTTTAATCCCGTTAAATAAATAAAAAACCTGCTCATTTATTGGTATAAGGTAGAGCGGGACGCGGTTTCTCTCCCGTTAGCTAGCTAAAGGCTAGTAATCAATAGAAAGAAAGAAAGAAAAACTTTTTATTTGCCGGATAAAGGCGCAAGTAACAGGTTTACAAGGATAAATTAAAAGATTAATAGATTATGTCCATGTCATTTGCTTCCTACAATTTTTCCCAGGAGTGCGTAGAGGTATAAAGCTGAAATTAATATGATCATATACAACCGAGACGATATATGCGAGACGCACAGGACCGGCCTTTGTGGCGACGCTTGGGGGAGGGCTATGTCCAACAGTGGACGTCTTTTGGCTGAAATGATGATGATGATGATGACAACCTTATTTTTTAGTATTATGTACGAAATCCGAAACACGTGTCTAGTATTTTTATGTAAAGAATCTATGTACAAAATTTCATAACTGTATCATGACAAATCACTAAGTTATAGCTTGGTGTGTTACCTGGTTGTTCACACAAACACACGGTCACCAGGCCATCCGGGCGATTTTGCTTCTGCATCCAGCTGTGCGCTGGCGCCTAATACTCGCAATTACCTGCCGTGACCGGTGTTGTACTTAGGGGCCGTTCAAGTATTACGTAAGCAGATTTTTGACAAATTTGTAAACCCCCTCCCCTTCGTCAGCAAAAGTAAGCAAAGCCCTCTAGGGGAGGCCCTCCATGCTTACGTAAACATTTCTACCTAGTCATGCATTTTTCAATGTGCTTTGGTTTTGTTATTAGTTAATTTTCATAAAAAAAGTTACAAGTTTAAAAATAAATAATTAAAATAACTCCCATACATTGACATAAGAAAACCCGAAAAAAAAAGGTTTTTTTTTCTTTATATCAATGCTCCCATACAATAAACGTGATTTTTTTATCGTTTTTTAATTTTGTTACCGACGGTATACGGTGCGAGTCGGCCTCGCGCACGAATGTTCCGTGCGCGAGGCCGACTCGCACTTGGCTGTTTTTTTTTTTTTAATTAAGAGCGTAAGTAAATATAAAGAGGTCAATGTACTTCATGGTTTTGTCTGGCACCTACCTTAACATATGGCTTTTGGCTAATAGGTACACACAGTGATTTCTCTAAGGGTATTTTTAAGGCCAGGGTCTATTCATTTTGAACTTTTTTAAACCTCTGGAAATCCACAAATATACACTCATCAAAAAAGTTTGAGATTACTAGCAAAAGATGGAATATTTTTTAAATTTTACTTTTTAAAGGAATATTCCTTACAACACCTTTTTTTAATAAAAAAGATACACTTTTTGAAATAAAAAATATAAATTATTTTTTTACTAACAAAAATTGAATTTAAAAGTCCTTAATGCAATTTCGAATAATAAATAATTGAAAGAAAAAGAGGTTTGACTAAATATTATAAACATTTATTATGAAATAGTTTTTTTTAGTACAAGACAACTCCTCTTCTGGCTCGAACACATGCGGCAATCCCTCTTGTATAGAAGAGAACACCATGAAAAATTATTTTATTAAAATTGACTATATGACCAAGGGCCGGGAAAAAATAAAAACATACTGCAGCTCTGGAGAGTTATTCTAGGGGAATAACCAACATATGTACATCTGGCCTGTGAGTCGACCTCGTAATGATATTATCTCTCTCTCATAGGGGCGGAGACGCAATAATAACACTATAGTACGCGGAAAATAAGTTGAACCCGTTGCTACAGTTACACGTAACTCCCACTTCGATTGAGACCCGAAAAACGGTTACTGCGCATCCTTTCCTTAGCTTCAAAATTTTCTGATATCCTACATGTATAATATAAATAATATAATATATTCCACAACTATCACACAACGCCGTCTAGTCCCAAGCTAAGCAGAGCTTGTGTTATGGGTACCAGACAGCTGATATACATACTTATATTTCTAAATACATATATATTATAGATAAATAACACCCAGACACAGAACAAATGATCATGCTCATCACACAAACATTTGTCCTGGGTGGGAATCGAACCCACGACCTCCGGCATAGCAGTCAGAGCCACTAACCACTAGACCAACAGGCCAGTCAAAATGTACCTTGAACTCAAAAAGCTTGCACAGCATTGCCTTAAGGCAGAATACATTGCGCTCACGTGGGCCACGTCCGCCGAACTGGGCGCGTCGGGCTCCATACATTTTATATGGTAACTAGACTTGTAGAGCTACATTAGATCCACGCCACGTGATGCTACTCTGCGTACAAATCAGGGGCCCAAGTCTGCTATTTTTGTAAATTCGACATTCCAACACAATCCCATTGTCATTTTGGTAAAAGTTCTTAATCTGCTAAATCATAATGGTCGATCATTGATCGGTTATTGGTCTCGTAAACGAATGGTGGTAGAATGACTTTGTCGTATTCAGACAAATCTAACGGTAAGTAACGGTAATCAAAAGAACTGATATTTTAGCAGATTACCCCATAAGTCAGAAATTCATTTGTCACTATGTACGAGATTACCATTTCTTTCAATGGTGTGTTAGTGGTAGATTGTTGGAAAGTCATATTGACGCCATTATATTAGTAGATTACCAAACTTGTCAAAATCAACCATGACGAAATCAATGATAGTCGATTCTGACACAATAATAATAGTAAGTAATAGCAGACTTGAGGCCCTGGCGGTATCTATGGTCGGTCTAATGTATTCTGTATGTCTTTAATGTATCTGAGGGCTTATAGGTACAGTACCTCTACCATGAGTTTTAAGCAATAGTATTCGTCGCTACTCGATATCGACGCCGTAAATATTTTGTATGGCAAATTTTGCAGCGCCTCTAGCGGTCACTTGCAAAACCAAAATTTGCCATACAAAATATTTACGGCGTCGATATCGAGTAGCGACGAATACTATTGCTTAAAACTCATGGTAGAGGTACTGTTCAAATTGAGGCCGAGTCATTGACGGCGCCGGCGCGTAGTAATTCACGCGCGCCTCAAAGAAATTGCTGCAAAATCGTAGGGGCCTAGTCACAGATAAAATAAGTTTTTAATATTTCTGTGGGCCTAGTAGTACCAGAGCCTATTGGGGCCATGGTTTGACTTCTGAAAGGAAAACCCTAGATCCTAGAACGCAAGGCAATTGAAGGAACTATAGGTGTGGTCACTAAAAGTCTGTCATTCCTTTTCGCTCCGCCCTAGAGCGGGGGAATATCATTAGATGCTTACAACTTAAAAAAAACCCTGCATACGTGCGCGTAACCTATTGTTCCACATATTATTACTACGACGGAAAATCTACAGTTTGTCATGTAACTATTAATTCTATTATATTCCTTCTTGAGTCAATATTGTCTTGAGCCATCGTTTATGAGCTGATAACTCATATAACTGGCTCTCAGTGGAATTTTCTGTTCTTTGTTTGATTTAGAAGTACATCTTAGATCCTTAATTAATTGTAAAACGAAGTAAAGACGCCAGCACATCAAGCCTCCTCAATCTGTCAAATTTCTTTAATAGATTTTCCACCTTAATTAATTACTATAGAGGAAGGTTAATTTTCGATTGGTAAAATTTGACAGATTGGCGTATATTGACGTGCTGGGGTCTGTACATCATCGCGTCTGTGTTTGTCTGCGATTAACTCAAAAACTATTCGATTTTCTTTAGTTCGGTACTAATAGACAGAGTACCTTAGGCATTGTACTCTGTCTATTAGTGCCGAGCATCAGGCAATGGCGCTCACGCCGCCGCCGTAATTCCGATCATAATTTCCGGCCACCGTAGGCGCGGGCTTGCGGACGGCGGGCAATGTGTAGCTCGCTGTCCGTTTGTCCGGTAACCGACCGGACCGAGTCCAAGTCGTTTACGGCGCGCACTATTCCCGTGCGCCTCAAAGAGTTGTCAGCAAACCGTAGGGGCCCAGTAGGGTCGAGGCCTAGTCTGGGGCTCTGGGAAGGTATGAAAATGCATACCAGGGCCCTGGAACCAAGGCAGGGAAGGAACAGGGTAGGTTTTTAGTCAGTAAGAGTCTGACACTATTTCCCGCAATGCCCAAGGGCGGGATTTGTCATTGGATGATTTTACTTACCGTAAAAAAAAAAAAAAAAAAACCTTAGGCATTGGCTTTTCTGACGTCGTCGTCCGGTAACCGACCGGACCGAACCTAAGTTGTCAACGGCGCGTAGTATTCCATGCGCGCCTCAAGGAGATGTCAGCAAAACCGTAGGAGCCCAGCAGGGTCAAAGCTTACTGGGGACATGGGTTGTGCAAAAGACAAAGATAGAACATAGGTGTGGTTTGGGTCAATAAAAGCCTGACACACTCGCCCGCTCCGCCCTAGAACGGGAGAAGTCATCCATGAGGAAGGTTATTAAATTCTTGTTTACGAAATAAATTAAGTAAACAACAATTGAGCGAGTGCAATGACCTGTAGGTAGTGGTCGGTCGTTCCGTACTATCACGTGTGGTCAATGTAGTTCTACCTTAAAAAATGTAAAGCTTTTTCAATTTTAAGTTTACCCGGAGTCCCGGAGCTGTTGTACGTTTGAAAAAGGGGATGTCGGGGATCAGATTCTTGTTATTTATACACAGCAAATAAGTTGAACCATTTGCTTTGGTTACGCGCAGCCCACTTCGATTGGGACCCGAAAATCGGTGACTGCGCATTCAAAGTCAACCTCCATGATTGTTCAAATTGTGTGACGAGGAATATTATCGATTTTCGGGTCTCAGTCGAGGGTTGCGTGTAGCCGTGACGGATGATTCATTTCATTTGCCGCGTACTATACCTGTTTTTCAAGTAGAAATACGTCATCCCTTTCGATAACAGGAGGTGCAAATTTGACATTGACTCACGTGATTTTTGCTATCAGATGTTATCAATTGATAGCAGACACGTCATATGGTAATATGTTTTTTGTATGACAACACGTAAATATTGACCTACCGTTCGCTGGGAATCACATATTTTATCTTAACTCTAGAAATGACGATCGCTATTGTTGGTAGGTATTCCCTGAAGCCCTACCACGGAGCCGGTTGTGGTCACTGAGTATTTTGTATGAACTCCGCCCGGGTCTATGTTTTTTTTTCTATGGTAGGTAAAATCATTCAATGACAAAGCCCGCCCTTGGGTAGAGCGGGAAATAGTGTCAGACTCTTACTGACTAAAAACTTACCCCATTCCTTCGTTGCCTATCGTACCGGGGCAGAGCCTTCCTTTCAAAAGCAGACTCATGACCCCAGTAGGCTTCGACCCTGCCTGCCTGCAGCTAGTAGGCTGGGCCTCTGCGGTTTGCTGATAGCTCCTTGAGGCGCGCGGGAACAGTACGCGCCGTTGACGACTTGGGCTCAGTCCGGTCGGTTATCGGACGATCGGACAGTGAGCTACCTATTGCTCTCCGTCCGATGAAAAACGATTTTTCTTTATGCTTTGTTTAGCCGGGTCACTAAGACTGCTCGCTCCATCTTCAGCCACATCATCCATGAGCGCTAGAATTTCGAAAACTTTTTTTTTCTACTCAGTTATTTTGACGTATGTCTGGCAATTGGAGTATTTCTGCGGCCTACCCAATTGTTCTTTCATTGGTATTATTCATCAACTCATTGAGCTCCTTTGTAGCCCTAAGTTGAGCTATACGAATACTAACAAATGCTTGCACTGACTGGACAGGTCTACTCAAATCTGCGGGGTTCTTTCCTCAAAAGACCAACTCAGACATAAGACTGCATGGTTCTCATATGATTTGACCATTACATGTTTGTGTATGGACTTTTAAGAGACTTTGACCCCTGAGTTTGTTTCGGTGTTTCTTCTCAGGGTAGTCAGCTAGGAAACACCGGCTTCATCTAGTTTAAACTGACGAAATATTTACGGCTCCCATTTTTACCCTTTGGGTACGGAACACTAAAAAAGAAACTACATACAATGGACGGCCTTAGGGTATTTCAGAAGTTTCTTTCTCCTTGTTAAAAATCTTGTTGTTTTTCTTTACAGACTCATCCATGTGGCTGTTCTGACAAACGATGTGGACTTGCTAAGACGCCAGTGTCTCGCTCTGAAGATGAGAGGAGCAGGCGTGGATGTACCAGCCGATGGACTGGTGAGTACTGACCACCATTTACCACTTTGTTTTATAAATGGCCTTTCGTAGGTTTACCACGCTAAAGGCCTTGACTTTACACACATTTTTTGATATTCGCATAAAACATGCGAATGTTTTTGACAAGTTTTAATTAGATTTAGTAAAGTAGGTACGGGTATAAACAAAACTCTACAACGCGAAAAAAATAAAGATCGGATAGCCATTTTCCCGCCCATCTTTTTTTTTTTTGTCTGTGGTTAACCGGCTAATCAGTCATCATTCTTCATTTTTATCAGTGAAAAATTTTAAATATTTGTTATGTCTATGTTAGTTTTAAAGAAATAATTGAAAGTAAATTATAAAAATATCTTTAAGTTATTTAAATTTAGCATCCCGTTGTAATTGACTGGCTGTCTTAAAAGTTGGGGACTAATTTCAATAAAAAAAGTTAGAACTTGTTTTTTTAAATAGTTTGACAGCTGTCAGTTGAAAGCGATTCTCCCTAGGGATGAAAAGTATTACTTTCAACCCGCTCCTCAGGCAACTTCAGACCTACTTTCAGAGCATGAGTAATGAAAAAAACAAAAGTCCGGAGAAAAGGCCTGATTTCCGTACATAAATCCTGAGATTTTATAGTTTGAGAATTTTTTTTCAAACGTACCTACTTATGTATCTACTTACCAACTTAAAAATTACGTCCGGTAAATTCACACACAATTTTCAACTGCGCAATTATTGCCAAAGGAAGATAATTTTTAGAATCATCATCAGCCTTGTAATGTTCCCATTGCTGGGACACAGGCCTCTTCTCTAAGAGAGGGAATGGGCCGTAATCCACCACGTAGGCCCAGTGCGGGTTGGTGGATGTCACATGTCTCCGAATTTTTGGTTCTAGGACATGCCGGTTTCCTCACTATGGTTTCCTTCACAGTTTTGAGAGCAGTGGTGATGAAATAAATTACACAAAGTAATGCGCCTGGCCGGGCTTAAACCCGCGACCTACTAATCGTAAGTCGGGGCCATTACCACTCGGCCACCACTGCTCTCTCCAATTCAATTTTTAGAATGATCTATTGAAAATTCTAATAATCATGAGATTTCAGGGGAAAATTCAGTTGCAATCCTGAAAAGAGTTCCAAAATCCTGAAATCCCAGGACAAATTCTGAGATATGGTAACCCTACGTAAGAACGATGATGAATGCTGCGGGCCTAAAAAGGTCACATGAGCAATTCATCTAGAGCAAATCATATTCCGAATTCCTAGCAGATCATAAGCAATTCTTCTAATGTTAGTAAAATGGTTGCACAAATTAGTCGAATCATACTCAATTCACTACATATCAGAATCATATTCATTGTAAATATTGCCGTATAAAAAAAATATGATTCATATTATGATTCTACAAAAGTGGCCTTTTTAGACCTGCTGGAGTAAATGTAGAAAAAGAAATCGTAGGAATTAATTTTAAAATTAACTAGCCGATGCCAGCGGCTTCGCCCGTATGATAGTAGACTATTTATCCCAAAGGAATATACTCCCGGTATAAAATATATCCTATGTGCTATTCCAGAACATGGTTTACTCTTGTGTCAAATTTCATCAAAATCCGTTCAGCCGTTCGAGCGTAAAGAATCAACAAACATACATACACTATCACCAACTTTCGATATCATATTATTAGTGTGATTTATCTTAGGTATACCTATAAAACTTTAATATGAAAAAATAGTATTATAATATTAAATGAACAATTGATGCGGAAAAAAACTGTGCCTAATGCCCATTTATATTTGTATTTTTCCTATTTGATTACTAATTAAGGTAATAATTCGGTTTTCCGATAATTTGCAATATTTCGGTATACACCGTTAAATTTTGATCGTTTTAACCCCGTGGAGGGTCGATCCGGTACATGGCACACTATCGATTTGTAGATCGACACCAAAGAAAAAGATTTAAAATTTTTGAATATACTAAGAGTGAGGAAACCGGCATGTCCTAGAACCAAAAATTCGAAGACATGTGACATCCAACCCGCACTGGGCCCGCGTGGTGGATTACGGCCCATTCACTCTCCTAGAGAGGAAGCCTGAGTTCCAGCAGTGGGAACATTATAAGGCTGATGCTATGCTATGCTAAATATACTAAGAGTATCTTGTACGAGGAACAATGTGACTCAATTAAACACATAATTGTCGGTCTTATCATTAGCGATAACTGTTTGTTTTACTAGCATATGCTCTAAATACATAATATTGCGTAGTTTATAATGAATATTGCCCCCCTCATGATTAAGAGGACTAAAGGACTTAAATAATAATAATACATATTATATTTTTATTCTCAAAGACAACATGAGTCCAATGGTTAGTAAAAAATATCAACTGAAGGGTTAGTACTGGTCATAGACGAATGTCTATGATCAGTGTGTGTTGCTAGTGATGAAATATGGCTCTGAAACGTAGTCGCTTACAATGGGCCTCATCAGAAGACTTAAAGTCACCCAAATGGCAATGGAAAGGGCTATGCTCGGAGTTTCCTTGCGTGATCGAATCAGGAATGAAGATTCGAGTTCCTCGATCAAAACGATCGAGAAATTCGTACCGTCTAAATTACGTTTTGAGCTAAAAGGGGGCTTACTCTCGAGTTTAATTCTGATCGGTCGACATTTGAATTGTGTCGTTAGGTACTCTTGAATTCGATACTAGCGCAAAATTGGTTTAAAATTGCGTGATCACACGCCAAGCTCAATCCCTATTTTAGTTAGTTTCCCAAAAAGGTCACGCAATTTGGCGCTAGTATCGAATTCAAAAGTACCTAACGTCACAATTCCAATGTCGACCGATCAGAATTAAACTCGAGAGTAAACCCCCAGGTGTGTTACTTAAAGTAGGCCAATTATTACTGGATTACAGGGATATATTAAGCTTTGTAACATTTTTCCTTATCCCCATTTATAATACGAGGTAAATATTAATAATATCTGTAGTTGCTGAGAACCACACGCGCAGGGAAAGTCCCATCGATGACTAAATTTACGCTTGATTCCATATTCATTGAGAATGTAGCATTGTTTTGCTTATCAGTAATTTGTATAGGTACCTAAATGCAAGGAAAAAATGTTAAAAAAATATGATTATTTTTTTAACTATTTATGTACACTATAAATATCCGATATCCGTGATAATAATAATATTTTTAAAACTGTCACACAACGCCATCTAGTCCCAAGCTAAGCAGAGCTTGTGTTATGAGTACTAAATAACTGATAAACATATATTTCTAAATACATACATATTATAGATAAATTACACCCAGACACAGAAGAAATGATCGTGCTCATCACACAAACATTTTTCCTGGGTGGGAATCGAACCCACGACATCCGGTATAGCACTAACCACTAGACCAACATGCCGATGATGTACGAACGTAATATAAAAGGAAAAAGATAAATTACCATACTTTCTCAGGCATTTTTTGTTTTTTTTTGGGGCTATATCAGTTCGCTCAAATTCTAGAAAACTTGTGATAGCCCTCTTAAAAAAAGAATTACACCTTTAAATTTTGATCGTTTTAATCTCGTGGAGAGTCGATTCGGTACATGAAACATTATCGATTTGCAAAGAGAAAATAAAAAAATAAAGTACTTTTTTTTAAAACTCGCATGAATTTACGCACGTACGAAAGTAATTTCTTTAAATAAACATCAGCTGAGTGAGGCCAATGGACTCTAGGTAGTTAGTACGCAACGACCGACAAATACCTACAAGGACATTGACCCGTTTTCTTAAAGAAATTAATTTCGCACATGCGTATTTTAATTCGATTTTTTAGAAAAAAATTGTACTTTATTTTTTTAATTTTATCTTTACAAATCGATAGTGTTTCATGTACCAGATCGACCCTCCATGGGATTAAAACGACCAAAATTTTACGGTGTATTAATTATTATTTAACATAAAATATTCTTAATTACGACTATTTATTGACTTTTTACCTTCCTATTTCTTGAAGTCTGATTAAACATAAAATACTTATAAATCTTAACGTAATAAATAAACTTTGACTGCCTTATTCCAAAACGCAATCTAAAATACTAATTGATAAAAATATTAATAATATTCCATAACTATCACACAACGCCGTCTAGTCCCAAGCTAAGCAGAGCTTGTGTTATGAGTACTAGACAACTGATAAACATATTTATATATTTCTAAATACATACATATCATAGATAAGTTGCACCCAGACACAGAACAAATGATCATCACACAAACATTTGTCCTGGGTTTTAGATAAATTAAACGTGATCTATATGTTTTTCCGAGACTATTACTAGGTTTAATTGGCATTAACTATTTTAGATTGCGTTTTGGAATAAGGCGGTAAGTGATAACATAAAATGTGAAAATAAGTTCCTTAATCGACAAACGATTGGTCATTGGGTAATCCTCTACGAAATTCCAGTGCAATTTGGTACTTCACCTATTTGAGAGCCATGATGACGTCATGTCAAGCGTCATCAAAAAATTCCTAACTGTGGTATTTAGTTAATGACATAATTAAGTTAGCTATTAAATTGTCATTATTTTAAAATTAGCGGTAACATGAAAGAAGTTAAAGCAAGAACTACATTGGGCTAAGGTTGCCAACCGTCCTGTTTTCCCAGGACATGTCCTATTTTGTGTAGTGTCCTGGGATGTCCTGGATAGTTTTTAAGCAGTGTCCTGAGTTTTGGGATAGCACGGTCAGAGCGTCCGTTCGTTCGAGCGTGCTCCGGGATACTGACGATCCGGATGCCCCTGACACGGAGCTATATGAACGAGTTCGTACAACTTGTACCTTACCGATTTTTTCCCCGTCTCTGACGGAACATGGCAGAGACGGGTACCCGGAAATGTGAGGATAGGTCTTAACTGTTATCTAAGTACTGGTAGTTTTAGGAATAGGTATTTCTTAACAGTTGAATTCTTTTCAAAGCGTATTACAATTTAATTTGAATGTGACTCTTTCATTCTCAAATGTATAAAACCGCTCTTACAGTATTATAACGCACACAATTATATGTTTCTCTATATGTTTTGGAAACCGCGTACATTGAAGGACTGGAACAATTTGCCTGCTGCGGTCTTCCCGTCCGATTATAATTTAGGTATCTTTAAGGCTAGGCTCTTAACAAACTATGCGCTTCATCAACGATTGCATCACTGCTTACCATCAGGTGGGATCGCAGTCAAGCACTGGTTTATAAAATTATTATTAAAAAAAAAAATACAGATATCTTGTAGATACTATCTAGGTTTCTATTGAAATCAAAACATAAAATTGTATAACTAATCCGGTAAAAACCTCTGAATCTGCTATTTTGCGTGAATTTTGGTCCTTCGTAGTTATTTGTCGGTCGTTGCGTACTGACTACCTACAGGTCATTGAACTCACCCAGCTGAAGTTTACTTAAATAAATAATTTTCGTACATGCGTAAATTAATTCGAATTAAAAAAAAGGACTTTATTTTTTAATTTTATCTTTACAAATCGATAGTGTTTCATGTATCCAATCGACCCTCCACGGGATTAAAACGACCAAAATTTAACGGTGTAGATTATGAAGGATTGAACCAAACTTAATCCAAACGAAATAAAAAGAGGTGTATAATAAAACTACATATCGTCTGAATTTTGATCTCAGTTGCCATTCAACTAAGCAACTAATGTTGCAATTGAAACTCAAGTGTTGGGTTGCAATTTCTCAGCAATCGATGAGTCGATTTCGCCGTAATATCGGTTTAAAACTTTGCAAATAATGGCGACATTTCCGGGAAGCATATCATCCTCATATGACAAAGATAGAAAGAATTAGGAAGGGAGTTTAGCCTTTACCTATCTTACTGCTGAAAGCATAGTGAGGAAATCGGCATGTGCTAGAACCAAAAATTCGAAGACATGTGACATCCACCTACCCGCTCTGGGCCCGCGTGGTGTATTACGGCCCATTCCCTCTCCTAGAGAGGAGTCCTGAGTCCCAGCAGTGGGAACTTAATAAGGCTGATGCTATGCTATGAAACCTGGTGCCCAGGTTGATAGCTGGAACTTCCACCTTAGTTTCCTGGTGAAGATCCAGAAAAAAATAATGGGAATTACTGTCAATTCAGGAATTACAGTTTTGCAAATCTATTTATTGTCACTTTTTTTTAATGATATAAACTAGTGCTTGATTGCGATCCCGCCTGATGGTAAGCAGTGATGCAATCGTTGATGGTGAATCGCACTAGTTCATTAAGAGCCTATTCACTCTAGCCTTGAAGACACCCAAATTATAATCGGAAGGGAAGACTACAGCAGGCAAATTGTTTTAGTCCTTTGATGTACGCGGTATAAACGACGAGGCGAAAGTCTTAGTCCGGACCGTAGAAGTTTCAACAACGTAAGTGTGGATACAGGTTGTCTGATGGTAGAAATGAGTTGGCGCAATTAAGTCATGCAATTCCCGCGCATACTCTCCAAAATGCATCCTGTAAAATACCGAAAGGCTGGCTACTCTATGTCTGTGCTCAAGGCTTTGTAGATTGGACTTAACCAAATCTGGATCACCAATTAGACTCTTCGCACGCCTTTACACTTAGTTCAAAGCTGCTAGGTGGCATTTTGCAGCACCAAAAGCTGATATGATAAAATCTGGTAAGATAGTGGTCAAACGCGATTCGATTCAATACTTAAAAAGTTACATTCTTAGCCGAATACGTCACCATGATACTTAAATAGAAGCAACCATATAAATATCGCGTGTAGCCTTAGAAATGTGAATGGATAGTCATTTTTATTTTTTCTATCACATGTTCGAGTTTTCTGGTTGTGAGATGGGGCCTCCACTATCTTTAAAGGGTGGATTGATGACCTGAATGACCATGGTCTAAATAAAAAGATAATAACAAATACATAAAAGAACAAACAAAAAGAAACCGGACAAATGCCAGGCGGACTCGCGCACGATTGGGTTCGTACCATCCATAGCAAAAAATGGCAAAATAAAAAACACGTTTGTTGTATGGGAGCCTCAATTAAATATTTATTTTGTTACGCGGACGGCGGGCAATGGGTAGCTCGCTGTCTGTCCGTCCGGTAACAGACCGGTCCGAGCCCAAGTCGTTTACGGCGTGCACTGTTCCCGCGCGCCTCAACGAGTTGTCAGCAAACTGTAGGGGCCCAGTAGGGCCGAAGCTTACTGGGGCCAAGGGTTAGGTGAAGATGAACCCCGGGGCTCGTTCCATGGGTCCCGACTGCTACAATTTATCTTGTATGTAAAATTTTATATAGTTAAGTCCAATCGGGTACAACGACTTTCTTGTTTTAGGGCTTTTTCATGAATACTCAGAAAAGCAGTAGGGTTTTTTAGTTTTTTAAATTACCGTTTTTTTTTGTTAATACTTTTTTTTACTTTTATTGTATGCTTCGAAAGTACTCCTTATGGCAAGTTGTTCTGCCGCGGGAAATCAACCACTAAAATTTCACTATGTATAAATGTACTAAACAAATGTTTATTACTATATTATTAAATGATAAATGATATTTATTTTGCAAATAAGATTTTAAAAAAAAAAAACACTTTTTACACGTCAATCTATTTTTTCGTCGGTTTAAACTAGATGAGGCTGGTGTTTCCTAGCTGACTACCCTGAGAAGAAACACCGAAACAAACTCAGGGGTCAAAGTCTCTTTTAAAGTCCATATACTAAACATGTAATGGTCAAATAGTTGCTATCATAACAGATTATATATTATTTAGTTACTCTAAACTAAGTAATAAGTAAAACAAGCAGTGCCTTCATCCTCTCTTCTACCTAAATTTATCTATGCTGTGCCCGACAGGGTCCATAATTGTGACTGTTATCTATTTCCCTACCAACTATGTATACATTATGGTACGCAATAAAGGATTGAGAATTGAGAAATAATATGAGAACCATGCAGATTAATGTCTGAGATGGTCTTCATGCAGCGTTGCCAGACGTCCCGATTTTGGCGGGACGTCCCGATTTTTATATCAAAATTAAATGCCCCGCGCGGGACAGCCTCAGTCCCGCTTTTCGGGGATAACTCGACCGCGTGTGCAGCGTGCTGAGGAAGCTCGGCCGGGTGGCACAGACAAAGTGAACTGGCCGCCCGCCGATAGGGTAAATCTGATTTTAAATACTTATCATATTTTTGTTAAAATACATTTTCTATGGCTATTTTTGCTATCTATTATCACGTACACGTAATTTCAAATTCAAACAAAAAAAAAAAAAATCTATCTTCTTTACAAGTTTTTTTACCATGTCCCGCTTTCGACGAAAGAATCCCGCTTTTTTTACTAAAAAGTTTCAAAATCCCGACTGGGTTTAGAAAAAATCTGGCAACGCTGTCTTCAAGGCACTCATTTGTGCCCAGTGGCTTACGACACAAAATAGATAGCTACAAAAGCTAGGCCAGTTAAACGAGACGTTCTCTCGGCTCCAAAGAATCACTCCGCAACACAACCTCGATCATTCATGATATCTTTTCCATGAAATCAGTTGAGTCCTACTTAAATGGAACTTTGGTTTGATGACACTACTTTTATTGTAAAAAAAATGACTCAGTGTGCAAAAACTTTGGTACCTTCCATACCGGATCTGATGTGACGTCAATTTCGTCATGTTTCAAGATTATGGTGTAATAGTGTCCGTTTTGATGTCAGCAAACCGTAGGGGCCCAGCAGGGTCGAAGCCTACTGGGCCATGGGTAATTTGAAAGTGAAAAGTGAGGCCCTGGAACGAAGGCTAAGAAGGAACGGGATAGGTTTTTAGTTAGTGAAAGTCTGACAAATTAAAAAAAAAAAAAATTTAGATCGTTTTAATCCCGTGGAGGGTCGATTCCGTACATGAAATACTATCGATTTGAAAAGATAAAATTAAAAAATACTTTTTTTCTAAAACTCGACTTAATATATGCATGTACGAAATTATTTTCTTTAAGCTTTATTTTTGTTTTACGTCAGCTGGGCGAATTCAATGACCTGTAGGTATTTAGTACGCAACAACCGACAACTATCTACAAGGTCATTGACTCGTTTACTTAAAGAAATTAATTTCGTACATGCGTATACACATTAATTCGAGTTTTAGAAAATAAGTACTTTATTTTCTTATTTTATCTTTACAAATCGATAGTGTTTCATGTACAAAATCGACCCTCTGCGGCATTAAAACGACGACGTCACAACATGGCAATCGATCCTATTCTCATTTGGAACGCATTGTAGTATGGTGTATGTGTCTACCTCGCCTCCCCCAAAATGTGGCAGAATAATTTTTCCAGTGATTCGTGCTTTGCCATCTCCATAGGTTAAATGCTCTAAGGTCGATATGGATAGATTAGATACGGGTGGCGTGTGCACATCGCGTCGCGTCGAATGTTCCTAATGTTATTATGGTATTAGAAATTAGTTAATTTGATTTGACTCTAATTAATCAAAAGACAAGTCTGGGGGCTTACTCTCGAGTTTAATTCCAATCGTTCGCATTGGAATTGTGACTTTAGGTACTCTTAAATTTGATGGTAGCGCCAAATTGGTTTAAAATTGCGTGACCACAGGCCAAGACCTATCCCCATTTTACTTAGTTTCCCAAAAAGGTCACGCAATTTGGCGCTAGCATCGAATTCAAGAGTACCTCGATTGGAATTAAACTCGAGAGTAAGACCCCAGATTTGTTCATTTGTACTTTGAGGGAATTCAACAGAATGGCACTTGCGGTTATATGCTTTGGTTGGAATTAACTAAGTAGGTTTAGTTACAAATTATATTATTATGTATATAGTTATTTATATTGGCTGTACTGTCGCATTAGGCTTTCCTGTAAAGATAGTATAAATTTGATAAAAAAATAAAATAATAATAATTTTAATTAATTTTCGACTATTAGAGGGTCTGCGATCCAACTAATGAAGAGTAAAGGGCTGGCTCTAATGGGAGCAGCACCCTAAACGACAAAAAGCACTCACCACATCTGCTTATAGTCTGGAATGACTGATTGCAAGATCAAAAAACAAAAAAAAAAAAAAAAAAAAAAAAAATAATTTAATACATAATAGCAGCAGCAGAGAGCAATGGTGGCCGAATGATAACGGCCCCGACTTACGAGTTGTAGGTCGCGGGTTCAAACCTAGCCAGACGCAGTACTTTGTGTAATTTATTTCATCACCACTGCTCTCAAAACGGTGAAGGGAAACATCGTGAGGAAACCGACATGTCCTAGAACCAAAAATTCGAAGACATGTGACATCCACCAACCCGCACTGGGCCTGCGTGGTGGGTTACGGCTCATTCCCTCTCCTAGAGAGGAGGCCTGTGTCCTAGCAGTGGGAACATTTAAAAGGCTGATGATGATGATGATTTGACTCAATACGTGTCGGGTCGCGTCGCGTTTCAATAATCTGCTGCCGCCTTTAGGCCTCAGACCTCTAAGCAATAGGAACTAATTTGAATTTCTTTCTCCATTTTTTCCAGACTCCTCTTAGAATGTCTCTCTTTCAAGAGAATACCAGTTTGACAGCTGACCTGCTCCACTTCGGAGCAGACCCACTGGATACTGATGACGACGATAGAACTGCTTTCCATATAGCTGCTGAGATGGCGACTGATCACCTTCAGATCCTGATCCATCATTGTCAACGGAATCCTAGGTACGTGATTTTATAATAATAATAATAAAGCCTGATATAGTGGTGGTGGACCGAAACGAGAGGCGTGCAATGATTGTTGACATATCCGTTCCGCATGACGAGAACCTCGTGAAAGCCGAGAAAGATAAACAAATCAAGTATATTGACTTGGCTCGCGAGGTTGTCGACATGTGGGAAGTGGATTCGGCGATCATTGTACCGATAGTCGTGTCGGGTAATGGCTTAATAGCCAAGAGCCTCGACCAACACCTTAGGAGGCTCTCGTTAGGCGGCTGGATCAAGGGCTTGATTCAGAAAGCGGTACTCCTGGACACGGCTCGTATTGTTAGGAGGTTCCTTTCTCTGGAGCCCTGACCGCCGGTAGCTTGGACCCTGTTCCCGATACCGGTGGGACACTATTTTTTATATTTTTAAATGTTTTTTTTTTATATATTATATGTTAAAAATATTTAAAAATGTAAAAAATATGTAAAACAAGAAATAAAGGAAATAATAATAATAATTTATTCATTACAGATAATACAATCCAATTATTGTTAGTAAAAATATACAACTTACAAACTAATGTTAGTACATATACATAAGTCAATTAAAAAATAAATTAAATTAAATAAAATAGCAATGTCAATAATATTAATAAGTCACAGAATTAATTAATATTAACAATTACACACTACACTACTTCTGGGCACGGTTTGAGGATAACACTTGCGTCCTCGTCCAGTGTTTCAAAAAGAGGCCATCAGTCCTATCCGCTACGGTTTTTAAGAGACTGTTGGCGCTGCCCCGCACCCGCCTCATCAGGGATGCGACACGCTTTCGTACGATTGCATAGAAGTCAACAATGCGTGCTTCCGCAAACATCCCTGATGCACTGCAGTGACGCGGCAGCCTCAACAAAGCCCTGTAAGCGTTATTGTACTGGACCCGCAGTGCGCTGTGTGTGGCGCTGTGTGTATTTTCTTAGTTTATATAACATTATTTTTAACCGACTTCAAAAAAAGGAGGTTTCTCAATTCGACCGTGTATAAGCGTTTTTTATAAAAAAAAACTAAAAAGATTAAAATAACTTTAATTTCGGAAGTCGGTGTTAAATTAGAAACAAACAATACCGAGAAACACCGACTTCCGAAATTGAAGTTATTTTAATCCTTTTAGTTTTTTTTTATAATGAAGTCGGTTTGTTTTTTGTAAAACGTTTTTAGTATAAGCCAAACCTGAAACACGTGCCTAGTATTTTTATGTAAAGAATCTATGTACAAAATTTCATAACTGTATCATGAAAAATCACAAATTTATAAGCTTTTTATACCTGGCTGTCTGCCCAAATACATGGTCACCGGGCCATCTGGGCGACTGAGGGGTTGTTTTGCTCCCGCACCCAGCTGTACACTGGAGCTAATGCCCGCTATGACCTGCCGTAACCTGTGTTGTACTTATTGTCGGTGGTGTCCAACTTATGAACTTTTTAAAATATTTTGGGAAAAAATTCAACATGGTGTAAAAATTATTGGAGTCTATTCAGTTACTGATTTTGAACAAACTATATTCAGGTTTCGCATATACTAAATATAATGTTGTATATGTATTTGTTTGGCTTATTCGGGAGAAAACTCACGAAGCAGTTTTCACCCGCGGCCGCCACGGTTGCGGGCCCGCGGCTTCGGTAGAATGCAAATATTTAAATAAAATTTAAAGCAATTTTCACGACGCGTTTTACGGCCGCGGTATGCGCGGTTTTACGCGGCTCCCGCTGCACCGGCGCCGCGGTTGTCTGCCGCCGCGGTGGCGAATTTACTGTGTCGTGAATTTTCAAATAAAATAGCCGTTTTCCCAGCCGCGGCGTCCGCGGGAGAAAACCGCTTCGTGAACTCAGTGCCTTCCCATGTGCTCCAAATTTTTTTTGTTCTCAACGGCTCCAAAATAATTTATGTATGATCACGTGTTAAACTCATGTTATTTACTCAAGCCCCAAGCGAACGCCGGCGTTCGCACACTTATTGTCTTTCTATTGTGTCTCTAATTACGGTATTCAAATGATTAAAATATTTTTTTGATTATTCACAGAAAAATTCTTCAGGAGAACGAACAGATATGGCATCCATCATTTGCTTTCAAAGGCGATGAAGAGTTGGTGCCTATACTTCTCACGTACATCAATAAATTATATGATAATCAAGGTAAGTTGAATTTATTCAGCCAGTTAGTCGGTAAGCAATGGGTGGCACACCGACCGTCCACGCGCGTCTCAAGGAGATGTCGGCAAAACCGTAGGGGCCCAGCAGGGTCGAAGGCTACTGGGGACATGGGTTCGCTTCTGAAAGGAAAACAAAACCCTCCTGGAATGCAAGGCATCGAAACATAGGAATGGGTTTTGGTCATTAAGTCTGTTCCGCTCCACCCAAGAGCGGGAGAAGTCATCGTATGATTTTCCACCTATAAAAAAGCCAGAAGTAAAACATCGCTGTAATGTATTGCAGATTCGTTACGGGCTAGCATCATCAATCAGAAAACTTGGTTTCGAATGTCACACATATACACTACTTATAGTCACTGCTAGACAAGGACAGAGATAAGAGCCGGCGCTGTCGTGCGAGCGAAATAGCGTTAGCCGCCGAATGTGTGTGACCGTCGCGATCAATGTGAAATCGTGACAATTGGAACAATTTCAGCGGTCCACACACTAGAGCAGTGGTGGCCGAGTGGCCCCGACTTACGAGTTGTAGGTCGCGGGTTCAAACCCAGCCAGGCGCATTACTTTGTGTAATTTATTTCATCACCACTGCTCTCAAAACGGTGAAGGAAAACATCGTGAGGAAACAGGCATGTCTTAGAACCAAAAATTCGAAGACATGTGACATCCACCAACCCGCACTGGGCCCGCGTGGTGGATTACGGCCCATTCCCTAGAGAGTAGGCCTGAGTCCCAGCAGTGGGAACATTATGAGGCTGATGCTATGCTATGCTAATACATATTAAATTACCTTTGTTTTTCCAGGTTACACCCCCCTCATGCTGGCCAGTAAAGTGGGCAAATATAACAATGTCATGACGTTAGTAGAAAGCTGTCGGGCAACCGTCAATCTGACGATGCCCAACAGTGGGAATACGGCGCTTTACCTCGCTGTGGGCGCGGCTTGTATGGACGCAGCTGGTAAGTGAATATTTTTATAATATTTGGCACACAAGTTGAACCGTCATGGCGGTTGACCTTGTATGCGCAGTAACCGATTTTCGGGTTTCAATCGAAATGTGGGGCTGCGCGTAACCGTAGTATTGGATTCAACTTATTTGCCGCGTACTATTGATGGCGACTGGTTGACTGGCCTGTTGGTCTAGTGGTTAGTGCCTTAATGGACCTGATTGCTATGCCGGAGGTCGTGGGTCCGATTCCCACCTAGGACAAATGTTTGTGTGATGAACACGATCATTTGTTCAAGTTGTTTTCATCATTTCAAGTATTCATATTTAGAAAAAGTTTGCAATATCGTCTGAAAATGTCTGAAAAACAGTTCTTTTTACCAACTGAAATATATTTTTTCTTTAATTTCGTATCCAATGCGCCACCTGAAGATATTAACTCACAAAGTTGAAACTTTGCACGAACATTTTTCAGACTATGGGTCATTCATTGATAATCCAGGATAATCGAAAATAAAAAAAAAAGTTTTTTTCGCTCCACCCTACCGGACAAGTCGCTATGTAGTCAAAATACAAATGTCAAAACGAGCCTTTTATTTTTTGACAACTTTATCTTTCATTAAAAATATAATAAAACTATTACTAAACATATTTCTTCTTTCATTTTTCCAGAGAGAGGCAACAAAGCAAAAATCGTAGATCATTTCAGCAAAACCGTCGAAATCCTTGTAGAAAATGGCGCAGATCCCGGCATCGATAACTTTGCCGGTTCTAGTGTCAATGACCTTTTGACAGAATTCAACATTGCCGAACTATCCATGCTTGTAGCTAATAAGTTGACTTCGATACGATATTTCGATGGTCAACTACCAAATGGAATAAAAGGAAGCGATTTCATGTTATTCAAAGATGATAACGGCAAAGTTAATTTGTTAGATATGAAGGACGAAAGAGGGAAAAAGGCTGTTAAAGAATCCTCAGTTAAACCTCCTACCGTTATAAATCCTCCTGTCAAAACACCTCCAGTTAAAACCAATGTAACAAAACCAACGGTGACTAAAACAAAATCTACTCCCATTATAATAGAAAATGTCGAATACAAACCAATAGTCAAAGTTAATAATTCTACAGCTACCAATTCTAAAGAAACTCAATCATTACTGAAACAACCGGTCAAAGTAGATATGGTTAAACTCGATAATACTTCCTCAAATGACTCGAATGCCACTCAAAGCTTAAAACCGCTTGTCAAGAATTTCAAATTAAATAAACCACTCATAATAACAGCTGAAATGAAAAATAATAAAAGGAAATTGGATATTGTTGTTGATTCTGGTAAAAGTAAGAAATCTAACAATAATGACTAACCCCGGATTGGGTAATTCGAAGAATGACTGCTGTCATTTTTTGACACATGGACGTGAACTACAACAGGAGGAGTGGAGAGAAATACTGGAGATAACAAAAGGTGAAATGAGGAGTACAGCTATCAAATCGTTATGCCTCTCCCACCAATATTGGGGTCGGTTTCCAGTCTTATCGGATGCAGCAGAAGCATATGGAGGTACTGGAATACTTCTGGCATAGATCCATCATCATCATCATATCGCCACAACGCGCGGTCCTGTGCATCTCGCATCCATCGGATTCTCCCGACCAGGTCATCGGTCCACCTCGGGGAGGCCGCAGCGTTGTCTTCCGGTACACGGTCGCCACTCCAAAACCTCAGAAGATTAGCTAGCAGAATTCACTAAATGGTTAAGTTTCGAAGCAAGAGTGCACCTTGTCCTTACTATCTATCTACACCGTAAAATTTTGGTCGTTTTAATCCCGCGGAGGATCAATTAGGTACATGAAACACTATCGATTTGTAAAGAGAAAATTAAAAAATAAAGTACTTTTTTTTAAACTCGAATTAATTTAAGCATGTACGAAATTAATTTCTTTGAGTAAACGTCAGCTGAGCGAGGCCAATGTACTGTAGGTAGTTAGTACGTAACGACCGACAACTACCTACAAGGTCATTGTCTCGTTTACTTAAAAAAAATAATTTCGTACATGCGTATATTACCTCGATTTTTAGAAAAAAAGTACTTTATTTTTCAATTTTATCTTTAAAAATCGATAGTGTTTCATGTACCGAATTGACCCTCCACGGGATTTAAACGACCAAAATTTAACGGTTTATACTATACATATTTTTGTCTGTTTGTTACGCCATCATGCCATTTTACTACTAAAGCAATTTTGTGAATTTCGGTGGATGAATGCTTTTTGTAACAGTACCTACGCTCCTTTGGGAGCATTTCTGACGGTAGTCACAGTACAAAAGACAATCTACATACGTGTCGCGCTCGAGCAACGCACACATAGACAGCGCTCACACACACGATATCTTGTACGTGACTAAACCGTGCTAAACCAGCGCTAGATCCAGGGTTGGAAAAAATCATGATTTTTGAAAAAAATCGAATAAGTTACGATTTTTTGAAAAAAATCGAATAAAGTACGATTATTTGAAAAAAATCGAATAAAGTAAATTTTTTTGAAAAAAATCGAATAAAGTACGATTTTTGAAAAAAAAAAATCTAATTAACCACGTTTTTTTTTATTTTTCGTTTGATTATTAAATTTAACTATAGTTTTGCGCAAAACGGAACGCAACTTCAAGGGATTGCGCGTGCACAGCGCGGGTTTTCTTTTTCGTCTGACAATTGACTGCCAAGCAAAAGGGCAATCCCCGTGTAGTGTTTTGTTTATTTCGCTTGCAATTACGGTCTTACTTTCGTTCTAACAAGCATTCATTCGTTCAGTTTTGTTCACTGTTATTGCTGTGATGCGTGCGTCACCAATTTATCATAAATAAAATGCCTCGCCAAAGAGATGGGATTATGGCACATTTCACAGAAAAATTTGGGCTATATGCAACAAATGTAAAAAAGAAATTCAAGGTCTGGTTGCGACAATGAAAATACATACACGTAAAGTGCAAAAATAATATTCCGAACACTGGATCATTAATTTTAAGTAACCGACTGGGAATTGAAAAGGCTGGAAAACTACTTTTTTTATTATAAATATTCTATGAATGATATTGATTTCTCAGATTTAAACAACCCTAGTATGTAACTTAATTATAATTTCTAAATCTGTTTTTATGTTGATTTCTGTGAAAGAAAGTGAAATTAAACATTTTTGATTAAATCATTGATTTTTATAAAAAATAAATTTTATTTAAATCGTGATTTAAATCAAAATGATTCATTCATGCCAACCCTGGCTAGATCACAGTACGTTCTCAAGCGACGGCCGAGCGTAGGTATAAAAAGTGAAGTACATACATGAGATTGATTTCTGTACCTATTTATTTTGTGGTAGAGTGGTGATGCTACTGGCAACTGGCACTGGCTTGAATAACGCGGCTTCTGCGGTTCAAATGAATTCAAAGCGAGGTTCCCGAAATTTTGCTTCACTCATCGCAAATCCGCACCCACGTGCGTTGTGTCACACATCAATCGTTTCTTCCTATCGCGCCAAATAGCTTCGCGATCGCATTCGCGTTGATTCGCTTACGTAAGACCACATAACCGCCGATTAAAACCAATTTTTTTTTAAAACCAAGTTTTTAATGATTTAGTATTGTACTAAAAATTATATAAAAAATATCAATTTATACGATTTTCGCGAAATGGAATGAAAAACAAAACGGGTATTATACAAAATTAGGATATATATTTGTTTTATAAATGGTAAGATTATTGTGTAAAAGGAATTCTTTTTTAATTTAATTAAATCTGTAACCGCTCGCGTCGGATTGGTCCCACGAGTATTTTCGTGTCCTATTCGCCAGGGTCGTGTGTTCGCGACTGGGTACTCCATCTCGTTTAGCTCTTCAATCCCCATAGGTGACAAGAGCTGACGAGATGGAGTATTTGGTCGTGGATGTGCGACCCTGGCGGAATAAACGCGAGTGTTTCTGTCGGATATCTCTGACGTGGGTGGTAAATTGGTTAGGATTTTTTTTGGTTGGTATTGGTATGTTTGGAAATGTACTGTCAAATTAGGCTAGCGAATTTAAGAACTATGATTTTAAAAGTTACTTAGCTGGCTTAGGTATATATTAGAGCTAATTAAAATTACTTTTAAACGACTGACGAGGTTCGTATGTATTTTTAAAATTAGCCCTTTAAATGATTTGATTTACCTTTAATTTATATTAAAAAAAAACTATGATTTGAAATACTTATACTCCAGTCGCGTTACGATTAGACCTTTACACAAAACTTTTTTTACTGTACGTTCATCCAGTTAGGGGTCGTTCAAGTATTACGTAGCAATTTTTTTGCAAATATTACTCCCCCCTCCCCCTCGTCAGCAACAGTAAGCAAAGATCTAACCCTCCCCCCACAATGCTTACGTAAACATTGCTCAGGGATATGTGTCTGTCTACTCATTTTCATGTGATTTTGGAACATCGAGATTGTTCTCTTAAAAAAAAAACTACTGACGAAATCACCATCCAGACCCCACATGTCATCAAAAATAAGCAAAGCGAAGACCCCCCACCCCCTGTAGTGCTTACGTAATACTTGAATGGCCCCTAAACTGTTCTACTGGCTGTACTATGAAGTACAGTTAAGTCACTTTGACCCTAGAGATCTTTGGCCTAAGCTTAGTAACCAATAGAAAAAAAAAAGTACGAAACAAAAAGGTAAATACGTGCTGCGCACAATTTAAATTTAAATTGTTTTTATTTCACATAGGCCTACATGGGCACTTATAAAACGTCAGAAGCTAGCGCGCGGTTTTAATTGGCCGTTTCCTATGGAGAAGAACCGGCAAGAAACTCTATGGTTATTCTTTTAAAAAAAAGGTTGATCTTACAACTTTAATTTTTGTTCACCGTGAAATTGTAGTGGTTGTTTTCTCGCGGCAGAACGACTTGCCATAAGGAGTACTTTCGAAGCATACAGTAAAAAAAACTTTTTACAAAAAAAAATAACCGCCCTCACTAAAAAAAATACACTAAAAGGATCAAAATCATTTTAATTTCGGAAGTCGGTGTTTCTCGTTATTGTTTGTTTCTTATTTAACACCGACTTCCGAAATTAAAGTTATTTTGATCCTTTTAGTGTATTTTTTTTAGTGACGTCAGTAATTATTGTTTTGAAAATAGTTATTCTTTTTTTTTTTACTTTCACTGTATGCTTCGAAAGTACGTATTATGGCAAGTCGTTTTGCCACGGGCAAACAACCACTAAAATTTCACGCTGTATTTTTATTTTACAATGGTATTATGAACAAAAAATACATAATAGAAAAAGAAAATCACTATCTGTGCATGGTCAAACGCGCATAACTGCATAACGCTGCGATTTTTACATTGAAACAAATGGCAACACGGGACTGTATTTACTATTTTTGTATTGGTAACCGAGCTATACCCAAAGTTATACTTCAGGGCCAAATTATCACAACTTTACGGTATATCACTTTGTCTAGAACTTTGAGATGAACTGGCCATTCTTTCTATTGAAACTTAATTCTGTGTTACAACAGCTTCAGTTTAGCCTGTTAAAATTGTCTTGACTATACACAATTACAACTTATACACACGAGCGGCAAGTTGCCAATGGCTGAGGTAACAGTACCTCTACCATGAGTTTTAAGCAATAGTATTCGTCGCTACTCGATATCGACGCCGTAAATATTTTGTATGGCAAATTTTGGTTCTGCAAGTGACCGCTAGAGGCGCTGCAAAATTTGCCATACAAAATATTTACGGCGTCGATATCGAGTAGCGACGAATACTATTGCTTAAAACTCATGGTAGAGGTACTGTAGCCGTCGACGCGTCGGTGATAACCGTCGACTCACTGACACTTGACACATGAAGGCTGCCGCTGAACTTCATTTGTTGGAATGTCGACGTGTCAACAGCTGCCGTCGATGTGTCGACGGCTGCATACCTCTGCCGTTGGCAACATGCAGCTCATCTGTATTAGTTCTTACTGGTATTTTTAGTTTGTTCGAGGTATACATAGAAATGTATTTGGTTTTTTTTTCTTATTTTTTTTATATTTGTGTGAATACCAATGCAATTACTTATATATTTCTCGGTGTAGTAGTTTTTTTTTTGTAATATTTAATTATATAATTATTATTATCGTGAAAGTGGCTTAACTAAGATTGTGTATTTAGAATAATATTTATTTTAAGGTGTTAAGAATTCGGGATATTAAGTAGTAAAAATTCTTATTTTTTGTTTAATTTTTTTTTTTCTTCTACAACTCTTCAATAAAACCGGGCAATACGCACTTTGACCGGCGATATTGAAGGGCAATGTTGATAATAGCCGACTGCTGTTTTAAGTTGATTTCATTATTCTATAAGATGATTAAGTTAAGTTTTTTATTATACCAATTTATTAAGGTATCGTTTTTACTTTTTTAGTAGTTTAGTAAAATTCAGTTTTTGAGCATTACATGGTATAATAATATTAATGTTACTTCAAGCAGCTATGTTATATTATATAATAATTGTAGCATCTAGTAATATTCTTATTTTGACACCAAGTTAATTAAGAAACTAATAATGTCGAATCTTGGATAAAATAAAGCAATATAAGTAATATTTACGCACTTTGACTAGTTATTGTTAGAAATACTAAATTGGACGACATTTTAACTGCATAAATGATTAAAGACATGAATATTATTATTAGTTATTCTTTCTATTAACTGAATTATGTTTTTATAACCATCCATTTTTTTTCCTAGCGTTAGGTACATGCAAACATTATGGCTGCTCATTAAATGATTATTCTGTCAGGAGTTTCTGCCAAACGCTAAGTGCAGGTCAGTGCAGATAATGTCATTGCCATACATTTTGTTTTTAGCGTTTGGCGGGAATGCTAACAGATAAGTTATTTGTCTATGGGGTCCGAATGTAAGGCCTAAAACCGCGTTAAGCAGGCGCCCGCAACGTGCTTGTGCAGTGTCGCTAGTTGAACTTTAACGATGTGCATGTAGTCGTGGCAAAAAGTGCGCGGGGCCCGGCCCTGGGATAATTCACTACAGCAAAATTTAAAGGGTGAGAAGTAATTTAAGTACTAGTGAAAAGCGTACTTCACAGGCGCCATTTTGAATCGATGTATGTCAAACTGCACGAAATATTTTATATAGGGTGACTGGTAATTAGTGAACACGTGATTGTAGTCATGATAACAAACAACTTTTACTACGGGATCAAACCTGAAATCGTGAAAAAAATCTGCTGCTCAATACACTTGTGTTCGCCTGGTCAAAATGTAATGAACTTGGCTGATTTTTTTTGCGATTTCAATTTTGGTCCCATAGTAAAAGTTGTTTGTTACCATGACTACAATCACGTGTTTAAGTATCGGTCCCTAATTTACCAGTCACCCTATTTACCCAACAGATTTGTTTTTTTAGGTTTGGTACCTAGTTAATTTTTTCATTATATGCTCGTATATTTTCTCATGTAATGTCTGGAGAAAAAATAGATGGTTATAAATACAATACGCTGCGTATAAGTTGAACCAAAATGGCGATCGACGTTCAATGCGCAGTAACAGATTTTCGGATGTCAATTGAAGCGGGGGCTGCACGTAACCGTAGCAAGGACGGCCATTTTGGTTCACCTTATTTGTCGCGTACTGTACGATGTGTGTAGCAAAGTGATGTGTGGTGTGATATTTTGTGTCTTGTTATCGAAACATATTCTTAAACTTTAATTAACTATACATAACAATGTCTAAACTAGTTTTATTACAACAATTCCAAATTATTTTTCGTTCTTTTTTTTATTGTAACCTGGATCCTAGGGGCCGTTCAAATACTACGTAAGCAGATTTTTAACCCCCCCTACCCCCTCGTCAGCAAAAGTAAGCAAATCTCTCACCCCCACCCGATGTTAACTCACGTAAACAGGGTTAGGGTAGGTACTGCTGACGTTATCACCATCCAGACCGCCCATCCCCCATGTCATCAAAAATAAGCAAAGCAAAGCCCCCCCCTGTAGTACTTACGTAATACTTGAATGGCCCCCTACTGAAAATTAGTACCTACTATCCGTCATCTCCTTAGCTTATTTCCAACTAGCTTGGGGTCGGCTTCCAGCCTAACCAGATGCGTCTGAATGCCTGTGCTTCACATGAAGCGACTGCCTATCAGACCTCCGCAGCCTACTGACTGGGCAACACGATACTCCTTGAATAGACTGATGATCAGACTTTCTGGTATCTGACTCTGATTTATTCGCAAACAAAATTTTAGTATAGCATCAGCCGTAAAATGTTCCCACTGCTGGGACACAGGCCTCCTCTCTAGGTGAGGAAATGGGCCGTAATTCACCACGCGAGCCAAGTGCGTGTTGGTGGATGTAACATGTTTCGAATTTTTGGTTCTAGGACATGCCGGTTTCCTCTCGATGTTTTCCTTCACCGTTTTGAGAGCAGTGGTGATGAAATAAATTACACGAAGTAATGGGCCTGGCTGGGTTCGAACTTACAACTCGTAAGTCGGCCACCACTGCCCCCCTAGCCAATATATATAGCCGATGGCCACGCCCCCAAATCGTTTGTTCGAACAAAGGAGTTGGGGGCGTGGCCAACTCCAAGCGTTAACGCATAACGAAACTATTGTAACTTGGCTAGAGGGGCTGCTCTGCCGTTATCAATCGGGCACCACTGCTCTCCGTTCACGAACGTGTAAGTTACTTACAATATACAAGATATTCAGATCCGGAATAATTATTTGTAGGCGATGCAACTTAGTGCGGGAATCAAACCCACGACTCGCAGCACAGTAACTGATTGCTCTACCGCTGTGTCAACCTAATCGTGTATGGGGATAAATGTTTTTTTTTGTATATACTAGTGCTTGACTACAATCCCACCTGATGTTAAGCAGTGATGCAATCGTTGATGGTGAGGCGCACTAGTTTATTTAGAGCCTATTCACTCTAGCCTTGAAGACACCTAAATTATAATCGGACGGGAAGACTGCAGCAGGCAAACTGTTCCAGTCCCTCGATGTACGCGATATAAGCGACGAGGCAAAACGCTTAGTCCGTACCGTAGAAGTTTCAACAACATAAGGGTGGATATTCGCCGTCCGTCGGGTTGTCCGATAGAAGAACTTAGATGGCGGAATATTCATTTTGCAAGTAGGTTTTAAAAACACTTTTACAAGTCAATTTTTTTTTCCGTCAGTTTAAACTAGATGAGGCTGGTGTGTCCTAGCTGACTATCCTGAGAAAAAACACCGAAACAAACTCAGGAGTCAAAGTCTTTGGTTGTTTGGATGAGCAAATTTTGTGTGTGTAGTGTTAAAAAATAGAATAGAAATACTTTTATTCGAGACAGACACAGCACAACGGTTACAAACATGAAATAATAATAATAAAAAAAAAACACAAATGTACAGAGTACACTGAGCGTACCCGCACCGAAAGGGTGACCACCTCAGCATTTGCTGGGCGTCAGACACCCAGCGCACGGACGAGGGTAAATAAATAAATAAATACATAAATAACTACTCACCCACACACACACACACACATACTCTCTGTTCTCACTGGGTAGGTGGATGAATAAAGGTCCTTACTTGTATCTCCAGGTGTATTTCGTCCTCACACAAAACACAACAACACAGATATTTAGAAAGCGCTAAATAGCCAAGCACAAGCTGATGTACAATAGCAGCGATCATAAAGTCTTTATAAGCACAGCGGTAGGTGGCCGCGGGTAGGTTTCTCATCACTTATATATTATAGGCGCGAGCGCACGTAAGTTCAGCGGACAGCGTAGATCGTGACTGGCGAGAAACGAATATATCAACGCGGCGGTAGATGAAAATATATCGCCTGCACGTCATCGACGATGCGCGTGTCCTATGTTACGTTATGCTGTGTGCATCTTGGGTATGTGGGTAGTCCAATTAAGTTAATTTGGATCTGCCTTCCCAAGATGGCCGCCCCGCTACTATCGACTCGACGCTCCGCTAGAGTGACAGTGTCAAGCTGTCACTCTTGACATTGGCATCCTAATGTGCGCCGACATATGTATTTGTAAATATATATAAATAAATGTAGGTGATATGTATATATTTATTGTTTACGTGTAATGTGTAATCTGTGTAAATATATGTGAGTCGCCCACAAGTCTATACAGTAAATATATATTGGTCAAGTCATATGAGGACCATGCAGATTTGTCTGAAATGGTCTTTTGAAGAAAGAACCATACAGATTTGAGTGGACCTATTCGCTATTCGCAAAGCTCAACTCAGGACTACTAAGGAGCTCAAGAGAAGAAGAAGAGAAGAACGTTTATTAAAAGTAATAAAACACATATTTATATCTTACACCTTCATTTATTTACAAATTACGAACAATTTTAATATTAAAAAATATAATTAAGTGATGTTCTAAATTACTGAATTTGAGCAACAATCGTTTAGTTCCGTGACTTGGCCCGATTTCAAAAACTTGGCCTAATACCTCTTGACCTGTGTCGGAAAATTGGCCAAATTTTACATATAGCCCGTTTTTGAAACTTGGCCAAGACTTACATAGTCATGTTTACATTTTAAAACTTGGCCAAAGCATGAGGCCAAGAATTATAATGATGGATACGTCGTATTAAGTGAGAAACAAAAAAAAACTTATTTATTAATTAAAAACCGACTTGAAAAATAGTGAAATAATGCTTTGTTCCCAATAATATTTCTATTTATGATCCAAACAGAAGAGTGAAAATTTGTTAGTCAAATTAATTTTAATATAAATTGCATTTCAAAAAAACATAGATTATTCTACTTTGGAAGAACATTGGTCAATGTGGTCATGAAAATCTAGAGTCAATATCTTCAGTCATGAGCAAATTTTTATCAAAAATATACCTACCTAATTTTTTCAATGAGATTGGTACATTCATTTCGTTTCTCTGATGTAAGTAGAAATTAAGAAAACGTATATTACCTTTTTTATTAGGTACTGATAGACACTTCCTTAACCACTATCTCACCGGAGAGTAAGCGATGATGTGATCAACGAAACTAATTTGTGACTTTATAGAAAACATTTTTAGTGTAAAGTTGGCACCGATAAAAAATCTTATTTTATAGAATCATGATGTTTTCTTAACGTCTACTTACATAAATAGAAACAAAGTACTTTTAAACTTGTTAATTTTTTTGTAAAATCCGGGTAAACGTAACTTTTCTCTTGCCTTCAAGAACAAATTTTGATTCAAAAATATAATGGAAGACAAGTTTTATGTTTAAGTGCTTGCACTTCAGTCGATATCCGAAATGATATATTGTCAGTAGTACATGACAATTTCAATCCAGGTTAAATAACGGTGAATTTGACAGGTCGAGCCTATGTCAAACATTTTTCAAAAACTCGATGTCATTTACATCGTGCACTCATATTAATGTCAAATAGGTGTATAAGTGTTCAAAATAGTAACCATGTAGCACCGTTTTAGTTGCCTCGTTAAGTCAGCAGGTATGGTTGCAAAACCATAATATAATTGTCATTGTCTTTTTATATTCCTAAGTACGTATTCCGAAATAGTTTCTTGATATTTTCTAATTGAAAAACTATTCGTAAGAGCCTGAACGTGCAAATGTTAACTTGGCTTAAACTTGGCCGATGTCAACAACACTATATGAAATTCTAAAATAATATTTGTTCTTGTAAATTTGTTGCCAAGTTATATCAATATGACATTTGAAACTTGGCCGGTTGTTTTTCGTTCTGAAATAAACACTAATCATTATTATTTGTTCTTGTAAATGTGCTCCCAAGTTATAGTATTTCAAAATAACATTACTTTTGGGCCAAGATTTTTAGGTTATAATTTGCACGCCCAGAAATAGAAAAACCTTAAAATATACGTAGTAACCGCTCCTTTTATATAAAACTACGAAACTTTGATAATTGGTAAAAATATATTAAGCTAAGAAATCTAATGGACGGACCCACAAGTAATAGACTAGCAACTATCGGTAAATTAGTTTTTTTTATAAAAAAATAATAATTTTCTAAACGCTACATTTTTTATCGATACATCGACTAAACCTTTCAGTCGAGCTTTACAGTAGTCAAAGATAAAAGATTTATTTTGTAAAATTAAGACTAAAGAATTTAGTCGATAAAAAATATCGATACTTTCGCAGTCCCAACTATAACACCTGTCTTATTTTTATAACCGATACATTTAGATTTTAATGGCAACCCGAAGCCCAGAGATTAAAAATAAAGTAAATGTTGCCACGCTATCGGTTGAAATTACGACTAAAGATGTTTTAAAGGCAAAAATCTTTCTCAAATAAATTGAATATAACAAAATAAAACTTAGCTATTTATTGTTAGGTATAAATAGTCACCATTATTTTGATCATTGTAATTTAAAAATAAATACTCAAAGCACTATTTTAGCTTGAATATCATAATCAAACCATTTTAGTCGTAATTAACCCTAGCGAGCTCTACCAATGAATATTTACAGATTAAATTATACAGTCATAGTGATAAATGTGATAATGTCAACGTCAGTTTAAAAATAAAATAAAAATTTCTTCATGATAATATGATAAAGTTTACAATATTTTGTTCAATGTAATTCTACTGCATAATTTGATACAAAAACATGGAATATTTGCTATCACATTCGAAGACACTTAGTAAAGGAATTTTAGAGTATTTTGAACTGAAGGCGGTAATTTTTTTGTTTTTATTTGAAATAACGGACTATTGATTGTTCTAAATTTGAAAATCTGACGTACTGTGTTACCAAGTTACGAGGCTACGGAGGAAAGCGGTGTCACCGCCTTCACTTCAAAGGTCTGATTTAAAAAGTAAGGTGGTATAAAAATAATCGCAAATGCTAAATACGTTCATAAAAAGTTAAATTATGAAATCACTCTTTGAATGCTGGTTATCATGCACTTGCGATTTAAAAACGCGATTAGTTGAAAAAACTCAATCTCAAATTAATATTTAAGATTCAGTTTGGAGAATTTCTCTTGTAGAATTTAATGTGATGTCTAAAAACATGAGATTCTTTAAAAAATTGAGGCAGGCAATAAAAAAATAAAAATAAAATTGAGAGTAATAAGTAATAGAAAATATTTACAGCAAAAATAAAATCCTTCTTAAAATTAAATAAGTCACATAACCGCACGACTAAACCGCAAATGCATTACAGCTTTAACAGTGTTACCAACTGAAAAAAAAACCGTATCATTATGATTAAATTATAAAAATGATCCTTTCTATTCGATGTCTTGATAATTTTCCATTACTGATATTTCATTTAAAATACTGAGTACATTTATCTTTGAAATTGAAAAAAATTGCGTCTATGACAGCCATTTTAGCCTTTTCATTGCTAAAAAGGATAAAATAATCATGCTCATATTTTGACAGAACAATAATTCACTATATCAGACGTCAAATTAAATGTCAAAGATATCAAACAATGGTAATTGTTTAAAAACTCACTGCCTTAAGACTTTAGTCGCCATATTGGATTTTTTTGGTTTGGCAACACAACTGTAATATAGATTAAAAATACTTTGTGACTACAGATTATAAATCTAAAATTAAAACTAGGTAAGAAGGTATTTCAGTTATATTTTCTATATTCGTATGTAAAAATCACTTTTATTTAATATCATTTAAACTTGCCTCTACCGAGGTCTGAGATTCGACTCCTAGGCAAGTGATTTTCGAAAACGAATATAAATTAAACGTAGTCTTAAGACAGTTTTCTTTTAGAATGAATTTCTGAAAAGCTGAACTGTTTGATCTGAGGTGAAAGGTATTATCATATTTTTAAGTGTTAATTGTTAGCCTTTTTAACCTCTAATTTGATTAAAGTCTATTTTAATTCTTCACTAAAATGTTATTTCGGAGGGTTTCTAAAAAGGTTTGAAAATAATTACATTTGTTACACATTTCCACTTCAACATTTACAAAAAAAAAAAAAAAATACAATCTAACCAAAACTTACAAAACGACACTTCAACATCAAACTAAGTTTAAAAAACTTCAAGTTTACAAAATTACATTTCAACACCAACTAAGTTTACACCACTTCTACCAAGTTTACAAAAATAACTTTTATCGTCAATACAGTTTACAGAACTTCGCCAAAAGTTCAAAATATAATGACCTTTTGAAATCAACTAAGTTTACAGAAATGACTTTTCAACCTCACCCAAATTTTTAACGCTAGCTGATCAGAAATTCATGAATAACAGTACATGATGAGGGGAACTGTCCTTACGATTATCTTCTGCTATTAAGTTCATAGCCGTTGCTGTCCTTGCTGGGGGTCTTGGCTGGTGGTGGTTTGGCTACCACGTGACCTTCTAGTCTTAACGTGCTTTGGCGGTGGGATGACCTGGAAAAAAAGCATTCCAAACTCAAAACCTGACCTAATTCATTGGATTAAACTGACTAAAGGCACTTGAACAGTTATTTACGAATACTGACAAATGCTTGGACTGACTGGACAGGTCCACTCAAATCTGTGTAGTTCTTGCCTCATAATATATGATTTGACTATTGTTTGCTGTATAGACTTTAAAACAGGCCTGAGTTTGTTTCGGTGTTTTTTCTCAGGGTAGTCAGCTAGGAAACACCGGCCTCATCTAGTTTAATTTGACGTGTAAAAGTGTTTTTAAAACCTATTGGCAAAATAAATATCATTATAATTTAATTGTCAAAAAATGGAATCTCGTCGTTTGTTTCAAGGTGTAAGATTTTTCTACAAAGGTCTTAAATATATTCATCATACATTTTGTCTGGTTGTAATTATTATTATATTTAGCCTGTACTGTCCCAATGCTGGGCAAAGGCCTCCCTCCATTCTTTCCAATTATAACGGTAATAATAATAATAAAACATTAATTCAGATAGCGTCGATAGCAGGTAAGTGCATAGGTTCGGCGGTGTGTGTGTGTTCAACATTTGAAAAGTGAATATAAATGGTCTATTTGAAAGAAATGCTTTTGATTTAATTGACTCACCTAATAAGACAAGTGACAGCTAACAGGATGAGCAGTATCCCCAGCGCGGAGAGGCCGTAGCTGAGCGCGTTGCGGGCGATGGGCGGCACCTGCGTGGCCAAGCGCAGCAGTGACGTCACCTGGTCGGGCAGCTCGTCGATACCCTGGGGGGAGGACGGTAGGGGTTAGACGATTCTACAAAGCCTTGAGCACAGGCGTAATCAGCCTTGCATTTTGGAGAGTGTGCGCAGGAATTGCATACTAGATTCCTCCATCTCATTTCTACCATCGGACAACCACCGGCGAATATCCACCCTTACGTTGTAGAAACTTTCATGGTCCGTACTAAGCGTTTTGCTTCGTCGTTTAAACCGCGTACATCGAACGACTGGAACAATTTGCCTGCTGCGGTCTTCCCGTCCGATTACAATTTATGTGTCTTCAAGGCAGTGACAGTGGGTCATAGTCAAAACTGTTTTTAGCGAGTGTGTATGGTGGTGAGTGCGGGTGCGTGGAAATAAAAGTCACTACGCTTGTACGTACTCACGATTTACTCGAACTACGAGAACATCCATACACGACACATATGACACAGAAGGAGTACAAACAGGAGACACACACACGATAGTTACAACACAGTACAGAAGTTCACAATAACAATAAAAGTTCGCGTAACAGTATACGGCAAGTAAATCACGGGCGCGGCGCAGGCGGTAAGCGGCGAGGTCTGTGTCCGACTGACCTCCGTTCGTCAAAAAGTAAATGAGGTCACCTGGCCGCTCCACCGCTCGCGCTCGCGGCCCGCGGGCTTGGGCCACCGACACCATCCGACATTATAATGTTGAACATTATAAATGCCGTGAATGTTGTGTTGTGTAATTATGATAAACGTAAATACTAATATAAATAATAATGTGACTGTGTTTATGTTTGTGTTGTAATTGTTAAGTCTTGTGTAGGTTTATAATAAATGTAAATAAACTATGTGGTAGGGGTGAACCCTACATCACCCCCCTCCAGAGACCGTCAAGGGCGATAAAAATCAGGAAACCTGACATGACGACCAGAGCGAGTGGTGTACTCCTTGCTACTGCTAGGTGGAATGACTTCCTCTGGGTCAGCTTTGTCTGCCAAAATATAAGCTGGCTTCAGGCGGTCGATTGAGACCGTGACCTCTCTGCCCTTGAATAATATTTTGAAGACTTTGTCTCCCCTTTGCAGAACTTTGTGAGGACCTGTGTACGCTGGTTGTAGCGAGCCACGTAATGCGTCTTCACGAAGGAACACGTGATCAGTGGTCTGCAGATCCTTATAAATAAAAATGCTGGTCTTGTTGTGGCGGGATGCTGGAGTAGGTTGCAGGTTTTGAGCGAACCTGCGTATGCGGGCAGCGAAGTCTGTGACGTCGGTCGTTCCTTCGTCACTAGGTGCGAAAAACTCACCTGGGAGCCTTAGTGGTTCGCCGTAAACTAGTTCGGTTGAAGACGCTTGGGCATCCTTTTTGTATGCGCTCCGTATACCAAGCAATACCCACGGCAAGGACTCTGTCTATGTGCCACTCGCATGGCACATGATGGACGCCTTGAGCTGGCGATGGAAGCGCTCCACCATGCCATTGGAAGCTGGATGGTATGCCGTTGTCCGTTTGTGCTGAAATCCAGCCAATTTGGACAATTGTTCGAACAGGGCCGACTCAAACTGTCGACCCCTGTCCGTCACTATGTCTGTGGGACAGCCAAACCGGGCAATCCATCCGGATAGCAGCGCTTTAGCTACTGTCTCGGCAGTTATGTCGACGATAGGTACGACCTCTGGCCACCTGGTAAAACGGTCGACTGCCGTCAGACAGTACCTAAAGCCTTGCGAAATTGGAAGTGGGCCCACAAGATCGATGTGGACAATGGTGAACCTTGCACGTGGGAGGTGATACGTCCCTAATGGCGCAGAAACGTGTCGGCTCACTTTGGCCCGCTGGCACTCAAGACAAGCTCGTGCCCACTCTCTACAGTCTCTCCTTATGCCTGGCCAAACGAAGCGTTCTGCGATCAATTTGGCAGACGCTGAGACACCAGGGTGGCTGAGGGAGTGCAAGCTGTCGAAGACTTGCTTTCGTAGCATAACGGGCACAAAAGGTCTGGGTGGCGTTGTACTGACGTCACAGTACACAAATGTACGCTCCCCTGGGACCTGCACCTTCTCCAACACTAGCGATGATCCTCCCTGGAGTAGCTTGGAGAGCTCGGGATCCGTAGTTTGCGATTCCGCGAGAGTTTCTATGCTGACCGGTACATTTAGCGCTTCCACGCGAGATAAGGGGTCGGCTACGACGTTGTCCTTGCCGGAGATGTGCCTTATGTCGGTGGTGAACTGGGCAATGTAGTCTAGGTACCGGAATTGCCTGGGCGAACAGTTTTTCTTCCTCTCGTGGAATGCAAAAGTAATCGGCTTGTGGTCAGTGTAGACGACGAAGTGTCGAGCCTCGAGCATGTGGCGAAAGTATTTGATGGCCTCGTAAATGGCCAGCAGTTCCCTGTCATAGGGAGAATACTTTGCTTGCGAAGGGCTGAGCTTCCTGGAAAAGAAAGCTAATGGCTGCCAGCCATCATCGCTAAGCTGCTGTAACACTGCGCCGATTGCTGTATCCGACGCGTCAGTAACTAACGCGAGATTGGCATTGCAGTCGGGGTGAGCTAATAGAGCAGCGTTAGCTAAGCTCACCTTGCAGTCCTCGAATGCTTGCAAAGTATTCTCCGCAAGACATATGGGCTGCGAGCCCTTTACGTTGCCAACCAAGAGGTTGTGAAGTGGCGCCTGGATCTGTGCTGCATGGGGTATGAAGCGTCGGTAATAATTGACCATACCGAGGAAGCGGCGCAACTGACGGACATCTTTGGGTGGCGGGAAGTTCCTGATCGCCTCAACCTTAGAGTCTAGTGGTTGGGTGCCCTTCTCGGAGATGCGGTAACCAAGAAAAGTTACCTCCGGGACACCAAAAACGCACTTAGAAGTGTTGATTAGCATGCCGTAGTCCTTCATCCTACCGAAGATAATGCGGAGGTGCTCCTCATGCTCCACCTGGGTCCTAGAAAATATAAGGAAATCATCCAAGTACGAGTAGCAAAAGTCCAAACCTCTGGTCATCTCGTCCACAAAACGCTGGAATGTTTGACCTGCGTTGCGCAGACCGATCGTCATGTACGGAAATTCGTACAGGCCGAACGGTATGGTGATTGCCGTCTTCGGAATGTCTTCCGGACTGACAGGGATCTGATTATAGGCTTTCACTAGGTCAATGATGCTGAAGACTTTGCAACCAGAGATGCTGTGGGCAAAGTCGTGAATGTGCCTAATCGGATACCTGTCAGGGACGGTCCGGGCGTTGAGCATCCTGTAATCACCACAGGGTCGCCATCCGTTGTCCTTTTTGGGGGCGAGGTGGAGTGGAGATGCCCATGGACTCTCCGACGGTCTAGCGGTTCCATTTGCCAGCATCAACTGGAACTCCTGTTGAGCAATTTTCAGTTTGTCTGGCGCTAGACGGCGTAATGGTGAAGAAACTGGAGGACCTGGGGTGGTGCGGATGTGGTGCACGGTGTTGTGTGGTGTGGTGCGTAGTGTACCGGCGGGTCGGGTGATGTCGGGAAACCCGTCTAGAATTCTATGGTACCTCGAATCACCAGAAGTTATTTTTACAGAAAATAAAGATGAGTCTGTGTGATTCGAGGCTACAGTAAAAACACTTGTGTTACTGTCGACTAGTCGTTGATTACGACAGTCAACGACTAGCGAGTAAAAACATAAAAAATCCACACCAATAATAGGCTTGGTCACCTCTGCAACCACAAAACGCCACTTAAAGTCCCTACGGAGTCCTAAATTTAAATTGAGTTCCACATACCCAAATGTCTTGATGGGCGTGCCATTTGCGGCCACTAGGTCGTAGTTTGTGCACACGCGACGGTCACTAAGTAGACGGCGGGGGTATACACAGAGGTCGCTACCTGTGTCGACCAGGAACTGCGTCTTCGTGCTCCGATCCGTGACGAATAGGCGACCAGTCGAGGGAGGGCAATCGTTTGTCGCCATCACCGACTGCCCGCGGCGTTTCCCTGCCGGTAGTCGCAGGGCTTGACGCAGCGCTTCGCCTTCTCCCCGTGCATGGAGTGGTACCAACACACGGGGTGCTGCCGGTAGCTGGAGTCTGAGCGGGTGGAGGACCGATGGCGTGAGCGCCGTCGCGGGTCTCGACCACGGCTGTGGGAGCGGTTCCGCGAACGGCTGTCACGCAACTGCAGCGTCAGGTCCTTCACGGCCCGCTTTAGTTCGGCGATCTCGGCGGCCATCTCGCTGCTGGAGGGTCCTGCTGTCGAGGCCGCTGCGACGTGGCCTGCTGGCGCGACGATCTCCTGGACGCGGTCTGCCAGCTCGGCTAGCGCGCTCAGGGTGCTGTGAGGCTGCGATGCAAGGAGGGGCTGGATGCTGGTGGAGAGTCGGCTGCACCAGATGGTGCGCACGAAGTCCTCGGGCACAGCTGGTCCTGCTAACCCTTGCAGGTAGCGGAGGAACTGTGACGGCTTCCGGTCTCCCTGCTCCTCATGCATCAGCAGCTGCTTCACCTTGCGCTCCTGGGAGGCCGAGAGCCTTCGCACCAACTCCGTCTTCAGCTTCTCGTACCGGTTGTTCGTGGGTGGGGACATAATAATGTCCTTCACCTCCATGGACTGCTGATGATCGAGGTGTCCGACGACATAATTGTATTTTGTGACGTCGTTCGTCACCCCGGTGTTCTCAAATTGCGCCTCTATTTGCGCAAACCAGATCTCGGGTTCCTCGGGCCAAAATGGGGGTAGGTGCAAACCGACGCGGCACACATCGGCCGGCTCGACCTTTGGATCCGAGAGGCGCTTGGCTTTGCGCACACGGTGCGTAACATGGTCGGCGGGCTGCGATGACGCTGTGTGCCCTGTCTCACTGTCACTCATTTTGATTGTTCGTCTCGGGGTCACCAGTTTAGCGAGTGTGTATGGTGGTGAGTGCGGGTGCGTGGAAATAAAAGTCACTACGCTTGTACGTACTCACGATTTACTCGAACTACGAGAACATCCATACACGACACATATGACACAGAAGGAGTACAAACAGGAGACACACACACGATAGTTACAACACAGTACAGAAGTTCACAATAACAATAAAAGTTCGCGTAACAGTATACGGCAAGTAAATCACGGGCGCGGCGCAGGCGGTAAGCGGCGAGGTCTGTGTCCGACTGACCTCCGTTCGTCAAAAAGTAAATGAGGTCACCTGGCCGCTCCACCGCTCGCGCTCGCGGCCCGCGGGCTTGGGCCACCGACACCATCCGACATTATAATATTGAACATTATAAATGCCGTGAATGTTGTGTTGTGTAATTATGATAAACGTAAATACTAATATAAATAATAATGTGACTGTGTTTATGTTTGTGTTGTAATTGTTAAGTCTTGTGTAGGTTTATAATAAATGTAAATAAACTATGTGGTAGGGGTGAACCCTACATGTTAATTCGTCAAAATCACTTTTTGAATTGATCAAAAGTATTGTTGACCGGTCAAAATTACTTTAATATTACTAACACTTACTTTTAAATAAATCGTGACTTTGATTGATACTTATTACGTATGTATACGTACCTAAAACCTGGAAAAAATTAGAGGTCACAATAAAAAACCAGTTGTTGAACCAAAATGGCGATCGACCTTCAATGCGCAGTGACAGATTTTCGAGTCTCAATCACAGCGGGGGGCTGCGCGTTACTGTAGCAACGACGGCCATTTTAGCTCAAGTTATTGGTTGCGTAGTATCAGCTTACCTCCTCAAACCAGAGAATAGGGAAGACGATGTCGGGGAAGTTGGCGACCTGCTTGATGTCGATGACCTGCGACACGGCGAGGTTGATCTGGATGCGAGCGCGCGCGCGCATCGCGATGCCCATCTCCTGACACACCAGACAAACAAACGCTGTTTAGACTTATTGTAAACTATACTGGAAAATGTCATATTGATTTGTAAACATTAAGACTAAATTATATTGAAAATATTGTCTTCCCGTCCCTTCAAGGCTAGAGTGAATAGGCTCTTAATAAACTAGTGCGCCTCATCAACGATTGCATCACTGCTTACCATCAGGTGGGATTTCAGGTTTGGACCCATAGTAAAAGTTGTTCGTTATCATGACTACAATCACGTGTTTAAATATCGTTCGCTAATTACCAGTCACCTTATATAATTATATAGATAATAAAAAGAGTGGTTCCAGCAGACAGAAGCCTTCTTACCGGCTGCACATCGATGAAGAGCCTGTGCTTCTCTGGGTCGGGCGGGGAGATTCCCTCGACTGCTTCTCTGAGCTTAGGGTCAGCCAAGTAGAAGTGAGGGAACGACAGCATTATCGGGGAGTCTAAAAACAAAAGAGAAAAACATAAATTAACATAACAACAACACAAGTCAACGAAGTAACATAGGGTAGGTTTCAAGTCAGTAAAAGTCTGACACGCTTTCCCACACCGCCCTAGAGCGAGAGGGCGTGTTACTGACTAAAACCACACCTGTGTCCTTCAGTTGCACTTTGCGTGTTAGGACTACGGGTTTCCTTTTCAGAGATTCCCCGCGGTCTTAGCTAGCGGGCATCGGCCCTGCTGGGCCCCTACGGTTTGCTGACATCTTTTTGAGGAGCACCTCGATCACTACGCGCTGCTAACGGTTGGACTCGGTCCGGTCAGTTAACGGCGAGCTACCCATTGCTCGACGTCAACAGTATCGCTAGTTCAACTACGGTGTGTGTGTAGTCGTGTCGATGGAGAAAACAAAAGAGGTGCGGGGCCCGACTGTCCACGCGGGTCCCCGCAATGGGGCACCTTTGTATGGGACCGCACCGGCACGGTAATATTATCTATACAGTATTCCAACTTCATACAAACGGCCGAAGCGCGAGCTATACCTACGCGCCTCGATCTCGGCATGCGTTCGGCAAGAAAACAGTCGTGACTGTGCCGCAGTGACGAACGGACTGTATGTTGTTTTTTTAACAATAACCACGCGATTTTTTCGTGAAAAATAAGTTCAAGTACATATTTAATATGACGAGTAGGATATATTATGCTGTTTTTGTCTTTTTTTTTTTTTTTTAATTAAGCTTTATACTAGATGAGGTATGCATATAGCATTTCATACGTCTCAGTCAAGGCGCAAATATTTTTCGGTCGCAAATTTATTATTTAAACATAAACATGGTTTTTGAATTAAATCTACCAATCAAAAACAACATGCATTTTTATTAAAAACTTCCTATTCAATTCAAAAACTATTATATTTGTTTATATAAAAAAGTATATTTACAATCACAAAACTAAATGGAACCACAAAGTAGACAAATGTAATTAAAATGCTGGAGGCGGGTAGCCCTATAGCATGTTTACGTACCGCGCGGCTGTAGGTATTTATTTCAAAGAAACGGCCGAGTTACAATACTGTATAGATTTTTTTTTTTTTTTTTTTTACAATTTTTTAGATAATATATAGATAATATTACCGTGGCACCGGCGTCCGCTTTACGCAATTTCGCCCCTTAAGGGGATTACATCGCCCAAATCCAAAAAAACACCTAGGTTGTTTGAAGTTTCCTTATGTACGATTACCATATAAAAAATGAAGGGGATACCTAAGGACATTACTAATAAATTGTATTGATTACGTTTCTCAAAAAAATACCCTAACTCTCGAAAAAAAATCTGGTAAATAGGCCTTTTTTGAACATTAATTGCATATTTTCTCGAAAACGGCTTTATATTTATACATTGAATTTATACCAAAATATATGTTACGATAAATTGAATAACTTGTATTGATTTTTTTTCGAATTTCATTGAATATCGATAAGTAATCAAGAAAAAACTCGAATCAGTACTAACACCCCGCGCATAGCACCCCCTGCAATGCCTGTTTAGAGGTCAATTCTTCTCTACTTATGTAGAGGTAAATTCTTGAAGGTCATTGAGCGATGTAATACCCTTAAAGTAACAAACAACCCACCGTATTGGCACAGAGACACGTTGAAGAGTCCGTCGGGTGAGCACGGCGGGCCGGCAGGACAGAAGCACTTGTTGTGCTCATTGTTAGCAAACACGTCTTCTGGCGGAGTGAAGCGGTAGCCCTGGATGCCGCCTATGCTTACTTCTTTTAGGAACCTGGAATAATCAAAAAATATATAAAGGCTAAGGAATAAGAACTGCATGAATCGGTTAAGAGTACCCAACCAGAGATATTTTTCCATACAACCGCTCTTACGTGATTATGACGCTTGACGTTATTACAGATCTTTCACTATATAAATATAAATTTGCGAAAAAATAATCCAGTAAAAATATTCTCAAAACGGTGAAGGAAAACATCGTGAGGAAACCGGCATGTCCTAGAACCAAGAACCTAGATTCGAAGACATGTGACATTCACCAAGCCGCATTGGGCCCGCGTGGTGAATTACGGCCCATTCCTTCTCTTAGAGAGGAGGCCTGTGTCCCAGCAGTGGGAACATTAAAAGGCTGATGATGAATCCAGTAAAGACAGAGAAAACGTCTGAAAAGTCTGTTGGCATACGGTAATTCCGTTATTTACTCGAATATTTTACAAAATTTGGTCCAGGAAATACGTGTTTTTATAAAACTCTTAAAAGTTTAAAATTTTCATGATTTGATTTTTTGATCTCGATTAAATGTGCAAGGCTTACATAGAAGTACTTTTTTTATATTTTTAATATATCACGTAAAATAGCAGATTTTTAGGTCTTTAATGAATTAGTTTTACATAAATTTAAGTTTTGATTTTTATAGAAGCCTAGATAATATCCACAATACATCTGCGTATCTCAAAATATCTGAAAAAGATCAGTGCCGTAGCTAGGTGATCAAGGGCCCTGGAGAAAAAGCGAACTGTACCTCTACCATGAGTTTTAAGCAATAGTATTAATTGCTACTCGATATCGACGCCGTAAATATTTTGTATGGCAAATTTTTGTTCAGCAAGTGACCGCTAGAGGCGCTGCAAAATTGGGGCCCCGAGCTTGGGGGCCCCGGGGCACTGCCCCGCGTAGCCCCTTAGTAGCTACACCACTGAAAAAGATGTGTAATAACATTATCATCACGTAAGAGCGGTTGTATTAAAGTGTACTTCGAGTTGTCCGTTCGACGCATTCTCGCAGTTTCTGCTGATAATTGTAAATACTATTTACAAATTCTTAGTGATGCGATGAGTTAGTACTAATAGTTATGTGCATCATTCGACATTACGTTCAATTGTTGATATTATGCATAATTAGGAAGCTAGGAAAATCTAAACAATGGTTGTTTAAGTGTATATTGAATGTATGCAAGTAATATTGTAAACAGGCAGTGTATTGGGAAACTGTGCTTGTCTAAATAGGAGAATTGAAAATATTTTTTTGTTTATCATCACTAGGATTACTTTACGCTGAGTCCGAGGTGTTTTAACGTCAACGCGATCGAAACATTTTTTGAAATCATGTTTGTCTGTGGGAGGACCGCTGCGGGCTCCTGAACTGTCAGTATGCAGATCAGAGGCAAAGTTCCGGAAACCTCTGTTCAAATATATTTGATCAGGAAAATCGCCCGAGCAATAATTTCGGGCTGTTGTACATTTATTTATTATATGCTTTATCACCTCATAATGTGGACAGGACCGCCCATTGTACACTCAGTTTTCTAATGTTTATTACAAGACTAAGCGTACAATGGGCGGTCTTATCGCACAGGGCCATCTCTTACAGATGGACTGAACAAAAAGAGATAGATTTGGGGCGGTCACTGTACAAAAATCAATGTATCTAGGTAATACATGAAACACTATCGATTTGTAAAGATAAAATAAAAAAATAAAGTACTTTTTTTTTTTTAAACTCGAATTAATATACGCGTTTACGAAATTAATTTCGATGAGATGAGGACGTCCGTTGCCTCACGCATGCGGCCTCCTCCTTTGCTAGCTGCTGCTTTGCAGAAGGAGGCGACCGCCTGCCACTCCTCCTCGCTCCAGACCATGGCCTGTCCGTAGAGGCCCAGCCTGCTAGCTGCAGGCAGGCAGGGTCGAAGCCTGGGGTTAAAAGCCGTTTTCTGAGAGGAAGGCTCAGCCCCGGCATGATAGGCAACGAAGGAACGGGGTAGGTTTTTAGTCAGTAAGAGTCTGACACTACTTCCCGCTCCACCCAAGGGCGGGACTTGTCATTGGATGATTTTACCTACCATAAAAAAAAGACCATGGCCTGTACCAAAGCTTCTGACTTACCTAAGCGGCAACAGCCTACAAAGATCCTTATCGTAGACAGCCAGGCTAGTGTTCTTAGTGATGTGCGGCGGGAAGATGGAGCCATCAGAACCGGCGATGCTGTTGCACTCGTCTGTGGTCCAGTGCTGCAGCTTGTCACGCATATTGTAGCGGTTGATGATGCCGTACTTGGACATGCCGGTCGCGCCCGTGAACATTGTTACCACGTCCGGACTTGTACCGTTTTTCTGGAGGACGAGAATTGTTACATTAGTTACATTACATTACTTGCTGCGGCCTTCCCGTCCGATTATAATTTAGGCGACTTCAAAGCTAAAGTGAACAGGCTCTTAATAAACTAGTGCGCCTCACCATCAACGATTGCATCACTGCTTACCATTAGGTGGGATTGCAGTCAAGCACTAGTTTATAACAAAAAAAAAGTTACTTAAAAAATGTTACAGGTTAGCCTTGTAATTCAAATTTAATTTAAATTAAATTTTTATTCCCTTTATTTCACTTACATAAACTTATAAATTACATTTTAAAATATTTCTTAAAAAAAAAAAACAAATATAGTGTCCCACCGGTATCGGGAACAGGGTCCAAGCTACCGGCGGTCAGGGCTCCAGAGAAAGGAACCTCCTAACTATACGAGCCGTGTCCAAGAGTCAAATTTAATTTGTGGTAACTCTTTTAACCACTAGTGTCGAGTTTTGTCACATCCTATTCTCCAGGGTCGTGTGTTTGCGACTATACTCCATCTCGTTTAGCTCTTCAATCCCCATAGGTGACAGAAGAGCTGATGAGATGGAGTGTTTAGTCGAGGACGTGTGACCTTAGTGGAACAAACACGAGAGTTTTTGTCAGATATATCCGACGTGTAATATCAAAACAAGAGATACTGAAGTGGATTTCAGAGCAAAAATAATGAACTGAGAAATGAAGACAGGGGTAGAAAGCCCATGTCACGTCAGAACTCACCCCATAAAACAGCCCAAACTCCTCGTAAGGCAGCTTCTGTTCTTTTGGCACAACATCCTTCGCGAGCTTCAGCAACGGATCCTCGTAGCCCCACAGCAGCTGGCCTACTGACACCTCCACGAACGGCTTGATCTTCAGGATGTCCATGATGGATGCCATCGCAAGTCGGAGGAAGCGGGCGGCATGTTTCGATTGGGAGGTTGCACTCTGAAAGAGGAGAGAATCGGAGTGTTAGAATAGTTTATGATTCAAACACAATATCGCCATTTTGCAAGTTTTTATTTAACTTGCAATGTTTATTTGGGTGGAATCTTACAACTCAATTTTTAATCAGATATCTTCAACCGATCGAGCTGAATTTTTGTATACACTTTTAGTTTGGATGACAATGCATGGTTAGCTGTGTGATGTCAATATAAATCTAACATGGCAGAATATCCAAGATGGTGGACTAGTTATAATTGTTAGTAATTGGAAGAATAGTGGTACTCTTCGTTCGTTAGGTGGTTTGATGGTAGTGTAGCGACATCTATGTTATCACAAATGAAATAATCCTGCATCGTGCAAGTAAAATTTTCTGCGCTATTTGAACATATAGTACAGACTGAAATCATCTATCGCGTAATAGCCCACCAGACAACATTCGTCTGGTCGGAGGATCCTCCCTCTTCAACGGAGGTCTGCGGGACTTTACTTTCTGTTCCGCATACCTCCAAAGTAGAAAGGTGATGGCGGAAACAAATCATGTAATTCCGGCGCACACTCTCCAAAATTCATCCTTTACAATACTAAAAGCTTGGCTACCTACGTCTGAGCTTCAGGTTTATTTCCTTGTTTTTAAAATAGACTTCCATAATCAAGTTTATTCAGAAATAACGCAGAACCTCGCGCCACAAGAAAGAAATCAAGTAGGTATCTATATTTAAAATAAATCGCATATAAATTAACCTTTGACCAACACAAAGTCAGAATTATAGAACCACATTACTCAGTCTTTGTAAAAAAAAATACAGGATCGATCAACTTTTTTGAAGGTCATTCGAAACACGAAAAACCAGTAAAAAGTCCTCGTATAAAACCTTGTGGAGTCAAAACTTTATATTAATATTAATCGGCAGAAACCAAATTAAAACCAAACTTGTTTGATCGTAAATTAATACATGATTGAAGCCACAAAAACGTAATTAATTACCTTGGCTATGGAGTATGCTTAAAAAAAGAAGTTTGGAATTCCTGCCATGGCGTGAAAAAAAAACTTATAGTTTAATTCCGCCAAGCTAATTCCACTAGACGTACGGCGATGCGCCACCGGTACATGCTGGACATCCCACCTATACGCACAAAGCGTTTTGTGAACACATTAATTGTGCGTACAACTAAGGAGTGGAATTCCCTACCGAAGTCAATGTTTCCTGATAGCTACAAGCTAGGGGTCTTTAAGTCAAGAGTGAATAGGTTACTTCTAGGCAAGCATGCTCCATCGTCGACCACATCATCGCTTTCCTTCAGATGAGATAGTGGTCAAGCGCGAGCCGGTCAATAATAAAAAAAGTTCTTTGTATTTGGGCTCACTCGTTTCATCCTAACTGGTGATTAAATATTATATTAAGCTGCTGTGATTTAATAAAATACTACCTAGTAAAAATACTGGTACATGTTATAATAACATGTACCAGTATTTTTACTAGCAAGCAACTAGTAACTAGTAACTAGTAACTAGTATCGGTATAATACCGATACTAGTTACTTGTTAGGATACTTAATACTTTTGTAGGTACTTAAAAGTTGATCTTTAAAATAATTATTAAAATCTCGTTGCCTCGCCCTTTGAACTCAAATTAAAATACTAAGAAATATACTTGAACTGTCCATGCAAGGTCAGATTTAAATGCAAAAATCTTAAGTTAAATATTCAGGAAGTATTGTAACGAAAAGTACTTAAAACATGACCGTGATGTTTTATAAGGTATTCAAGAGGAAACCGCATCTTGAAAGATATAATACATCTATAATAAATTTATAAAGAGGTTAGGTCTATACAAATATTATAGAAAGGGAGGTAAAATTTTGTAAATTCTTCCACCACTATAATAATAATTTATTATAAAAAATAGTGTCCCACCGGTATCGGGAACAGGGTCCAAGTTACCGGCGGTCAGGGCTCCAGAGAAAAGAACCTCCTGACTATACGAGCCGTGTCCAGAAGTACCGCTTTCTGATTTTTTATATTTTTAAATGTTTTTTTATGTTTTTTTTTTAATCTTTTAAAATATGTTTAAAGAGTAAATAAATTTATTATTATAGTATATTTTCAACATTCGCTCAGGTGAAACCGATGGCAGAAGCGATTAGAAATATGAGTACAAAAGAACTGATTCATCATCATCATCATCATTTCAGCCAAAGGACGTCCACTGTTGGACATAGGCCTCCCTCAAGTGCCACCACAACGAACGGTCCTGTGCGTCGCGCATCCACCGCATTCCCACAACTCTCACCTGGGGGCCGACCATAAACTTTGAGAAAACAATCTTATTGCAGGAGAGTTTTGTTTCAATCTTAAAGTAATATTACTTCATTTTGTACCATAAGCTTAATCGCTCAGTATGATTGTATTCCTGCTAAGGGCTGGGAAAGAATGAACGATTCTAAAGATTTTGTCTATTCCCTGCTAAGACAGAAAAGATACGCGCTATACTGATCTGTATTGCGTTGTCTCTGTCAGATGTTTGTTGTTCGAATCGCTACATTAAAGTTGATCGTGAACTAATAGAATACATTTTACTCAAAAGATGCCTTGTTAAAATATACTTTTAAAAGGATCTATGTAACTTTTATAAAAAAGGACGTAATAACTTTCAAGATTTTACATTAATAAAGTAGAAAAACCAAAAAAGCTGCGAGCGACAACGTCGACATTTAGTTGCACGTTAGTGTGAATTACAACATTCGGAATTCGGAACGTTTGTTTACATTAACAAAATTCTTATCAGTGTTTATTTGTATAGTGCGAAAGAAGTTTGATTTTTTGAATTAAAATAGTTTTCAAGTGCTTAAATTTAGAGTAATCTAGCTGTCTTGAAGTGTTTGGTGTTCGAAGCGGATAATGAACTATGCTTGAAACTTATTGTACATTGACATTATGGAATTAAGGTAAAGTTAAACAGTGTATTCCAGTGAAATACGTAACTGGTTGTTCGTATTGTTTTTCGTGCACTATTGAATTCAGTGTTATCTGCTTCCAAAAACTCAAAAAATTCATATATGTTCCCCATCTAGAATACAATAATAAATTAATAACCCACATAAGTGCTAAAAACAATTAACTTGACACGTTTAGGCATCGAAATAAGTTATATACACTTTGTATGTCACGAAAAACACTTTAAATAGTATATATTTGGAAAACAATAATAAATCCGCTGCGTCCGAGCAACTTTTTTAAGCCTGCTAATTTGACGTAAAAACAATACTGCTAGCGGTCAAAAATCGCCTTATAGTACACAATGAGTGAAGTTTTATGACATTGACGTCACAAAATCGCTAAGAAAACATTCTTGTTTTAATATTGTAATAAGATTGTTTTGAAGGCCACATGGTACGAAAAACTGGTCGCCCCCCTGGTCATTGGTCCACCTTGTGCGAGGTCTTCCAACACTACGTTGTCTGAACTGGTTATTTCCAGAGAAATTTTTCTTTAGCAACATTTTCACGCAGGCCAGCGAAAGGAGGAATTAACAGGAATGAAGTTGAAGACACAATTTCTTTCTCAAGTTAAAAACCTAGAAAGCGAGTAAAGAAGCCTTGAAAGCTACTTAACTTCGTAACATTTGTCAATGATACTTGAACATGTATCGGTTACCTTAAAACAACAGGCGGCATCGTTTCATTGTAATTTTTCACGAGAAAAACGACAATTTAATAGCATTATCATTACCATAATTAAATGGCTGTCATGTCAGTAAAAAAAAAGCCGAAATAAATCATAGATTGCTTACGTTTTCCATGTTATTATGGCAATATGTTATTACGGCAAAGACATGAAGAAAAAACTCTCGGTTACAAATCTATGCGAGTAGATTTTTTGTCCAAAAATAACTGTTATTTAATACCGGGTTCCGTAACATAACGTTTTGGTATTAGTATACTCCCGACCATATTTTGATCACGGAGGCTACTCTCCATAGAGCTTAGCCAAGTACGCAGCAAGCACTCTTTGTCCCTTTCCTCTCATAGTCCGATGGGACGGCAATCCAACACGACCGGAGAAAAATCAGACGCAGGATGCCGCTTTACGTGGTTTCCGAAGCACGGGGGTGTCACACCACCAACTTCCAAACTCCGGGCTGTTACAGAGTAATTCGTAATGGAAACCTAATAGCACGTTGTTCCTGATCCGGATATCAAACCCAGGAGCCAACGCTTAGCAGTCGAGTTTTTGACTAAGAGACCAACGATACAGTTTGGTATTAATACCTGGTATTTAAAATAACGTGATATCAGTTATGAGTATATATTTGGGTGGATGGAAAAAGAGAGGGAGGCCAAAGAAAAGATGGATGGATTGAGTGAGGAGTGATATGAAAGAAAAGGGAGTTAGTGATAGTGAGACGGCTGACAGGATAGAGTGGAAGAAAAAAACGTGTAGCGCCGACCACAAGTAACATGAAACTAGGGTAGAAAGAAGATGATGAAAACACCAAAAAAATATGTAATGATTCACTACACTAGAAACAGGTGTTTCTAGTTAGCCACGTGACCTCTAGAGATATATATCAAATGTTAGGTCCGTCTGATTATAATTTAGGTGTCTTCAAGGCTAGAGTGAATAGGCTCTTAATAAACTAGTGCGCCTCACCATCCACGATTGCATCACTGCTTACCATCAAATGGGATGGCCGTCAAGCACTAGCTTATATCTTGAGGATAAAGGATATTTCTAGACCATTATTTATTTATTTCATACTTCTTGCACATTAAGTATATACAGAGGTGGACTTAATGCCTAAGGCATTTTCTATCAGTCAACCTTTGGGTGATGCAGAGAAAATAGAGGCAGGTGCAATAAAAGAGACAAAAGAAAAGACAGATCAATGACCATTAACAACTGACAGTTTTCTTTACCACTTTAGCTACGGAACCCTAAATCAGTATCATCGAGTAAGGTCGACAAGTTTACAGATCTTCCTGTATGCGGAACCTTGTCAGTGTCATGTGTGCCGAGTTAACTATAAACTGAAGGTTATACTAATGTAACTGTACAGTTAACTTTATGTGCGGTTAAGGAGTTGAAATGTTCCTGTCAAGTGGCGTAGCTAGTCCCACACCCTGTATCGAAATTACCTACCCCGTATAAAAAAAAATGGTGTTGTTTTACAAATGCTTGGTTTACCCTACGGGACGGTTGCGGATAACATGTTGCGAATTTTTGCCTATTTCGGGGCCCCTGTAGGGTGGGGGCCCCGTATAATTGATACGGCAGATTCGGCGGTAGCTACGCCCCTGCTGTCAAAGTAACGGGATAGTTTAACCTTTTGACTGCTTCGTCGGATATATCCGAAAAACACTTTCACGTTTATTCCGACAGGGTCGAACATCTCCGACTGACGACTGATAATTTGATGTGTGAGTTTCGAGTCCAGGTTTTCTGATTGCTATGTTAACGCTTAACGTATGTTCCCTTATAATATATCAATGGGTCTTGCACGTTCTTCTCTACAAATCTACGCTTTGGAACGTGCAATTTAGCTTCACTTTTTTGACTGACCGACATTTTGAAAATTCAAAAATACCTGTAAATTGTTTATTTGAAATAAACATTTTTGATTTGATTTACTGACTTTGCAAAAAGGGCAAGGTCCTCGCAATTATCAACCGCCTAGGGTCAAGGTAGCATAGCATAGCATCAGCCTTATAATGTTCCCACTGCTGGGACTCGGCCTCCTCTCTAGGAGAGGGAATGGACCGTAATCGACCACGCGGGCCAAGTGTGTGTTAGTGAATGTCACATATCTTCGAATTTTTGGTTCTAGGACATGCCGGTTTCCTCACGATGTTTTCCTTCACCGTTTTGAGAGCTGTGGTGATGAAATAAATTACACAAAGTAATGCGCCTGGCGGGGTTTGACCCTGCGGGTTACAACTCGTAAGTCGGGCCTTTACCACTCGGCCACCACTGCCCTCTTCTTGGTAGGTAATCATGTTTAACTCACTTACACAATTATTCGTAGTATGTACCGATATCTTCAATTCACTGACGTCACTGCCTTACGTCTGTTGTGTCAATATTTAAAACGTGATGTACATTCAAAGTGGTCAGCATGGGCGCGACACGTGGATACAAAATGGCGGACTCATAACTTAATATCACAACTTTTCCTACAGCAAAAATAGCACCTGAATCTCTCGCGATGTTGCGTGTTGGAAACCCAAGTATGTTTTTTTTTATGGTAGGTAAAATCATCAAATGGCGAATCTCACCGTTTGGTGGGGCGGGAGATAGTATCAGACTCTTACTGACTAAAAACCTACCCTGTTCCAATCATTGCCTTCGATCCAGGGCCCCGGTGTACATTTTCACCTAACCCTTGGAAACCTAAGTAGATACCAATGTGAATTTTTCAATTCATAGGTATGTAAGTACTTTTCTAATTAACCGACTTCGAAAAGGAGGAGGTTCTATGTTCGGCTGTATGTATTTTTTTTATGTATGCCCACCGATATCTCGGTCTATTGTGAACCAATTTTGAAATTTATTGTTTTGATTGAAAGATTATACTCCCGAATTGGTCCCATAATAATATAATAATATCACACATACTATCACACAAAGTTGTCTAGTCCCAAGCTAAGCAGAGCTTGTGTTATGGGTACTAGACAACTGATAAACGTACTTATATATTTCTAAATACATACATATTATAGATAAATTACACCCAGACACAGAACAAATGATCGTGCTCATCACACAAACATTTGTCCTGGGTGGGAATCGAACCCACGACCTCCGGCATAGCAGTCAGGGCTACTAACCACTAGACCAACAGGCCAGTCTAGAAATATTGTTTTGATCTGACGATGAACTTCGAAGATATAGAACGGAATACTTCAAAAAATCGATAAAGACTAACCATGGAGTTTCGTGCCGGTTCTTCTCCATAGGAAACGACCAATTGGAACCGTGCGCTAGTTTCTGACGTTTTATATACATTCTCGGTCCAACCAAAGCGAGAGACGTTATTTGATGATTTAAACCTCTAAAAAGCTTGTTTAAAAAACAATGTATAGCATAGCAAAGCAACAGCCTCATAATGTTCCCACTGCTGGAACTCAGGCCTCCTCTCTAGGAGAGGGAATGGCCCGTAATCCACCACGCGGGCCCAGAGCGAGTTGGTGAATGTCACATGTCTCCAATTTTTTGGTTCTAGGACATGCCGGTTTCCTCACGATGTTTTCCTTCACCGTTTTGAGAGCAGTGGTGATGAAATAAATTACACAAAGTAATGCGCCTGGCTGGGTTTGAACTGGGGCCGTTACCACTCGGCCACCACTGCTAAAAAAAGTACTATAATTATTTCTGCCAGTAAACAAACAGTTTTGATCATCTAGGACAACTAACGAGGGATCTATTTTTAGGACTAATGAGTCCTAAAATTAGATCTTATCATAGAGCGACTGGCCTCGTTACGATACATTTTAAAGCCATTTGCTCTGGAAATGTTTGATTTCATGTTCATCACTTCAATAAGGTAATACTCATTAACCTTGCATGGCAGATAGTTGTTTAATGATATTGTTTAGTGAGTATAGTTTTAAGCAATAGTTGCTGAGTGGTAACGGCCCCGCCTTACGAGTTGTAGGTCGCAGGTTCAAACCCAGCCAGACGCATTACTTTGTGTAATTTATTTCATCACCACTGTTCTCAAAACGGTGAAGGAAAATATCGAGAGGAAACCGGCATGTCCTAGAACCAAAAATTTGCAGACATATGTGATTTGTGACATTCACGAACCCGCACTGGGCCCGCGTTACGGCCCATTCCCTCTCTTAGAGAGATGATGATGCATTTTGAAAAAAATCGACTCGAATCCAATTGAATCGGTTACTGCGCATTCAAGGTCGACCGTCATGATGGTTTAACTTGTGTGACGAGGACTATAATCAATTTTCGGGTCTTAATCGAATTGGGAGACTGCGCATAACCATAGCAAATGGTTCAATTTATTTGCCGCGAACTATACCTCTTTAGAATAAACCAACAGCTTTACACGCTTTCTGTGGCACGGAAAAGTCTTAATATGCAACGTGTGGTCACCCATCCAAAAACCGACCTTGATAACCGTTGCTTTACTTTGAAGTTCGACCCGTATATCTATTATTACTTGGCAACGGAATCGTACAATTCCATTAATAACAAAATCTATACCTTTTCCATGACGTCTATTATTTAACGGTGTATTATGTAAATTTTTACCGCTAGTCAAATGCATGTAGGTGTAGTATATTGACCATCGGGTTAATGGCCATACGTTCCTTATTAAGAGAATTAGTTTCTCACTTATATGGCAAGTCATCTGATTAAGGCTATATATACTGCCTTAAAGATCAGAAATACAAACATCTGGGTCATCTAGCCACGGAGAACTTAAGGCCACGTTCTACTCATTTTAACCTCTGGAAATCCACAAATATAGAAGAGAACACCATGAAAATTAATATTATTAAAATTGATTATATGACCAAGGGCTGGCCAAGAATGAAAACATGATATAAATTAGTTGTCTTGATAAAAAAAAATCGCGAATCTGACCCTAATTTACAATTTCAAACGTGTCTATCTACGAGATTACGTTACGGAAATATTTGAAAGTAAAAAAATAAAATCAAGCTTGTTATTTAAAAGAGCTTTGCAGAAACAAAAATCTTGAATTGTTTTTGTTTTTTTTTTTTTTTTATAAAAATAGAACCGGTGTTTCGGGGCCGCAAAGTCGACATAGTCCCGAGCTGAGTTCATGCAAAATACTCAGTGTCTACAACCGGCCCTTAAGGCCTAACTCCCGAGCACTGTTATAAAACAGTGACTTTCTGAAGCCAGAAAGAAGATGAAGAGAAAACTGGGCAAGTGCGAGTAGACTCGCGCACCGAGGTTTCCGTACATAGATATTATGAAAACCGTTCAATCCCCGAATCGAATCTCAAAGATTTTTCCGAATCTAGGACTTCTAGGTTGTAGCTATCAGGAAACAGACTCCGGCAGGAAATCCCACTTCCTAGCTGTATGCACAATGAATGTGTTTCCAAGACTAATCGCAAACAGATAACGTGGTACTTTTTTTTTTGCTGGTGGGTAAAATCATCCAATGACATCTCCCGCCCTTGGGCGGAGCGGGAGATAGTGTCAGACTCTTACTGACTATAAACCCACCCTGTTCCTTCGTTGCCTTAGATAATATCGTGTTACTTCAGATTCTCTTCATAGTATAAAACAAAGTCGCTTCCCCCCCCGCTGTCTATCCCTATGTATGCGGTTTTTTTTAATAGACAGAGTGATTCAAGAGTAAGGTTTATATGTATAATACTTGCATAATGTATTTAATATCATTATTGTACCCGTGCGAAGCTGGAACGCGTCGCTAGTTACATAATATTATAAAAACGTCCCCCACAGTGTGTGTGTATAGACGCTATAAACTCGAAAAGTATTGAACGGATTTTCATGCGGTTTTCATCAATAGATAGAGTGATTCATGAGGAAGGTTTAGGTGTTAATACATGCGTGTTATAGTAGCGAAAAGTCGAGAATTTTCAAGTTTTTTGTAACACCCGTGCGAAGCTAGGGCGGGTCGGCAGGGCATAAGAAAGTGTTACATATAGTCGAACATATATATGTGTATGTATGAGGAGAAACTTGACGAGTCCGCGCTTGACCGAGTATTACAAATTGACACTTTTCTACTTAATTCTACGCCGCCACGCTTTTAGCACATGTGGGGTAGACAGAGGCTTCGGTAGCACGCCTCTCATCAATTAACACACATAACAGAGATATACTTACAGAGATTCGATTCCGATATTGAAAGCTCGAAACTTCCGATTAAAGGTCGAGAGTTGATAAGAGGTATTTTTCGCTCATCGTCATCATCATCTTCCTGTCCTTATCCCGTTTTATTTGGGGTCGGCGCTACACGTTTTTTCCTTCTATTCTGTCCTGTCACTCGTCACGCTATCACTAACTCCCTTTTCTTTCATATCACTCTTCACACAATCCATCCATCTCTTCCTTGGCCTCCCTCTCCCTCTCCATCCATCCACATGTAAACTCATAACTCTTTTAGTAACATGCGTGCATTTTTCTCTCGTCACACACTCGGAAAAATGTAACCGAAAAATGTTTTCAGTTGGAATTAAATCGATTCAGTTACTGATTCTGAACTAACTATATTCACGTTTCACATGTACTAAAAATTCCTCTTATCAACTCTTCTCCTTTTAATTTCTGAATTAGGGTTCCGCACAAAAAAAAGTTCAACGCAATCTAAAGAGTATCTAAAACGTATATTTTGCGACATAAACAGCCATATCTTTTTTTTTCGTTAACTTAGAAGTTTGATTTTTTCACAGCTTCAAGAGACCGTAGACCTAAGTAAATGGTTTTAATTTCAACTCGATACCTCCATACGTTCTTGAGATAAAATGTCTTTACTGACAAACAGACAGGCAAACAGGCGGACAAAACGGTGTGATCCTATAAGGTTTCTGTTTTTTCCTATTCAGTTACGGTACCCTAAAAAGAATGAGACGATGATGAAATTTCAATGAAATAATAATAATATTCCACAGCTATCACACAACGTCGTCTAGTCCCAAGCTAAGCAGAGCTTGTGTTATGAGTACTAGACAACTGATAAACATACATATATATTTCTAAATACATACATATCTATATATATAAAAGAAAGTCGTGTTAGTTACACTTTTTATGACTCAAGAACGGCTGAACCGATTTGGCTGAAAATTTGTGGGAAGGTAGCTAAGAACTAGGAGACGGACATAGAATATTTTTATGGCGATAATTAAAAAATAATCCAAAACCTGCTCATTTATTGGTATAAGGTAAAGTATGGTATGAGTAGGGTAGAGCCGGAGCGAAGCCGCGGGCAAAAGCCAGTTATAGATAAATTACACCTAGACACAGAACAAATGATCGTGCTCATCACACTAACATTGGTCCTGGGTGGGAATCAAACCCACGACCAACGGACGAAATGATGCAGAAAAATAGATATCTAGTCAAAGTATCGGTTAACTTAACGTTCATATTTAACCAAGCGGTAACTGCAGGTTAACTGTTATGTTCCATTACAATGGTTTCTTTACATTTGACTGAACAAAGCATGTCGCTGATAATGCTATATGTTCACGGCGTTTTATATTTGTTTCGTAAGCTGTGAGCACGCACTTTTAATTAGCATAGCATAGCATATATAATGTTCCCACTGCTGGGACTCAGGCCTCTCTAAGAGAGGGAATGGGCCGTAATCCACCACGCGGGCCCAGTACGGATTGGTGGATGTCACATGTCTTCGAATTTTTAGTTCTAGGACATGCCGGTTTCCTCACGATTTTTTCCTTCACCATTTTGAGAGCAGTGGTGATGAAATGAATTACACAAAGTAATGCGCCTGGCTGGGTTTGAAGCCGCGACCTACAACTCGTAAGTCGAGGCCGTTACCACTCGGCCACCACTGCTCTCTGATCCTATAATGGTACCGTTTTTTCCTATCGAGTTACGGAATCTTAAAAAATGAAACAAATAAGATAGTCACGCGAGCAAATCCGCTGCCAGCAGCTATAGTAAATAATATATCATCTTTTGCAACAACAAAAAAAATAAAGTCATAACAATACAATACATCATATTGAGTCTCCATAAACAATAGAACACTTGATAACTGTGACATGATAATGAAAATTATGAGTTTGGGAGATCACTAAATTATTTAGTTACAAAACATACACACGAAACAAGTTGACGAAGAACATTTTTTTGCGTAATCACCTATGATTATTATCTTTACATATAATTCTTTAGGTAAGTGTGTTTGTCAACAATTTTTTTTTTAAATTATTTATAGCTTTTGCCAACGGCCTCGTCCGCGTGAAAGTCGTTTTACCCCCTTAGGGGTTTTTTTATGGTAGGTAAAGTCATCCAATGACAAATCCCGCCCTTGGGCCGACCGGGAAATAGTGTCATACTCTTATTGACTCAAAAACCTACCCCGTTCCTTCGTTGCTTATCATACCGGGGCTGAGCCTTCCTTTTAGAAAACGGCCCTTGACTCTAGCAGGCTTCGACCTTACAGCTAGCAGGCTGGGCCTCTACGGTTTGCTGACAGCTGCTTGAGGCTTGAAGGAGGCGATCGGTTACCGGACGATCGAACAGCGTGCTACCCATTGCACGCCGACCGCAAGCCCGCGCCTACGGTGGCCGGAAATCAGGATCAGAATCCCGATGGCGGCTGGGGCGAGCGCCCCGTTGCCTTTGCCTGATGCGGTTGGCCTCCTCCTGTGCTAGCATTACTGCTTCGCAAAAGGAGGCGACCGCCTGTACCCCTCTAGGGGTGCAGTATCGTAAAATCCGTTCTTAGCGGATGTCTACACCCTATAATCAAAACATGATATAAATTAGTTGGATGAGATTACGTTACGGAAATAATTGAAAGTTACATAATATAATAAAGCTTGTTTTTTTAAATGGATCTGGCAAAAACAAAAATTTTAAATGGATTTTTTTTATAAAACAAAACCGCTGTCACGGGGCCGCGAAGTCGACATAATCGAGTTCATAAAAAAATACACTTTGATTACAACTGGCCCTAAAGTTTATTTCCTAACTAACTGGATTCATATGTTTCCATGAAGTTTTGGATGCAATTTTATGTGTACATATGAGTAGGTTCCTGTATTAGTTGAAAATATAATTGAACCCGGTAGATAGCGCTGCAATCGGGTGCTCATTTTTTTTTTTATTTTGACATGAAGCTAGCACAAGTATATTTTTCATCATCTTCTATACACAAACAAGGTTAAATCAAAGCTGCATAAATTCATAATGAATAAATGTTATTACAATGTCAAAGAGTACTTACAGTAAGGTTAAGCTATCCTGTTGAGTGACTTTGAATCATACGACAGTAAAAAATAAGTGACATGCAATGATAACTTATTTGACATCTCTATCTGGAAATGTATTTAACTATTAAGTTTATGCCGTTTGGGGTTGAAACGCTAGGGCCTCTGGGCTGGAATTTTCTTCGGTCAACGAATCAGCATTGCCATCCAACGTGGCAATGCTGCCAGCGTTCTGGGCACTTGTCCCATTGACATCGATGCGGATGAATTTTTTGATGGGCCCCTATGAGCTCTTTTTCTACCCGTTTGTACATATTATTATTTTTGGTTTGTATAATATTTGTTAGATTAGATGTATATATATAGTTATTAATACTTTAATAATGTCCAGTAATAAATAGTTCGTTTGATTAAGTTTATGACATGTTTTACGGCTCATCTGACAACATTTATTGACCTTTTGACATTTGTAAAATTATGAACTCATTTGATTTTACATTTATTTTCTTAAATTTTATTAAATGTAATATTAATAATTATCCAGATTTTAATATTAAGTACAATATTTGCACACCTTATAAGGTGCTCTCTATATTTTTTTTGTAATATCCGTCTATCTGTATTAAGCAAATAAATGATTCGATTTTTTTGATTTGATATTTAGAATCTAAACCGCCTTATTCCGCGGCATGAGTTTTAATTTTTTCTATTTATTTGAACTACTGTTTCAGATTGGAAAAATAGGAGTTGTCCGATGGTAGAAATGAGATGACGGAATCAAGTGATTCATGATTACGGCCCATTCCCTGGAGGAGGCCTGAGTTCCAGCAGTATTATTTATAATAATAATCGACTAAAACAATCGATTAGTTCATAGATTATTTGATTACTGCGTTTTGTTTTTGTTTTCTTGTTTTATATTTTTATTTTATATTGGTGTTATATAATTTACGTATATTCTAGTAATTTTATAAATAATAACAGTTTGCCCTTTTAAACCTATTGTTTATGGTTACGCCGATCAGCGTCTCGCTGTCAACGACGGCTAGCGCTGAAAATCAGCGCTGTGGCTCTGTCCTGCACACGAGCTCCATCATTTTGCTGAGCGCTGGCCGTTTTGTGCGGATGTGACGCATATCTTATTATGTACTTTTTTATTATTATATAGAGTCAGTGTGTGTAGCTGTTATTTTAAGATATGCGCCATGTTTGTGATAAATAAACTCTTTTTCTTTCTTTCTTTCTTTCAGTAGGAAACATTATAAGGCTGATTATGCTATGTTATTGCTAAATGATCTAAACGCCAGAGCCACTTCACAAGCAACCTAACAGTCTCCGTCATTGTGCTCAGCGCGGCACAAGCCATGTAGTGAAAGTGGGACATACAACGACCGATTCGTGGCTCATGGACGGCCCCTGGTACTTCGTCATAATAACTACGTCTACTGCTAACAAACGAACAACTACTTAAGGCCCTAACTCGCGAGCAGTGCCATAAAAGAGTGAATTTCTGAAGCTTACTTCTCGTTAACGGCTAGGTCATTAGTTTTGCTTTGGAACTATGGCGACTCAGAGTGAGTTTCAAAAATAAATATCGCTTATCATTATCATGGAAATATCGAATTTGACTGGCCTGTTGGTCTAGTGGTTAGTGGCCCTGACTGCTATGCCGGAGGTTCGATTCCCACCCAGGACAAATGTTTGTGTGATGAGCACAATCATTTGTTCTGTGTCTGGGTGTTATTTATCTATAATATGTATGTATTTAGAAATATATAAGTATGTTTATCAGCTGTCTGGTACCCATAACACAAGCTCTGCTTAGCTTGGGACTAGACGGTGTTGTGTGATAGTTTATTTATTTATTTATTTATTTATTATTTATTTATTAATTAATTACAACGGTCTTACAACCAATTACAGTAACTAAAGTTGTGGAAATATTATATATATTATATCGACATGGTTTCCGGTATCTTGTCGTAGCATAGCATCAGCCTTATAATGTTCTCACTGCTGGGATTCAGACCTCCTCTATAGGAGAGGGAAAGGGCCGTCCCGGCAAATCTACCACGCAGGCCCAGTGCGGGTTGGTGGATGTCACATGTCTTTGAATTTTGGGTTCTAGGTTCTAGGACATGTCGGTTTCCTCAATATGTTTTCCTTCACCGTTTTGAGAGCAGTGGTGATGAAATAAATTACACAAAGTAATGCGCCTGGCTGAGTTTGAATTAAGTCGGGGCCGTTGCCACTCGGCCACCACTACTCTCTATCCCCCTTGCCATAATAGCGTGGCAGTTCGCGTTTACCAACATAACTTGAAACTCTACTGATCCCACATTGAAATAACTTCCATAACCATACACACTAGTACAATATGAGTTCTTAATCAATTTGCTAAGAACATTACACATTAGTTGACATAACAAAGGTACTTTCAACTCTTTCCTTTTACGATTACAGTTCAATTTTTCTTGCACAGAAATTGTTCATAGAATCCCAGTTCTGATTTGAGGAAATTCAACTTTTTTAGTGTAAGATAAGGTCTATTTTCCGTTGTTATGGTGTTCGCATAGAGTTGAATGTCCGGTCATGGCGTGTGTTTGCATATTTCATTATGTTTTGCTATCGTGATCAGGGAATGAAGGCGTGGGTTCTCATTTTATGTGAGTTGCATTACTTTGGGTTTAGCATTTTCGTGGAATAAGAAAAACTAATTGATAATCACGTTTATTATCATTATTGTTAACTGCAAGTTATATTTTTACTTTTGGCTCCGACCCGATAATGTAAGCAAGACTTTTGTAACTCATAACATGATTTAAATAAGTGTTCATAGAGTTTCTAGCACGTTCTTCTCCATAGAGATCTACGCTTTGGAACGTGCAATTTAGCTTCACTTTTTTGACTGACATATTGACATTTCAAATGAAGGTACTCAATACGCAACGACCGACAACTACCTACAGGTCATTGACTCGCTCAGCTGACGTTTACTTATAGAAATTAATTTTGTGCAAGCGCAAATTAATTTGAGTTTAAAAAAAGTCCTTATTTTATCTTTACAAATAGGTAGTGTTTCATGTACCGGATCGACCCTCCACGGGATTAAATCGACCAAAATTTAGCAGTGTATATAATATATTATACATTTGTTATTCTTGGTTAAGTAAACTTATTTTCTAATTGACTGGCCTGTTAGTCTTGTGGTTATTGTCCTTAACTGCTATGCCGGAGGTAGTGGGTTCGATTCCCACCCAGGACAAATGTTTGTGTGTTGAGCACGATCATTTGTTCGTGCCTGGGTGTAATTTATCTATAATATGTATGTAACTTTGTTTATCAGTTGTCTAGTATCATAACACAAGCTCTGCTTAGCTTGAGACTAGACGGCGTTGTGTGATAGTTGTGGAATATTGTTTTTTAATTGGGGTATCTAAGGCTGTACATTCATCCAGTCACAGTCATTCAAACGCTCAATAAAAACCGAAAATGTACTTAAAAACGAACGACTAGAATCGCTCATTGAGCCGTCTCGCTTGGTCTGGCCCCACGCTCTGTTACACCGGTTAGAGAACTGAATTCCCTCGTAAATCGCGAGTTAGTGCATTTTTCTGTTGAAGCGTCAATTACTCAGATATCATGTTTGTGGTATTTGCTTTCAATTCGTACAATATTGGACATAGGCCTCCCGCAAGTATCACTACAGCGGCTGGTCCTGTGCATCTTGCATCCAACGGATGGTCTTGGTCACCAGTCCAAAACTTTTCGTGTATATTGACCATATGTTCTTCAAGCAATGTGCCCTGCCCACTGCCTCGTTCGAGCCATGTCGGTAACCTTGGTTCTCCTGCGGATATCTTCATTCCTGATTCGATCACGCAAGGAAACTCCGAGCATAGCTCTTTCCATTGCTCTTTGGGTGACTTATACACCGTTAAGTTTTGGTCGTTTTAATGCCGTGGAGGGTCGATTTGGTACATGAAACACTATGGTATTAAAAAATAAAGTACTTTTTCTCTAAAACTCGAGTTAATATACGCATGTACGAAATTACATATACGCACACTTGCTACCGAATTTCGCCTCAGTGGCAATGACAAACTTTCTCCTCATGTAGTTATCAAAATATGCTATTTTAGTCACACATGCGTTTGAGCAGTGATGGCCGAGTTGTAACGGCCCCGACTTACGAGCCGCGGTCGCGGGTTCAAACCCAACCAGGCGCATTACTTTGTGTAATTTATTTCATCACCACTGCTCTTAAAACGGTGAAGGAAAACATCGTGAGGAAACCGGCATGTCCTACAACGACAATTCGAAGATATGTGACATCCACCAACCCGCATTGGGCCCGCGTGGTGGATTACGGTCCATTCCCTCTCCTACAGAGGCCTGAGTCCCAGCAGTAGGAACATTATAAGGCTGATGCTATGCTATGCGTTTCATAGCTCCTCGCGACAGTATCATCTCTCTTTCTGCTTACTTCCCCTACAGTAGCAAGTGTAATGTTGGACTGATTCCACGGAATTAGAGCGCAACGATTTCTCTGTTCGCGCCTCTAAGTTACGCTATTACATCGGTATACAGTTTTTGTTACTGCTGCTATATATCTCAGAAAAATGAATTCCCGACCATCATATGCGCGGGTTTGCGGACGGCGAGCAACGGGTAGCAAGCCTAGAGATTGAAGGAATGGCGAAAGAGTTATCACGGCCCTGATTGGGCAATTGAAAGAATACAACCGGATTTAGAACAAGCAAAAAAAGAACCACAATCCCCTGTCTTACTACCAGCACCACTACAATGCGATTAAAATATGAATAGGAACGTTAAAGACCTATATCTGTCAAATGTTACTTGAAAAGTACCGTTTGAAAAGAAAACTTATCTAAGTAAGTACTAGCTTTTGCCCGCGGCTTCGCTCCCGCTCTACCCTACTATACCCTTCGCTACCCTACTCTATCCTACTTTACCCTACTCTAGCACTATTATGGTAAGAATTTTGGTGGTGATTACAGTCCCCTTCGACATTTTAGTGGGTTTTCCACCAACTTTAGCACTAAAATGTTGGAGTTTTCAATTGCTTTACAACTTCAAAAGCTCAAACTACAATTCATACTTTTCCATTATCTATACTTCCAATATCCCCCCCCCTTGATCATCAGCTGGCGACGCCCTCACTGACCAGTCGATTTTTTTCGCGATTTCAAGCTCGGTTCCATAGAAAAAGTTGTTTGTTATCATGACTACAATCACGTGTTTAAGTATCAGTCAATGATTACCAGTCACCCTGTATATCTCTATATCAATATTTGTTCTGTACGGGACTCAAACCCGCGATACACAACACGTACCAGCCAATAGCTCAACCACTGTACCGTCTTAGTAATCCACAAGTTTAATTCAGTTACTCAGCACTAAAACAATCTTACTGTACACTCAAGGCCCACTTTGCATATTTTGCGTAACCATTTGCAAGCAGCTACTGATTAGGTCATCAAAGTTAAGCAACGCCTGCCGCGGCCGCGAATTGGAAGGTGACCGCGCCGTAATTACTCTAGTGAGCTGTTGGTACTTGAATGAATGTTTCATATTACGCAAAGAGATTTGAAGAGATACAAAAGAGCGGACATCAGAAGAAATGTCTTAGAAAAACTGTCATCCTATGTCAGCTAACTTTCAATAGTAAACATGCGAATTAAATTTGTAATTTATATGTTTTTATGCTATTTTCTAGAACTATTTGCGAAAATTATTGAATTCTAATTAATTACAGAGTAAATACGACAAATATTTACGAAAATAAACTTAAGTTAGGTCCAGTCGTCCACACTAGACTAAGCGACTTACTACTCCTAGGTAACAAGTCTTGGATCACCATTTTGTTCGCTATGTCCTGTCTATTGGTAGTCTATATTTAATGTCTTTGATATTAGGTCTTTATTATGGTAGGTAGAGGACCAATACGGCCGTATTTTTATACTTTTGTTAATAGGGAAGTACTTTATTTTTTATTTTATCTTTACAAATCGATAGTGTTTCATGTACATGATCGATCCTCCACGGGATTAAAACGATCAAAAATTAACGATGTATATATCATACTAATATTATAAACGCGAAATTTTGTATGTATGGATGTTTGTTCCACTTTCACGCAAAAACTACTGAACAGATTTCGATGAAACTTGGTACACAGGTAGACTATATCATAACAACACATAGGGTAGTTTTTATTTTGGGATTATTTTCCCTTGGGATAATTTTCGAATCCGCAGACAAATGACACAATAACAGACTGGACTGGTGGCTGTCAAAGTGCTTTTGTCCGTGTTTGTTATTCGCCATTTTGGCGCTGTCGGCCGTAGCGAGTGTCTATGGTACTAAAATTAGTAATGTCACCGCGCCAAAAATTTTTTTACCGCTAACGGGAGCGGAGCAGTCACTAAAAACGCGGGTAAAACCGCGCGGAACAGCTATTTTCTACATATTATAGATAAATTTCTTTGCTCGTCTTCCACAAGCCCGAGGTATGCGCTTTAGTCCATCCTTCCTCCTAACCGCTTTTTTTTTGGTGGTGGGTAAAATCATCCAATGACATCTCCCGTCCTTGGGCGGAGCGGGAGATAGTGTCAGACTCTTACTGATTAAAAACCTACCCCGTTCCTTCGTGGCTTTAGATACCAGGGCCGGGCTTTCCTTTCGGAAGCAAACCCTTGGCCCCAGTAGGCTTCGACCCTGCCTGCCTGCAGCTAGCAGGCTGGGTCTCTACGGTTCTCCTCAGCGTCACATTTCCTCATACCAACTATTGCATGCAAATAATTCTAGTTAATGTTACAAACTCTTGTAATTGCAACACATTACTTCTAATGCCTCGTTTAAATTAACTGACTTAGCAAAACTTAGCTGATGGTGATTGTTTTTAATATTTCTTAATTATTGTCTAGTTTATTTTGTAAAAACACTCTTACACCACGCCATCAAATACGTCGTATAGTACGCGGCAAATAAGATGAACCATTTGCATTTGCTATAGATGTTCAGTAAGAATAAACTGAAAATTGTTTTTTTTTTATTATTAAACACTATGTTTCCTGTTCTTTTTTGTAATATGACTAGATTGGGCCCGCGACTTTGTCCGTATCAGATTTATAAAAAAAGCGGCAATATGCGTCAAATAAGTTATGTCTAAGGCATTTGCTATGCCCCCCACTTCGATTGAGATTCGAAAATGACAGTCTTACATACAAATCAGCCCCCTAGCCAAGTTACAATCGTTTCGTTTAGCGTGAACGCTTGGAGTTAGCCACGTCCCCAATTCCTTTGTTCTGGCGTCATTCAACGCTGTCACGTGGCCAGAATAAAGGAATTGGGGGCGTGGCCAACTTCAAGCGTTCGAAACGAAACGATTGTAACTTGGCATCGGTCTAATTTAGTTCTAGTTTAAACCACAGATTAAATAATAGTACAAGCTTAAACGAAGTCTATTTTTGGAACCATGAGCTCATCCCAGTAAATTATGGTTGCTTAACATGCTATGTAACGTAAACTAAGTTTGTTTTAACCTTAACTTCAAGATAATTATCAAACAAATTGTTTTTGTCAAGTGATACTTTAAAAAAGTGACTTGTTCTTGTGGAGTCAGTATTAGAAAAAAAAAAGTAAATATGGAATCATCATTATTATACCTACTTGCCTGTTGGTCTACTGGTTAGTGGCCTTGTCTGCTATGCCGGAGGCGATCGATTCGATTTCAAACAAAGACAAATTATTGTGTGATAAGCACGATCATTTGTTCTGTGTCTGGGTGTAATTTATCTATAAGGGCCAACGCTGCGTTAAGTGGGCGCACGCGCGGTCCTATACAAAAGTGCTCTGTCTGTGCTCACCGCACTCCGCGCCTCTTTTGCCACGTAATAATAGGTTAAAGTTGTACGTGATGGATAGAAAATTCTTTTTTTTTTCTAATTAGCCTATACTTTCCCACTGCTGGGCAAAGGCCTCCCCCAATTCCTTCCAGGTATTTTTCTCTCGGGCCATCTCGAACCAGCCCTTGCGGTAGGCGTCCAGGTCGTCTCGCCACCTCCTCCCAGGTCGACCTCGGCGGCGTCGTCCATCTTCAGGTACCCATCTTGTGAAGACTCTTGCCCAACGATCAGTGTGCATACGGCTGATGTGACCCGCCCAATCCCACTTTATCCTGGCAGCCTTTTAAAATTCTTACACTATTAAAAATCTCAGGATTTTTTAATGGAAATCAGGCCTTTCCTCCATTTTTTCGTCTGGTAACCCTATACCAGTTTAAATTCCTGGCTTTAAAATAACAAAAAGTATTTAATCAAAATGTTCACTTAAGGCGACGCTAAAGGCCAGCAACCTTGACCGACCAAAAGTGGAGCTAGCGTCGCTCCCTGCGCAACAAGATTATTCGAATAATAATATGTCCTTCAATTATTTTACCCAACCGTATTTTTAAAAGCCGTATGTATATCAAAATATTGGTAATTAAATAGTCTTTTAGTTTGTGAAAGTTTCATAAAAATACACGCAATGGTTTTTGCCTGATCTTTGCTTTTTTGTCTGTGTTAAACTAAACATTGAAAATAAATTACACTAAGTTCTATAAATAAAACTACAAATATTTCTATATTAAATTATTTGGTAAATAGTCTAATTTAACATAATTATATTTTTACAAGCTTTTATTTAGTTTCACCTGACCGATGTTTGTCTGTGATCAAATCTTGTAAATTAAATTTGATCCACTTCCCGGTTACCGATTGAGCTGATATTTTGCATGCATATGCAAAACGCGTGACAATGCAATATTATGATGACATGGAGCTGATCTGATGATGGAGCTGGAAGGTGGCCATAAGAACTCGGTCGTAAATGACACAACCCCGGTCTTATTGACAAGTATTTAGGTGCTAGATGGTAACCAGGGTCTGATGATGGAACTGGAAGGTGGCCATAGAAACTCGGTAATAAGCGCAATAAGATAACCACATCGTGTTTGAACTTTTTGGAGTGGTTTTGATGAGTATTAACTATATAAGTATATGTATAGGTTAACTGGTAATTAGTGAACGATACTTAAACACGTGAATGTGGTCATGATAACAAACAACTTTTACTATGGGACCAAACATGAAATCGCGAAAAAAATCAGCCAAGTTCATTACATTTTGACCAGTTTGGCGAACATAAATGTACTGACCAGCTGATTATTTTTCGCGATTTCAGGTTTGGTCCCACAGTAAAAGTTGTTTGTTATTATGACTACAGTCACGTGTTTAAGTATCGTTCACTAATTACCAGTCACCCTATATACCGCGCTATAAAAGCTTGTTATGAAAATAATATTTTCATTTAAAACTTAACATCTTCAAAAGACCCTTTATAATAATTGTAATCTTGTTGTACAATAAAGTGTAAATAAATAAATAAAAATAAAGACCAGTTCTATGATACATTTTCGAGATACTTCCTCGACTCTGGTTGATGGCCTTTACAAGGTTAAGGGACGACATTTTTGGAAATAACCGGTGTTTTTACAGTTCATTCACGGCTCTTTGTTTAAACTTTTTTACGAGTATTGAGGAAGGACAGTTGTTTAAAAATTATATTTCTTTAAAATTTAAAGAAATATTTATATCTAAAAAACTTTTGTAAACAAAGATGTCGGATACTTTTTTTTTACTATGTATTGGCAAGCTCTCGTTTGACCTCTATCTCACCTGATGGTAAGCGATGATGTGGCCGACGATGGAGCACGCTTGCTTAGAAGTAACCTATTCACTCTTGAATTAAAGACCCCTAGGTTGTAGCTATCAGGAAACACATTCAGTGTGCTGTACACACAATGAATGTGTTACCAAACCGTTTAGTACGTATGGCTGGAATAGAATGTATGTGTGGGAGTATGAAAATGCATACCAGGACCCTGGCACCAAGGCAATAATAATAATATTTCACAACTATCACACAACGCCGACTAGTCCCAAGCTAAGCAGAGCTTGTGTTATGGGTACTAGACAACTGATAAACATACTTATATATTTCTAAATACATACATATTATAGATAAATTACACCCAGACACAGAACAAATGATCGTGTTCATCACACAAACATTTGTCCTGGATGGGAATCGAACCCACGACCTTCGGCATAGCAGTCAGGGCCACTAACCACTAGACCAACAGGCCAGTCAATGAAGGAACGGGGTAGGTTTTTAGTCAGTAAGAGTCTGACACTATCTCCTGCTCCACCCAAGGGCAGGAGATGTAATTGGATGATTTTACCTACCATAAAAAAAAACCTGATGGTAAGCAATATCATGATTTATACTCACCAACATGGGTATATTCGGCACGACGACCGCATCATCATCCAGACCGGTGCTCAGGTCTGGTCGGAAGGTGTACGTCCTCTTGTAGTTGAATGATAGTGTGCCGTTCTTGTTGTCCGTGATGTTCACCTTCTCCCATTCTTCTCTGTGGAGGGAAGAAAGAAAGTGAGATGGTTTATAAAGTGTGGAGATGTGATATACATTTTTAGCTGCAGCCTTCTTCTGCTTCTAGAGGTGGAGTTTCGTAAAATCCGTTCTTAGCTGACGTCTACACCCTTTAAGGAACCTACGTATAGTATAGCATAGCATCAGCCTCATAATGTTCCCACTGCTGGTACTCAGGCCTCGTCTCTAGGAGAGGGAATGGTCCGTAATCCACCTTCGAATTCTTGGTTCTAGGACATGCCGGTTTCCTCACGATGTTTTCCTTCACCGTTTTGAGAGCAGTGGTGATGAAATAAATTACACAAAGTAATGCTCTGGGCCGGGTTTGAACCCGCGACCTACAACTCCTAAGTCGAGGCCGTTACCACTCGGCCACCACTGCTCTTTATATGAGTTTAATTTTATGCAAAAAACATTGAATATGATCAAAGAAGGACTTGGAACTTAGAACTTTTAGGAACCAGGTTAATTTGCCAAAACTAAATGCATAGTTACGAAATTGATATCAATCAAAGGTAAAACTACACTGCGCACACTTGGGCCACGTCCACCGATCTGGGCGCGTCGGGCTCCATACATTTTATATGGCAACTAGACTTGTAGAGCTACATTAGATCCACGCCACGCGACATCGTTCTATTTACAAATCAGGGGGGCTAAAAAGGCCACTTTAGCAGAATCATAATATGAATCATATTTTTTTTATACGGCAATATTTACAAGGAATATAATTCTGATATGCAGTGAATTGAGTATGATTCGACTAATTTGTGCAACCATTTTACGAACATTAGAAGAATTGCCTATGATCTGCTAGAAATTCGGAATAAGATTTGCTCTAGATGAATTGCTCTCATGTCACGTTTTTAGGCCCGCAGGCGTGTTACACGTGTGCGTCGGTCTAATGTAGTTCTAGCATAATGCGGATGAAGTCGCGGCACGGTGTCATTCGTAAATCTTTGACAGTTGTTACCTACTCATAATTTCTATATTTTGTTTTTTATGGTTCCGTACGAAAAATGGATCCCTTATAGGATCGCTTTGTTGTCCGTCTGTCTGTCTGTCACTAGATCCTTTATCTTAGGATCGCGTGGAGGTATCGAGTTTTTTTTTTGGTGTGCAGAGCGGGAGATAGTATCAGACTTTTACTGACTAAAAAACCCACGCCGTTTCATCGTTGCCTTTCATACCAGCGCCCAGCCTTCTTTTCAAAAGCAGACCCTTGACCCAGCGCTTGTTCAGTAAAAGCCTGACACACCCCCCTGCTCCGGCCAAGGCTAGAGAGATAATGAAGATGTATTTTTTATATATATGACTTATTTATGTAGGATTATATTGTACACTAGATCCTACCCACGAATGTGATCTCTCTCTGTCACTTAAAGGTTTGCTGGCATAAAATTCACTGTAGAGTTAAGCTCGCCTTGTACATCAATTGTCTATACACCGTTAAATTTTGATCGTTTTAATCCCGAGGAGGGTCGATTTGGTACATAAAACATATTTATCGATTTGTAAAGATAAAATTAAAAAATAAAATAATTATTTTCTAAAAAACAAATTAATACCTATACGCATGTACGAAATTAATTTCTTTAAGTACACGAGTCAACGAACTTGTAGGTAGTTGTCGGTCGTTGCGTACTAACTACTCACAGGTCATTGAACTCGCCCAGCTGACGTTTACTTAAAGAAATTAATTTCGTAGATGCGTAAATTAATTCGAGTCTAAAAAAGTACTTTATTTTTTAATTTAATCTTTACAAATCGATAGTGTTGCATGTTCCGAATCGACACTCGACGGTATTAAAACGATTAAACGATGTATTTATTTATTTATTAGAACTTTATGCAACACAAGGGTACACAGGCGGACTTAATGCCTTAGGCATTCTCTACCAGTCAACCAAGGGTGGTGAAGAGAAATCATGGCAGGTGCATAAAAAATAAAATTATAATAATTGTAATTATATATATAATTGTATTAATATTAAATTTTGTGTACAATAAAGAATTAAGAAGATGAGGATACTCACGAGTAGACGTAAGGTCCCAGCTCATCCAGGACCGGCTTGGAGCCATTGTTGAGGAACTCGTCAGCGTTGGTCACGTTGTACACGTACACCCTCACGAAGGGCCTGACGGGCGGGTGAGCCCACCAGTCGAAGGTCTGAGAGCCTTCGCGGAGGACCAGCTCCTGTGGAGAAGAAACAACAAGGTGAGTTGGCTGTAAGTAAAATTGCTTAAAAGTAAAAGTGATTTTTCTTTCATTTTCCGAAAAATTAAGTTCATATTAAAATATAATTTCCGATCATCTTCATAAATATAAAAATGAATAGCTGTTCGTTAGTCTCGCTAAAACTCGAGAACGGCTGGACCGATTTGGCCAATTTTGGTCTTGAAATATTCGTAATAGTTTAGGGAAGATTTAAACGGATTATAATTCAGGTGTCTTCAAGGCTAGAGTGAATAGGCTCTTAATAAACTAGTGCGCCTCATCATCAACGATTGCATCACTGCTTACCATCAGATGGGATCGCAGTCAAGCACTAGTTTATATCAATTTTTTTTTAAAAACGGTAAGAAAATATGGAAAAAATTACGAAAAAAAAAATCCGTCTATTAGGCTATACGACGTTTGCCGGGTCAAATAGTCTTCTTTTATATAAAAATAAATAGCTGTTCGTTAGTCTCGCTAAAACCCCAGCTCGAAATCGGCTGGACCGATCTGGGCAAGTTTGGTCTTGAAATATTAGTGATACTCCAGGGACGGCTTAAACGGTGAGAAAATATGAAAAACTACACGAAAAAAAAAATCCTATTAATTACGAAGTGTGCCGGGTCAGCTAGCAGAAATATAAAAATCTATGGTTCTGATACAGGTTTCTATTTGGGGGTCGATTTCGCTTTCTTTCTTTCTTTCTTTACTTATCCGGCTATATCCTCTCTTCGGTAATAAGCAGTACCTTTGTACAAATCTCTAGTATGTATCTTTTGCTGTTTTTCGTGTGTACATTAATGATAAAATAAATAAACAATGCTTCTAGTACATATCACGTTAAAAGTAATCGACGAAACTCAAATTGCTGCCAAAACCGAAACTAAATGTTCGGCTCCATTTTAAGTTTCAGCTGTAACGGAAACCGAAGCTGACATGGTAATAGAATTCGGATTTTATGTCTCCTTTTCAACATCCTTCACAACCCATCCTATCCCTCCTACCTACGCGATCGTTTTTCTTACTCTCGTCCTAGCGGCGCACCGTGCAGATCACACCTTAGATCCCTTCTTAAATCCCCTCCTCATAAATCTACCTACTACTCCTACTCTTTCTCTGTCCACGCTGTAAGATTGTGGAACTCTCTTCCGCCTAGCATTAGAGATCTGAAAACTGTTTCACTTTTTAAGGCTAAAGTCAAAGAGCACTATCTTTCCTCTCTAGTCTGATAAATATATATTTTATATTTATATATTATCTATTTCTATATTTATATATACTATACACACATTATATTTATATTATTTTATGTATTTGTTAATGTAGTTATATATGTATTTATTAATTTGACCTAAGTTTTCACAATCTCTTCTTCTCTTATTTCAACACACTATTGTCTACATTTCTTCCAATGTCTCCTTTCGCAGGTCTGCTGGAAGAAATTTCTTTCAGAAATAAGCAGTACCTTTGTACAATTTTTATTGTTTAATGTATCCTCTGCTGTATTTGTGTGTACATAAATAATAAAATAAATAAATAAATAGAAAAAATTACAACAAATACAAAAAAATCACTATAAGTATACTTAATTATATAGTTAGAATTTTGACAGCATAAGTTTTATAATGTTCCCACAGCTGAGACGCAGGTTATCTATTTAAGTTTGGCTGAGGGGTACTACTACTAAAAAGTGTGAAATAAAAAACTTTTTACAAAAAAAATACAACCGACTTCAAAAACCACCAAAAAATGCAAAATAACTTTCAATTTCGGAAGTCGGTGTTAAATAGCGAAGAGACCAAACTATTATAGAAACACCGACTTCCGAAATTGAAAGTTATTTTGCATTTTTTGGTGGTTTTTGAAGTCGGTTCTATTTTTTTTGTAAAAAGTTTTTTTATTATTTGAAACCGGGAACCGAGTTTAAAAACTTGAAATATTTCATTATTTACAGACAAACAGGGAAAGGAAAACCAATCAAAACCTTGTATATAACTATATTCTGCACAAATAAAATGGACATTCATAAATTAAACTTGACAATAGTGTGTCATTGTGACGTGACTGTGTCAAACAAAGTAAGAGAAAAAAACATGCAAAGTTCAATGACAAAAAATTCGCAAACACTATTTTATACCGACTATCATAACAATTTTCTTCCGTGAACATAATACACGATAAAAGTGGTAACAGCTCCGACTTACGAGTTATAGATTGTGAGTTCAAACCCAGCAAACTGCATTACTTTGAGTAATTTATTTCATCACCACTGCTATCAAAACGGTGAAGGAAAACATCGTGAGAAAACCGGCATTAGTATAATTGTTTTTATTTTTGAAAATCGCGTCCGAAGCCTTAATTAACTTAGTAGTGCATCTTTCTCAGAAAAATTCAAACATTCTGAAGTTAACATCTTCCTTTCCATTCATACGCAAACATATAAAGACCTTTGTTTGAGAGAATAGCACCATTGGAGAGCTGCTTTTAAGCTAATGATAGAGGAATATCCGACTTGGCAAATCCTAGAACCTAAAATTTGTAGACATGTGAAATCTACCAACAAGCACTGGGCCCGCGTGGTGGTTAACGGCCCATTTCCTCTCCTAGAGAGGAGGCCTGAGTCCCAGCAGTGGGAACATTATAAGGCTGATGATGCTGTGCTAAACATGAGACGTTGTATCAAAGAAAACATTACGTCTTCTATGTCATTTTTTTTTATCTGTATCCTGTTTAGCGCAGCATCTCTCATTGACATATAGCTCCATTGTTTGAGCCAATACATAGAACGAAGCACAAAGCTCAATGGCAAAAAAATTTGCGGACACCTTCATACTGACTATTTCTCAATAATATTGTAATTTTTTTTCGACATGTCGATGATCTCTTACCACATAAGTCGGTGGCATTGTGTTCTGGTGACTGGGTGCTATGGATTGCCTTCACTTAAGGCGAAGACAGACTGTGAGTAGCGTTGCCAGACTCCCGATTTTGGCGGGACGTCCCGATTTTTAAATCAAAATTAAATGTCGTGCGGGACATGCTCAGTCCCGCTTTCCGTGCGTGCAGCGTGCTGAGGAAGCACAGCCGGGTGGCACAGACCATGTGAACTGGCCGCTCCTCGATAGTGTAAATTATATTTCTTTTTAAATAAATTTTCTATGGTTTTTTTGCTCTAAATGGTCACGTACTTAAACGTAATTTAAAATTCAGACAAAAAAAAACTTCTGATAATATACGTTTTTATCTAAGTCCCGCTTTTGACGAAAGAATCCCGATTTGTTCCCTAAAAAGTATCAAAATCCCGACTTGACAAAATAAAAAATCTGGCAACGCTCGCAATTTAAAGTTGTCAAAAAATAATAGGCCCGTTTTGACATTTGCATTTTGACTACTTAGCGGCTTATCAAGAAAGTAGTATATCCTTATTCTCTGTTCTGTGGGTGTAGTAGTAGCTATTTTAGTTATTTTAGCAGTAGCTACACTACACCGGATAAACCGCTAAGTAGTCAAAATACAAATGTCAAAACGAGCCTATTATTTTTTGACAACTTTAGTATTAACACTAGTGCTTTGCCAGCGACTTCGTTCGAAAGAATGTTTTCATAAAAACTTGTTAGAATTTGTGCCAAGTTTCAAGTGTATGAACCTAATAAAAACACGACGAGCCGCGAGCCAGGCTCGTCGTTCGTATTGCAATGATACATTGGCGAGCTTTAGCGAGGAGCCATAAGACCGCGGTTTTACTCGCCCGTTGACGGAGAAACCCACTTTCACGCGAAATCGAATAAAGATCGGAACTCGGTCACAATCTATACAAGATTGTACCATCAAAGACACTTCCGCCTGACCACTGCTAAGTTCATTTTTGCTTGCACTCGAAACGAAAACTTCAAAGGGTGTGGTTTGGCGCCGCGCCGCAGTATTCTAGCGAATATTTTTTTAAGTGATCAGGCAGAAATGACCGCGATAGTACCTACTGTCGTGCATAAACAAAATTGCGTGTCTAACCATCTGAACGAAGCCTTAGTTCTACGTGTACACAGCCATACCGTACATCATTGGCTAATTATAATAATATTCGCGTGGGAACGCATGCGCATGTATGATTAATAATCATAGAATTTGCATGAAATTACTGGTTTATAGCAACAAGAGAATAACTGTTGTCTTAAATCGAAGTGATGTTTTGAAGACACGACAAAATCATATATTTAAATAGTACCAGAAGCTCTTAACGGGTTCAATGGATCACGTTAAGAGCTTCATTGTATTGAGATGACATAACTGATAAAGGGATAATAATAATAACCCCATCGCCATATCTCTACGTTGACGTCGTGGTGGTGCTTGCGCGTTCCAGTAAACCCTAGGTGTGTATCGGTAGCGTTTGCTTTGCCGTAACATGCTTAGGGTGAGGGGCCAGACTAAGAGAGATACAATCCGCAGAGCAGTTTTGTGGCGAACTGTTGGGCATTACCGACCCCACGGACCCGATCTCCCGGGAGAATTCTCGTTATTCATCTCCGGCTTGCCTTTATTGGCCGGCCGTAGTGAACACTGACGAGGAACAGAGCTCCCCCCTCTCTCTTGCCTTTATTAGCTGGCTTGAGTGGAGAATGGAATTCCCTGCCGGAGTCTGTGTTTCTTGATGGCTACAACCCGGGAATCTTTAAGTTAAGAGTGAATAGGTTCCTTATAGGTAAGCGCGCTCCATCGTCGCTTTCCACCGGCCCTAGCACCAAGGCAATGAAGGAATGGGGTAGGTTTTTAGTCAGTAAGAGTCTGACACTATCCCTATCCCGCTCCGCCCAAGGGCGTACGATATCATAAAAAAAAACAGCAATCTCAGTTTGGTGTGGAAAAAATCAATATCAATAAAACAAATCTTCCCCCTCTTCAAGCGTAGCAACCGGACAGAAAATATTTGTATGTTATATGTACACAATTGTTTAAATATCACGTATAAGTACTGTGTCACATCCTTTGACGTAAGTTCCTTCAACGATTGAAAGAGCTCGCATTTCCGTGATGTTGTAATGTAATATTTCATATTTGTATGTGTTCAAGGCTCGCGTTTGACCACTATTTCACCTGATGGTAAGCGATGATGGAGTACGCTTGCCTGTTACTTAAACTACTTATGCACACTACGCTACGCTCACTACGCTACGCTCACTACGCTACGCTTACTACGCTACGCTCACTACGCTACGCTTACTACGCTACGCTCACTACGCTACGCTTACTACGCTACGCTTACTACGCCACGCTTACTACGCTACGCTTACTACGCAGTACGCTATGCTTACTTTGTTTGTTACTTTTCCGGTCTCAATCGAAGTGGGGGCTGCACGTAACCATAGCAAATGTTTCAACTTATTTGCCGCGTACTATGCAAGTTTTTTTTTAATTTATATAAACTAGCGCTTGACTGCGAACCCACCTGATGGTGAGCAGTGATGCAATCGTTAATGGTAAGACGTACTAGCACAGCGCACTAGTTTATTAAGAGCCTATTGGACTGGCCTGTTGGGCTAGTGGTTAGTGGCCCTGACTGCTATGCCGGAAATCGTGGGTTCGATTCCCACCCAGGACAAATGTTTGTGTGATGAGCACGATCATTTGTTCTGTGTCTGGGTGTAATTTATCTATAATATGTATGTATTTAGAAATATATTATAAGTATGTTTATCAGTTGTCTAGTACCCATAACACAAGATCTGCTTAGCTTGGGACTAGACGACGTTGTGTGATAGTTGTGGAATATATCATATATTGTGAGCCTTGAAGACACTTATGTTATAATCGGACGTGAAGACCGCAGCAGGCAAACTGTTCCAGTCCTTCGATGTACGAGGTATAATAAACGACGCGCAACAAGGCAAAACGCTTAGTCCGGATCGTAGAAGTTTCAACAACGTAAGGGTGGGTGAATTGTTATGTTTTATTTTAATTTTAATTACTTCCTTTTGAATATCGTAATTAGAGACACAATAGAAAGACAATAGGTGTGCGGACGCCGGCGTCCTCTTGGGAATTAATGAATTAATTTGTGTTCCAATTTAATTTAATTGTGAACCAGGCCCTATCAGAACACAAAGACAGCGGTTTTTACTTTTTTTTTTAATTTAAATATCGAAGCCTATTACCGAGATAGGAGCCTTTTTGCTCAAGTAAATGTTTAATGTTTTTTTTTTTAACTTAGTTTTATTTTGTGTGTGGAAAAGGGAGAGGGAGGCCTTCGCCCAGCAGTGGGACATAATAGGCTAAACTAAACTAACTATTATTATTTATTATTTCGTTCTTGAGATAATTTCCTACTTTCACCTGCATGAAGCCGATGGCAAAAGCTATAGTAGGTATTCTACATACATATATCTTGCATATTAAACCGTTCCTAGGTTACCTAATGGCTAGAGGCACAATGCCAGCATTTCGGTCAAGGCGTCGGTTGAATCTCACGGTGGTGTCGACATCGCATCTCAGAAACACAATGCCGAGAACTTCCATATTTGTGGCGACCGTCTGACAGAACTTATGGACTTTTAGAGACTGTAGTTTTAACTTAAACTTGCAGCGACATCTATGGCGTCTCATAAGAACTAATCCTGCATCGCGCAAGTAAAGTTTTCCGCGCGATTTGAATTTATGGAACAGCCCGAAATCATCTATCGGGGAAAAGCCCACCAGACATAACACCCGTCTGGTCGGAGGATCCTCTCTTTCCGATGGAAGTATGTGGGACTTTACCCTCTGTTCCGCTTACCTCCAAAAACTGTATTTTTTAATATTGATAGGCTCGCGTTTCACCACATCTTACCTGATGGTAAGCGATGATGTGGTCGACAATGGAGCGCGCTTGCCTAGAAGTAACCTATTCACTCTTGACTTAAAGACCCCTAGGTTTTAGCTATCAGGAAACACATACTCTGGCAGGGAATTCCACTCCTTAGCTGTACGCATAATGAATGTGTTCCTAAAACGCTTTGTTGTTGGATGGGATATCCACCATGTACCGATGGCACAACGGCGTACGTCTAGTGGTCCGATGATGGAACGGACTTGGTGGAATCAAATTGTGCAATTCCAACGCACAATCCCCGAAATGTAAACGATAGAAAACCGACAGGCTAGCAACGCGGCGTCGATGCTCAAGACTTTGGAATTTTGACTCGGCAAGTGCATCATCACCGATGATCTTCTTGGCTCGCTTCTCAATCGTCTCCAGGGCATCAAGCTGATATTTGGCAGACCTATCCCAAAGATGAGCAATACTCTAAGGCTAGCAACTCGACTTCGATGCTCAAGAGTTAGCAAGCAACCTTTCGGTTTTTTGCAGTGTATATTTTGTAGAGTGTGCGCGGGAATGGCATGACTTGATTCCGCCATCTTTCTACCATCGGACAAACCGATGTACCCTTACGTTGTTGAACAGGTTTCCGGACCGGCCTCATAGTTTATATCGACAACGAAGGACTGGAACAATTTGCCTGCTGCGGTCTTCCTGTCCGATAATTGAGAAGTCTTCAAGGCTAGAGTGAATAGGCTCTTAATACATCAACGATTGCACCACTGCTTACCATCAGGTGGGATCGCAGTCAAGCACTAGTTTGGAAAGTACTTTATAACATAAACCTTGGGTGGCCAGAGATGGCTCTGTGATACGGCTCTTCTTGATCGTATGAGTACATAGAAGTTCTTATAACTGTATCTAGTTATAGACAATTGAGAGGAAACCATAAACAATTTATTATAGGTTCACATTTTCTGTTAACTCATTGCTTACAAATTGTTTTTACTCACGACATCACGGCATTGTTTCTGTGAAATCACAACGGATGAGAATAAAAATTATGATATGTTATATGTGCGTACAATAACACACGCTTACGTAAAACTGCATTATACTTATGTTTGTGGGACCGTTTGAAGGGAACTACATTAAGGTGGAGCTACATTGCGCACAGAGAGTCGGGGTCCTAGGGGCTTTACAGATGGAGCAATTTAAGGGGATTACATCGCCCAAATCCAAAAAAACACCTTGGTTGATTGAAGTTTATAGATTATTCCTTATGTACGATTACCATATAAAAAATGAAGGGGATACTTAAGGACATTACTAATAAATTGTATTGATTACGTTTCTCAAAAAAATACCCTAACTCTAGAAAAAAAATCTGGTAAATAGGCCTTTTTTGAACATTGATTCCATATTTTCTCGAAAACGGCTCTATATTTATACATTGAATTTATACCAAAATATATGTTACGATAAATTGAATAACTTGTATTGATTTTTTTTCGAATTTCATTGAATATCGATAAGTAATCAAGAAAAAACTCGAATCAGTACTAACACCCTGCGCGCAGCACCCCCTGCAATGCCTGTTTAGAGGTCAATTCTTCTCTACTAGTGTAAAGGTAAATTCTTGAAGGTCATTGAGCGATGTAATACCCTTAAGTTGAGGCAACTACTATTATGAGCCCGTTATGTCCCATTGCAGAGCAAAGGCCTCCCTTCTGTTATTTCATTCTTTTCTGTCCTTAGTCGCTTCTGGCCAATTCATAAGGTTTTTTTTCATAGTAGTTAAAATCATCCAATAACAAATCCCACCCTTGGGCGGAGCGGGAGATAGTGTCAGACTCTTACTGACTAAAAACCTACCCTGTTCCTTCATTGCTTTTGTTCCAGGGCCCTGGTGTTCACTTTCACCTAACCCTAGGCCCCAGTAGGCTTCGGCCCTGCTGGACCCCTACAGTTTGCTGACAACTGCTTGAGACACGCGGGAACAGTGCGCGCCGTCGACGATTTGGGCTCGATCCGGACTGTCACCGGATGGACGGTCAGCGAGCTACCCATTGCCCGCCGTCCGCAAGACCGATTCCTTAAGGTAGGAGTCCAAATCGTCACGCCATCTCCTGGGCCTACCGCGTCGCTTGTTTCTGCTGTTCGGAATCCAGTCAGTGGATGCCTTCACCCAATTTTGTAGCGACATGCGGCAACTTTTAACTTTAAAAAAGTTTCCTGTAGAAAGTTGATAGTTGCTCTAACTCTACGGTTGCCGCAACTTATGGCAATCTGTGAGCAATTTCATAGTGACACTGGCATTGCCGGGCACAGGGAGAGGGAGGGAGGGTGTGAAATCGCCCGACGCGTTACTATTGACGGTTGAGGAAACGGGTATAATATTTAATAGTTGCTGGTTGCAGCAATTAGGAATTAAATTAGTTATAGATTATATACACCGTTCAATTTTGATCGTTTTAACCCCGTGGAGGGTCGATCTGGTACATGAAACACTATCGATTTGTAAAGATAATATTAAAAAATAAAGTACTTTTTTCTAAAAACTCGGATTAATATACGCATGTACGAAATTAATTTCTTTAAGTAAACGAGTCAATGACCTTGTAGGTAGTTGTCGGTCGTTGCAAATTAACTACCTACAGTTCATTAGCCTCGCTCAGCTAACGTTTACTTATTTATTATTATAGATACATTACATCCAGACAGAGATCAAATTATCGTGCTCATCACACGAACATTTGTTCTGGGTGGGAATCGAACCTACGACCATAGCAGTCAGGGCCACTAACCACTAGACCAACAGGTCAGTCAAGATTATGTCATGGTAACAAAAACCTAGCTTGTCTAATAACGCAGTTTGTTTACGCGTATAAAAAACTATTTTATGCAATGTCACTCTTGAAAGTAACATTTCTGGAAGTGACTATTCGAAACCGCAAATACAATTGTATATACAATTTTTTAAATCGTTCAATATGAATCAAGTTATCATCGATCATATCAGGATGGAGATAGTAGTCAAGCGTGAGCCTATCTAAAAAACCGGTCAAGTGCGAGTCGGACTCGCGAGCACTGAAGGTTCCGTACAAACTTACCTATGACAAACAGTTCAATTCCCGAATTGAGTTACGAAGATTTTTCCGAATCGCATTTTTTTTATGACGAGCAACAAATTTACTAGTAGCGACATCTATGTCGTCACAAATGAACTAATCCTGCATCGCGCAAGTAAGCTTCGCGGCGCGATTGGAGCATATAGAACAAACCAAGAGGTATGTGTACTCTCTGTTCCACTACCTCCATATACTGTTTTCAGATTTATTCCTATATTTGTGCTATAAGACCTTGCTTCATGCCAAATTTCAGGTTTCTGTGTCATCGGGAAGTACCCTATGAATTTTAATTCCTTGAGAGTGTCGAAAACGTATTTTTTTGCGACGGCCGTATCTTTTTTTCTAGTTAATTTAGAAGTTTGTTTTTTTTTTACAGCTTCAAGGAACCGCATACTTGAATATATAGTCTTAATTTAAACTCGATAGCTCCACGCGTTCTCGAGATAGAGGGTCTTGACAGACAGACAGACTTACAACAAAGTGATCCTATAAAGGTTCCGATTTTCCTTTTGAGGTACGGATTCCTAAAAAGAATGAACAAGTGCGATTCGAACTCGCATATAAAGGGTTCCGTTCTATAATATTACAATCCAACAAAATAACGTTTCTTTTATGGGAACCCTACTTTAATTTTCAACTTTATTCTAATTTTATTATTCGTTGTTGCAGTAGAAATGCCGATGTTTATGAACGAGCTACCCCCAAACTTGATATCATGTGCTAAATTCAAATACCAACTTAAAAAATTCTGAAAAAACACTATCTGTCACTGTGTCCGTAGCCATGTGGATTGCGTGACAAGCAAGCCCCGCATTCTGTATCCATGAACATGAATGTCCATGGTTATGGAATGTGGGATTGTTTGATTTCGTACCTATGTGTTCCATTATTTTATTTTGTTAGCTTAGCGTAAGTTTATTGAATACGTCTTAACAAAGTTTAAATGTGAAACGAGAACAACTGCCGACAAACTTTACAGTTTGGCAGAATTTTATAATGTAACAATGTAAGCAAATTTTTAATAAACCAAATAAAAAAAAATAAAACAATTTCTGTTAAAATTTCACTTACTCTTACGGTTTATGAGAAACAGTCCGCTGACAGACGCACAGACAGACAGACGGATAGACAGCGGAGGCTTATAATAGTATATTCGAGCTTATAATAGTATAGCCGAATTCAATACATTTATGTTCGCCAAACTGGTCAAAATGTACTGAACTTAGCAGATTTTTTTCGCGATTTCAGGTTTGGTCCTATAGTAAAAGTTGTTTGTTATCATGACTATAATCACGTGTTTAAGTATCGTTCACTAATTACCAGTCACCCAATATAGTATATAAGCCTACTGGGGCCATGGTCTGATTTCTGAAAGGAATGTCCGGCCCTGGTATAAAGGGCTAAGAAGAAACGGGGTAGGTTTTTAGTCAGTAAAAGTCTGACACTATCTCCCGCTCCGCCCAACGGCGGGAGATGTCATTGGATGATTTTACCCACCACAAAAAATAAATGTATTATGTATTTAAGAGCCAAATTCACCAATAAACTAATCGCGATTATAAAAAACAAAACGCAGTTTGAGCGCCTAATCGAGATTATAGCTTCATTCTGCGTTTCACCGCTATCAATTGAACCTAGTTTACGCTAAACTCAGTTTCGATTATTTTGTTGTCGCTCATGTTTACGACACGGGTCTTCAGACTAGATTACGCTGAGCTCAGTTTAGTACAACTAAGTTTTTATATTGAATGATGAAATCAGCCCTTAGTCGTCCAAGGCTGGTTGCGCTCCAACGCGCTCGAACTCATCGCTTTCCACGAGGTACTGATACAGGATCCTGTTAACTGAGTTTCAATGCAATTTGATAGCAGCTTAAACAAACAAGTTATGATAATAATTCTTATGCAGTGACGCTGTATATTATTCGCAAGCTAAACGTTTAAAACTAATTCTTTGTTGTTCTTTTTTGGATACCGTACCTTAATTCAATATTCCCCGAGAGGACGCCGGCGTCCGCACACCTATTGTCTTTCTATTGTGTCTCTAATTACGGTATTCAACAGGTTAAAAAAGGAAAAAATGGATCTCATACGTATATGATAACCAGAGGTCAGAGTAGGTAGATTGATTTAAGGTCGTTGACATCAAACGTAGAGAGGATAATAGGATATGCCTCCAAAATACTGGAACTTCATACTTATTGTGATATTTGTTCCGGAATTTTGAAATTAGCACGAATTTGTGTTTAAGGTGAAAAACGTATTAATAATATCAATCTACGATGCCAGTGTTAGCTAATGGTGAAAGAAATCAGTATTTTATTTTATACAAAAATACCTTGGAATAGTTATACCGTATTTTGTCCCTTACTGTTGAATTAGAAATGACGCTTGACAGTATGACGCTTTATTTTATTTTAGTCCATAATTCCAATCCCGGAGCTTTTTCCGGTACTTCCCGCACATTATGGATAAAATGGCATGTCCATATTATAATATCTTGACGCAAGTATATAAAATCAATCTACCTACTCCGACCTCTGATGATAACTTATGCGTACAGCTAAGGAGTGGAATTCCCTGCCGGAGTCTGTGTTTCCTGGTGGCTTCAACCCGGGAATCTTTAAGTCAAGAGTGAATAGGTTACTTCTAAGTAAGCGCGCTCCATCGTCAAATGGTGAGATAGCGGTCAAGCGCAAAACTATCGACAGTAAAAAATAACTTTGTTGTCCGTCTGTCTGTCTGTTTGTGATCTTTTATCTCGGGAACGTGTGGAGGTATCGAGTTGAAATTAAACAAAAAAATAAAGAAGAAAGAAAAAGAAATAAGAAGAATAAAAAAAAAGAAAGAAAAAATATATCTATCTATCTATCTATCTATACATTTAGGTTTGCGGTCCATTAAAGTTGTGAAAGACATCAATCTTCTAAGTTAACGGAAAAAGATTAGACTCGTAAATTGACAGACTTTAAAAAAATATCACGTTTTTTATTTCATATAGGCCTACATGGGCATGAGATGGATGGATTGTGTGAGGAGTGATATGAAAGAAAAGGGAGTTAGTGATAGCGTGACGAGTGACAGGAGAGAATGGAAGAAAAAACGTGTTGCGCCGACCCCAAATAAAACGGGATAAGAGCAGGAAGATGATGATGATGATGATAGGCCTACATGGGCACTTATAAAACGTCAGAAGCTAGCGCACGGTTCCAATTGGTCGTTCCCTATGGAGAAAAACCGGCAAGAAACTCCATGATTACTTTATTAAGAAAAAAAAATGATTTTACAATATTTCCACGATTATGATATTTTGGAAGTACGTAGAAAAGAGTGTAAAATCCGGCACGCCTCGTTTGAGAAGGGTTTTGTCTGATCCGGGCAACTGCCCGTGAGATGATTTCGGGCTTTTTTATACATTGTTAAATTTTGGTTGTTTTAAACCCGCGGAGGGTCGATTCGGTACATAAAACCCTATCGATTTGTAAAGATAAAAATGAAAAATAAAGTACTTTTTTTTAAACTCGAATTATATTACGCATGTACGAAATTGATTTCTTTAAGTAAACGTCAGCCGATCGAGGCCAATGAACTGTAGGTAGTTATTACGCAACAACCGACAACTACCTACATGGTCATAGACTCGTTTACTTAAAGAAATTAATTTCGTACATGCGTATATTAATTCGAGTTTTAGAAAAAAAGTACTTTATTATTGAATTTTTTTCTTTACAAATCGATAGTGTTTCATGTACCGAATCGACCCCCAGGGGTTTAAAACGACCAAAATGTAACGGTGTAGGTTCAAATCATGCGGAGAACTTTAATTGCGCGATGCAGGATTTCGTGGCTTAGTTCATCTGTGGCGACATAGATGTCGCTACATCGCGCATCACCATTGATACAATTAAAATAGCGGAAGGTATGTGACTCGCTTCTAGCGCGTGGACAGCTTAAATTAGGATAATCTATCCTAAGTTCACTCAGTCGCAATCGGCGAGTGACATAACGAGGTTGTTACGCAAAAATATTACTATTTTGTTTTAAGTGGGATAAAGGTTATCAAAATGCCTTCGTGTACTTTTATGCGTTGTAAAAATAATTCAAATTTAAAAATGAAATCACATGGAATCACATTTCACTCGTATTACATAAAAACTTAAAATTTCTAATTTCGCTTATTGTTTTGGTCGCCATTTTGCGAAACGAGATAGAAGGAGTGAGCTCCATCTATCTCGCTCAATTATAATCGTAAACATTCGGCTGCTAACGCGATTTCACTAGCACGTCAGCGGCGGTTCTTATCTCTGTCCTTCTCTATCAGTGACTGTACGTTTGCGACTGTGATGACACTGATCATAGATGTGTGAGTTTCGAGTCTAGGTTTTCTGTTTGCTATATCAGCACGTAACGTACCTGCACTTATAATATATCAATCCTCATCACACATCTCATACATCGATATAATAACGATAATAACAATGTAAAATATGACGATAAAACTTACGTTATTTATGTAAAGTCCGACTAGCTTCATGAAGAAGATTGCACAGAATATGCCAGCCAGTAGCAGCAGTACAGCACATCCCAGCACGAACCCTGGAAAAGAAAAAGAAATCGTAAGATAATGTTGTCATTTTGCAACGTTGTCACTTTGTGATATTGTCATTCTTTTGATGTTGTGTTTTTTTAGGAGTTGTAATTTTATGTCTTTGTCAAACGTGCAGTGTTGTAATTTTGTAGTTCAGGTAGTAATTTTGTGATATTGTGTTTTTTTTTAAAGTGGTGTTTTTGCGTAGTCGTCGTTTTGCGTTGTAATAGAGTATTTACAAAAGCGCAAAATAAAAAGAAATTGTTAAGAAAATGTTGCCATTTTGTGACTTTTTTTTATGGTAGGTAAAATCATCCAATGACAAATCCCGCCCTTGGGTGGAGCGGGAAGTAGTGTCAGACTCTTACTGACTAAAAACCTACCCCGTTCTGTCACATTATGACTTCATTTTTCGATGTTGTTTTTACAGAAGTTGTGATTTTGTTTTTTGCGGAGTTGTCATTTTATAACATTGTAATTTTTTGAAAGTGATGATGATGTCAAAATGTTATTTTTTTTTTTTTGCATTTGAGGTAGTCGTTTTGCTTTGTAATTATATTTTCATTGGTCATTACAGCAAGGTTTTTATGACAAATATCCAATGAAGATTTATTCATATTTAAATATTTTATGTTTCATTTAAGAATTTATTTTGTTTAATGTATAGCATAATGTATATGTAAAGCCATCGTCCGTAAAAAATATATCCTTGTATTTAATACATTTTCGAAGACAATTGAGTTGTGAAGCAAAAATACATTTATTTCAGTAATTTATCATAATTACAATGTCTTCTTGACGAAATTACCAAAATTACCATGTTATGCTAATAACGTTTATTTATTTAAACTTTATGTTCAGTAAGGTGTTCAGGTAAATAACCGTATCGAGCAAAAATAAGCAACAAATGGCGTATTTTGTATGGAATCCCCCCTTAAATATTTATTTTATTTTATTTTTAGTATTTGTTGTTATAGCAGCAACAGAAATACATAATTTGTGAAAATTTCATTTGTCTAGCTATCGCGGTTCTTGAGATACAGCCTGGTGACCGACAGACGGACTGACAGCGAAGTCTTAGCAATAGGGTGCCATTTTTACCCTTTGGGTACGGAACCGTAAAATTCATACAACCGAATTGAAAACCTCTTTCTTTTTTTATGTCGGTTTAAAGAAGAATTTTCCAAATCAGTCTTCTAGTTTTGAATTAACGAGGGTCGACACGACACAAGCAATCAAGCATGTTTGCAGCGAAACTTCTCGCAAATAACGACTCCATTCTTTATCAATGCCATTTCGCTATCCGCTTATTAAATGACCAAAGCCTTATATCAAAAGCAAACTAGTTGCTTACCGAATACTTCAGAGTTAAGTAAGCTCAACTTATATAACGCATTGGCCTTGAAACTTTTAAGTTTTTGTGTTAATTGGATTGCTATCGAAATTATGCGTCTATAAGCTATTTATAAACAAGAAAGTGGATCAATTTTTATGCATCTATACAATATTATTTTTAGTATGTGCTAAACCTGAATATAGTTTTATTCAGAATCAATAACTGAATCGATTCCAATCATTTTTACACTATGTTATATATTTTTCTCAAAAACATTAAAAATACATAAAGCAAAAATACAACACAGGTCTCGGCAGGTCATAGCAGGCACTAAGAGCCAGCGCACAGCTAGGTGCCGGAGCAAAATAACCCCTTGGTGGGCCGGATGGCTCGATGAAAATTGACAATTAAAGATTCAAAGCATTTTATTTCAAATAAACCATTTACAGGCACTTTTGAAAAGTCAATAAGTCGGTCTGTCAGAAAAAATAAAAAATTATGCTTATTGCACATTCCAAGGCGTAGATCTATATGGAGAAGAATGTGCAAGAAACTCCATGCACACTCCTTCCAAACTTGTTTTGTATTACAAATATCTCGGATACATGTTTCTTGTTGCTGCTATTATGTGAGAACAATGTAAATAAGATAAAGAGAAAAAAAATTAGAAACTGATTTCAGTAAGACATTGCTTTTTAGTTTTATTTGTTTGATATAAAATAACGTACAGAAACAAACATAGAGAAATCCAATTTTCGTACTCATCATCACAAAATGACTGTGAATACACAAACTCATAAAAAAGTTTTGACATCTTATACAATTTGACATTTAAGTCGGTGTTATGAAATGCCGCAAGCGGGTCACTTTCTAATGTTGGCCAGTAGTTTTCGAGATTAGATGTGATAGACACGCCGACGGATTACGATTACGTGCGTGAAAGAATACATTAATTGTGTATATTTCTTCTTTTTAACGTAAGACATACGGATGTAATGGCTCAAGGTGACTTGCACGCTCAGTAATGGACTCGTAAAACGATTGCACAGAACACCATAACGCTAAGACCTGATCTGAATACCTCAAACCGTAGAGGCCCAGCCTGCTAGCTGCAGGCAGGCAGGGTCGAAGCCTGCTGGGGTCATGGGTCAGCTTCCAAAAGGAATACCCGGCCCCGGCACGATAGGCAACGAAGGACCGGGGTAGGTTTTTAGTCAGTAAGAGTCTGACACTACTTCCCGCTCCGTCCAAGGGCGGGATTTGTCTTTGGATGATTTTACCTACCATTAAAAAAAAAACTGAGTACCTTGAGGAGAGGAGAAGTATTCCATGTCAATGATCAACATGTCACTGGATTACACATCCTTTTTCCTTCAAGCATATTCAAAATTTCCACTCCGCCAATATAAGCAAGAGAGAGGTTAGGGGAGGTCTGTTCCTCGTCAGTGTTCACTACAGTCGGCAGCCTGCCATTAAAAGCAAGCCGGAGTAGAGGACCAAGAATTCTTCTGGGGGATTAAGTCCGTGGGATCGCTGTGATATATTTCTACAGGGGACTTCATACCGCATCATACTCAGAAACGAAGATACCTGGAGAACTAAGGTTACAGACATAGGCCGAAGAATCGCCAAACTTCAGTGGCAGTGGGCAGGGCAGATTGTTTGTAGAATAGATGGTCGATGGATTTCGTCCCCATGGAATGGTTCTGGAGGCGCGATCACGAAGACGTGGCGTTGCTTGGATGGTTTCTTACAAGGTAGACCGTTAACCTGGTGAAGGTCACGGGAATCTGATGGATGCGAGGCGCGCAAGACTGGTCGTCATGGCGGTCTTCCAGGTGTATTCAAGGCTAGAGTGAATAGTCTCTTAATAAACTAGTGCGCCTCACCATCAACGTTTGCATCACTGCTTACCATCAGGTGGGTTTTCAGTCAAGCGCTAGTTTATATCAATAAAAAAAATAATTTTAATCACGTCAGTCCAACTCAAGGTCAATGTGTCATTACTATACTTACCTTTTTTTGAGAGGGGAAGCTATCTATTAAATCTTCTCCCTCTCTGTGTGGAATGAGAGGGGACAAAGTTGTACTGACTAAACCTCATTCTATGTTCCTCCAGCCCTATATGTAGACCAGCGACAAAAGTAAACTTACACCATTCTTACCGAGCGAGCTTTTCTTTTTTTTCGTCAACATACAGTTCAAATGACATCCTACCACCGACATGAACTCACAACAAATGTCAATTCTCCAAACAAGATGGCCGATGTTTTGAAAATAGAATCGAGTTCCAACTGACGTTTACTTCAGTATCTTACACCCGTATTTATAAAGAAGTGATCACTCGTTGCTAAGAAATTTTGACGTTCAAAATCTTACCGCTACCATCAAATTCAAGAGTACCTAAACTCACAATTCCAATGCGACCGATTGGAATTAAACTCGAGAGTAAGCCCCCAGTTTGGCAATTTCACCATAAAATCAATATAAAAAAAAAACATTTTTTTTATAGGCTTGCAATAGTGGCTAAATCTAAGTCTTCAAGGACACTGGATGTTTTTGTTGCTTTCATGTGATTTTTAACATTTACATCGTTCTCTTAAAAAACTAAATATACTGCTGACGTAATCAACAACTAGACGCCCCCGTTCCCCATGTTATCAAAAATGAAAATGCATACCATAAGCACCAACATTGATACACCATAAATGCATACTCTTAGAGCTTGTGGTCGCCCCCCAGGGCCCTGGAACGAAGGCAATGAAGGAACGGGGTATGTTTTTAGTCAGTAAGAGTCTGACACTACCTCTCGCTCCGCCCAAGGGCGAGAGATGTCATTGGATGATTTTACCTACCATAAAAAAATCTAGGTATTTAAAATGAAGTAAGTACTTGCTCGAATTAGCACTAATGGATGCTAAGTATTAATTTAATAGTTTGTCATCGCACCTGGGCATCGACCTGTTTGCACTGGCGCACAAAATATAAGAAATATCTTAACTAGGGAATATTTTGGTGAAAACCTTAGATGACTAATTAAATATTTGTTTTTATGATTTGGCACACTTATTCTTATTCTTTGTTCTTTACATTGTAAAACTAGATTTAATTTCTCTACAGTTATTACTTTTTAATCTTATTTTTTTTTTCCGAGTCAACGCAAAATGTATGTTGATATATACATATATGTGGAAGCTATTAATTAGCGATTTTCCCAACCTATGTATAAATTTTATATTTTTATTAGTCTGTAAGCTTTCTTAAAAATAAATAAATAAAAAAGGGTTCGACTAGTTCATGAGAATCAAAAAACAATGTTTGGCTTGTATAACTGGAGTACATTCAAGCCTGCTGACCCAGTAAGAGATAAATAGCGTGAAGGTAAGCGAGCGTTTACGTAAACACCATTAAAGGCATGAGGTTTACTATTAGGGCTACCTCCTACCGGAGTCTACTAAAATAGTAAACGATACAACGGAGAAAGTTTGTCTTTGAGACCGAGGTGAAACCCGACCGAGCCGCAGGTGAGGGTGTCATGGAGACGAGTTTGTGGGCGACTCGTGATGGTGGCTTAGAAACGAGCCTGGTACGATAACTGTAATAAATTGTGGTGGGTAAGCTCGTGCGCTTTTCTGCACTAGAGCGAAAAACAGTCAATTGTGTGTCTAATAGCGGTAGGGTTAGGAGCGTATTTTTGAATAAGGGTAGTGTAAAGATATTATAGTCCGATTAATACTAAAATTATTATTTGCAACTAAATTAAGCACCATTTTTACTTTACACACTTACTTTTTGATTAAAAATTAATTAATTAAAAAAGTCATCGGTGTTGATAAAATTGTTAGTTAAAAGTAAATAATTAATTTTTTCACAAAAAATTTAAAAAATAACGTAGATATAAAATCGTTATTTTTTTTTAAATTTTATTAGTTTCAGTTTAAATTTAAAAAGTGCAGCTTTTTTTTAAATTAGTAAAAAGCCGACGAAAAATTCTGACAAACGACAAACTCAGCTGAGCGAGTCCTGTAGATAGTTAATACGCAACGACCGACAACTACTCGTACCTATAGGTCATTGAACTCGCTCAGCTAATGTTTACTTAAAGAAATTTATTTCGTACATGCATAATTATATTAATTTGAGTATTAGAAAAAAAAGTACTCTTTTATTTTATCTTTACAAATCGATAGTGTTTCATTTACCGGATCGTCCCTCCACGGGATTAAAACGATCAAAATTTATCGGTTTATACTAATATCTCCTCTATAAAATATTACTATAGAAGTACAAGTACGTCTTGAGTTATGTGTGTCAGCCCTATGCCCCTCCACCAGTGAATGGGAACTAATGAATGCCCTAGATTTCCGAGTAACGAAGTTAGAACCTAGTTCGTAGCATAAACCGGTTTATTTTACCTCCATAATACAACATTATATTTAGCTACTAGCTTTTGCCTGCAGCTTCGCTCCCGCTCTACCCTACACCACCCTACTCTACTCTACTCTGCCCTACTCCACTCTTCTCTACCTTACCCTACCTTCTCCTGAAAATAACAAATACAACAAAAAGAGAATTAGCGAAATCGATCCAGCCGTTCTCGAGATTTGCGCTTAGCAACACATTCAGAAGAAATTTAAGCGAAATCTGAATATAGTTTGTTCAGAATCAGGGGGCTTACTCGCGAGTTTAATTCCAATCGGTCGCATTGGAATTGTGACTTTAGGTACTCTTGAATTTGATGGTAGCGCCAAATTGGTTTAAAATTGCGTGACCACAGGCCAATACCTATCCCCATTTTACTTAGTTTTCCAAAAAGGTCACGCAATTTGGCCCTAAAATCGAATTCAAGAGTACCTAAAGTCACAATTCCAATGCGATCGATTGGAATTAAACTCGAGAGTAAGCCCCCAGTACCTAACTGAACCGATTCCAATAATTTTTACACCAAGTCAGATTTTTTCCTAAAAACGTTTAAAAAAGGGTCACAAGTTGGACCCCACCGACACTAAGTACAATACAGGTCACAGCAGGTCATAGCGGATATTAGGCACCAGCGCTCAACTGGGAGCGGGAGCAAAACAACCCCTCAGTCATCCGGATGGCCCTGTGGCCATGTATTTGAGCGGACAACAAGGTAACATAACAAGCTTATAACTTTGTGATTTTTCATGATACAGTTATGTAATTTTGTACATAGATTCTTTACATAAAAATACTAGACACATGTTTCGGGTTTCGCATAATTATACTAAGGGCCAAATTCACCAATAAACTAACCGCGATTATATAAAACAAAACGCAGTTTGAGCGCCTAATCGAGATTAAAGCTTAATTTTGCGTTTCACCGCTATGAATTGAACCTAGTTTACGCTAAACTCAGTTTCAATTCTTTTGTTGTCGCCCATGTTTACAACACGGGTCTTTAAACTAGATTACGCTGAGCTCAGTTTAGTTGAACTAAGTTTTTATATTGAATGATGAAATCAGCCCTAAAACTAATGCTGTATAAATCACGCTTATACCAAAGGAGACTTTGTTACAGTTATAATATTTCTAAGAATGATTTCATAGATCATTAGGAAAGTCCGAGTGACCGTAGACAATAATGTTGCAATCACAAAAAGAGAAATTGACTAAATTTATTTATAATAATGGCAACATTATGTTCAAAAGTAGACCCAAGTGGTCTACTTTTGTTATGTCATAAATGTGTTATGGTCAAACGCGAGTTGTAATAATGACATATAGTATGATGTGTATTTGAACTGATTTAAAAGGCGTTTAAAAGCTGTATCGGTTATACCATAAAATTACTACAAGGTTTTTTAAAGGCACTGATACAGGGAGAGCCCGTGGCTACCAGACTTTATTATTATATACTTTATAGACTTTCACAGGGTTGCCAACTGCCCTGGTTTCCTAGGACATGGACTAGAGTTTTTAGTGTCCTGGGATGTCCAGGATAGTTTTTAAGCAGTGTCCTGAGTTTTTAAAGCACGTCAACAATTTTATTAAAATTCGTAATGCTAATCTGTTACAATTCTTAAGTTATGGGCGGACTCACGAGTCTTCGCGGTGCCCTACAGTTTAAAAACAAAGGCACAAGGTGCCGAAATTGAAATTACTTTTCATTAAAAAAATATCATTATTTGAATTAATATATTAATTGAACTATTGCAACTTTATCTATTATTGTGCCCTGTTTTTATATGTATTGAATTGTCCTGGTTTTTCCAACTTTAAATCCTAGTTTTTTGAACTCTTCTTCTTCTTCTAGTTTTTTGAACGGTCAAAGAAAAATTATCAAAGTCTAGCGTTGATAATTTTATAACCTTTATAACAGCTGATACTTTGTGAAAGCATGTCCCCAACCCACGTAGGAACGATGCTTTACTACAAAGTTTCGTATATAAAAAAATAAATATTTTATTACCTGAATACGGATGTGCTAATATTTTTTTTAGTATTTAGCAACAAATCAGCCACAGGTAGGCAACACTACAATAAAATTCTCAGCTCCATTTCACTGAGATCGCGCCTGTTTCAATGATCCCACATATTGTTCAGTTGCGCAGACACTTGAGATACAAAACTATACCAATTTTACATCACAATATCCACTAGGAATCAATTTGAAAATAATTAAACAGACACTGAACGTCAGTCTAGAAAATCCCGCCAAAAATTCTTCAATTAATTTAAAGTTTTAGACCACAGACTCTATGAAGGTCGAGTTATTGTTGATGTGTCATAATAAAAAAAAAAACAATTGTTTTTTTTTTATCTAATTATATCATGGCCCGTCAGTTTTGTGTCAGTGATTTTAAAAACATTGACATTGTTTTAAAGTGGCCTTGATGACAAATAAGTACGAGTGATATTCATTCTAGGGCTGTCGAATTGTTCTTTTTAAGGTCCCGTAGCCAAATGGCCAAAAAACGGATCCCTTATGGATTTGTCTTGTCTTATATCTGTCTATCTGTCCGTATGTCACAACCACTTATTCCGAAACTATAAGAACTATACTGTTGAAACTTGGTAAGTAGATGTATTCTGCGAACCGCATTAAGATTTTCATACAAAAATAGAAATATACTTAGAACTGAAATTCGATTTTTTTTTTCGTCAATCTCGTACGTGTGGGGTATCTATGGATAGGTCTTCAAAAATGATATGAAGGTTTCTAATTTCATTTTTTTTTCTAAACTGAATAGTTTGCGCGAGAGACTTCCAAAGTGGTAAAATGTGTCCCCCTCCCCTGTAACTTCTAAAATAAAACTAAAAAATATATACTAAACTTGCACTGAAAATTGGTTTGAACAAGATCTAGTGAGTAGTTTTTTTTAATACGTCATAAATCGTAAACCACTCAAAATAAGCGCGCCAAATAAATTAATGATTTATAACAATAAATGCCTATAACAGTTGTTAACAAAAAGAAAACCGCTATTGGCATTTATTTTTCCAAACCATTTCTTTTTTTACGAGTACAAAAGCGCTAAAGTTCGTAGAGCCTAACGTCAGACGCGCCAAGATCCGTCGGCCGTACTGTACAGGCCCTTTTGAAATGTCAAGATGTCAGTCGGCCATGATTCTAATTGCACATTCCAAAGCGTAAACCTCTATGGAAAACAAAGTGCAAGAAACTTCATGGACACTTTTCAATCAAGTTATGTATTACAAATATCTCGGTTAAATGTTTCTTTTCGCAACTGAGTGACAGCTAATTAATTACTTTTTTCGTTTTGTTTTTTTCAACACTTGGTACCAACAACATAACTACTTTTTTTAAAGTTATCTTATTTATGTATGATAATAGTTGGAAAGTTACATTCGTCCAAGTACGTACGTGCGAGATGGGCCTAATTCACAGTAAGTTCTTTGTCTAAAATCATAATAATTTCTCTTAATTACGCAATAAATTATGATGTGCTTAGCTCAGTTAATTTTTGTTAATTTTTATAAGACAATTATACTAATTGTCTTATTTTGCAACTAATTACGGAAGTGTGGTAACTTTTTACTTTGACTTAATTCAAGTGTGGTTTCTATTTAAATTTAATTTGTTTTTATTATGGTATAAGCCAAGTATTATGGTATTTGCCAAGAGCAATAAGTTTTCAATGAAATCGGTTATGAGTAATTATTTCACAATCCATTTGCAAGTTTTGCCCTAAATAATTATACATACAAACATTGCTAGTGATGTGAATGATTGTGAAAAAAAAACACGAAATTCCAAAAAATATTCTTTGAACTAATTTCTTTTACTTACTACTTTTAAAACATACTACAATTTCAGTGCTTAATATTGTAACTTAAGAGCGGTCAACCCGAGGTACATTTTCATACAACCGCTCTTACGTGATTAAAATGTTATTACACATCTTTCTTCAGATATTTTGGCTACACAGATAACTTATGGATATTATCTAGGCTTCTATAGAAATCAAAAACATAAATTAGTTGAAAATTAATCAGCAAAGCAACAAACACCGTAAACCATGCTCGACGTTTTTTTTTTTGGTAGGTAAAATTTTCCAATGACAAATCCCGCCCTTGGGCGGAGCGGGAAGTAGTGTCAGACTCTTACTGACTAAAAACCTACCCCGTTCCTTCATTGCCTATCGTGCCGGGGCCGGGTATTCCTTTCGGAAGCTGACCCATGACCCCAGCAGGCTTCGACCCTGCCTGCCTGCAGCTAGCAGGCTGGGCTTCATGGTTGACGTTAGGCGATTGGGGAAGGCCCCTTATCATAATTGAAGTGCATTAGTTGTATTTATATTATTGATTTCTATCAAAACATCGACTTTATTACAATTAATGTTGAAAACAGCAATACTTAAATAAAAAGTCAGCCGTCTAGTCAGTAGATCAGAGTAATCTGCAATGTAATATAGGTATGTGCTCTCAATTCACTAAGCCTCCATTTCTAGAATGGGTCCCGACTGCTACAATTTATCTTGAATTTAAAATGTTATATATGTAGTTAAGTGCAATCGGGTACAACGACTTTCTTGTTTTAGGATTTTTCATGAATACTCAGAAAAGCAGTCGGGTTTTTTAGTTTCTTAAATTACCGTTTTATTATTTTTTTAGTTTTATTTTATTACGATATCACTTTCACAGCAATTACGAATCTAACGACACCTCGCAAACTAAAATCCATCGAGCTGTTCAGGCCGCAGAGCGTGCCAAAAATTAGAATATGGCGCCAAAAATCCACCATTTTGTTTTTTTTTTTTTATTTTGTTATACCCAGTGTCACTCTCACAGTAAATACGATTCTAACGACACCTCTCAAGCTAAAATCCATCGAGCCGTACAGGCTTTAGAGCGTGCCAAACAATTATGCATACATACCTACATACATACATACTCTCGAAAAACATAACCCTCCTACTGGCGCAGTCGGGTAAAAATGCTTCAAATTTTTAGTTCTACTCACCTCGTTTGACGATTAAAATATCTATTTTTAAAAGCAATCAAAGTTTAAAGAAAAAATCATGTTTATAACAAGTCACAGATGTTGACATAAGACTTAGTCAATTGTCACATGCGGTCAATATTCTCAGAAAATGTTATTTTCATATGACGCCATATTGACATTTCTTATTGACGTATCACGAATCAATTGAGTTGTATTGTAAGCTGTTTGTTGCGTTTGCAGGTGGGATTGAGGTGGGCGGTGGGATTGAACGAAAGAGTCATAGCGACCCTGGAACGTATACGGCAACTAATGGAACACGGGTAGGTTTTAGCCAGCAAAAATGGCACTCCCTCTCCAAGACCGGGAGAAGTTATTTGATGGTTTCACATCCTTTAAAGCGGTTGAAGGTTGCACTAATTTTGTACTTTTTGAACCTCCATATACAACTTTATTTTTAATATATGCGAAACCCGAAACAAAAGTACAAAATTTCATAACTGTACTCGTACCATGAAAAATCACAAAGTTATAAGTTTGTTATGTTAACTGGTTGTCCACACAAACACATGGTCACAGGGCCATCTGGGTGACTGAGGGGTTGTTTTACTCCCTCACCCAGCTGTACACTGGCTCAAAGCCTGCTATGACCTGCCGTGATCTGTGTTATACTTAGTGTCGGTGGTGTCCAACTTGTGAGCCTTTTAAAAATATTTTTGGGAAAAAAATATAACATGGTTACACAAACTATATTCAGGTTTTGCATATACTAAAAATAATGTTGTATAAAAGAACACGATGAAAAATTATTTTATTAAGATTGACTATATGACCAAACGCTGGGTAAAAATAAAAAATAAAATATTTACTCGAATATTTACCAGGTTTTTTTTAAACAAAATCACTGTTACGGGCCGCGATGTCGACATAGACCCCGGCCCAAAAAATATTCTGTGACGGCTACCGGCTCTTAAAGAGATATAAGCAGGTTATTATGCTATACTATAACGGAACAAAATCTATGCCCCGTCTTTCTTACAATTACTAGATTGACTGTGAACGTGATAGATCGCCTACTACGATAAGAGAGCTGTAAACTATAAGAAAATAATCGATTTGCAGATTGAATGTAAATTGTCTATGAAAAAAAATTCCAATCTCTACCTGTCATTATTTGACGTTTATGAATGGAGTTTTTGGCGGGAATTTTTTGGATAGTTGTTGTTTTAATTTCAAATATTCGCTAATTGATTACTACCGTGATGTAAAGTGTAGTTTTGTATTTCAAATTTTTTGTGGTGTGGTGGCCGGTCCATATGTTGAGCTGAGTGGTGCTGATATACGCGTCATGTCCGTGAACGGGCGCTGTCAGTTGAGTTGAGACTGGTCATCTCTTAGCTGCCAGTGGTTTATTTTAATATCTATATTTAGAATGACTTTTATTTCGTCTTTATGTTATTTACATTGTTCTCACATAATAGCAGCGGCAAGAAACATGTAACCGAGATATTTGTTATAAATAAAATGATTGAAAAGAGTGTCCATGGAGTTTCTTGCACATTCTTCTCTAGAATAGAGATCTACGCTTTGGAGTGTGCAATTAGCATCATATTTTTTCTGACAGACTGACTCCTTGACCTTTCAAAAGTGCCTGTTATTTGGTTTATTTGAAATAAATGCTTTTGAATCCTTTTGAATCTTTTATGCATAGATGAACTTTTCACTGACCTGCAAATTGCAAACTATTTGGTGCTTTCACCTTTGCATCAACGTCTAACAATAGATTTATTTGAAGAAAACCCGACGTGAATTAGATAATATCCCCCGAATTCTTACAAAATACCAGCTGCGCATTCGGTATTATATAGAATACCTGAATTATACAGATTGCCGGCAATATGTACACTACTGTTTCATGTCTACATGGTAAAATATGGCTGAAACTGTTAATTGTTCTTTTGTCATTTTTTACTCTTACTCATATTTGCAATATGAAATTTATCATTATCTGTCATTGCATCATGATAATTTTCTAGTAATAGGGCAGGTCAAGGTAGTAGGTCAACAGTAGCGCATCACTACATCATGCAGCACTTCACTTGAGCCTAAAATTTACCAACACGTCAAGTTTGTTATTACAATAGTGTCAGAATGGTCTATCATTGATTTCACAATTGTTGATTTTAGCAAGTTTGGTAATCTACTAAAGGCGTCCTCTTGGGAATTTAACCTACTGTATTGTAATCTAAATTATTATTTTTTAGTTGATATAAACTAGTGCTTGACTGCAATCCCACCTGATGTTAAGCAGTGATGCAATCGTTGATGTAACTTAGCTATATTATTTACTACGATTGCCATCTTATACGAATACTATCTTAGTAATATTTAGGAAGTTTAAGCAAATTACTTTTTTGTAATGTCTAGTTTACACGTTGGTCCAGTACTCCAGTCCCCGTTTACATAATGGCGATTGGTGGCTGTTTTGATTCGCCAATTGATTTCTAGTCGACATTGTGTAGTAAAATTAGTGTAGTTTTGTATCTCAAGTGTCTGCGCACTGGACAATATGTGCAGTCATTGAAACAGGCACGATTTCAGTATAATGGAGCTGAGAATGTTATTGTAGTGTTGACTACATCAGCGAAGTTTGCCGAGAAGGCTGACTCGATAAATTGGCTGCCAAATACTACAAAAACATTAGAATGTTTACATCGACATTCTAATGGAAAGAAAAAGGAACAATTCGTACAAAGACATGGTTTAAAGGACTTAGTATCCAAGCCAAAAAAACATTAAAAAAAAAAGACATTTAAACAAACGTTTTTTACTGTCCGATCAACCGATTTTAAGTTCTATTCCGTAGACATAGGTCTTAAAACAGGGTCATAACATCGTAATGTAAAAAAAAGAGTGTTATAATTTAGAATTTTATGAATCCCGTGATTTGGTCATGAGAAAAGGTATTATTAATTCTATGTTATTTACTTCTTGGAACTTTAACAAAAATATTGTCTACACCAATACCAATCACTGATTTTTTAGTTACTATGATTGCACACAAAAATCTCAGACAAAATATTTCAGTAGAAATAATTTCTTTATATTTTTTTTTTTGTCTCAGGATTCACGCTTGGTCGCCGTCCAGCGCCTCGCATGCCTTTTACTTTTGTACACGAGTTTGAGCGGAAATTATCGAGAACTAGGTCATTGGTAGTCTGTGGTCAAGCTGCTAAATGCTACCGCGAAATATTTATCAAGAATATTATGTATTTTTGTTTGCCACATCTTACAAGTCAAATTTTGTAATGTTTTTGTAATATTGTTACTATTTTAATGTACAATAAAGTTTGTTTTAGGCGTGGGCGAGTATGTCATCTTTGCGATTGGAACATATGCATCTGAATCACTGACATGTTTCGGAACACTGACATGTATTATTTGGAACATTTGGAAGCTCAAAATATACAAAAACAGACACTAATAGTTTTGTTTCATTTAATTTTGATTTAAGAACAATTTTAAGTCATTAATATTGTATTATTAGCACTTTTTACAATTTAATTTTAATAAGTCTGTAGATAACTTAAAGTAAAGAGTGTTCCATTGTTCCAATTGTTCCAAATGATGCATTTAAAACATTACTAACGTTCCAATCTTTCGGAACACTATGTTTCGGAACAGTGAGTCGGGTCAGTGAAGAGTTACACACGCCTAGTCGATTCTATTCTAACCTGGTTTAAAGAGTGAGAAGTTTTTTGTGGAATTCTATCAAATAAAATTCAGTGGCTATTTTTATTATTCGCAAATTTATTCCTAGTGGATATTGTGATGTAAAATTTGTATAGATTTTTATCACAAGTGTCTGCGCAACAGGAGAAAATGGTTGGTGTACTGAAATCTTGAAATGGGGTCGCGGCAGACCACGGAGGAAATGGGAGGGACGATTTAGATGTTTCCCTTAGAGATGGGCAAGAAATGGCTCGGAGACGAGAACAATGGAAGGAATAGAAGCCTTTGCCCAGCATTGGGGACAGTACAGACTAGATATAATAATAATATCAAGTTATTTCAAGTTATAACAGCGAATAAACCCTCAGTTCTTGTCGTTCTAAAACTGGTCCCAGATTAAAGATAAAATTAACGGTAAGAATTGGTCTGTACCCGATAGGAACCTGTTTTGCTTTAAATAAACTCGTTCATAATCTAAAAGTTTGCCGTATTATGTGTTTTTGGAAGCAGATATTCGCCATTTTGCACCAATTTACACAATAGCATATTGGAGACTTTCTCGGTTATAAAAGAAGTTTAAAATAAGATTCAGTACTTATTTTATTATTAAGACAGTCTACAACAGCTTCGTACTAAATTACTGAATGTAATTTTAAACATTTCAAAAGATGACTGCGATCCCACCTGATGGTAAGCAGTGATGCAAGCATTGGTGGTGTATCGCACTAGTTTTTAAGAGAACCTATTCACTCTAGCTTAAAAGACAACTAAATTATAATCGGATGGGAAGCAAGACCGTAATTACTCCAAAACGGCTGATAAGATTCTTATGACGAACACACTATTGGAAAGTTAACGAATTTCATCACAATTTAAGTTAAAAGATTAACCCAAAAACGCTGTATTAGTGAGAGAAAACTTCAAATAAAACTAGGTCAAACCCTGTAAAAACCTCGCAGTCGAGCTAAGCAATGATACTTAATTGCAAATCAAATTGGTCAACAAAGAAATAACAGATTTCTTAATCTGCCCGATTACATCTGAAGGCTGAACACTAAATAGTGAAATTTCACTTCAAAGCTCCGTTAGACCGTGCACCACACACATTAAACTATTACCAAAAAGGTCACAATTACTCAATACACGCAACACAGTACTTTTAAACAAAGGAAAAAAACGCACAATGGAAAAAAAAAATAACAAAAATTAAACACTCACTTATTTTTCTGTTAGCTTTAACGTAATCGATCATACGACTTAACGAGCGCATGGCCATTGTGGAAATGAGCGAAAATTTTGCAAAATTTCAAATTTGGAACTGAACGCGATTGGTTTAGCGCGGCATCCCGCGGCCGAATGCGCCGGAGTGACTGGCCGCTTGCCATTCGAAACGTTACATTTTACGTTAAGTGTTGTTTTTTTTTTAGAGTTCCGTTCGGTACGGTTAACGCGGAAATCTGTGTTTTGTGTTTACGTTTCGGACGCGTTGAAATGTGAGTTTATTTTGCTGACAGTAAGGTGTCATATTTGTTGGAAGGTCAGTACTGAATACGACAGTATATTCAAAGAATCTCTTAACTTAAATAACTTACTAGTTTTCATGAAAATCTTTATCTGGACTAAATATTAAATATTGTAAAAATAAGTCATTTTTTTTCAAAGAGTAACCATGGAGTTTCTTGCCGGTTATTCTCCATAGGAAACGACCAATTGGAACCGTGCGCTAGCTTCTGACGTTTTATAAGTGCCCATGTAGGATTTTTAATTTAAGTTGAATTTAACTCAAACTAATGAACGGATTTTCGAGCAGTTTTCGCCAATGGATAGTGATTCATGAAGTAGGTTTAAGATGGTGCTTCCCCACCTCCTATCGTCAACGTCGAGCATGGTTTAGAATCCTGTTGCTTCATCTAAAGCAACCCACGCGATGTTTCATAGAGAGGCAACGCAAAAAAAGAGAGATAATGCCTGAAAACTTTTTTGGCTTTCGTTAATTCCGTGATTTACTCGAATATTTCACAAATATGTGTTTTTTTTAAAACCCTTAATAGTTTTTGAAAAAAAATGTCATTATTTAGAATCTCGATTAAATGTGCAAGGCTTTTATAGAAGTACTTTTTTATAGTTTTAATATTTGAGTATATTATGGACGGGCCAAAGTTTACATAAAATAGCAGATTTTCAGAGGTCTTTACTGTATTAATTTTACAAAAAATTATGTTTTGATTTCTATAGAAGCCTAGATAATATCCACAAGATATCTGTGTATCCAAAATATCTGGAGAAAGATGAGTAATAACATCATGATCACGTAAGAGCGGTTGTATGAAAATGTACCTCGGGTTGGCCGCTCTTAAGTAAGGTGTAAGGTGTATAATATATGCATATTATAGTAGAGAAAAGCTAAGAATTTTAAACATTTCTAGCACTAGTGTGAATCTGGGACGGGTTGCCAAAACTTACATAAAACATTTTTTTTTTATTATTATCGTTAGGCTCATGTTTGACCGCACTATCCCACCTGATGGTAAGCGATGATGGGGCCGACGATGGAGCACGCTTGCCTAGAAGTAACCTATTCCCTCTTGACTTAAAGACCGCTAAGTTGTAGGGTTGTAACTATCAAAAAACAAAGACTCCGGCCGGAATTCCACTCCTTAGCTGTACGCATAATAAATGCGTTCTCAAAACGCTTTGTATGTATGGCAGGGATGCCCATCTTTCTTCGTTAGAACTAGAGATAGACGTCAAAACTATCCTACCGATGAAATGAACCCCAACCCTGTTAGTAGAGACCGTTTTAGACATAGATTCTACATAAGAAAGGAGGTTTTAGATCATTAGACAATACATTTAAAAAAATGCAAGTTTATTTTCTGACAATTTTTTAAAACAATTGAACTTTAACAAGACACACACATAGTCAGACAGACAGACGGACAATAAAGTGATCCCATAAGGGTTCTGTTTTTTCTTTTGAGGTACAGGACCCTAAAAATGAATCCCTACTTCCGATGACACGCCATCACGCGAGAACAACTGAACCAATTTCGCTTATTCTTTTTTTGTTGTGTTTCTTATTAGCAGGAGAAGATATGAAAGAAAAAAATAGGGTAGAGTGGGTTAGAGTAATCAGTTAACGGGAGTGAAGCTGTGGGCAAAAGCTAGTAAATAAAATAAATGTGGCCACAGAATAAAATTACTATGAAACTGACATAGACAAAATAGACCTTGTTATTTGACATTGACATTGAATGTCAGTGGTGATGATCAATTAAAAAAAAAATCCTCGCTGCACATAAAACATGAACAAGCCAAACATAGCTATAAATACAATGCTTCAAGCAGGGGCGCCGACTCCGTGGGTGCTCGGGGCATCGAGCACCCATGAGAAATAACCAGTGGGTGCCGAGTACCCCTGAGAATAGACATCAAGAAACAGATCAGTAATCGCTTTTTAGGTACGACTTTTTATTAATAGACGACCCTTTGAGTGCAGTGGTTTAGAGCGCCGATTGAGATGCAAGAGTTGCGGGTTCGATTCCCACACCAACACAAATCTAATTATATTTTTATCAAACAACTAGTAATTAAGTAAGCATTATATAGGGTGACTGGTAATTTACTGTGGGACCAAACCTGAAATCGCGAAATAAACTCTGCCAAGTTCAGTACATTTTGACCAATTAGGCGAACATAAATATACTGAATTTGGCAGATTTTTTTCGCGACTTCATGTTTGGTCCCACAGTAAAAGTTGTTTGATATTATCATGACTACAATCACGTGTTTAAGTATCGTTCACTAATTACCAGTCACCCTATTTAAGTAGGACATTTATTTCACCACTCTTTCGAGTCATCAAATGAACATGAGCACCCATGAGGTTTTTAAAAGTCGGCGCCCCTGGCATAAAGTATAATAATAACTACATAGAATTGCAAAGCTAACCATGCTATTTTAATTACTATAGCTTATTACTACGTTTAGATGAAAAGACCGCTCATTAATTCTTGCAGTTAGCAATTAAATTGTACGGGTTTGCGGATATACGGATTTCTATGTAGAAACCTAAAGCATATAAATAAGCAAGTGTTTAGCCTACTTTGTTTAGTCCTTTTATTACTATAGAAATCCTACATCAATGACATGGCCAAACGATTGACATATTTTCTCATCGTTTAAACCTTCCCTGGAGTAACACAAATATTTCAAGACCAAAATTGGCCAAATCGGTCCGGCCATTCTCGAGTTTTAGCGAGACTAACGAACAGCTATTCATTTTTATATATAAGATATTTACAATAAATCGAAAAAAAAAAATGAAATTATAATAAGTAATTGAAATTTTAAAATTATAACTGATTAATATAAAATGATTTTGTTTGATAATATAGTAAATTATTATTGTATGGACCTCTTCGGGTAAAAGCCTCCTCCAAGGTATACCACTTTAATTTATCTTTAGCGGTGTTTAACCAATCCTTGCCTGCTATTGACTCTATCTCATCTGCCTATCTGGTCTGTGGACGGCCTCTCGCTCGTTTACCCTGCGGTCCAGGTCATTCTATAGCTCTCCGTGTCTAACGAATGGAATTTCTTGCACATTAATTTTTCGGCTCCATGGAGTTTCTTGCACATTCTTCTCCATAGAGATCTACGCTTTGGAATGTGCAATTAGCATCATTTTTTTTCTGACAGACCGACCCCTTGACTTTTCAAAAGTGCTTGTAAATGGTTTATTTGAAATAAATGCTTTTGAATCTTTGGTTGTAACCGTATCTTGCTACGTGACCTGCCCATTTCCACTTTTCTTTTAGCAGTTTGGATCTTTTTCCTCTTTTTTGAACATTGGTGGAAGCATTATAAGGCTGATAATGCTTTGATCCTTGATTCGTCACCCCCTACCCAGCTGTATCGTCTTTCAAACAATTCACCCACCGTGTCTTGGGTCAAGTTTTCACTTCGCCATTGTTAGGACGCCCCGTTTGGCTGATAAACTTCCCTATTGTTGTATTAATTCTTGAAATCACAACACACTCAAACAATACTTATTCATATAGGTATTGTTTTGAAAACGTTGGCGCTGTTCTTAGAAGTAATCTTTTGTCGATGGAAAGTGGACAGTAAGAGTCGGAAACAAATATCTACATTTTTTTTTATTATGGTTTCGCTCCAAAACGCAAATTGTTGATGTGGCTCAAAAGGCTGAGGTCTCTATCGCCGGGCCTTGGTACAGGCCATGGTCCGAAGCGAAGAGGAAGGGCAGGCGACCGCCGCACGCGTGAGGCAACGGCCTTCTCGCCCCAGCCACCGCCGGGATTCCGATCCCGATTTCCGGGTACCGTAGGTGCGTGCTTGAGAAATGGGCTCGCCGTTCGACCACCCAGTAACCAACCGGACCGAGCCCAAGTCGTACAGTTCCACGCGCGCCTCAAGGTGTTGTTAGCTTACTGAGGCCAAGGGTTTGCTTCTGAAAGGAAAACTCGACCCTGCTGTGAAAGATCATAGAGATCCAATTATAATTTGGGTGTACTCAGAGCACAAGCCCTGATTATTTTGGAATTAGACGGCGTTTTAAAGGTCCTGGACCTTTGGAAGGCGTGCAAGGAGCCGAAACCAACTCGCAGAGGCCCTTTAGATACTTTTAATGGAACGTGATGCCAACCGACGATTATCCCTGTACGCGTAATGCTAGTGCATCCAAGGACAACCCCCGGTTGGTGAAAACTATTGTAACATATGGAAAACAAAGACAATAAGGCTATAGTTTTATTATTTGCAGTAAATGCACAAGATGACTTGTTAAAAGGCTAAATAATATTCAGTGAGTTAAGTCAATCTTAGCTTTGGCATCGCTAGAAAGGTCACGGGGTCCAAAGCCACTAAACTCTTGAGCAACCAAAAGATGTGAATAATTACGTTCAAAATTCAATTGGCGAGTTTCACAATGACAAATCTTCATTCTTGGACCACTCTCCTGCACACCATAAGTTACAAAATCACGGCAATGAAATTGTTTGACAACAAAAACTGTTAGGTCAGACCAATTTGGCAGAAAAAATATTTAAAACAATGTTTGAGAAAGCTGTGTTGAAGGTTGGAAGCGATCAAGCTTATCAATCAAAATATTGATGAATGGCCGCCATTTTTATTTTTAATAGTAGACTTGACCTCCAGCTCATGGCTAAAATAGTAGACCTTCTTTAGAGCCATAAGCTCAGAAACTCAAAATATTTATTCGTCAGCGTTTATAATAAATAATATATAATAATATAATATATTTCCACAACTATTACACAACACCGTCTAGTCCCAAGCTAAGCAGAGCTTGTGTTATGCGTACCAGACAGCTGATAAACACACTTATATATTTCTAAATACATACATATTATAGATAAATAACACCCAGACACAGAACAAATGATCGTGCTCTTCACACAAACATTTGTCCTGGGTGGGAATCGAACCCACGACCTCCGGCATAGCAGTCAGGGCCACTAACCACTAGACCAACAGGCCAGTCAAATTATAAAATGTTTTTCAGTCAAATTATAAATTATAAAATGCTTTGCCTGACTCATCAAAGCAGAGCCTAAATCGCTGACTGTAAAGACCTGAAACTTGGAGAGTATGTTCTTTGCATGATGTAGGCACCAGATAAGAAAGAACTTTTCGTAATCCTACCCCGATACAAAGGAGGAGGCCGACCGCATGAGGCAACGGCGCTCACGCCGCAGCCGCCGCCGGAATTCCGATCCTAATTTCCGGCCACCGTAAGCGCGGGCTTGCGGACGGCGAGCAATGGGTAGCTCGCTGTCAGACCTTTTGGTAACTGTCCAGACCGAGCCCAGGTCGTCGACGGCGCGTACTGTTCCCGTGCGCCTCAAGGAGTTGTCAGCAAACTGTAGGGGCCCAGCAGGGTCGAAACCTACTGAGGCCAAGGGTCTGCTTCTGAAAGGAAGGCTCGGCCCTGGTATGAAAGACAACGAAGGAACGGGGTGGTTTTTTTTAATTCAGTAAAAGTCTGACACTATCTCCCGCTCCGCCCAAGGGCGGAGATAGTTGTCGTTCGTTGCGAACTAACTACCTACAGTTCATTGGCCTCGCTCAGCTAACGTTTACTTAAAGAAATTAATTTCGTACATGCATAAATTAATTCGAGTTTAAAAAAAAGTACTTTATTTTTTTTATTTTCTCTTTACAAATCGATAGTGTTTCATGTACCCAGAGGCGTAACTATTCCATCTGAGGCCCGTGGCAAAATCATTAGATAGGGGGGCCCCAAGAAAATCACTGGAGTACAGGCCTAAAATATTCTTAATTATTAATAAATCGGCAGGTTTTCTAATACAGTACCTACTATAGTACTAGCGCGCAAAATACCACGGGAAATTGACCCTTAATTAACTTGAATTTGTATTTACTTCTGAGCTGAAAGGCCTCTTGGACCGGGGTCCTACCAGGCCAGAGGCCCGTGGCCTTTTGCCAGCCTTGCCAACCTATAGCCACTGCATGTACTAATCAACCCTCCGCGGGATTAAAACGACCAAAATTTAACGGTGTATAACAGTAGGTAAGTATAATCTTTCTATGTCAACAAGACAGTTTGTTTTTGAATATAGTTGTAGATTCACGTGTATTTAAACAATATGATACAATGCAAGCAATGTGAAAAATATTTGAACAACTGTTTGTTACTGAATAACAAGAAACTTTTATTTAAATCTGAATAGTTTTATTTATTTTTCACTTTTTACGTTATGTTTCTTACGTTTTTTTCACAAATCATGCGCAGCGTAAGTTTAACTGTAGTATTTGCATAAAAATTATGAAATTCCGAGGTAGGCATCAGCAGGCCCTCTATTGCCGTCGCTAAGCAATGTTTTATTAACCGACTGAGCATAGAGAGGTGCTGCTTTCGTCACCTTCCATTATAACCGGAGGTCATTCTAAATTGCCAAACCACTCATTAACATAAACTATTTGCTTGCAAAATTCTAAATTGCTTCTGCGAAGCAGTAATGCTAGCAAAGAAGGAGGCCGCACACATGAGACTACGGTGCTCACGCCACAGCTGCTGCCGGGATTCCGATCCCGATTTCCAGTCACTGTAGGCGCGGGCTTGCGGACGGCGAGCAATGGGGAGCTCGCTGTCCGACCGACCGAGCCCAAATCGTCGACGGCACGTACTGTTCAACGCGCGCCTCAAGGAGTTGTCAGCAAACCGTAGCAGCCTAGCAGGGTCGAAACCTACAGGGGCCCTGGTATGAAAGACAACGAAGGAACCCACCCTGTATTTTAGTCAGTAAAAGTCTGACACTATCTCCCATTCCGTCCAAGGGCGGGAGACGTCATTGGTTGATTTTACTCATAAAACCAAAATAGTGGATTATCTGACACTTAAAGGTAGGCTCAAAAGAGGGGGCTTGTGGGTAATTTAATAACAGGCACACTTTTTTTTATGGTATGTAAAATCATCCAATGACAAATCCCGCCCTTGGGTGGAGCGGGAAATAGTGTCAGACTCTTACTGACTAAAAACCTACCCCGTTCCATTCTTTGCCTTGGTCCCAGGGCCCCGGGTGCCATTTTCACATACCCTTTGACCCCAGTAGGCTTCGGCCCTGTTGGGCCCCTACAGTTTGCTGACAACTCCTTGAGGCACGCGGGAACAGTGCGCGCCGTAAACGACTTGAGCTCGGACCGGTATGTTACCGGACGGACGGACAGCGAGTTACCCATTGCCCGCCGTCCGCGAGCCCACGCCTACGGTGGCCGGAAATCGGGATCGGAATCCCGGCGGCGGCGGCGGCGTGTACGCCGTTGCCTGATGCGGTCGGCCTCCTCCTTTGCTAGCATTACTGCTTCGCAGAAGGAGGCGACCGCCTGCCACTCCTCCTCGCTCCGGAGCATGGCTTAAACCAAACCCCGGCGCGAATAACAGGCACACTGGAATTTCCTCGCATGATCGCATCAGAAATAAAGATGTCCGCAGCAGGGCCGGCCCGCCCATACGGCGAACGCAGCGGTGGCTCCAGGCGCCAAATCAGGCGCCTAAATGGTAAAGAAAGAAAAAGAAATTTCTCAATTGTCTATATTTTAAGCGAAGAGATGAACGAGATTGCCATTGAAGAAAACGGGTACTCCAGCCGTCGTCATCCCTACGACTACGATTCACCACAGATTATTGATATGTACAGTACGATCGACGGATCTTGGCGCGCCTGAAGTTAGGCTCTGCGAACTTTAGCGCTTGTGCACTCGTAAAAAAATATATGGTTTGAAAAAATAAATGCCAATAGCAGGTGTCATTGCTGTTAACAACTGTTATTGGCATTTATTTTTATAAATAAATTTATTTGACGCGCTTATTTTGAGTGCTAAAGTTCGCAGAGCCTAACTTCAAACGCGCCAAGATCCGTCGTCCGTACGCAAGCTACGACCAGTGGGATAAGTAAGTACTTTGTTTTATAATACGTAAGTAAAAACCCGCACTGGGCCAGCGTGGTGGATTACGGCCCATTCCCTCTCCTGGAGAGGAGGTCTGAGTCCCAGCAGTGGGAACATTAAAAAGACTGATGATGATGAAGTAAAAAGAATTTCTAAAGCGAGATTAGTCCATATGTAAAGAAAGAAATAAAAATTGAATTGTTATTTCGACTTTGATTGAGACCCTGTGCAATTTACTGTCATTTTTTTTTATTTGTGGGATTTAACATGGGTAATACTTTTGAAATCATCTCCTCGACTTTTATTTTCATACCCTACATGCTTATGTTACGAAATTATGTTCAAAATTCACGCCAAAAATGCGCCAAATCATACACAAGGTGCAGTTTTGAAACTGCACAAAATTTCAGGAGATTGTAATAAAACTCTTACATAATCTTACTCAAGAAAGTCGTGTTAGTTACACTATTTATAACTCAAGAACGGCTGAACGGATTTAGAACCAGGAGACGGACATAGGCTAATTTTTATTCCGTTAAATAAAAATAAAAAAATATCCAAAGCCTGCTCATTTATTGGTAAGAGTAGGGTAGAGTAGGGTAGAGTAAGAGGGAGTAGGGTAGAGTAGGATAGATTAAGGTAGAGTAGGATAGAGTAGAGCGGGAGCGAAGCCGCGGGCAAAGCTAGTTTTATTATAATTTTGATGTACTCAGTGTCACTTTCTTAACTAAGATGAATCTAACGACATCCCTTATGGTACCAAGGGTTGTGCGAAAGTGAACCCCAGGGCCCTGGAACGAAGGCAATGAAGGTGCAGGGTAGGTTTTTAGTCAGTAGCACCCTTATTAATAAAGAAGTAATTACTTGATACTAAGTAAAATCTTAGTAAGTCATTACTTGACGTTTGAATTCTTTACATAATTTTTTTTTTCTTAACTATAGAATACAATCACTTAAGTAGTTACTTTTACTCAAGTATTTAGTTTTACTTCTTTATAAATACGGGTGTAAGAGTCTGACACTATCTCATTGTCATTGTTATTGGATGATTTTGCCTACCATAAAAAATCCTCTCAAGGTAAAATGCTACCAACTTGAATGTCTTTACATACATAATTTTGAAAAAAAAAAACATAACTTCATAACTAGGGTTGCCAACTGTTTCTTAAGAAAAATACCATATCCCTATTTTTTTTGTAGGAAAACAAAGTATTTGAAAGTTAAAAAAAGTAAAGACAACATTTTATTTGTTTCTTCTCTTGAAGATATGTTTTTATGTGCTTCTAGCACACAATAACAGTTTTCCGTTATCCTTAATTTGTTTCGAATCTATTTTTATGTTAAAATATTAATATTTAAACTTTACAAATTATTTATTAAGTTTTTCGCATTCGTACTATATTACAATAAATTCAGTTAAATATATACAAATTTCGATATATTATACCGTTTTCAAAAGACACTCTTTCGCATTGAACTTTTTTACAAGAGAGCTCCAACGCGCGTGAATCCTTCTGTCAAGTGTCAGTCTCTCCTGGCGGCGAACCGCGGGAACCAATCAGAGCGTCGCGTGAGCCGGCCGGGCGACAGACTATCAACAGCAATCCACTATACTCACAGATCATAGTCGCGTAGGCGCTGGGGTATTGTGGCGACACGGCGATTGGGACGGTTTGCTACAAGTTTAACTTTTAACTTAAATAAACAACACTTTGTTTTGAAACAGAATCTATTTGGGTTTTGATGTAGAAGTTTTATTTATTTATATATACTTTATTGTACACCAATTATATACACAGTTTGAGCTTAAAACTTAAAATATACAATGAGCGGCCTTATCGCTTTCTGCGATCTCTTTCGACAGTAAATCAGTAATTATTAGTAATATTGTTTATTTTATTCATAAGATTGAAAATAGAGTACTTTCAAAAACATTTTTTTTTCAAAGTATAAAGTATAATTACCAAAAAATAAAGTAAGATACATTATTATGATTGGCAACCCCAGTCGTAACCCTGTCCTTCTGACGTTATCGGCTAAAAATTATGATCAAACGAACATACCTGTGGGTGAAGTTCTATCATAACATACTCAAGCCACTTCCGAAGAGATTAGCATTGTTCCACTAAATATTATTGCCACTCCCGCCTCTTAGTTTACTTTGTCTTTGCCTCATTTCTGCTGTCAAGTCTCCGTCAAGCTGCAATGACACTTACAGTGCTGCAAGGACCTTTTGGCGCTTAAATGACATTTGACAGTTGGTAAATGACATTTGAGAAATTGTCTGTGGCAATCATAGATACAGAACTGGACCGAAAACTGTAGAAAGATACAAAACAACTGTGTGGCCAATTCCTGTCTGTTTTTGTAGGTCGTAGTGACGAAGGTGAAACTTTATATTGAGATATTTTTTTAAAGATTGTTGCCAATCAGAAATCTAGGAAAAGACAAATACTGGCAGCACCATCGCTTTTTCTTTGACAATTTTCTGACTTTTTAATCCAGTTCTGTCTATGGTAAAAATTGTGTTGAAAAAAAAACAATATGGCGGGATTTTGACAGCGCGCGAAAAGATCCTTCGCCAACAGCTCTAATAGTTTTATTTCTAGCTGTCTACTGGATAAATTAGGGGAAGATTGATTTTTGCTAATCTCTTCGGAGGAACTTATATGATAGAACTTAACTTAAAGAACAGCTGTTCGTCTAATCACTACTTGAGCTTCCGCCTCGATATGGCATTGCACACTATTTTATTTAGATAAGTAAGGAGGTAGAAAAGGCCAGGCAAGTACTTACGGAACATTTTTTTTGTGCCACACCATGATTGCGTATCAATATACTTAAGTCTATAACATAACACTCCCTCTCAAAGAGAGGGGGATGAAATCCATCAGGTACAGTACAGTTTGGTTTCTATTATTCAAGTATTATATTATGTCAAAACAATCTAGTTGGGACCACTTTATAAGACAATAGGGAATATGCACGTGACCCCAAATTGAATAAAATATTTTTATTCGTATTCTTTACTACTAAAAAAACATACCTACACAACTATTTTTCATTTTTTTTATAATTTAATAGTAAAATGTAATCATCAAAAAGTAGCCTTTTTGTAATTCCCTCGCAAATTTACAAAACGCAACGCTATTGGCAGACAAAGTTGTGACGACATCTTACACTCTGACGTCGTCTGTCAACAAATTGTATAATATGGTTTCTGGTGAATAATTATATTGTTTCATGGTTTTTGCATATTATTCTGAGTTAAAAGTATTAAATCTATATGAAGAAAGATTTAGCACAATGACTGAAGCCGGTTTTGTTAAAGCGCAATCAGATAATCTGCCTCGAATAGACGTGTTCATGATGTCCACGTATTTTGCAACTAATTTAGATTTTACATCTGCTGAACTCAGAGGAGTAAAAGCTGCGAGGTAAATAAGTAACTATATCACTTAATACATGATTATTTTCATAGTTTTGTAAATATAACAAACATAACCTAAAATATGCAGCTATTTTTATTGTTTTTGTCAGATCTGAACGAGAATCATGTGGAGATTCAGCCATTGGATACGTGCAAGTAAAACGTATGTTTTCGTCAAAGTTTGTAAACAAAACAAGTACACTAAGTAAAAATGATTCTTAGAGGTACCTATATCACTTTTTTAATCTCTTTACTTACGTTAAAATGATCTTCACAACAGTATAAACAGCTCAAAGGTGATACATTGTTTCTTCTCATTGCCCTACACCACTTTTTCCTCATATCTTCATCTTTCGGCATAAGGAAATATATTTTTTCAGGTGCCGTTTCGTTGTTATTTTCGCACATGGGTACGACACAATATTTATAGTAATCTTTTCTGTGCTTTTCCATGGTAATCGATTGATTTAATCAGTCACTTTTTTTACTTTAAGAGGGAAACGCTTTGTTGTTGAGAACAAACTCGTGTAATCTGACGTCACAGAATAAGCGCGCCAAAATGGCCACGTTTCAATCGCGCGAAAATGATAATGATTTTAATATTTTTTTTCTAGCTCAATGGATTATATTTTGAATGTATTATATTTATTTTTGGTAATGTAATAACTAGTAGTAACGTTTAAAAAAATAAAAAAATGCATGCATATTCCCTATTGAAAAATGAAAATTAATCAACATGATTATATTTTTTGCACAATCCTGACGGAGCACAAAAATGTGAATTAAGGGTGAACTGCCAGCAATATTAAGGTAGGACTTAAATAATAGTAGAAAAACAAATTGCAAGAATGGCAACATTATTTAAAAAATTGAACCATCTGTGTACAATGCCAATCTCGAAGATGAGGCTAAAATATCAGAGAGACAATACCCGTAGCTTTGCAACGTTTATATTATGATCATGTGTCACAATTTATCAAAAAATAAACCCTGCTATTTTCCCACATTGTGACAAGTATGTGACGTTGATTGTCGTTGAAATTTAAAAACCATTTGACAATCAGATTACAAATAATATTTCTCAAAATGGCCGTCTCTAATCACTTCGTGATATATATTTTATGTAATGTTTTATTTTAGCTGGGAAGATACAATGACGCAAAAAATATCTTTAACATCATATCCGATTGTTTAGAAAACCCTTTGAACACCACAGTCTTATCTATACCATGATTTTTAATTAGAGGAACCAAGTGACAGCAGTGGACAATGCCCAACTGTCAAATAACAATGCTCAACTGTCAAACAACCATTGTTTAGCTGCCACTTTAGTCCATCTAATAAAAAATCACAGTATAAAATCAATCTTTTTTTTTAAAGAGTAACCATGGAGTTTCTTGTCGGTTCTTCTTCATAGGAAACGATCAATTCGAACCGTGCGCTAGCTTCTGACGTTTTATAAGTGCCCATGTAGGCCTCTACGAAATAAAAAAAACTATTTTTTTTTTAAAGTCTGACATATGAGTCAAATCAACTTCGTGCCCGCGCCGCTACTGTCTGATATACATATGAGACAAACACAGTTAACTTTTTTTTTTGAGGTGGGATCTCATCCGCTCTAGGGTGGAGCGAAAGAGTATGACGGCACAAGTCTTGGAATTTTTGAGACGTGGAGTTTGGTAAGCATTTTTTTGATAAAAATCTGTGGCGTTGAAAGGATCTATAAAATCAATTTGAATCGGAAGAAATCGTGTCTTGAACAGAATTATGCAAGATAAATTTCAAGCAATCTGATGCATTTAATGATGTGAAATCTCTAAATGCCACCAACTGCATCGATCTTGAAAACTGTTTCGTACGAACTTCTTAGGCTAAGAATTCACAAAGCGGTTTTCACCCGCAGCCGCCGCGGTTGCGGGTCTGCAGCTTCTATAGAATGTAGATAAGATATATGTAAAGAACTTAAAGCGTTTTACGCCTGCGGTGTGCGTGATTGTTCACGGCTCCCGCTGTACCGGCGAGCAACTAGTAGATAGAACCTCACGGGCCGCTGCCTCGACGGTTTGCGCCCGCACGCTCTGTCTTACTCTCGCTCTGTCTTACAACCGCATGTCTTGTGATAATCGCCCGCCAGGTTTGCGGGCGAAAGTTGCAACCGCAGCGACTGCGTAACCACGTAAATCTGCTGTCTTTTGAGTTTTGAAATACCGCGGCGAGCGCGGGTGAAAATCGCTTCGTGAGTTCGTAGCCTTTGTCATTTTTTGCGGTCGAATTTTTTGATGAATGTGGAAGTTTAGGAAATCTACGAATATTCTCCCTCTGATCAATAGAGTAGGTATTTACCATATATGTATTGTTCCTTGCTAAACCTAGACGTTGGCGTTTGCTCCGCTGGAGGGGTTGGATCAATTTTATCACTCGATAGTATCCTAAGTGGGACTCCCTTTGGAAGTTCAATTTTAAGTGCTGACTCTTTTTTTTTCTGTTCTGGTTCAATTATAATGGGGTTAATTTCCCTTGGCCTCTTTTCGTTTGGGCTCGTGTCTTTAGGATGGTTTTCGGGATCTATTTTACTACGGGTATCTGTGTCTTTTTGGCCATCTTGTTGACTCATGTTTAGAACCCTGCCTTCGGTCCTGTGGGACAAAGGAGATAGACCTTCAAAATAAATCAGCCCAGAGACAATTGCGCATGTGCTCCTTGATTGCATAGTTGTCTCTGGCACTCGTTTGCGAACCCTAGGATCCCCGAATTCCTTCACAGACGCTCTGAAAATCCTGGGAGGCCTAACCAGTTTTTGGACAGAGGTGGACCGGTTGGGATTTCGATAAAGCCCAGCGATTTCTGAGCTCCATTAAATAGTGGTTAGCTTCTAGAAGTCACCAGATGCACCAGAGTACCAATCACTACATAGTATAAAACAAAGTCGCTTCCCGCTGTCTGTCCCTATGTATGCTTAGATCTTTAAAACTACGCAACGGATTTTGATGCGGTTTGTTTAATAGATAGAGTGATTCAAGAGGAAGGTTTATATGTATAATACATGCGTAATATACTATTTATTATCACCATTACACCCGTGCGAAGCTGGGGCGGGTCGCTAGTGTTTTATAAACAGCAACTAGTTATTTTGATACCCTTGATTTGGCAAGGCTTTATTTTTGAGGTCGAAAATCCTTAGTGTGATAAATAATATGTAATGCTGATTTTGCACCTACCACAATTTGTCTCTGCATCACCCAAAGGTTGACTGGTAGAAACTGCCTTAAGGCATATTAAGTCCGCCTCTATACTGCTTGTGTGAATAAAGGATAAATAAATAAATAAATAAATCTTGCAAATTAAATTTGATCCACTTCCCGGTTACTGATTAAGCTGAAATTTTGCATACATGTGTAAATCGCGTGACACTGCAATATTATGATGACATGGAGCTGATCTGATGATGGAATTGTATGGTGCCGATAGGAACTCGGTAGTCAAAAGACACAACCCCATCGAGTTTGGATTCGTTTGATCCGCTTTGACGAGTACTATGGTGCTGGATGGTATCCAGGGTCTGATGGCCATAGGAACTCGGTAATAAGAGTAATAAGATAACCCTATTGTATTTGAGATTTTTAGAATTGTCTTGACGAGTTTTAATCATACACCGTTAAATTTTGATCGTTTTAATCCCGTGGAGGCTCGATCTGGTTCATGAAACACTATCGATTTGTGAAGAAAAATTAAAAAATAAAGTACATTTTTTATAAAATTCGAATTAATATATGCATGTACGAAATTAATTAATTTAAGTAACGAGTCAATGACCTTTTAGGTAGTTGTCGGTCGTTGCGTAATAACTACTTACAGTTCATTGGCCTCACTCAGCTGACGTTTACTTAAAGAAATGATTTCGTACATGCGTAAATTAGAAAAAAGTACTTTACTTTTTTTAATTTACTTTTTTCAAATCGATAGTGTTTCATATACCGTATCGATTCTCCACGGGATTAAAACGACCAAAATTTAACGGTGTATAGGTTGCTATGAAAAATGATTTTCATTGAAAACTTGTTTTGTATTAATAATGCGTTTTTCTCATGAATTTATCCTATTATATCACGTTGGTGAGAATTATTTCTGTTTTAGCAATCGACGAACTACAATTAGCATAATTTTACTAAGTATTTATTTAATATACTTGTCTTTTGTTTTTGTACTAGTAAATTATTAAGTAAATTCTCTTGATCTGGCTAGAACGCCCTCTCACTCGATTTTCTTTTTATGGTTTTTTTTTTTTTTTTTAGTAGGTAAAATCATCCAATGACAAATCCCGCCCTTGGGTGGGGCGGGAAATAGTGTCAGACTTTTACTGACTAAAAACCTACCTTTCCGTTCCTTGCCTTTGTCCCGGGGCCCGTGGTGACACTCTCGCATAACCTTTGGCCCCAGTAGGCTTCGGCCCTGCTGGACCCCTACAGTTTGCTGACAACTCCTTGAGGCGCGCGGGAACGGTGCGCGCCGTAGACGACCTGAGCTCGGACCGGTCTGTTACCGGACGGACGGACAGCGAGCTACCCATTGCCCACCGTCCGCGAGCCCGCGCCTACGGTGGCCGGAAATCAGGATCAGAAACCCGGCGGCGGCGGCGGCGCACGCCGCCGCTTAATGCGGTCGGCCTCCTCCTTTGCTAGCATTACTGCTTCGCAAAAGGAGGCGACCGCCTGCCACTCCTCCTCGCTCCCGAGCATGGCTTGAACCAAGCCCCGGCGCGAGAGATCGCCGCCGATCGCCCCCACGAGGACACGGCGATGCTCTTCCCAAGCGGGGCTTTCTTTTTATGGTAGGTAAAATCGTCTAATGACAAATCCCGCCCTTGGGCGGAGCGGGAAATAGTGTCAGACTCTTACTGACTAAAAACCTACCCTGTTCCTTCCCCGCCTTGGATTCAGGGCCCTGGTATGCATTTTGATACCTCCCCAGAGCCCCAGACTAGGCCTCGACCCTACTGGGTCGACAACTCCGCGTACGTGATTATGATATTATTACACATCTTTATCCAGATATTTCGGTTACACAGATATCTATTGGACATTATCTAGACATCTATAGAAATCAAAACATATATTTGTGTAAAACTTATCCAGCAAAGACTTCCGAAAATCTGCTATTTTACGTGGAATTTGGCCCGCCATAATGTACAAATATTTGTATTACAAAATATAAAAAAAAACATCAATAGAAGCCTTGCACATTAATCGAGATTCTGAATGACCACACTTTTATAGGTTTTAAAAAAACACGTATTTCCTGGAACAAGTTTTGTGAAATATTAGAGTAAATCAAGGAATTACCGAATGCCAACAGTTTTCAGGCATTATCTCTTTCTTCATCAAACATTGGTTGTATGTTTTTATTATTAGGTTTCCTTTTATATATTGTAATCTTGGTGTACAATAAAGTGTATATAAATACACCCAACCTATCTGTTTTTTGACTGGCCTGTTGGTCTAGTGGTTAGTGGCCCTGACTGCTATGCCGGAGGTTGTGGGTTCGATTCCCACCCAGGACAAATGTTTGTGTGACGAGCACGATCATTTGTTCTGTGTCTGGGTGTTATTTATCTATAATATGTATGTATTTAGAAATATTTAAGTATGTTTATCAGCTGGCTGGTACCCATAACACAAGCTCTGCTTAGCTTGGGACTAGACGGTGTTGTGTGATAGTTGTGAAAAAAAGAAAAAGAAAAGAAAGAAGAAAGAAATAAATAAACATCGCGTTTGATTGCGATAGATGAAGCAACCAGCTCAATGCTCGACGTTGACGATAGCGGTGAGGGGAAGGCCCCTCTTAAGTAATCACAATAACAAGATTTCATTTCATTAAAATCGGCCTAGCCTCTTAGGAGTTAGGTGACAAACATACGTACAGTTTTTTTTGTATGTATGAAGATATAGATAACCAAACGTAGATTATCAAGACGTATTTACAAAATACATTATGATTCACGTATGTAGGCTGGTGACGAAGATACAATAATAATTTTGAATGCCAAATATAATAGTAATAAATAGACGTTGCCAATTAATTTATAAACATAACGATCCTTCCTTTATATTCAGTATTCGTAGTGCTTTTAGTTAAGGAGCTTGTCTGAGAAAGTACCTACTTACTACCGCCATACATATTTCTGCTGTCAAATATCGTTCTACGAGATTATTTCAAAGAGACAACGCAACTGAAGAAACGCAGGTGGGTTTTAGACAGTAAAACTTTAAAACACCCTCTTACTCTACCCTAGAGCGGGAGATATAGACTTCCTAAGTTTGTTTTGGTGTTGGGTAATCAGCTAGAAAAGTCGGCCTCATCTAATGTCGAAAGTATTTTTTAAAACCTTTTTGCAAAATAAATATCATTAACCAATCAAATTCTAGCATACAAACCGAAAAAAAAAACACAAGTTAAAATAATATCGAAACAAACGCCTACACAAAAAATGTTAGCAACAACATTCATAAATAAATAAATTCATTTTATTGCTCTTAAATTTTTATTAATAAAAATGTGGCGCCAAGCGCGACCGATGTTACGTTGAGGAATGCTTGCGTGGCCATTAGAGTTTCTATCTGACTGATCAGCGTAATATATTGTCTACCAAACATGCCTCACGCCTGAGGCAGCCTGCGCCTGGTGGTGGGGACCATCACTGGTCACTGTACACTGAATAAGCACCTTCACACAATAGGCATCACGGATAGTCCTTTAGTTTAAATACACATAACTAAAGCGAACTTTGAACTGATCAAACTTCCTGACAACAACGTCTTTAAGAAACCTGTTCCACTAGTGTTTTGAACAAGAAAAACTTTAAAATTGATGTGTTTTTACCAACATTATGTTGTTAATATATACGTGGATGGATTGGAAGGATTGTGTGAGAAGTGATTTGAAAGAAAAGGGAGTCAGTGATAGCGTGACTGGTGACAGAACAAAATGGCAGAATAGAACGGTTACACCGACTTCGAGTAATGTGGGACAAGGGCAGGAAGATGATGATGATTTTATTAATCTTTGAGAGGAAAGGATATCAATAAAAGAATAACATGACATTTTAAAAGTAATGTAATGGAATTGATCGTTTGGGTAAAAAAATCCCGGTTGCAGGACTCTTCAAATGAGTTCAGTACTGCAACCCTGGAATGCAAAAGAAAGGAGAATATTTTTTTTTTTGGTCCAAAAAGTAATTAAAAAAAATAAAAGTATGACCCCAAGCCTGCCACATGGTTAGTTTGAAAGATCATCTCAAATACAATTTTTTTTTTGTATTCAGTCAAAAAAATCTGTCCTGCAGAAATCCAGATATATACTTAAACAAATAATTAGTCCTTAGAAATAAATATTACGTCTTTTTTCGGGCATAAAACTAATAGTAGAACTAAAATAAGCCCAGCTGTCTTGTAGGAGTTTTAAAATGACTTTAGGTGTCTTCAAGGCTAGAGTAAATAGGCTCTTAATTTTAATTACGCAGTCATGCACTAATGTCACGAGAATAAAAATAAAATATAAAATAAATGTAATTCGTAAACTTTAGGTTCGATTTTGTTGCGTCTTTGCACACCTAGTAGCTTCAAATGAAAGAGTCGATCAACAATGGGTTCATGTCTCGGGACCGGTTACCTATTATAAGTTCGAAAAACGTTTGACCGAATTTCATTTCACCTAAAACTTTTCAACTGTTATCGTTTAGTTTTTTTTTAGGCTGAGGCTTCGGTCAATAGCAATTCGGTAAAACGATACCTATAACAAATGATACTTCGATGATATAAAAATATGTCAAATAATCCATATAGCAAAAAAGACGTCGGTCAATAGTTTTCGGTCATATGAAATTCGAACAAAAAATATCGAAAAAGTGATCGGTTCCCTGGGGACCGCAGATTTTTTTTGGACCAGGGCTCATAGTAAAAAAAAACATTCTCCTTTCTGTACTTATACTATTACTTATTCTGTGGTATTACTAAGGCCATATAGATAAATGAATTTGAGTGTAATAAGACTACGACACAAGCTAAGTTAATTGAAATGACGCATCAGAAGACTTATCTAATTATTTTCTATCTATTTAATTGCTCTAATTCGTCCGAGCCCAATTTTAAAGGCATTAGTAAATCGATTCATTACCGTTCTATAGTTTTAACTCCTAATTGTTCCATTAATTAAGAACTGGTTTTGGTATCGTCTACTATTTTGGGGATTATACTCAAATTTGTTCTAGTGTTTGAATACAATCCCACCTGACGGTAAGCAGTGATGCAATCGTTGATGGTGAGGCGCACTAGTTTATTGAGAGCCAATTCCCTCTAGGCTTGAAGACACCTAAATTATAAGCGGACTGGAAGACCGCAGCAGGCAAACTTTTCCAGTCTTTCGTTCTACGCGGTATAAACAATGAGGCAAAACGCTTAGTCCGTACCGTACAAGTTTTAACAACGTAAGGGTCCGATGGTAGAATTGAGATGGCGGAATCAACACTCTCCAAAATGTATCCTTTAAAATACTGAAAGGCTGGCTATTCTACGCCTGTGCTCAAGGCTTTGTAGATTGGACTTAACCAAATCTGCATCATCAATTAGCCTCTTCGCACGCCTTTCCACCGAGTCCAAAGCTGCCAGGTGGCATTTTGCAGCACCAGCCCATATGTGGCTGCAGTACTCCACACACGATCAGACCTGTGGTTTGTAAAACAGTATAGAAGCTGTCCCGGTTGTGAAGTGCCGCCGGACTTTTGCAAGAACGCAGAGTACGCTAGCAGCTACCTTGGCTTAGATCTCAAAGAAGAAACATAGGCGTGAAATACATGCAGTACCTTTGTACTCTTCTATCTGTGTTTGTTATTATCTTTTTTAAGTGTTTGTGTGTACATAAATCAATAAATAAATAAATATGGTTTAAATTGAACACAACGGTCAATGTCGTATTATGTTCGACGCTCGCCTCCAAGAGTTATCAGTAAGATAGGCAGGGCCAGTTAGGGCTGATGATTGCTAGGGCTTTTTTATTTGGAAAATCATCCTATGACTTCTCTCGCTCATGGGCGGGGCAGGAAAGTGCGTCAGACTTTTACTGACTAAAACCCACTCCTGTTTTGCTTTGCGTTTTTCCTTTCAGAAGCGAATCTATGGCCCCAGTAGGCTTCGGCCCAGCTGCAGTTTTGCTGACAAATCCTTGAGGCGTGCGTGGAACATTAAGCGCCGTAGACGACTCGGGCTCGGTCCGGACAGTAACCGGACGGCGTGGGCTTACATTAGCTGGCTTTTACCCTGCACATAGATGGGAACGTGTGCGAAGTTTTTTTTTTAAACTTCCATTCTCAAGATGTCTTGTATCGTTGTCTTTTTTCTCGATTTCGTAATATCCTCAAGCTCAGATGTAACACCGTGCATTCCACAGTTACTTCTCATCATTGAGTTCACAATGGATCGTATAAAAAGTGTTATGTGACGTAAGACTCGACTGCGAGGCGCTGATGAGACAGTATTAACTTACCATTAGATTAGAGTTATGGTACGCCACAACTTAAATTGAATTGTGTGCGAATTTCTCTCATAAAGAATGGCTGAATACCCATAATGGCTTAATCTACATATTGCTTTGTGATTTGCATTAATACAACATTATTTTTAGTATATGCGAAACCTGAATATAGTTTGTTCAGCATCAGTAACTGAATCGATTCCAATCATTTTTACAACATGTTATATTTTTTCCCAAAAATATTTAAAATAACAAGTTGATTACCATCGAAACTAAGTACAACACAGGTTACGGCAGGTTTTAGCATTAGGAGTCAGTGCACAACTGGGTGCGGGAGCAAAACCGCCCCTCAGTCACCCAGATGGTCCGGTGACCATGTGTTTGTGTGAACAACCAGGTAACATAACAAGCTTATAACTGTGATTTTTCATGATACAGTTATAAAATTTTGTACATAGATTCTTTACATAAAAACACTAGACACATGTCTCGGGTTTCGCATTATACTTACTAAAAATAAGGTTGCCACTTTTTTTTGCAGATGAAGTACCTACATTTTATCATAGGTAAGAAAAAAAAGTAAATAGTATCAAAATAAAGTACGATTACTTAACGAGTACGAGTACTTAACATATTTTTATGCTTATTGCAGTTTGTATCAAATTAGCATACGAGTATGTACAACTGTATTTAAACAATTGCACAGTAATTTTAGAATCTATATTTAAAATTAATACAAATTAAGAAATGCTTTGTTTCTTTTTTCTCGCTATTTGCTATTCATCCATCACAAAAAAAAAACTCTTTCTGTGAATGCTGAAATGGCGAGAATAAACAATATTTTTTTTAGGTTCAGCACCAATCGATAAATTTCGTCTAGCAAAAAAGTATTTGCGATTAAACCATTCAAAATCCAAGAAATCAAATCATGCGAAATAAAGTATATTTAAGTACTTTACTATTCTCATAAAGTATAGAAATAAAGTACAATACTTAATTATAAAGTACGGGTGGCAACCCTAATCCCACTAAATCACAAATTAAAGAAGTATTTTTGGGCGAGTCCCTAATTATATTTATAAGAATAAGAATCATTTATTCGTAAACATAGGTGATAATTATATAAAAGATCTTAAAAATTTGATAGTGCGCTATGTTTTGCCAATTGGCAAAATATTATACTTTTAAATTAAAATATAAATTCTTTAGCTAGGCATGCATGTAGAGTTTTACTATTCATAATCAATTTAATTTCATCTAAAATAAGAGTAGCCTAAGTTAGTCTGCATAACGTTAGCTATCTAGCAGTGAGTCTTATGGAATCGGTTCAGCCTTTTCGGAGATCAGCCAGAATAAACAGATGGACAGATAAAAATCTAAAATTTTTGTTTTCGGTATTGATTTTGTCTTCATTTTTTTTTACTGTTGATAGGCTCGCATTTGACCACTATCTGACTTGATGGTAAGCGATGATGTGGTCGACGATGGAGCACGCTTGCCTAGAAGTAACCTATTTACTCTTGACTTAAAGACAGATTTATCTTTTTGATATTCCCACTGCTGGGACCTCCTCTCCTGGAGAAGAATGGGCCGTAATCCACCATGTAGGCACAATGCGCGTTGGTGGATGTCACATGTCTTCGAATTTTTGGTCCGAAGAGTTCGTTTTGAGAGCAGTTATAATAAAATTAAGTAGTCTGGCTAGGATTGAACCCGCGACCTACAATTCGTAAATCGGGGCCGTTACCACTGGCCCACCAATCCACTCCATTATTTTGATATTACAAACAGACTACAATTTTATTTATGTGTTCGTGAGTACTTAGAAATGTATAGATAGAACATGATTATATATATATCTTCAACCAGTTATCAATAACAAATCATCTAATAATAATAGCCAGTTACAAAAATATAAATCACATTAAAAAAAAAACAGAGTCGAATGATCGTTTGGTAAAAAAAAGCAGCAAAAACAATTGACTGTCTGCGAGAACAATTTACATTGCGAAGATGAGTATCTCAAAAGTTAGCATCCTTCTGAGAAAACTTACATATCGTATTTAATTTAGGTAGTTATTTGTCTTATTTACCTGGTAGGTTGCTAAGCCAATAACTGGTAGTCAAAGATACCAAGAAATCCAGTCAAGTTAGAATCTAAAGACTCGGCCACATTATAGCAAAATTCAAATTTTCTTAAGTTTATTAAATTTTGCAGGTTAAAATTTAACATGTATTTATTTACGGAATCATATAACCATTAACATATATATCACTACATAGTATAAAACAAAGTCGCTTCCCGCTGTCTGTCCCTATGTATGCTTAGATCTTTAAAACTACGCAACGGATTTTGATGCGGGTTTTTTTAATAGATAAAGTGATTCAAGAGGAAGGTTTATATGTATAATACATGCAAAATATATTTAATATCACCATTGCACCCGTGCGAAGCTGGGGCGGGTCGCTAGTATAAAAACGAAATACCTCACCGATTAATCACGAAATCTTAGAAACTATAACACCTACAAACTTAAAATTTGGCAGGTAGTTTCCTTATAGAGTGTAGACGTCCGCTACGAACGGATTTTACGAAACTCCAGCCCAAAGAGGGTAAAACGGGGGTTGGAAGTTTGTATGGAAAAACAAAATTTCACACAGGCAAAGCTGCTGGCTGAAGCTAGTTATTAATACAACCCTATATGCCTTATTCCAAAACGCGATCTAAAATAGTTCCGGGACTATTACTAGTTTTAATTGGCATTAAACCTAATAATAGTCCCGGAAATACATTTAGATCGCTTTTAATTGGTATTAAATTTAGTCATAATCCCGAAAACTACATTAAGATAGCGTTTAATCGGGATTAAACCTAGTAATAGTCCCGGAACTATTTTAGATCGCGTTTTGGAATAAGGCGGTATAAGTTTGTCTAACCCCATAAAAAAGCTATTTCGTGGAAAACTCAGTCAATACGGTTAGCTGAACACAGAGGGTGGCACTGACCCTTAAAATGCAAAAATATCACTTTCACGGCACGTTGCCGTGTCTGCAGATGTACACGGTGTCCGGTACGATGCTGCGTCGTACCACGACACTGTGATGTTCAGGCGCTGCGTCGTCAAAAACTTCACGATCAGTCGCCAACCAAAGAGTTTTGAAAAGTTGCCTTATTGTGTGACTAGAGACTGACCGAAGGTTCGGTTTTGGTTTCGGCCAGTTTTTTTAGCCGAAGCGGCCGAATATTCGGGCCGACCGTAACTAGCGGCCTTCATCTGACGGTTATGATATCTAAATGCCGACCAACTAGTTTGTCTATATGTGTTATAATTCTTATGTAATCTTCGATTTATACGATTACTGCTGCTAATGCTTTTACCAGCGGCTTCGCCCTCGTGAATGTCGGTTTCTCTATACAAACTTCCAACCCCTGTTTTACCCCCTTAAAAGTGGAGTTTCGTAAAATCCTTTATTAGGGGATGTCTACACCCTATAAGGAACCTACCTGCCAAATTTTAATTTTATAGGTGTTATAGTTTCTAAGATTTCGTAATTAATCAGTGAGTGGTATTTCGCTTTTATATTCATATATAGATTTAGTGTTTTGTGAAAGTTGTAACTAAGCAGACGTAGTAGAGTCAAAAGTCTCTTAATAAACTAGTGAGATTCATCATCATTAATTTCATCACCACCGCTGGAAAAGATGCCGAACTTGGGTTACGGCGGTTTCGGCGCCCAAGGTGCAGCGGTCAGGCGTCGCCGCGGTTATGTGGCCATGCACTTACTTCAGAATGAATTCAACAATTTTTGAGTTAAATTGTTGCATTGTTGTTATTTATTTTATTTAAGTCTTTGGGCTTTCTGCACCGTTCGGCGTCTTTATGTTAAAAACCGCCACCGGCCTTTGCTGAAAATCAACGCTGTGAATCGCTATAAGCATGAGGCCACAGCTTTATGCTGAGCATTCGGCTGTTTTGCTCGGATGTCACGCATATCTTCCTTATATAGTATTTATGTTTGGTAGTTTTAAGTTTTGCGTCATTTCGCGTAAATAAACTGTTTTTCTTTCTTTTTTCTTTCTATACAGATTTCTTCTGACCATCTAAACACTATCTTAAAACTCACGGAAACTCACGTGTATTACTTGTTTTTTCTTTCTTAAATCAAAGGTCACGTGAATAGAATTCTCTTGAAAACCTGTTTTCTATAAACGTCAAATCATGTTCGAAGTGAAAAAAGTTGTTTCGACTTGTCCGTGTTTCGGCAAAATTCTATTACTCTTGAATACTCTCAAAACGGTGAAGGAAAACATCGTGAGGAAACCGGCATGTCCTAGAACCAACAATTCAAAGACATGTGATATTGGGTGCCGACTGGCCTGTTGGTCTAGTGGTTAGTGGTCCTGACTGCTATGCCGGAGGTCGTGGGTTCGATTCCCACCCAGGACAAATGTTTGTGTGATGAGCACAATCATTTGTTCTGTGTTTGGGTGTTATTTATCTATTATATGTAAGTATGTCTATCAGTTGTCTAGTACCCATAACACAAGCTCTGCTTAGCGTGGGACTAGACGGCGTTGTGTGATAGTTGTGGAATATTATATTATATTCACCAACCCGCACTGGGCCTGCGTGGTGGCGTACGGCCGATTCCCTCTCCTAGAGAGGAGGCCTGAGTCCCAGCAATGGGAACATTATAAGGCTGATGCAAATTGAATATTCGTAGTTTCACACATCACATCATTGCTAAGCGGGAATTAGATTAGACCGACCGAGGCGGACACACAGAACGTGGAGGCCTCATGTAGGTCTACAAGTCTAGTGGCCATATCTCTATTTCCCGAGATAAAGGGTCTTGATAGACAGACAGACGGACAACAAAGTGATCCTATAAGGGTTTTTTTATGGTAGGTAAAATCATCCAATGACAAATCCCGCCCTTGAGCGGAGCGGGAAATAGTGTCAGACTCTTACTGACTAAAAACCTACCCCGTTCCTTCTTTGCCTATCATACCGGGGCTGAGCCTTCCTCTCAGAAAGCTGCCCTTGACCCCCTAGCAGGCTTCGACCCTCCCTGCCTGAAGCTAGCAGGCTGGGCCTCTACGGTTTGCTGACAGCTCCTTGAGGCGCGCGGAAACAGTACGAGCCGTCGACGACTTAGGCTCGGTCCGGTCGTTTACCGGACGATCGGACAGCGAGCTAGCCGTTGCTCGCCGTCCGCAAGCCCGCGGTCCTATAAGGGATCCGTTTTTTCCTTTTAAGGTACGGAACCGTAAAATAAAAGTGGGCGAATGCTAGTTTATCAATCATATAATAAATTAAAGATATTATAACGAATTAATGATAATTGTAAGAAAATTGTTTCTGATCTTGAACTTTATAACTTGAGGCCAGTTGAATAATTATTATACAAGATGTCGAGATACGGATATCTATAGAGAGGTCATCTCAGGTATGAGGAAGTAGCAGTATTTCTGAACATCCTAGTTAATTCTTTGCTATCGGACGGTGAGCAGTATGTAACTCGCCGTCCAGTAAGGACCAGGGGTATTATTATGATGGGTTAAAACGTCAGGCGTGCGAGCGAGAAAACGGGATGGAGCTATACCACATTATTTTTAGTATATGCGAAAGCTGAATATAGTTTGTTCAGAATGAGTAACTGAATCGATTCCAATAATTTTTACACCATGTTATATTTTTTTCCAAAAATATTTAAAAAGGTCACAAGTTGGACACCACCGACATTAAGCACAAGTCACGGCAGGTCATAGAGGGCATTAGATAACAGCGCACAGTTGAGTGCAGGAGCAAAACCACCCCTCAGTCGCCCGGTGACCAAGTATTTGTGCGAACAACCAGGTACAATAACAAGCTTATAACTTTGTCATTTTTCATGATACAGTTATGTAATTTTGTACATAGATTCTTTACATAAAAATACTAGACACATGTATCGGGTTTCGCATATACTATCTACAAATAAGGTTGTATACATATATATATAGTGTAACTAAGACTTTCTTTTATATCTTTTATAATATAAAAATGAATCGCTGAAACACATTCAGCGATTCATTTTTATGCTAAGCGTAAATATCGAGAACGGCTGGACCGATTTCGCCAATTCTTTTCGTTGTATTCGTCAATAGAGTATGTAGTAGTATGTAGGGCGGGAAATAGTATCAGACTCTTACTGACTAAAAACCTACCCTGTTCCATTCATTGCCTTTGTCCCAGGGCCCCGGGTGACATTTTCACATAACCTTTGGCCCCAGTAGGCTTCGGCCGTGCTGGGTAGAGTAGGGTAGAGTGTGAGCGAAGCCGCGGGCAATAGCTAGTACTTATATAGATATATTTTGTGCTTGTAATACATTTAAAGTATATGTTACTCAACTCAGACTTCTCTTAGCGGATCAAATTAACATGCAAGAACGATTTTACAAAACATACGGAGCCAAATTATACGTTGTAGTCATTGAACGAGCGTAGGTCAATCTATAAAATCTATCGCTAAGTCTGAATCTGTCGTGCCAAAAAAATAACCGGGCAAAGGAGAGTCAGACTCGCGCACTCATGGTTCCGTACAAATTTACCTATGAAAACGGTTCACTTCTCGAATAAAGGTTCGAAGATTTTTCCGAATCACAAAAAAGTGTTTTTTTTTGTTAAGTAACTACAAATTTACAGTTTTCAAATTTTTTTCTATACTTGTGCTATAAGACCTTGCTTCATGCCAAATTTCAGGATTCTAGGTCAACGGGAAGTTGAAGAATGTATATTGAATCCTTTGAGAGTGTCGAAATATAATAATAGTATTCCACAACTATCACACAACACCGTCTAGTCCCAAGCTAAGCAGAGCTTGTGTTATGGGTACTAGACAGCTGATAAACATACTTATATATTTCTAAATACATACATATTATAGATAAATAACACCCAGACACAGAACAAATGATCGTGCTCATCACACAAACATTTATCCTGGGTGGGAATCGAACCCACGACCTCCGGTATAGCAGTCAGGGCCACTAACCACTAGACCAACAGGCCAGGCATAAATGTACGTTTTTTGCGACATAAATGGCCGTATCTTTTTGTCGTTAACTTAAAAGTTTGATTTTTTCACAGCTTCAAGGGACCGCAGACTTGAGTATATAGTTTTAATTTCAACTCGATACCTCCACGCGTTCCCGAGATATAAAAAAAAAAAAAAAAAAAAAAAAAAAAAAGACTGACGGACAAGTGATCCTATAAGTATTCTACTATCCTTTCCTCTCGGACGGTGGGCAATGGGTAGCTCGCTGTCCGTCCGTCCGGTAACAGACCGGTCCGAGCTCAGGTCGTCTACAGTGCGCACTGTTCCCGCGCGCCTCAAGGAGTTGTCAGCAAACTGTAGGGGTCCAGCAGGGCCGAAGCCTACTGGGGCCAAAGGTTATGTGAGAATGTCACCACGGGCCCCGGGACAAAGGCAATGAATGAAAGGGTAGGTTTTTAGTCAGTAAAAGTCTGACACTATTTCCCGCCCCACCCAAGGGCGGGATTTGTCATTGGATGATTTTACCTACGATAAAAAAAAAACTATCCTTTCCTCTGTACCTCTACCATGAGTTTTAAGCAATAGTATTCGTCGCTACTCGATATCGACGCCGTAAATATTTTGTATGGCAAATTTTGGTTCTGCAAGTGACCGCTAGAGGCGCTGCAAAATTTGCCATCCAAAATATTTACGGCGTCGATATCGAGTAGCGACGAATACTATTGCTTAAAACTCATGGTAGAGGTACTGTGTTCGACGGAACGTGACCTTAATTAATTAATTAATCAAATCTTTCAAGACGGCCAATTCCCAGATACACTTAAAGTAGCTTTAGTAAAACCAATGGAACTGATATTATTGACATTACAAGAGTATGAAATTCATTATTGTTGACATTTAATTTTTTGACATAACTTTCTAAATTGAATTGACGGTATTTGACATCAATATTATATTAAATTCATTATTATTAACGTTAAAGTTTTTGACATAACTGTAATTACTTAATGAATGATTAAGTAATATCTAATAATGTTTAATGCATGTTAATTAGGATGAATTAAAATTACAATGTTTGTAAAAGGCTGTTATGTCAAAAGTACTGACATGATATATAACACCAACATTGTACACTTAGTTCGCAATAAACGTTTTTGACTTTGATTTTGACTTATGGAACCCTAAAATGAGACTCGGCAGTAGTGGTTCACTGTTATGAGATTTCGTCTACAAGAGATGGAGTACCCAGTCGCGAACACACGACCCTGGCGAATAGGACACGGAAACCCTCGTCGGACAATTCCGACTCAAGCAGTTAAAGGGTTAATTGTTTTGACAAACTTATCCACTCAAGAATAGAATAGAATAAACTTTATTGTACACCAAAACATGTAGTAACAATTCACAGTACCTCTACCATGAGTTTTAAGCAACAGTATTCGTGGCTACTCGATATCGACGCCGTAAATATTTTGTATGGCAAATTTTGGTTCTGCAAGTGACCGCTAGAGGCACTGCAAAATTTGCCATACAAAATATTTACGGCGTCGATATCGAGTAGCGACGAATACTATTGCAGGAACTTAAATCTGTGGGTACAATGGCGGTCTTATCGCTGACAGCGATATCTACCAGACAACCTTAGGATTGATCATAAGAACTTTAAAAAGAGGGGTAGTCTGCGGTGTACTACTAGCAAATATAAACATAAAAATAAAAATATGAAAAATGGATAAAATATACCTTTACAAAAGATAATACATAAGCTTAAAATATATATATATCAGTACATGCATATAATATAAAAATATATATAATTATGTGTTACACAATTAAATGGAAGCGAACAAAGAAAAAATCAAGAAAAGAATAAAGGGTAGTGATGGAAGAAACTAAATTAGATAGAAGCAAAATCAAGCGACGCCGCGTCACATTATTATGCTATAATATTTTTCTCAATAACTGAATAACATCTAGGGTACTTCCCGTTGACCTAGAATCCTGAAATTTGGCATGAAGCAAGATCTCATAGCAAAAGTATAGGAAAAAATCTGAAAACTGTAAATTTGTAGTTACGTCAAAAAAAAAACTTTCGGAAAAATCTTCAAGAGTCAATTTGGGATTTGAGTTATTTTCATAGGCAGCTTTCTTTCGAACCTTCAGTGCGGGAGTGCACCTCGCACTTGACCGGTTTTCATCTCGGAAGTACCTTGAGATATTTTGTCAAGCGAATGAAGCCTCTAGTAGAAACTAAAATATTATCCAATGACTTCTCCACTTCTCCCGCTCTAGGACGGTGCGGGAGGGCGTGACAAACTTTTCCTGACTAAAACCCACTCCCATGTTCCCTCTTTGCCTTGCGTCCCAGGACCGCAGGTCTTCCTTTCAGAATCGAACCTATGGCCTCTAGGCTTCAACCCTGCTGGGCCCCTACGGGTTTGCTGAGCTCGAAGCTATGTAGTAGCTAGAGTACTAGTTTATAAGACGTCATCTGTCAAATTCCATGTTCCTATCCAGGGGCGTAGCTACCGCGTTACCTGCCGTATCAATGATACGGGGCCCCCGTACTACAGGGGCCCCGACGTAGGCAAACATTCGCAACTTGTTATCCACTACGGTCTAGTAGGGTAAACCAAGCATTTGTAAAAAAGTACCATTTTTTTTTATACGGCGTCCCTGCGGGACTATCTACGCCACTGGTAGTACGATATAAGAACAACATTAAGTTATAATCTGTCAAAAAATAAGACATAATCTGTCAAATTCGTAGTTCCTATCTTTAATAGTTTTATTCTGTCTGTTCATTGCCTGTTGCGGAACCATTTCATATAATAAGTATTCCAAACACGCCGATACATACATACTTACCTACTTATATGTATGTAAATGTTGGACATTCCAAGTACGAACCGAGTTACCTACACACACAGCTTGAAGTGCTGACAGATTCCATAATATGAATGTGTAGTTTTGTCATTTTATTGATAGAGATTTTGGGAAACATTTTCGATTCATACAGGTATTTTAGGATTTTTTTTGTGTGACATTTCTGTTCAAGTCAATTAGTTTAAGTTCCTGTAATTTATTAACGACATGTCATAAGTTAAATGATTCCCAGAAAAACGTTAGTTACAGGAATGATTCGGCCTAAAATCTAAAATGGGCTTAAAACTAAGAAAAAAAGCTAGATTAAAAAAAATATACTTACACCACTTCCTCAAAAATGCACTGGTGAGCTTAGCACACCACTTATCACGACCTTGCATTTTGAATTAATTAAAAAAAAAATTTAAAAAAAAAAACAATTTTTACAAAAAAAAATTCACTGCCACTCAACACCCTCGCATTGCTATTCACAACACTGCACTATTTTTTATCCATTTATTTCGTTGTTTGTGTTAGCGACGAGCGACCGTTTCGCGAGGCGTCCTGATTTCAACTGACGCTCGGTGTATGAAGAGCGTCGTGAGTCGTGCGTATGCGCAACCTGCGGACAAGATAATGTTATTGAGAAAAATGTTATAGCATAATATTGTGACGCGGCGTCGCTTGAGTGGATAAGGTCGTCAAAACAATTAACCCTTTAACTGCTTGAGTCGGATTTTACCGACGAGGGTTTTCGTGTCCTATTCGCCAGGGTCGTGTGTTTGCGACTGGGTACTCCATCTCATTTAGCTCTTCAATCTTCGTAGGTGACAGAAGAGCTGAAGAAATGGAAGGGGGGGGGCGTCTCCGTAATAAACACTGACACAAATAGTGGGTGCCGAGCATAGAAATCAAGAAATAGATCAATAATCGCCTTTTAGCTATGGGCGTTTTTTTTATTACCCAACGCCTCTTTAGCGCAGTGGTTCAGGAGGGCTAAAAAGGCCACTTTAGCAGATCTGCATTCGGATAATAATATGAATCATGTCAAAAATCGCAAAATGGTCACGAATTGGCAGTTCATATTGTTATACGTAAACAATATTCATATTATGTATGATTCTGCAATGCAATTCATCTATTTGACAGTTTTTTTTTGACAGATGGGTCTAAATGACAGCACATTCGTAAGATTTTACGAATATTAGCAGAATTGCTAAAAGATCGTAAGTATGACAGGAATTCAGGAAATGAATTGCTAAATGTGACCTTTTTAGATCCGCAGATCTCCGGTTGAGACGCAAGGGTCGCGGTTTCGATTCCCACACCAACACAAATCTAATTATATTTTTGTCAAACATAATTAGTAATTTAAGCACGCAGTATGTACGTAGGACATTAATTATTTATTTGTTGGTCGTTCTGCATTACTCTTTTCACACTTTATCGACTTATCGAGTCATCAAATGAGCATGAATACCCATGAGTTTTACTAAAAGCTGGCACCCTTGCGAGGAGTATTTGGTTGTGGATTGACGATCTTGGCGGAATAAACGTAAGAGTGTTTGTCTTTTTTTTAATGATATAAACTAGTGCTTGACTGCAATCCCACCTGATGTTAAGCAGTGATGCCATCGTTGATGGTGAGGCGCACTAGTTTATTAAGAGCCTATTCACTCTAGCCTTGAAAACACTTAAATTATAATCGGATGGGAAGACCGCAGCAGGCAAACTGTTCCAGTCCCTCGTTTTACGCGGTATCAACAACGAGGCAAAACGCTAGTCCGTACCGTAGAAGTTTCAACAACATACACCAGTAAGGGTGGATATTCGCCGTACGTCGGATTGTCGGTTGTCGGATATATCCGACGGTTAAAAAGTAAATAAAAAGGTGATGTTGAACTAATTATTTATTATATTCATCCGTTGTGCCCTTAACTCATTCCTTGACATTATGGTTGTATGTTTTCCTTGCACTTTAGCACCCATACCCTTTTTTGATTTGACATTAAAATGGCATTGTTCTTTTGACAAAAGACAGTAATTAGTACCGATTTCTGGAAAGGAATCATTATCATTATCGGCCATGCCAGCCCAAAGACGTTCACGGTTGTATGTACCTTTAATTTAGCTATATTCAAGGCTAGTTGTCCCAAGTAGACATCGGTGTCCGCACACCTATTGTCTTTCTATTGTGTCTCTAATTACGGTATTCGAAGGGCGAAGCTCTTCATAAACCAGTGCTATTTAGGGTGTTTTTGATATCGTTCGGATTTTATTACGCATGCGGAATTGCTCCGCATGCGGGCACGATATTACGCCCCGCATCCCGCATTACAATGAATATTTGTATAAAAAGGACTTGCGGGGGCTATGCGAGACAGATATCAACACCCTTATCGTCAACAATAGCATCACTGCTTACCATCAGGTGGGATTGTAGTCAGGAACTGGTTTATAACATACGAAAAAAAACATACGCCTCAATTTTTTGTGGAGGAAAGTCGTCAAATGACTTCTATAGTGGAACAAGAAGGTGTGTCAGAATTTTAGTGACTAAAACCCACCGAGTCTTTCAGCGGTCCTTTGTTTTCCCCGTAGCCCAAGGGGCCGTTCAAGTATTACGTAAGCAGACTTTTTGCAAATATAATAATGTGTACTGGTTTCGTTATTAATTTATGAGGAGTTATTATGAGTCTAGAAATAAGGAATAGGCTTGAAATAGAGGCTGACTCTAAGTCTTCAAGGAAAATGGATGTTTGTTGCTTTCGTCTGATTTTGGGACATCGATATCGTTCTCTTAAAAAACTAACAAAATATACTGCTAACGTAATCACCACCCAGCCCCCGTCCCCCATGTCATCAAAAATAAGCAAAGCAAAGACCCCCTACCCCCTGTAGTGCTTACGTAATACTTGAATGGCCCCCTATAGGCCTTCCCAAACATCCACACCTCGGTTCTGTGCGTCTCGCACCCAGTGAATTCTTGCGACTAGCACCAGCTCATCAGTCCACATAGTTTGAAGACTTTCCAAGAAGACATTAAGGAAATAAACAAAATATTTAAGCCACAAGTTGTGAAACCGCAAATTAATAATTTAGTAAGTAGGTAAACGGGTTTTGATTGCTTGCGTTTTTACTAAGATTTTTTTTTTTAATAATCTTTGTAGATTTTTGACGGTAGCATTGTCCTCCCTCAGACGTCCACTGAATGACAATCTTCGCCCACATGTCGTGGCCCAGCAGTGGGACACAATATAGGGTGACTGGTAATTAGTGAACGATACTTAAACACGTGATTGTAGTCATGATAACATACAACTTTTACTATGGAACCAAACCTGAAATCGCGAAAAAAATCTCCCAAGTTCAGTACATTTTTACCAGTTAGGCGAACGTAAATGTACTTAGCTTGGCAGATTTTTTTCGCGATTTCCTCTCCTGGAGGCCTGAGTCCCAGCAATGGGAACATTATAAGGCTAATATTATAAAAAGCGAAAATTTAAATGTATGAGTGTGTATTTTAGTAACTCCTTTACACTAAAACGAATGTGGATGAAACTTTACACTCCTTTAGAATAACATAGGGTTGAATTTATAATGGGGGGAAGTAATGATTCCACGCGAGCGAAGACGTAGTTAGAAGATAGAGTTAGTCGTTCAATAAATACGGAGCCTCGCAAAACTTAACTAACAGTGAGTTCATTCACTCCCGACTTAGTCACGCAGGAGTCAAGCAGCCGCGCTTATGAGTAGGGACGCGAAAAAACTATCGATACTTTGTGGTATCGTTTACTTTTACTTTCAATACCGATAGTTATACTCAACGAGTACTTTTTGACTCGTATCGCATCGAATAATGTTTAGATGTATTTGTATATATGTATTTTTACATATATGTATTTAATATTATTTATGATTTTTGTACACTGACCGCCCCAAATCAATCTCCACTTGTTTAATTCCATCCTAAGGTTGTCTGTACGAGATTGCCCTGTGCGATAAGACCAACCATTGTACACTTAGTTTTGAAATATTTATCCTGTCGACATTATGAGGTGTACAATAAAGTATAAAATAAATAACCTCTGACTTTCGATTTTAAAGTTGAGTATTGCATCTGGATTTGAAGTTGACTATTTCTCAAACTCTAATCGCAAAACCTGTAGAAATTTGTCATTAGAGAAGGGTTTGAGACGTGCTTAACTCAAAATAATCATTTCGGAAACCCGCCCCATATCTTAGAAATAACCAGTAAGTATGTACTTAAAATTGTATCCTACTGAAACCAATTCTTAGTGCATTGATTTTGATTTAGTAATTTCTTTATTTTTACATAAATAAAATAGTTAAAGGACAATTAGCCCTCATTTTAAAAGCAACAAACATAAAATATGCGTAATATCTACAGTCGACGACAATACGTAATGCACAAAACTTTCGGTATCATTTTTTTGCTACTGTTTTTGCGTTACTACCTAAAAAACGTAATCGATATTTTGAAGTACCGATACTTTTACAAGTAGATTCAATTTATTTTTGCAAACGTTTTTTTATATGGTATAAACTAGTGTTTGACTACGATCCCACCTGATGGTAAGCACTGATGCAATCGTAGATGGATACTACTCATATAAAATTAAAAGTGCTCTCTAGGAACTCCTAGAGACACAAGTGCGCGTATAAGGACCAAAGAAAAGTACTCGATACTTTTACGAGTGCGATTTTTTTTTATCGATACTTCACATCGATATTACCGGCAGTTTCAATTCTATATTGTGTCCCAACGCATGAGTAATACTAAAAGGTAATGCTAATCAATGTTACATGGTTTGTTAGGACACGGTAAACATAACTGTTATTTAATCATTTTGTATTAATATCCCCACCCAGTTGACTGGTTTAACCCAGCCAGGCGCATTACTTTGTATAATTTATTTCCACCACCACTGCTCTATAAACGGTGAAGGAAAACATTGTGAGGAAACCGGCATGTCTTAGAACCAACAATTCGAAGACATGTGACATTTGCCAACCCGAACTGGGCCCGCGTGGTGGATTACGGCCCATTCCCTCTCCTTGAGCGGAGGCCTGAGTCCCAGCAGTGGGAAAATTAAAAAGGCTGATGCTATGCTGTGTGTTTATATCGGAAGAGCATCGACCCTGAGTTGCAGGCCTATAACCGTCTTGAGAGTCAGTTTAAGAGACTATCAATTGTGGTATTATGAGAATATAGAAATATTTCTCCAGACCCTTTATCTTGGGAACGTGTGAAGGTATCAAGTTGAAATTAAAAACATATACTCAGGCCTGCGGTCCCTTGAAGCTGTGTAAAAATCAAACTTGTACGTTAACGACAAAAAAAGATACGGCTGTTTATGTCTCAAAAAACGTACATTTCGACACTCTCAAGGGAATCAAAATTCTAAGGTACTTCCCGTTGTTTTAGAACCCTGAAATTTGGCATGAAGCAAGGTCTTACAGCACAAGTATAGGAATAAATCTGAAAACTGTAAATTTGTAGTTACGACACAAAAAAAAGTACTTTTTTTTCGATTCAGAAATATCTTCAAGACTCGATACAGGAATCGAACTATTTACATATTATAAGTAATTTTTGTACGGAACCCTCAGTGTGCGAATCCGCCTCGCAATTGCCCAGTTTCTTTTTAAGTGCAGCTCACTGCTATTTTTCAAGGCAAGAGAATTATGCATGGACCCAATATTACGTTTAAAAGGTTTCATAACTTAAAAGACAGACGGACTTACATTCACATAATTATCTATACTTAATCTAATTACATAGTCAATCTACAATCTACTTTTAATGACGCTATCGATTAACCATTAGCGTTCAAGGTAAACTAAAGAAAAACATGTTATTTTAAATTCAAGATGGATGCCGTGATTTTTTACCGCATTTTTAAAGGTTATACTTAATTATTCTTAGCTAGTGTCCCGCGCCGGTTTTGTACTAGTGTGAATTATATACATAAATCATCCTTGTTCATTTGTCTTTCAAATTGTGAAAACCGTATCAAAATCTGACGCGTAGCTTTGGAGAAATTGAGATATAAGCGACTAAAGTAAATATAAATATAGCGACTTTGTTTTCTAGGTATTTAATAAGAAGATATAGCTGAAAATAATTACGTATTTCCTGAGTTTTTTTTTTCAATTAAATTTGATTCATAATGGATATTGTGATGTAAAATTGGTGTAGTTTTGTATCTCAAGTGTCTGCGCAACTGGACAATATGTGGAATCATTGAAACAGGCGCGATCTCGGTGAAATGGAGCTGAGAATGTTATTGTAGTGTTGACTACCTCAGCGAAGTTTGGCGAGAAGGTTGACTTGATACATTTGCAGCCAAATATTACAAAAACATTTGAATATGTACTTCTATATTCTTATAGTAAACAAATTAAATAATCACACAAAGATAATTATGGCCTAAATGATTAATATTCAAGGAAAAAAAAAAACATAATATAATAGGTCTTTTTTTAATTAATTTTTTTTCTAATGTCATGTCGAAATGTCAAACAGAAAAATCAGGCTTTGACATGACAATTTATTCACTCCATGGATTGGCATGAATTAATCAGAAAAAAAACTGGGCAAGTGTGAGTCGGACTCGCGCACTGTGGATTCCGCACAAACTTACCTAAGTTTTTTCTTTTTTTTTCATATACATGTAACTACAATTTTTTTTTTTATCAATTCAGTTACTTTATTAAAGCTTCCTATTTCTAACTCTAGGCCGTGGGGTCCGAGTGCTCATACGCTTTTTAAAGGCCTTTCCAAACGTTTAGTTGACACTGCGCATGACCCAAGGGCTGGCTTTTACCTCGGTCAGAGATTACGCAATGCCATTCAACGTGGCAATGCCGCCAGCCTTTTGGGCATACTTCCAGTCGACAGCGATGCGGAGGAGTTTATCGACGCCATATTTTAGTTAGAAATAGCCTTTAGTGTAATGTTTTTGTGTAATGTATATAAGATGGACTACAAATTCACTGTTTTCCGATTTATTCCTATACATGTGCTATAAGACCTTGCTTCATGCCAAATTTCAGGATTCTAGGTCAACGGAAAGTAGACTATGAATTTTGATTTCTTTGAGAGCGTCGAAATATACGTTTTTTGTGGCATAAAGAAACGGCTGTATCTTCTTTTTTCGATAACTTAGAAGTTTGATTTTTTCACAGCTTCAAGGAACCGCAGACATGAGTATATGGTTTTAATTTCAACTCGATACCTCCACGCGTTCCTGAGATAAAGGGTCTTGGGAGGCAGACTGACTGGCCTGTTGTTCTAGTAGTTAGTGGCCCTGACTGCTATGCCGGAGGTCGTGGGTTAGATTCCCACCCAGGACAAATTGATGAGCACGATCATTTATTCGGTGTATGGGTGTAATTTATCTATAATATGTATGTATTTAGAAATGTATGTGTGTTTATCAGTTGTCTAGTACCCAATAACACCAGCTCTGCTTAGCTTGGGACTAGACGGTGTTGTGTGATAGTTGTGAAATATTTATTTATGTCATACAGACGGACAACGTGAAGTCCTATAAGGGTTTTTTTTATGGCAGTTAAAATCATCCAATGACAAATCCCGCCCTTGGGCGGAGCGGGAAGTAGTGTCAGACTCTTACTGACTAAAAACCTACCCCGTTCCTTCGTTGCCTATCGTGCCGGGGCCGGGCCTTCCTTTCGGAAGCTGACCCATGACCCAAGCAGGCTTCGACCCTGCCTGCAGCTAACAGGCTGGGCCTGTTGAGGCGCACGGGAACAGTACGCGCCGACGACGACTTGGGCTCGGTCCGGTCGGTTACCGGACGATCGGACAGCGTGCTACCCATTGCACACCGTCCACAAGCCCGCGTCTACGGTCTATAAGGTTTCCGTTTTTTCCTTTTGATATACGGAACTCTAAAAACGTCCTTGGTTTAATTATATTAATTTCTGCTTGTATTAACATAGAATGTGTTTTTATAATTATGTGACATTGAAAGTCACATTGGTACAGTGCTAACCAGTTTTGATATAAAACCAGCTTGAGTAGCAATTTTTTTTTTTTTAATTTAACTCAATAAAGTAGGAAATTATGTACAGTCAAGGGCGAAAATAAATGGACATCAAAGTATTAAATGAGCAAAATAATAATGCTAAATTGACTGGCCTATTGGTCTAATAGTTTGTGGATATGATTGCTATGCCGGAGGTCGTCGGTTCGATTACCACCCATGACAAATGTTTGTGTGATGAGCACGATCGTTTGTTCTGTGTTTGAGTGGAATTTATCTATAATAATGTGTATAGTACTGAGCGCAGTGGTGGCCGAGTGGTAACGGCCCCGACTTACTTGTAGGTCGCGGGTTCAAACCCAGCCAGGCGCATAACTTTGTGTAATTTATTTCATCACCACTGCTCTCAAAACGGTGAAGGAAGACATCGTGAGGAAACCGGCATGTCCTAGAGCCAAAACTTCGAAGACATGTGACATCGACCAACCCGCACAGGGCCCGCGTGGTGGATTACGGCCCATTCCCTCTCACAGAGAGGAGGCCTGAGTCCCAGCAGTGGGAACATTATAAGGCTGACGCTACGCTTTTTATGTATTTAGAAATATACAACCTTATTTTTAGTTTAAACGTGATACAAAACACGTATCTATTATTTTTATGTGAAGAATCTACATAAAAAATTCCATAACTATATCATGAAGAATCAAAAAGTTATAAGCTTGTTGTTACCTGGTTGTTCACACAAACACATGGTCACCGGGCCATCTGGGCCACTGTGGGGTTGATATGCTCCCGCATCCAACTGTGCGCTGGCGTCTAATGCCCGCTATGGCCTGTCGTTACCTGTGTTGCACTTAGTGCCGGTGGTGTCCAACTTGTGACCTTTTTTAAATATTTTTAGGAAAAAATATAACATGGTGTAAATATGATTGGAATCGATTCCGTTACTGATTCTGAACAAACTGCTCGTATATTTAGGTTTCGAATATTTTAAGAAATTAATTTCGTAAATGCGTAAATTAATTCGAGTTTAAAAAAAAGTACTTTATTTTTCATTTTTATCTTTACAAATTGACAGTGTTTCATATACCGAATCGATCCTCCGCGGGATTAAAACTATCAAAATTTAACGGTGTATATTATATTATTATTATAATTTTCCAGTCTTAATTTTGACATTAACCAACCTTGAATCTTTGTCAATTAAGAGAAAAATCCTTTTGTATTTCGCAGATAAATAAAAAGACGTAATAAACATATAACCATGCTTAGCATATCCGCCATTAAACTAAATAACCTTGTTAGGAAAAATACTGCTTGAACTTTGTACATTATTATTATAAACGTTGCCTGTTATCTGATACTTAAAAAAAATGTGTCTCTGCCTATTTATAGCGGCGAGCTGCCTACTGCTCGTCGTGCGCAAGCCGGTAGTAGAGGTCGAGGCCGCTTTTTTTAAGATATCATGACTTTTCTCGCTCTAGGGCGGAGCGGGAGGACGTACCTATTTTGCTTTGCCCTTGCGTTCCAGGCCCACGGGTTTTCCATTCGAAAATCAATCCATAGACCCAGTTTTTTATGGTAGGTAAAATCATCCAATGACATCTCCCGCCTTAGGCGGAGCGGGAGATAGTGTCAGACTCTTACTGACTAAAAACCTACCCCGTTCCTTCGTTGCCTTGGTTCCAGGGCCCTGGTATGCATTTTCTTACTTCCCCAAAGTCCCAGAGTAGGCTTCGACCCTGCTGACAACTCCTTGAGGCGCGCGGGAACAGTGCGAGCCGTCGGACGGGCGGACAGCGAGCTACCCATTGCTCGCCGTCCGCAAGCCCGCGGCTCGGGTGGCCTGAAATCGGGATCGAAATTACGACCGCGGCTGCGGCGTGAGCGCCGTTGATGGCCCCAGTATGCTTCCTAACGAGTCCTACTAATATTATAAAAGCAAAGATTTGAAAGTATGAGTGTTTATGTTTGTTTATACTTATTAAATATTACGTTCCTTCTTTGCCCATCGCGTTCCAGTACAACGGTTTTCAACTCATGGCTTACTGGGGCCATTGCTTTCGCTGTCTTGATTTAATTCAAGGTTAATTTTTTTGTGGATATGTTCGCGGTTATCCTCTATCTCACCTGATGGTAAGCAAAGATGTGGTCGACGATGGAGCACGCTTGCCTAGAAGTAATCTATTCACTCTTGACTTAAAGATCCCTACGGTGTTGCTATCAGGACACACAGACTCATAATCACGTAAGAGCGGTTGAATCAGAAATTCAGAAATCAGAAGCGTTTATTTCAAATAGACCAATTACAGGCACTTTTGAATTGTTAAAATGTCGGTTAGTCCAAAAAAAAAGTGAAGTTAAATTGCACGTTCCAAAGCGTAGATCTCTATGGAGAAGAACGTGCAAGAAACTCTATGGACTCTCTTTTAAATAATATTATTAGTTACATCAACAATCTTGGTTACATTTCATGTCGCTTCTATTATGAATGGGAAATATATTTCGGATTGGTCGCTCTTAGTTAAAGAAACTACGCAAATAAAACTGACAGCTAAGACGGCCAATCAAGTTTTTATTAAACTATATTAAATAATAATAATCAAATCAATTCACAAACAAGTATGTAAGACATTTATAACAAGTTTTTTAAGTAATTCTTGTCGAGACGAAGAACTGGTCAGTTTTTAACAGAGTGAACAAGTTGTGAGCGAATTTCTTACGCAACATCATAATCATATTACTGCCCAGAGCTTGTGTTATGGGTACTAGACAACTGATAAACATGCTTGTATATTTCTAAATACATACATATTATAGGTAAATTATACCCAGATACAGAACAAATGATCGCGCTCATTGCTTGTTCTGGGTAGGAATCGACCTCCGGCATAGAAAGAAAGAAAGAAAGAAGAAAGAAAAGAAAGAATAGAAAGAAAAGAAAGAAAAGAAAGAAAAGAAAGAAAAGAAAGAAAGAAAAGAAAGAAAAGAAAGAAAAGAAAGAAAAGAAAGAAAAGAAAGAAAAGAAAGAAAAGAAAGAAAAGAAAGAAAAGAAAGAAAAGAAAGAAAAGAAAGAAAAGAAAGAAAAGAAAGAAAAGAAAGAAAAGAAAGAAAAGAAAGAAAAGAAAGAAAAGAAAGAAAAGAAAGAAAAGAAAGAAAAGAAAGAAAAGAAAGAAAAGAAAGAAAAGAAAGAAAAGAAAGAAAAGAAAGAAAAGAAAGAAAAGAAAGAAAAGAAAGAAAAGAAAGAAAAGAAAGAAAAGAAAGAAAAGAAAGAAAAGAAAGAAAAGAAAGAAAAGAAAGAAAAGAAAAATATTTTATTTGACACATAGACACACACAATGCAGAAACAACATGTAGACACTAACTTACATTGTGTGTCTCACGGTTGCGCCAAATAGGTCCAGTTCAGCAAAAATGCTAGACAACTACGAGGTGGTAGTTGCCTGACGCTGGTTTTCAACTGAACCTTCTTTAGAGTGTTCGGTGGAAAAAAATACTTTATTAGTATAGCAGTCAGGGTCACTCACCAGTCCAACAGGCCAGTCAATCAAGTCAACCTTCCAACCCCGTTTTACCCCCTTAGGGGTTTTTTTTTATGGTAGGTAAAATCATCCAATGACAAATCCCGCCCTTGGGTTGAGCGGGAAGTAGTGTCAGACTCTTACTGACTAAAAACCAACCCCGTTCCTTCGTTACCTATCATGCCGGGGCTGAGCCTTCCTCTCAGAAAACGGCCCTTAACCCCAGCAGGCTTCGACCCTGCCTGCCTGCAGCTAGCAGACTGGGCCTCTACGGTTTGCTGACAGCTCCTTGAGGCGCGCGGGAACAGAACGCGCCGTCGACGACTTGGGCTCGGTCCGGTCGGTTACCTGACGATCGGACAGCGTGCTACCCATTGCACGCCGTCCGCAAGCCCGCGCCTACGGTGGCCGGAAATCGGGATCGGAATCCCGGCGGCGGCTGGGGCGAGCGCCCCGTTGCCTCTGCCTGATGCGGTCGGCCTCCTCCTTTGCTAGCATTACAGCTTCGCAGAAGAAGGCGACCGCCTGCTATCCCTCCTCACTACGGACCATGGCCTGAACCAAGGCCCGGCGAGAGAGATCGCTGCCGCCGATCGCCCCCACGAGGACACGGCGATGCTCCGCCCAGGGCACAAATACATGGTCACCGGCCTATCTACTGCGGGCGACTAAGGGGTTGATTTGGTCCCACACCCAGCTGTGCTCTGGCACTAATGTCCGCTATGACCTGCCATTATCTGTGTTGTACTTAGGGTCGGTGGTGTCCAACTTGTGACCTTCTTCAAATATATTTGGGAAAAAATATAACTTAAAATTTGGCAGATAGGTTCCTTAGAGCGTGGTAGACTAGACGTCCGCTAAGAATGGATTTCACGAAACTCCACCCCTAAGGGGTCAATCGGCGGCAGCGATCTCTCTCGCCGGGCCTTGGTTCAGGCCATGGTCCGGAGTGAGGAGGGATGGCAGGCGGTCGCCGCCTTCTGCGAAGCAGTAATGCTAGCAAAGGAGGAGGCCGACCGCATCAGGCAGAGGCAACGGCGCGCTCGCCCCAGCCGCCGCCGGGATTCCGATCCCGATTTCCGGCCACCGTAGGCGCGGGCTTGCGGACGGCGTGCAATGGGTAGCACGCTGTCCGATCGTCAGGTAACCGACCGGACCGAGCCCAAGTCGTCGACGGCGCGTTCTGTTCCCGCGCGCCTCAAGGAGCTGTCAGCACACCGAAGAGGCCCAGCCTGCTAACTGCAGGCAGGCAGGGTCGAAGCCTACTGGGGTCATGGGTTAACTTCCGAAAGGAATACCCGGCCCCGGGTAGTTCCGTTAGTCGTTTTAATCCGCGGCATTAAAACGACCAAAATTTAACGGTGTAGAATCTACTGGGGTCAAGGGTCGGCTTCTGAAAGGAAGGCTCGGCCCTGGTATGATAGGCAAAGAAGGAACGGGGTAGGTTTTTAGTCAGTAAGAGTCTGACACTACCTCCCGCTCCGCCCAAGGGCGAGGGATGTTATTGGATGATTTTACCTACCATAAAAAAGGCCTTAAAGAATCATTTTGTTGTCCGTCTGTCTGTCTATCTGTCTCTCTGTCAAGACCCTTATTATCATTTACCATAATTTACACTTTATCTCATCTCCAGGAGAGGGAATGGACCGTAATCAACCACGCGGGCCCAGTGCGGGTTGGTGGATGTCAAATGTCTTCGAATTTTTGGTTCTAGGACATGCTGGTTTCCTCACGATGTTTTCCTTCACCATTTTGAGAGCAGTGGTGATGAAATAAACAAACTATTGCGCCTGGCTGGGTTTGAACCCGCGACTTACAACTCGTACTGCTCACGCCTCTGCCTCCTGCCTCTAAAAAGGCCTAAGCAATATCAGCCAAACGCGACCTGTCCCACTTTTAATATACATATAGTCACATAAAACCTGACTGTCTTATGTCATCTTACAACATAACCAAATGTGAAAGTTGGTAGTACCGGTTCCCGTCATTTGCCACACAAATGTCACCGTTATGCCAAAGAAATAAGGGTCTTATGTGATGTGTATGGACTTGTAATCTTTACGCTTTTTGTTTTTTGGGACTGGGCAGATATAATCGTTCGTGTATTTTCCTTTTTTGATTCGCATGATAACTTTTTGCTATGTTTGCGGGTGTGTTCATCTATACGCAACCTTATTTTTAGTATATGCGAAACCCGAAACTTGTTTCTAGTATTTTTATGTAAAGAATCTATGTACAAAATTTCATAAATGTATCATGGAAAATCGTAGTTATAAGCTTGTTATGTAACCTGGTTGTCCGCACAAATACATGGTTTTTTTTTTACGGTAGGTAAAATCATCCAATGGCAAATCCCGCCCTTGGGCGGAGCGGGAAGTAGTGTCTCTTACTGACTAAAAACCTACCCCGTTCCTTCGTAGCCTACCGTGCCGGAGCCGGGTATTCCTTTCGGAAGTTAACCTATGACCCAAGAGGGCTTCGACCCTGCCTGCCTGCAGCTAGCAGGCTGGGCCTCTACAGTTTGCTGACAGCCCCTTGAGACGCGCGGGAACAGTACCCGCCGTCGACGACTTGGGCTCGGTCCGGTCGGTTACCGCGATCCTTTGTTTTTTTGCCTTGCATTCTAACCCCCTTATTTATAAACAAGTAAAACTAAATACTTGAGTATAAGTAACTACTTAAGTAATAATTCGTATTCTATAGTTAAGAAAAATTTAAATTTTGAATGAAGATTTCAAACGTCAAGTAAGTAATGACTTAGTAAGATTTTACTTAGTAACAAGTAATTACTTCTTTATAAATAAGGGTGTAAGACCTCGTGTTTACCTTTCAGAAGTGACCCCATGGCCACTGAATAAGCACCTTCACACGATAGGCATCACGGAGTCCCCTGTGCAGAGCGTGTTTGGGGGGGGAGGAGACAGTTGCGCATGTGCTCCTGGATTTCACAGGCCTTAGGATCCCCGAACTCCCTTACTGACGCCCTGAAAAACCTGAGAGGCCTAATCAGTTTCTGGAGAGAGGTGGGCTGGTTGGAATAAGCCCACCAAAGATTATGGCCGCCATGGCCCACGTACAATAGTCCGCATAGGACTACGTGCGGAAACCACACTCAGAAGATAAGTGAACCCATGGCCCCAGTAGGCTTCGACCCTGCTGGGCCCCTACGGTGAAACAGTACGCGCTCTCAACCACTCAAGCTCGGTCCGGTTATCGGACGGCTGGAATGCAAGCTTGAATAAAATTGTACTCCGACCGGATTTATAAAAATAAGACAAAATAATTATGATGGTATTTTTCCTATCTGTACACTAAGCTCCTCATCGAGTATTTATTTCTAAATCGTTAAAATTATTTCAATCACGACTTCATTGTCTTTTTTAAGTGATTACGTATTTAAAACAAATGAATTAATGAGTCAGGTGTGAATAGAAACTTTACTTCAAACATTGATTTCAGAATACGAATGAATGGGTTGGTAGCAAAGACATCACTATATAGTATAAAACAAAGTCGCTTCCCGCTGTCTGTCCCTATGTATGCTTAGATCTTTAAAACTACGCAACGGATTTTGATGAGGTTTTTTTTAATAGATAGAATGATTCAATAGGAAGGTTAAGAGTTTAAGGTTTTAATACCTATATTTAAAACCACCATTGCACCCGTGCGAAGCTGGGACGGTTCGCTAGTTATACATATACTAACAATAGCCAGGATATAGCGAACAAAATCGTGATCCGATAGTTGTTATCAGTAAGTTGCTCAGTCTAATGTGAACGACTGAACCTAATTTCAGTTTATTCTCGTAAATATTTTTCGTATTTACTCTGTAGTTAATTAGAATTCGATAATTTTCGCAAATAGTTCTGGAAAATAGCGTAAAAACATATAAATTACAAATTTAATTCGCATGTTTACCATTGAAAGTTAGCTGACATAGGATGACAGTTTTTCTAAGACATTTCTTCTGATGTCCGCTCTATAGTATCTCTTTAAATCTCTTTGGTGGGTAGTAAAATTGTAGTAAGTACAGTCAAATCGTTTATATACTTTTGTCAGGGAAATAAAATAATTTAAAAAAAAAAATATATTTAAAAAAGTCTAGCTTTTAATACATATTTAAAAAAATTACAGTCATTTTGGATTTATTTTGACGTAATTTTTTAGGGTTCCCGAAGAGTCAAATTCAAACTTTCAAATTCAAATTTCAAATTCAAAATATTTTAATTTCACATAGGCCTACATGGGCACTTATAAAACGTCAGAAGCTAGCGCACGGTTCCAAATTGGTCGTTTCCTACGGAGAAGAACCGGCAAGAAACTCCATGGTCACTCTTTTAAAAAAATGGTTTGTCTTACAATATTTCCATATTACAGTATTCATAATCATGTAAGGACAGTGTAGACCGGTCAATATTTTACGCAAAATGACAATAAAAATAAACATAATAAAAAAAGTGGGTAAAGAAAGTACTCTAAGAATTCGCGAAGTCTACAGTGTTCTCACATTCACATTATAAAAAAGAGGCTATATAAAAAAGCAAAAAAAAAAAATATAATTACAACTATCACTACAACAATTTTACCTATAAGATGTTAATAAAATAAATTATTAACGAATCTAAAGTGGTTGAGGTCAAAATAATATAAAAAAATATTGCAAAAGCAATGTGTCAGAAAAAATGGGACCCTTTTACTAAGATTGCGCTGTCCGTCTGCCTCTCACCAGGCTGTATCTCATAAACCGTGAGAGCTAGACAGTTGTAATTTTAACAGATGATGTATTTCTGTTGCCGCTATAACAACAAATAGAATAAATATTTAAGTGGGTATTCCATACAACAAAAGTGCCATTTTTAGGTTTCTGTACCTCGAAAGGAAAAAATGGAACATAAGGGTTCGGTTTTTTCCTCACAGAATCGCTTTGTTGTCCGTCTGTCTGTCTGTCAAGATCCTTTATCTCGAGAACGCGATTTCGATATGGAGATAGTTGAAATTAAATCCATATCAGGTCTGCGGTCCTTTGAAGCTGTGAAAAAATCAAACTTCTGAGTTATGAGTTAGTTAACCATAGATACTATGGTTACAACCGACGAAAAAAAGAGATACAGCCGTTTATATCGCAAAAAAAAACGTATATTTCGACACTCTCAAGACATAATTCCGCCATCTCAATTCCGCCATCGGACAACCCGGCGTACGGCGAATATCCACCCTTATGTTGTTGAAACTTCTACAGTACGGACTAAGCGTTTTGCCTCGTCGTTTATACCGCGTACATCGAGAGACTGGAACAGTTTGCCTGCTGCCGTCTTCCCGTCCGATTATAATTTAGGTGTCTTCAAGGCTAGAGTGAATAGGCTCTTAATAAACTAGTGCGCCTCACCATCAACGATTGCATCACTGCTTAACATCAGGTGGGATTGCAGTCAAGCACTAGTTTATATAAAAAAAAAAACAAAATTCATAGGGTACTTCCCGTTGACCTAGAATCCTATAATTTGGCATGAAGCAAGGTTTTCTAGCACAGATATAGGAAAAAAAACTGTAAATTTGTAATTACGTCGCAAAAAAAATCTTCGCAACTCAATTCGGGAATTAAACTGTTTTCATACGTAAGTTTGTACGGAATCCTCAGTGTGTGAGTCCGACTCACTCTTACCAAGTTTCTTTTTTTTTTAATAATAATAATAAATTTATTTGTACATTTAACACACACAGTAATACATGATTATACATCATTGTACAAACACTGAACACTTAAAAAAGAACATTTGACTCCTAAACTAAGTATGAAAAATACTTGTATCTCAGGAGCCAGTTCCTCCTCGGATATGATTAGAAATAAAATGTTAGGTACAATCAAGATAGCCTTTTATATACACGTGTAACAGTATTGTGGAAATAATTATGAGATGACTGTTAGTAATGATTCGGTATAATCATAAGACAATTTCTGCAACCAATCAGATAACTTAGTTTTTAGTGTATACTTTTAAACATAATCAGGTTTTTATTCTTCACCTTCACTGATACACAGTAGGTATACCACGTCAGCTAATTTCATCACAAGGAAGCCTAGTTCCTGTACTCCGGACAACTTAGCAATTACTCTATAATTGTCGGCTAACGTTTGCCAATACGCTTGCGCTATTCCTGAACGCACAAGGTCGAATTTCGTAAGTATCGCATCAAAATGTGAGGAAGAAGGCGTTTTAATGATGCCTTAGATGAGAGCAATGGGTAGCTCGCTGTCCGCCGGCCGGTAACCGTCAGCAAATCGTAGGGGCCGAGCAGGGTCGAAGCCTACTAGAGTTATGGGTTGTGTGAACCCCGAACCTCTTTGAACCCCTGGAACGAAGGCAAGGAAGGAACAGTAAAAATCTCACGCGCCCTCCCGCTCCGTCCAAAGGGGGAAGATGTCATTGGATGATTTCCTACCTAAAAAAAAAGGCCAATAGATGTAGAAATCAATCAGTTAATCGCCGTCTGATCGACACTTTGCGTGACCAGAGGGCTGGCTCGTTCTTCGCCCAAAGAATTAGCATTGCCATTCAACGTGGCAATGCTGCCAGTCTCTGGGTACGTATCGATAGACAGTGATGTCGAGGAGTACTTCGACGCTTGAGTGTACTGTGTTTTTGTATTATATGTACATAGGTAGGTTTTAGTAAGGTTTTGTACATGTGTAGATATAATTTAATTAGTTATTTATGTATTTTTATGAAAGTTATAATATATAATCAATTAATATCAGTTAATAAGGCTAATGTTCAGATGCCTTAGTCATCAGCTCGCCGTGCCAGGGTCGATGGCACTTTGTGTACCACGCGCGCCTTAAACCGAATTCCCTTCCAAAGTCTGTGTTTCCTGATAGCTATTACCAAGGGGTCTTTATATACTAGTGCTTGACTGCAATCCCACCTGATGGTAAGCAGTGATACAATCGTTGATGGTGAAGCGCACTAGTTTATTAAGAGCCTATTCACTCTAGCCTAGATTAGTTTAATAACCTTTAAAAATAAATTAAGAATGTATCTACTCAATTAAAGATTATCTAAATGAAAAATGTAATTACATAATTCAATTAAAGCATAATCTTTGTGTATCTTTAAACTATTTTTAATATCATTTGTAATTTGGAAATGCGTGCATAATATTTATTTTAAAATTTTATATTTTAAGGCAAGGTTCTACTCATTTTGAACTTTTTTAAACCTTTGGAAATCCACAAATATTGAAGAGAACACCATGAAAATTTATTTGATTAAAATTGACTATATGACAGAGCGCTTGGCAAAAATGAAAAAAAAAACTGATTTTGACCCTGATTTTCAGCAGGGCCGAAGGCTACTGGGGCCAAAGGTTATGTGAGAATGTCACCACGGGCCCCGGGACAAAGGCAATGAATGGAAGGGTAGGTTTTTAGTCAGTAAGAGTCTGACACTGTTTCCCGCCCCACCCAAGGGCGGGATTTGTCATTGGAGGTTTTTTTTTTGTTTCCTTTTTTGTCATTGGATGATTTTACTTACCATAAAAAAAAAAACCATCAACGATTGCATCACTGCGTACCATCAGGTGGGATTGCAGTCAAGCACTTGTATATAAAAAAAGACCCCTTGGTAATTTATAACATTGAAAACGTGATATAAATTAGTTAGCTCGATAACAAAAAAATCGCGAATCTGACCCTAATTTACGATTTCAAACGTATTTATCTACGAGATTACGTTACGGAAATATTTGAAAGTTACAAAAAAAAAAAACTTCGTAGCTTTCCTTCGCCTTTGTAGCTTTGTGTTGCATGATTTTTAATAGATAAAGATACAATCTTCTCGACAGTCAGAGAGTTTCTTTAAAACCATTAAGCAACTTCCAACCCAGCTTCACACAAAATCCGTTCAATCTTTTTGAATTAACCCCTTTATACAGACAGACAAACGCGGTGGGGACTTTGTTTTATAATTTATGTAACAAGGATTTGTCAATATTCAAATGCAAAATGGACCGGCGTCGTTCTCTTAAAACAAAGTCCATTGCCATCAGCTAATATTATGATAAATTCATTATAACTTGACAATAACTGATTGTGATCAGTTGACCCATCCAACTTAAAAACACCATTCAAGTTATTATCATAATAACATTTGTTAGTTATGTCGTGTCGCGAGCAATAGCTGTGTTTACCCGGCTTTACGAGTTGGAATTAAAACACCTATCACCAAGCTGTAGGAGGAAAAGGCACCACTGGCATCCCATAATAGGCATGGGACACATCTATATCTTCGGATATATATCCCTAAGCGGACACATATCCACCCCTTCCCTGTCACAAAAATTAATATATCCTATATCCGAGTAACTCCGACCCACTCCGACCTAAATCAAACTGTTTATTATGAAGTAAGAAAGCGCTGTAAGAAAATAAACGTAATAGAGCTTTTGGGACAATAAAAAATAGTGTTCCCGCTTGAAACCAAAGAGTTTTCTGTTATTGTTTATACTTTTTAAAATAATATTTGCAACTTTCGAGCGATAATTACGTGTTTATTCGTCATAATTATGTGATTTATACTTTTGAGTTACATCGGAATTATTTGGAATGCCTCATTCCGTGGATCTATTTAAATGTCAGAATTATCTATCTATCCCAGACTCAAACATATCGCTCCTCCGCTCCTTATGGAGTTACTTCACTCCCGGATATATTAAGCGGATATGGATATATTAATCGGATCTATATAGAAAGAAAGAAAGAAAGAAATACAGTTTATTTACATATATCCTTATTTGGAATGATATACTACATATCCAATCTTTTATCGGTTATAGTTAGCCCATGACTATCCCATAAGGCCGAAACACAACCGCGTTGCGGCGCCGTGCCGCTAAAATAGCTCTATTCCACGTCGCTGCAACGCAACTGTCAGCGTTTATTGTCGTATCCTACAGGGATAACATGTTTATTGAGATTTTTGAGTGTGGATAGACGTTTCTCTGCCATGGATCGTAACAAACTTCTGCTTATTTGTTATTAAGAAGACATTACTCTATTTTATAAATAAACGACAAAGAAAATCCTGGTTATATCCATTTAATAAATCTATAGTATTCGCGCTGCGGTGCACACCGCAAAGTTCTGCGTTGCGGCGGGCGGCACTGCCGATTTTAGTGGCGTGGCGCCGCAACGCGGTTGGGTTTTAACTTCCGAAAGGAATGCCCGGCCCCGGCACGATAGGCTACGAAGGAACGGGGTAGGTTTTTAGTCAGTAAGAGTCTGACACTACTTCCCGCTCCGCCCAAGGGCGGGATTTGTCATAGGATGATTTCACCGACCATAAAAAAAAACGCGGTTGGGTTTTTGCATGGTTTTGGCCCTTAACCCTTCTTCTTGAGTGGCAGGCGGTAGCCTCCTTCTGCGAAGCAGTAACGCTAGCAAAGGAGTAGTCCGCACGCGTGTGGCAACGGCGCTCATGCCCCAGCCGCCGCCGAGATTCCGATCCCGATATCCGGCCACCGTAAGCGCGGACTTCCGGACGGCGAGCAATGGGTAACTCGCCGTCCGCCCGTCTGGTAACCGTCCGGACCGAGCCTAATTCGTCGAAGGCGCGTATCGTTCTACGCGCGGCTCAAGGAGTTGTCAGCAAACCGTAGGGACCCAGCAGTGTCGAAGTCAACTGGGGCCAGGGTCGGTTTTTGAAAGGAAGATTCGGCCCCGATATGAAAGACAACGAAGGAACTGGAGTGAGTTTTTGCTCAGTAAAAGTCGGACCCGACCAGATTTATGTAACTCATAATATGATTTGAAAAGAGTGTCCATGGAGTTTCTTGCACGTTCTTCTCCATAGAGATCTACGCTTTGGAACGTGCAATTTAGCTTCACTTTTTTTTTGACTGATCGACATTTTGACAATTCAAAAGTGCCTGTAATTGGTCTATTTGAAATAAACTATTCGAATTTCTGATTTACAACAAGAATACTAGCTAAAGTATTTAAACGATAATCAATACATTAACAAAATACCTTTATAATTGGTCACAGACAAATATTAGAAACATTAAATCGTTAAATAATAATTAGACAAGTCTTTTAATGCGTCATTTCCATTAAAACCTCGCTGATAGCTACAGCCTGAAGGTCTTTAAGTCAAGAGTTTATAGGTTACTTCTAGGCAAGCGTGCTCCATCGTCGGCCACATCATCGCTTACCATCAGGTGAGATAGTGGTCAGAGTCTATCCGTATAATAAACTAGAAACTAAAAAAAAAAATACACTGCTGACGTAATCACTATCTATCCAAGTCATCAAAAATAAGCAAAGCAAAGACCCCCCCCCCCCCCTGTAAAGCTAACGTAATACTTGAATGGCCCCTAGGATGTCCGCCATGTATCGCTGTACGTCTTGTAAGCTATGCAATTCCGTTTTGAAGTTTCTCTCACTGGAAACTTGCATCTCGACACGCCTTAAGCAGTCTGTTGAACTCATAAGAGTATTGACATTCCAAGTCATTTACCCCACAAAAATCTACTAAAAACAAAGCTCTAAGCTGTCCAATATGTCTGAATTTAACATCTCAATTTTGACACCCCGTTTTAGGAGTCCGTACATCGAAGGCAAAAACGGAACCCAGGATTACTTTGTCGTCCTTCTATCTGTCGGTCAAGACCCTTTATATTAGGAACGCGTAGAGGAATCGAGTTGAAATTAAAATCATATACCCCAGTACCTCTACCATGAGTTTTAAGCAATAGTATTCGTCGCTACTCGATATCGACGCCGTAAATATTTTGTATGGCAAATTTTGGTTCTGCAAGTGACCGCTAGAGGCGCTGCAAAATTTGCCATACTTACATAGTAGCAACGAATACTATTGCTTAAAACTCATGGTAGAGGTACAGGTCTGTTTCCTTGAAGCTATAAAAAGTTTTCAATGAAAATATTTTTTTCATAGCAAGCTTTCTAAAGCGCGATAAAAACCTATGTTTAATACTCATCAAGACCGTTCTAAAAAGTTCAAACACGAAAGGGTTATATTATTGCGCTTATTACCGAGTTTCTATGGCCACCTTCCGGTTCCATCATCATCAGATCAGCTCTACATCATAATAATTTTGTACTGTCACCTGATTTACACATGCATGCAAAATTTCAGCTCAACCGGTATCAGCGTGCAATGGGTAGCTCGCTGTCCGATCGTCCGGTAACCGACCGGACCGAGCCCAAGTCGTCGACGGCGCGTTCTGTTCCCGCGCGCCTCAAGGAGCTGTCGGCACACCGAAGCGGCCCAGCCTGCTAACTGCAGGCAGGCAGGGTCGAAGCCTACTGGGGTCATGGGTTACCTTCCGAAAGGAATACCCGGCCCCGGCACGATAGGCTACGAAGGAACGGGGTAGGTTTTTAGTCAGTAAGAGTCTGACACTACTTACCGCTCCGCCCAAGGGCGGGATTTGTCATTGGATGATTTTACACACATATACAATGGGCGGCCTTATCGCACTCTGCGATCTCTTCCAGGCAACCTGGGATGGACAGTAATTGCCTGGACAAGAAATGGGGCTGTCATTGGTGTGACAATAACAGTGATATACATATTTATATTACAATAGATTTACCTACCATAAAAAGAAAAAAAAAAGTAGAAAGCAAAGTTTTTGAGCACAGGTATAGAAATAAATTAAAAAAAAACTTAAACATCATTCTGGCGCAGTCGGGTAAAAAAATTCAGTAAATTTGTTGTTACATCATTTTGACGATTCGGAAAAATCTTCGAAATTCCATTCGAGAATTGAACTATTTACAAAGGAAAGTTTGTACGGGATACCAGTACGTAAGTCCGACTCGTACCTGCCAAGTTTCTTTGTCTTAAAGACTTCAAGTCAAGGACCTAACTTTGACCCTATGACCTTGGTGAATGACGGTGTGACGGTATGACAGTGTGTCAGAATGACTAATAACTATCAAAACAAAGTAAGTACCTACCTCTGTTTGTCTTGTAAGACAGGTACTGGAAAAACTTCGAACAATGGATTGGTATTTTTATACCTATCACAATTATTATAATATGCCACCTATACAGCATTATTTTTAATATATGCAAAACATGCCCGCCAGCCAAGTTACAATCGTTTCGTTTAGCGTGAACGCTTGGAGTCGGCAACGCCCCCAATTCCTTTGTTGTGACTGAGCGTTGAGATAACGACGGAATAAATGAATTGGGGGCGTGGCCAACTCCAAGCGTTCACGCTAAACGAAACGATTATAACTTGGCTTGGGGGATAAAATATAAAGTTAGTTCTGAATCAATAACTGAATCGATTCCAATAATTTGTACAACAAATGTTATCAAAAATAAAAAAAGGTCACAAGTTGTACAGTACCGAGACTAAGTACAACACAGGTCACGGTAGGTCATAGGGGACATTAGACACAGCTGGATGCGGGGGCAAAACAACCCCTCAGTGCCCCGGATGGCCCGGTGAACATGTGTTTGTGTGGAGTATTTCGAGTTTCGCATATACCAAAAAATAAGGTTGTAGATGGGATGATCATGGGATGTTCATTAAACCACTTCAAATGACCGTGTGTTACAACTTAAAGTAACCTCAACAGTGTTCTCGGCGAAGACGATCTCTCTCGCCGGGCCTTGGTACAGGCCATGGTCCGGAGCGAGGAGGAGTGGCAGGCGGTCGCCTCCTTCTGCGAAGCAGTAATGCTAGCAAAGGAGGAGTCCGACCGCATCAGGCAAAGGCAACGGGGCTCACGTCCCAACCGCCGCCGGGATTCCGATCCCGATTTCTGGTCACCATAGCGCGGGCTTGCGGACGGCGAGCAATGGGTAGCTTGCTGTCCGATCGTCCGGTAACCGACCGGACCGAGCCCAAGTCGTCGACGGCGCGTACTGTTCCCGCGCGCCTCAATGAGCTGTCAGCAAACCGTAGAGGCCCAGCCTGCTAGCTGCAGGCAGGCAGGGTCGAAGCCTATTGGGGTCAAGGGTCGGCTTCTGAAAGGAAGGCTCGGCCCCGGTATGATAGGCAAAGAAGAAACGGGGTAGGTTTTTAGTCAGTAAGAGTCACTATCTACCGCTCCACCCAAGAGCCGGATTTGTCATTGGATGATTTTACCTACCATAAAAAAAAAACCTGAACAGTAGGTATACATATAGTACGTGGTACCTACCTCCTACATAATTAAACGAGTACGCAACATGCGCGCGCGCCGCTTGACTGGTCGCGTTCCAAATGGAGTGTATGTACGTGCTATTGGTCCATTTGTTTTAGGGTACCGTAAGTAATAAACGACATTAAGAACTTGTGTGTAGTATTGGGCTGATTTATCTTAAGAAACTTGTTTTTGCGATCAGTGGTACATTTTGACCAGTTAGGCGAACACAAATGTACCTACTGACCAGCAGATTTTTTTTCGCGGTTTCAGGTTTAGTCCCATAGTAAAAGTTGTTTGTTATCATGACTACAATGACGTGTTTAACTATTGTTCACTAATTACCTGTCACCCTATATAACATTATTTTTAGTATATGCGAAACCTGAATATAGTTTGTTCAAAATCAGTAACTGAATCGAGGGACTGGAACAGTTTGCCTGCTGCGGTCTTCCCGTCCGAATATAATTTAGGTGTCTTCAAGGCTAGAGTGAATAGGCTCTTAATAATCTAGTGCGCCTCACCATCAACGATTGCATCACTGCTTACCATCAGGTGGGATCGCAGTCAAACACTAGTTTATCACTACATAGTATAAAACAAAGTCGCTTCCCGCTGTCTGTCCCTATGTATGCTAAGATCTTTAAAACTCCGCAATGGATTTTGATGCGGTTTTTTTCTAATAGATAGACGGATTCAAGAGGAAGGTTTATATGTATAATAAATGCGTAAAATATTTGTAATATCGCCATTGCACCCGTGCGAAGCCGGGGCGCGTCGCTAGTATCAAATAAAAAAAATATATCTACGGAACCTTTTTCTGTCACGGCCTCCCTGCCCCACATAAGTTATGTTAACATTCATATGCTACCGAAGGTAGACGCTCGTCTCGTGGAATTGCAACTGGATTCCCGGTGCAGCTCTTATGCCTAGCAATTTTTATTACCCAGGTCCGGAGAAACCTTGGGACGCACACATAAGACAGTTTAATACATATACAACCTTATTTTTAGTATATGTGAAACCCAAAACACGTGTCTAGTATATTTATGTAAAGAATCTATGTATAAAATTTATGAAAAATCGGTTTCGGCCGAAAAGTTGCCGAATATTCGGTTTGACCAAAAATATTAATTTATTTAATATTTTGAGAAAGTTGTGATTGTTAGTCATAAAATTATTGAAAGGATAAAGAATAACTTGGTATGGTTATGTTAAGAGGTGTTACTAAAAGAGTATCATGTGGATGGAGGGAGAGGGTAAGTAAAGATGGATGGATTGTGTGAGCAGTGATATGAAAGAAATGACGGGTGATAGGACAAAATAGAATGAAAAATTGTACCAAACAAAAACAAAACACGATGAGTTAGGAATAAGTTCATCAAAATGTTATTTTCATTTCGTGTCAGTTGTTCTGTCAATAAAATCTTAGTTTCGGTTACGGGTTACGGCCGAAACTGGAAAAGGAGCCGAACATTCGGCTACGATATCGGTTTCGGCAGTAAATTTGGTTGCTCAATAGTTTTAATAAATAAAACTCACTTGCGTTTGGGACGATTATTTAAGGCAATCAATTACTTAATTATTAGACTCAAACAAAGTGTCACTGTATGTGGTATCATGTGCGGTACCACTAATAACTTTCGCCTTGACCTGCCCTGCACATAGAGTGGTCGCATGCAAAATTCAAATGTCATTTCTGACAAGTTTACACAATAATCAACGTGCCTTGAGTTATTCAAGGAAATGCTAATATGTTTCCTTTACCTTCTATTTTGATAGATTGGTAACAGTTCGGTCTATTTCACTGGGTATGTTACTAGTGTTTATGGTTTTTTTTTTTCTGGTAGGTAAAATCATCAAATGACAAATCCCGCCCTTGTGTGGGGCGGGAGATAATGTCAGACTCTTACTGACTAAAAACCTACTCTGCTCCTTCATTACCTTCGTTCCAGGGCCCCAGTAGGCTTCGACCCTATGGGCCCCTACAGTTTGCTGACAACTCCTTGAGGCGCGCGGAAACAGTACGCGCCGTCGACGCCTTGGGCTTGGTTTGATCGGTTACCGGACGGTCGGACGACCTACGAGCGAGCTACGATTGCTCGCCGTCCGCAAGCCCATCTTTAACTTTGTTCTAGGACACGCCGGTTTCCTCACGATGTTTTCCTTCTCCGTTTTGAGAGCAGTGGTGATGAAATAAATTACACAAAGTAATGCGCCTGCCTGGGTTTGAACACACGACCTGTAACTCGTAAGTTGGGGCCGCTGTCTCTCGGCCACTCGCTCACTCGCTCCCAAATAAATATTATTAAGCTGAAAAGTGGCGCAACAAACTCTAAGTTATAATATAAAATCAAATCAACTAAGATTGCTACAGCTGTTGAATCGAATAATTATCACAATATGTGCGTATGACCTTCCAAAATTCACATTTACTTTCATCCAACGAAAACATCGGCTTTGCAAGCAGTTGCTTAACACAGATCACGGCAACTAAATTGATTACAGGCGCTAGCGTGTGAATGTATATTGTTTTCTTAATTACTATACACATAGAACTAGGAAGCTCTAGACGCCATTCTAGGATCAATTTAAACCAGGCATTCGTTTTTTTTATTCAAACAACACCATCTAGTCCCAAATTAAGCAGAGCTTGTGCTATATATATAATATAAGCATAAGATTCAAAGTTATTTGAAATAAAATTTTCAAATAAACCATTTACAGGACCTTTTGAAAAGTCAAGAAGTCTGTCAGAAAAAAATATGCTAATTGCACACTCCAACGCGTAGATCTCTATGAAGAAGAATGTGCAAGAAACTCCATGATAAACATACTTACCTATATATTTCTAAATACATACATATTTTGGATAAATTCCACCCAGACACATAACAAATGATTGTACTCATCGCACAAACATTTGTCTTGGGTGAGAATGGCACCCACGACCTCCAGTATAGCCATCAGGGCCAGTGACCTTTTTTTTTTTTTTTTTTTATGGTAGGTAAAATCATCCAATGACAAATCCCGCCCTTGGGCGGAGCGGGAATTAGTGTCAGACTCTTACTGACTAAAAACCTACCCCGTTCCTTCGTAGCCTATCGTGCCAGGGTCGAGCATTCCTTTCGGAACTAACCCATGACCCCAGTAGGCTTCGACCCTGCCTGCCTGCAATTAGCAGGCTGGGCCTCTTCGGTGTGCTGACAGCTCCTTGAGGCGCGCGGGAACAGAACGCGCCGTCGACGACTTGGGCTCGGTCCGGTCGGTTACCGGACGATCGGACAGCGTGCTACCCATTGCACGCCGTCCGCAAGCCCGCGCCTACGGTGGCCGGAAATCGGGATCGGAATCCCGAGGGCCAGTGACCTGACACTGACACCACTAGAACAACAGGCCAGTCGATCATTCATGCTGAACTAGACCTATTTCGATCTAGCCGTGAGGCACACAATTTAAAACACAAATTAAAAAAGAACAAAAGTACAGAATGCGCTGAGTGTGCCCGCACCGAAAGGGCACCGCACCTTTTTTTTTTTTTGGTGCTGGGTAAAATCATCCAATGACATCTCCCGCCCTTGGGCGGAGCGGGAGATAGTGTCAGACTCTTACTGACTAAAAACCCACCCCGTTCCTTCGTGGCCTTAGATACCAGGGCCGGGCTTTCCTTTCGGAAACAAACCCTTGTCCCCAGTAGGCTTCGACCCTGCCTGCCTGCAGTTAGCAGGCTCTACGGTTTGCTGACAACTCCTTGAGGCGCGCGGGAACAGTGCGCGCCGTTGACGACCTGGGCTTGGTCCGGATGGTTACCGGACGGTCAGACAGCGAGCTACCCATAGCTCGCCGTCCGCAAGCCCGCGCCTTCGTTGGCTGGAAATCAGGATCGGAATCGGAACCCCCGCGGCGCCTGGGCCGTGAGGGCCGTTGCCTTTCGCGTGTGGCCTCCTCCTTTGCTAGCATTAAGGGTGGCCACCTTAACATTTGCTGGGCCTCAGATACCCAGCGCTGGTTTTCAGTTGTTTTCTTTCTTTTTTCTTTCTTTTTTCCATTCGATATTTACTAATAAAACGTGAGGACATACAAGAACATAGAGTTATTTATGGTTCTGAAACGTGGTCGCTTTTAATGGGCCTAATCTTTGCAGAAGGTTTAAAATCACCCAAAGGGTGTAGGTAGGGGACGTGTCCAATTTTGTAATTACTAAAATCCGCCCGTGTCCTTCAGTTGCCCTTTGCGTTCTAGAACAGCAATTTTCTTTTCAGGCACCAACCCTGCTAGGGTTGCAGGCCCTACGGTTTTGCAGGCATCTTTAAGGCGCATGTGAAATACTATACGCGGCCCTTGACTCCGGCTTGGTCCAAAAAATAAGCAATGGCCGACGAGACGCTACATTACTCTATGATAAGAACTACCTAAGTATTGTCTCTGGTATATTGTTTCTGAACATATTTGTCTGTTAGTTAGTTCTCACAGTTATTTTGTTGTATTATTAGCGTATTAGAGTTGCAGGAAGATTTTTTTTCTAATATTTATTTGCAATTGTAAATTTATTGTTCGGTCATTAAAATATTGTGGAGGTTATTTATTTATAGTTCGTTTCTGGTATTAACTAAAATTAACATTATTGAATTCAATTAATTTAGAGAGCGTGGTGGCTGAGTGGTAACGGCCCCGCCCCGACTTATGAGTTGTAGGTCGCATGTTCAAACCTAGCTTGGTGCATTACTTTCTGTAATACGACCCTGCCTGCCTGCAGCTAGCAGGCTGGGCCTCTACGGTTTGCTGACAGCTTCTTGAGGCGCGCGGGAACAGAACGCGTCGTCGACGACTTGGGCTCGGTCCGGTCGGTTACCGGACGATCGGACAGCGTGCTACCCATTGCACGCCGTCGAGTTCGTACAAAATACTCAGAGGATGGTTCGTAAAATTGAAATTATCTTATACTTCTTGTCATTTTACAGGTCAGTGTCAGTTTCTATGTTCATTCAAATAATGATAAGCGACCGTAACGCGTATTTATTTACAGAGTTACAATAACTTAAATCATCTATACAAAATTTTCTATTCATCTAACCATATTGAATGACTTTTTAACGAAATAACCTTTCAATAGTTACGTGACGATACGGTTAGCGCAGTAATTGAGCTATTGACTGCCGCGCTGCGTGTCGTGAATTTGATTCCCGCACGTAACAAATATTTGTATGACCTATAGACTGGTGTTCCGGGTCTGGGTGTCTTGTGTATACACCCTTAAATTTTGGTCGTTATAATCCCGTGGAGGGTCGATTCGGTACATGAAACACTATCGATTTGTTAAGATAAAATTAAAAAATAAAGTACAGGCATATACGAGTTCATTTATTTCATCACTACTGCTCTCAAAACGGTAAAGGAAAACATCGTGAGAAAACCGGCAAGTCCTAGAACCAAAAATTCGAAGACATCTGACATCCAACCCGCACTGGGCCCGCGTGGTGGATTACGGCCCATTCCCTCTCCTAGAGAGGAGGCCTGAGTCCCAGCAGTGGGAACATTGTAAGGCTGATGATGATAATGATGAAGCAACTATTATTTCTTAAAAATATAATTTCTTAAACGGAACTAGTGACATCTGCATCACAATGGCCACTCACAATGGTTAGACATTGGCTGTAATATGTCCATTGTCCGGCCCAAGGCAACAGCTGTTATTAGATTTACATATAAGACGCATTCAGACATCTTATTTTTGTACGTTCGAAATATTTTTAAATTTTTCGTTGAGATTGTCTAAAAAATATCGGCCAAGTGCGAGTCGGTCTCGTGCAGGAAGGCCTCTGTACCGTCTATAGCAAAAATTGCTAAAAAAAAATCACGTCTGTTGCATGCCCTTCATTTTTGTTATAGCGGCAACAGAAACACTTACATCATAATTTCAACTGTTTAGCTATCACGGTTCATGAGATACAGCCTAGTGATAGACAGACAGACGAGCGGACAGTGGAGTCTTAGAAATAGGGTCCCATATTAACCATTTGGCACGGAATCCTAAAAGAAACAACAAAACAGACATAGAAACAGTTTGCTTACTTATTTTGAATGTTGGCAACAATTCACCTTCCATTTTTCACCACTCACACACTTCACACAGTGATGCAGTGATGAGAGGAATTAAAGAACTGGATCCGTCATCATCACGGTTTAAATTTCAACTCGATACCTCCACGCGTACCCAAGATAAAGGGTCTTGAAAGATAGACAGACCGACAGACGGATAACAAAGAGATCCTATTAGTAGGGTTGCCAACATTTCTTCGACGAAATATAGTATTTTTCAAACTCAGCTATAAAAAATATAGTACACTTCAAAGAAGTCTATTATTTTATGGAAAAAGCAAAAAATAGACAAAGATATTATTTGTTATTTAGATTTTTTTTAACTACAGGGTCTTTCAACAAGGACGGGTCGTCCAATTTAGGCCAAAAAAAATTGTTAATCTGTAGCACTCGCCGTTGACAGTAATAGCTTCGCCATCATCGTTTGCGAAGAAGTACGGACCAATGACATATTTCATAAATAATTGCATAAATAGGCCTTTCAAATAAAAAAAAAAAAATTTTTAATATCTCACATACAGCTTGTTTTATTTAATGTCAACATCGACCCGTCCTTGTTGAAAGACCCTTTATATTTGTTTGCACTTCTTGCATTTTTTAACTATTAAAGTTGTAAAGTAAAAGTTTCATACTTTATCACTATCAATTTTTAAATTAATATAAATCAAGGAATCTATATTTTTGTTATAGGTTTATATTTAGACCCAAAATATAGTTCAATACTATGTATTATAGTACGGTTGGCAACCCTACCTATAAGGGTTCGGGTTTTTCCTATTAAGGTACGTAACCCTAAAACCCGTTACCTATTTATACGCAAATAAATTTACTTTTCAAACCGTCCTTTTCAAGTAACATTTGACAGATACAGGTCATTGACGTTTCTATTCATATTTGAATCGCATTGTACTCAGAAGATTACTGTTTTAAATGAATTTGTATCAAGTGTATGAAGCTGACCTATTTATTTTACTTTAACATAACTCGGCTGAAGGTCAAAAACGTCATTTGTGTTTTTATCTTCCAAACTATTGTAGTTATAAGATTTTATTTGTTAACCATTCAATAGGTTTATCGGACTGAGAGATGACACTGACTAACAAACAAATTCTAAAGGGTTTTTTTTTAAGTACTTTTTTTTATGGTAGGTAAAATCATCCAATGACAAGTCCCGCCCTTGGGTGGAGCGGGAAGTAGTGTCAGACTCTTACTGACTAAAAACCTACCCCGTTCCATCGTTGCCTATCATGCCGGGGCTGAGCCTTCCTCTCAGAAAACGGCCCTTAACCGCAGCAGGCTTCAGCCCTGCCTGCCTGCAGCTAGCAGGCTGGGCCTCTACGGTTTGCTGACAGCTTCTTGAGGCGCGCGGGAACAGTACGCGCCGTCAACGGAAACAGAACGCGGACGGTACGGAATCCTGCATGCGTGAGTCCGACCCGCACTTCTCCGGTTTTTTATTACAGTTTTCGATAAGTTTATAACACTTTCGATTTCGCGACTTCGCGAGCATTTCCGGTAGTTTAGTCATATTTGGTGGGTACAAGTCTTATAATGGCAGAAATGATGAGTCATTTCGTCGATTACAAAATTTTATATACGAGGTTTTCCTTGTAGTATTTTCACTGTGTTTGTTGTTATTTCACTTTCTTTTTTTAATTTTTCTAAATTGCCCTTTTCTTCTTCTTTATTATTTGTTTTATTTATTATATTTAATTTGACGATTATTGTTATTTTACAATTATGACTTTGTATTTTTTTTTTATTTATACAATTATGACATTGTTTATTTTTACAATTTGACAATTAACAATAACTTTTTTTTTTTTTTAATTTTAAAATTTGCAATATTAACTCTGTAAAATTATATTTTTGTATATTTTATTATTGTGAATTTGAGGACTATGTGGAATTTTTTTTTCTGATGTTCTCTAATTTTAATTAATGTCTAACAGTTATGAGTATTTTTTGCGGCCTACCCAAATGTCCTTTCTTTGGTATTGTTCGTCAAGTCGTTGAGCTCCTTAGTAATCCTGAGTTGAGCTTTGTGAATACTGACAAATGCTTGCACTGACTGGACAGGTCCACTCAGAACTGTGTGGTTCTTTCTTCAAAAGACCATCCCAGACACTAATCTGCATGGTTCTCATATGTTTTGACCATTATATGTTTGCTGTATGGACTTTAAAAGAGACTTTGACCCCTGAGTTTGTTTCGGTGTTTCTTCTCAGGGTAGTCAGCTAGGAAACACCGGCCTCATCTAGTTAAAATTGTCGAAAAAAAAAATTGACGTGTAAAAGTGTTTTTGAGAACCTATTTGCTAAATAAAATATCATTTATCAGAGTTTTGCTTATTTTTCATGACGGAGGAGGGGTGTTAATGTTGCCAAAAATCTGCTTACGTAATACTTGAACGGCCCCTAACCTTGCCAAATGTTTAAACTTGTTTGCCGCGTACTATACCAATGTTTCAACTTAATGAAAATCGCCAATGACCTCTGCTGCCACGATACGGAAGAGAAGCGTGAACATAACCGTAATCTGATTAACTATGACGCGTTTCGCAATAGATTCATTTAAATATTTACAAACGAGATGACCCCTTTAAACTGCAAGCAAGTTGCTAAACCAGATATTTCTGGTTTAAACTGCTTCATTGGGTCGGTAGTTGCTTGGTAGGAATTGGTGTTTAATGCTTGAGATTCGATACGTCGCTACCTTATATTTAGGTAGGAAGTCAGCTAAAGACTTCTCCATCTCTAGAGCGGAGCGGGAAGGCGTGACTAAAACCAAAGAGAATGCGGAGCAGACACCAGAAGAAATGTCTTAGAAAAACTGTCATCCTATGTCATCTAGTTTTTATTAATAAACATGCGAATTAAAGGTCATTGGGCATTTTGTTCGGACATTTGACCCACGGCGTACACAAACGAAATAGGGCAAGGTATAAAGATAAATGTATCTGCAACCCAGTGGTATGGGTCGCATTCTTGTGGGCCATGGGAGAATTGAGAAAAAAAAAAATATTAATAAGGTATTTTTAAAGCACTTTAGTAATTAACTAACTGAAGACTACTCGACCGATTTCAAAAATACTTACAGCAGTCGAAAGCTTGTCGTCCCTAAGTGGCATAAGATATTTTCCCATGGGAAATTCCGACGGGAAAGAAAGTAGAATGTGCTAGTTTTATCAAAAGCAGTTCTTTTAAACTATCTATCAATCTAAGGGACAAAAATAAAATCCAATTCTACTTAAATAATCTATTTTATTCTGCTTGATCAAAATCTATTGTTATTTCATCTTAAAAAGCTACAGATCCTTCTATTACATCTTGATGCCACATACATACATTACATATGGATTTCGAGTGGCATTAATTATTGCCGCAGTTATTCTAAAGTCGACCATCATATGTCTCACCTTCTTCTTCTTTGTCGGTATTACTCTTGACAGAGTGGTCGTGGTCATCACTTTAGGTGTTGGTGGCAAGCTTCATAACACGCCGCCACTCTTTTCTGATGGCCGCCTTCCTCATGCATTAATGCAGTGATGATGAGCCATTTACTGCCGCTTTTATCTGGTCAGTCCACCTCATAAGCGACCTTCCTCGTGGCTTGGTACTCTCTACCTTTCCCTGGACCTTAAATCGCGTCGTTTGCTGTGTAAGGTCCCATAGCATCTAGTATGTAGCCATCGATACATACTTATAAAAAGGGTTTAACCAAATTCCGAAAATAAAGAGACTGTAAGTTTTCCGTTGAAAAAGGAAATTCGCACTCTTCTGCAGGTAAAATATGTTCCATCACATACGACGGTGGCTACGGGATCATTTTGGTTATCAACGACAAAATGGCTTGGGATAGAAAGGTTTCTGACTACCACATCTTCTCTTGTAACATGATTTAAGCCTAAATGCTGTGGCAAAAAATCATTAATTAAGAATTCCCTTGCTATTGACAATTTCCTTTCTAATGTTCTGCTCGACAAATTGAATTTTTTTATCTAAGCGTCATCTAGTTCACCAGTTTATTATTTTAGTTAAGTAAATCACAAGAACTGTGGCGTTCTGATCTATGAAACAGAGTAGGCGTTTGATTTAAAATGACATTAAATTGGTATTTCGTAAGACCGGTCCGAAAGTGTCATCTCATTGTTCGACATTTTGACAATCAAATTGATTTCTTCGTTCGAAACCCCATTTGTACAGATTCATCATGCCAACAACATGAGCACCATTAAAGCTTTCGAGTGAAGGGGTATTAATTAAGTCTACCCAATTATTTCTAGTAAAATGAGAATTGCAAACCCGAGCTAATTCCGGTATTTTTATCTATCTGCCAAATGTGCGAGCGAGTGAGATATTTCGTAGAGCTCTACAAACATTAATTGTGCTTGTACCACGTTTCCACGACGCTAAAAGTAAAAACTTATGTTTTATTAACAAAAGTTAATGTTAAATAACTTTTTTCTCCCATTGAATACATTAAAAAAGATTACATATTTTGAAAAGTGGGATTGAATTCTTCAATTTAAAACTAATTCGGTTTGTGTACGCGAACTTTCATAAAGTGGGTCAGAAATGCCCCATGACCTTTGTAATTTATATGTTTTTACGCTATTTTCTACAACTATTTGCGAAAATTATTGAATTCTAATTAATTATAGAGTAAATTGGAAAAATATTTACGAAAATAAACTGAAGTTAGGTCCAGTCGTCTACACTAGACTGAGCGACTTACTACTCCTAGGTAACAAGTATCGGATCACGATTTTGTTCGCTATGTCCTGTCTATTGGTAGTCTATATTTAATGTCTTTGACTAAAACGCACTCCTATAATCCTTCTTTGCTTCGCTTTTCAGGATCAGAATCAGAATAGTTTATTTCAAATAGACCAATTACAGGCACTTTTGAATTGTCAAAATGTCAGTCAGTCCAAAAAAAAGTGAAGCTAAATTGCACGTTCCAAAGCGTAGATCTCTATGGAGAAGAACGTGCAAGAAACTCCATGGACACTCGATAAAATAAACTAATTAAAAAATAGAAATTGATCAATTGAAATAAGCTACTGGCAGCTAAGAGATGACCAGTCCCAGGACCCTGAGTTTTCCGTTCAGTACAGAACCATGGCGCCAATGGCCTTATAGCAAAGCTTCGACGACCATTTGTCGAAGCTGTCTTTGTGCGGCTGGTTCAAGGGCCCGCTACATAAGGCAGTACTCCTCGATACGGCTCGCATTGTGAGGAGATTTCTGTCTCTGGAGCCCTAACCACCGGTAGCTTGGACCCTACTCCCAACACCGGTAGACTACTATTTTTTGGGCTAAAGGAAAAAACGGCATTCTTATAGAATAACTTTGTTGTCCGTCTGTCTGTTAAGACCCTTTGTCTTGGGAACGCGTGGAGGTATCGAGTTGAAATTAAAACCATATATTCAAGTCTGAGGTCCCTTGAAGCTGTGTAAAAATCAAACTTGTAAGTTAACGAAAAAAGAAGGTACGGCCGTTTATGTCGTAAAAAACGTATCTATATTTTGACGCTCTTGAGGGAATCAAAATTCATAAGGTACTTCCCGTTGACCTAGAATCCTGAAATTTGGCATGAAGCAATCTTGATACGGAAAATCTTGTATTTGGAGAGCAGTGGTGGCCGAGTGGTAGCGGCCCCGACTTACGAGTTATAGGTCTCGGGTTCAAACCCAGCCAGGTGCATTACTTTGTGTAATTTATTTCATCACCACTGCTCTCAAAACAGTGAAGGAAAACATCGTGAGGGAACCGGTATGTCTTAGAACCAAAAATCCGAAGACATGTGACATTCGCCAACCCGCACTGGGCCCGCGTGGTGGATTACGGCCTATTCCCTCTCTTACAGAGGAGGCCTGTGTCCCAGCCACAGAACACAGAAAGGTGTTCCGTGGTCCCAGCAGTGGGACCATTACAAAAAAAAGGCTGATGATGAACGTCTTATAGCACAATTACGAGTACAGGTATAAATCTGAAAACTGTACATTTTGGCTTACGTCACAAAAAAAATGTATACTTTTTCGATTCGCAAAAATCTTCAGAGACTCGATTTGGGAATAAAAATAAGTTAGCTTGTACGGAACCCTCAGTGGGCAAGGCCGACTCGATCTTACCCAGTTTTTTAATTATTTTTTTTTTAAGAAATATTTAAAAACATAATTTCTAAATAATAATATTTAAAGAGATATAAATTTTATTTAAAATAAGACAACTGTCAATCCATCTTGCTTACCATTCAATAGCTTAAAAATATATCTTTGTACTATTGAACAAAACGATAAAAAAAAAGGATTTGGAAAGTTACTTAAAAATTGGTGTCATAATTATGAAAGCGAGAGTACGTTAAGCCGCATGTCATTGTCACTGGAACTGCAAAACTCACCCTTATTATTAAGACAGTAAAGCCGTTCCCATAGTCAGAATGCTGAGTATGCAAGTGTGATTGATTGTACATGTATACCTAGATTGTTACGCTAAAATTAGGATTAGGTACGAAAAAATAAATAAGAGTATAAAATAAGTAAAAATATAGCAGTTACATAATTCATTGAATTTACAATTTTATATTTAAATATGTTACCAGCAATCAGGTATTCTATACAATACCGAATGCGCAGCCGGTAATGTACAAGACGAGAGCAGGGAAGGAGGTGATGTAATTTTAGGGCACCCCAACACGGACAGGTTAGGTTAGGGTTATTTTTTTGTATCACCACCTGAAAATAAAAGCCTTACTTTAAATCGTATTCTGTACATTGCCTAGGTATTGTATAGAATACCAGATTATAGATTGCCGGTAACATATATAGGGTGATTGGTAATTAGTGAACGATACTTAAACACGTGATTGTAGTTACGATAACAAACAACTTTTACTACGGGACCAAACCTGAAATCGCGAAAAAATTCAACCAATTTCAGTACATTTTGCCCACTTAGGCGAAAACAAATGTCAAGCAGATTTATTTCGCGATTTCAGGTTTGGTCACATAATAAAAATTGTTTGTTATCAAGACTACAATCACGTGTTTAAGTATCGTTCACTAATAACCAGTCACCCTGTATACTTTTAAAAGTATTTAGTAAAAAAAAAATGTTGATATTACAATTTTATTTACATGTAGAAGTACAGATGTATAGACTCAATTAAAACGCAGAAAATCCATCAAAAAAACGGAACTACCAATATAAAAAAAATCAACACCTACTTTACACGAAACAAAAAAACTATAAAGTAAATCAACTATGTACTTACCTGCTGACAAACGTTTTTTTCCGTCATTACAGTACCTCTACCATGAGTTTTAAGCAATAGTATTCGTCGCTACTCGATATCGACGCCGTAAATATTTTGTATGGCAAATTTTGGTTCTGCAAGTGACCGCTAGAGGCGCTGCAAAATTTGCCATACAAAATATTTACGGCGTCGATATCGAGTAGCGACGAATACTATTGCTTAAAACTCATGGTAGAGGTACAGTAACTAACAAACGTTTTTAGGAATAAAAACAGAATGTAGATCAATGGAAACAAGTGGTTTAAGTTCAAAACAAACGCGGCGAGAATAAATAATGACTGGGGAAACGGTCAATGCGTGGTGCAAGCCATAAGCGGTAGCGAGTTTTTAGTAACATCATCATCATCAGCCTTTTTAATGCTCCCACTGCTGGGACACAGGCCTCCTCTCTAAGAGGGGGAATGGGCTGTAATCCACCACGCGAGCCCAGTGCGGGTTGGTAAATGTCACATGTCTTCGAATTTTTGGTTCTAGGACATGCCGGTTTCCTGACGATGTTTTCCTTCACCGTTTTGAGAGCAGTGGTGATGAAATAAATTACACAAAGTAATGCGCCTGGCTGGGTTTGCATCCGCGACCTACAACTCATAAGTCGGGGCCGTTACCACTCGGCCACCACTGCTCTCAGTTTTTAGTAACCAGACATAAATTGGGTAGTCAAGGTGGCCGTTCCCCACTCGGCTATCGTCAACGTCGAGCATGGTTTAAAAGCTTGTTGCGTCATCTAAAGCAATCCAACGCGATGTTCAACGAAAAGGCAACGCGAAACAAGAGAGATAACGCCTAAAAACTCTATTGGCATTCGGTAATTCCGTGATTTACTCACAAAACTTGTTCCGGGAAATACGTGTTTTTTTTTATGTATGGTATAGTATAGATATAAAAAGGATTTTTCTTTTTTCAAATCAATTCAATGTCAAGCTAATCAAATAAGTACTAACGATAGAATTGAAAACTCATGCCTTGGGTTGCGTTTAAATTGAAGTCGAGTTTGGTGGAGTGGAGCGGAAAAGAGCAGTAAAAAGTGGCAAATGTTCATTGTAGCAGAGCGGAGCGTAGTGGTTTGAGCTATCCTCCGCTTCGTTCTCTCCGCTCAAGGGCCAGTTGTAGTCATTGAGTATTTTGTATGAACTCCGCCCGGGACTATGTCACCTTCGCGGCCCCGTATTTAATTTTAATTAAAAAAAAATCACTATTCAAGTTTTTTTACGAGACCCTTTTAACGCTGCGTCTTCCGATACGCAGCAGCCACTATAGAACCTTTCAGCCTCAACGGCCATCTGTTCTGCGAGCAATGTGCTCTGCCCATTACCACTTTAGTTTGGCGATTCTTCGTGCTATGTCGGCAAGCTTGGTTCTCTCGTGTCCCTTAGACATACACGTTTGAAATCGTATGTTAGAGTCAAATTCGCGATGTTTTTTATCCAGCTAATTAATTCATATTATATGTTTTGATTTTTGCTCGGCGGTTAGTCTTAAAGTCAATTTCAATAAAATATTTTTACATGGTTTTCTTTTTTATATTTGAAAACTCCTCTCTACTCCGTCCAGCTCCCGTCCAGTGGAAAAACACCCTTATAATTTTTAGGCCAAGTTATAGATATAATTTTACAACAAAAACGTATATCGCTAGTTTAATTATTAATTTATGTACAATGCTTGTATAACGCGATCTTAAATCAGAAATAAAATGTATTTAATCTGTCCTAGCTCAGAGGACACCGGTGTCCTCTCACATCCACGCCACTATAGGCCTTAATTCCGATGTTTAGAGTCTACTTTTGTATGAACAAGTTGGGTAGTTGTGGATCGAAGTGTTAAATTAAAAATTTACATACTTACGACATAATTCTTTGTACTAATTATTAAAATTAATTCTAGTTATATTTTATTCTTGACATCTTTACATTTATAAGTTTTTTAAGACAATAATTCCATCTCAGAAAACTTATTAAGAAATACAGGAAATAAAAGATTAAATTTTATTTATAACTTTAACGATAGAGCGAGAAAGAAGATTTACAAGTATTGCCCCAGTCAAATTAAGCGACACAACTTATCGAAAATTCGCCATGTTTTTTTTTGGAATAAGAAATCAGCAAGTAACTTCTCCCGCTCTGAGCGGAGAGAGAGGGCGTCTCAAAACCAACCCGTGTTCCTTCAATTGCCTTTGGAGCTCCTAGATTGTGTGAGGACTATGCAAGAAAAGGTACTTAATTTTTTTCGCGATTTCTGGTTTTGTCCTACAGTAAAAGTTATTTATTATCATGATTAAAATCATGTGTTTAAGTATCGATCACTAATTACCAGTCATCCTATATAACTCTTTAATAATAAAACGTTGTCGGTACCAACTTCGTTTTGGAGATTATATTACCTTTATTTTATTTTTTTAACACTTAAAGTTGCGTTAAAATCATTAAAAAAAAATTGTTGGAACTTTGTAATGGCAATTTTTTTTTTCTGTTTACGTACAGACAAAATTAATAATAAGATAAAACCATATCATGTTTTATTTTGGACTAGATAATATTAAATATATTATGCACGTATTATACATATGAACCTTCCTCCTGAATTACTCTATCTATTAAAAAAAAACCGCATCAAAATCCGTTGCGTAGTTTTAAAGATCTAAGCATACATAGGGACAGACCACGGGAAGCGACTTTGTTTTATACTATGTAGTGATGTACAATGTCAAACTGTGAAGTAATACCGTCCCAAAATTTGTATGGAAAAAGTATCGACTAGTTTAACGTTAAACTTACACCCTCGATTTCTGATTTAAGCATTTGAAGTTGAGAATTACTCAAACTCTACTTTCGCCTGGGAACCTATCAAAATTTGGCATTTAAGTATGGTTTGAGACGTTCTTAACTCAAAATACTCAATTCAGAAACTCGCCCACAGCCATGTCGCCTATAACTTGGACTACGCTTGAAACAGCTTTCTCCGATAGCGGCATATTTGTCGCGCGCATCACTTTCTGATAAATATTTAGTAACCATGTCAAGTGCACTTCGGAGACGAATGCTAGCGGGGTTCCGCCTGTTGTGGTCTAGATTCTAGAATATAGGTCTTATTTGTACTTTTTATAAAACAGCTGTTATGATACGAAATGATCTCATAGTTTTAAAGCAGGTTATGTGACTAGGGGAAAAGCGTGTGTTAAAGTCGCGGGCGGCATTTTGAATTTCGAACGAAACGAAGTTTGCTAAGTTTTAATCCCGAACAAAGTGAGGGATTTATACAATTAATTCCCGAGCACTGTGAGGGAGTTAATATAGAAACTCAAAAAGTGTTGGATACTTTACAGTTTTTACACTTTCTGTGAGATAATTAAAAGACAATATGTTGAAACGAAATTCTATGACATGTTTCGAGATTAGTAACAAACAAAATTCACTACCAAATTGAACTATTATGTTAATTTTCTATAACACTTCCGTTCTTTAACAGGCAAATTTGATTTCTGAATAAACTCTTTTGATGCACGTACTTTTTAATTAATAAGTTTTCTTTTTTCAAATGGTTATGAAGTTCCAAATTCAAATCACATTACTCCATAAAGATCGCTCTTAGTATATTATCTCTCTTGGGACAAAATAAATTGCTTTATGTGAAGGTTGTATGACACACAAAAAGATATTATCGAGCTGGAAGGCGGTGTAAAAATAAATAACAGGCATGAAATACACTTAGCTCTAAGTTTTCTTTATACAGATTCAATTATAATCTTCTTCTTCCTGCCCTTGTCCCACAGATTCAATTATAATAATGTGTAAAATCTTTGTAAGCTCCTACTTAGTACTCCTACTAGCAACCGCCCCAGCTTCGCACGGGTGCAACGGTGATATTATAGTACATTATGATACAAATGTGTAATGTACATGGTTACCGTCGAGGCGGTATTAAGAGCCATGGCGAGGGTCTTTAGAGAGCCAAGAACGGTAACCATATATTACTCACGTGTATCATACGACGTTTTTCAATACACTTGTGAAGAAAAATAATTTAGCTAACTGATATTACAACGGTCAAACTAGCAAATTTTTCATAACATGGCGGTAAAAAATTAAATCTGTTTTTCATAGGCATGCTCTAGGCTATGGCTATATGGTCTTTTGATCATATTGCCTAGTCGTCGTTTGTTTTCTTGTGTGAAAAGTTTTTACGTTAATGTCATTCGTAGTGACAATAGATTATGGATGTAACATTTTATGTTTTTTGTTATATGTATTTTAGTATTTGATTTAATTTAATGAATACAGCTCATGAACTTCACTCGAAAAAATCACGTCAAAAACCGCGCGCATCTTAAAATGATGGCCATAGACCACGTCATTTTAAGATGCGCGCGGTTTTTGACGTGATTTTTTCGACTGAAGTTCATGAGCTGTATGGTAAAGCTAGAACTACATTAGACCGACGCACACGTGGGCTACGCCTGATTTGTACGTAGAGTCGCGTCGCGTGGCGTGGATCAAGTGTAGCTCTACAAGTCTAGTTGCCATATAAAATGTATGGAGACCGACGCGCCCAGATCCCACGTGTGCGCAGTGTAGTTCTACCTTTACTCTTTTGAACAAACCCGCAACACTCATCTGCAATGCCAGAGACAAAAGCTCTCAAAATGGCCGACTCCATACTCCAAACATCTTTAATATTTTATTATTATTGTTTTATTCTTCCTGTACCGTATCTTCTTTTATATCGTATATTTGACGCAACTTGCATTTTAAACAGTAAATGAATCATTTTTTTTAACAATAATTATAGTGTTTATATGTAAATGAATTCTTAGTGATGAAGCGGAAAACTGGGAAATAATTAATTAATCATTGTTTTAGTTGGTGGCCTTTGTCCACACGGACTACAGACTGCAAACACATAACGATCTACTTTCTTCAGTTTTCATACATTTTATAAAACAACACGCAACATAATAAATGCTAAATAAGTTATCCCGAAGGTACTAAGATTCTGAAATGTTTTCAATAATTTAAAAAAATGGAAAATTTTAGGGTTCCGTATCTCAAAAGGAAAAACGGAACCCTTATAGGATACCGTAGGCGCGGGCTTGCGGACGGCGAGCAATGGGTAGCTTGCTGTTCGACCATCCGGTAACCAAACCGACCGAGCCCAAGTCGTCGACGGCGCGTACTGTTCCCGCGCGCCTCAAGGAGCTGTCAGCAAACCGTAGAGGCCCAGCCTGCTAGCAGGCAGGCAGGGTCGAAGCCTACTGGGGCCAAGGGCCGCTTTCTGAAAAGAAGGCTCGGCCCCAGTATGATAGACAACGAAGGGACGGGGTAGGTTTTTAGTCAGTAAGAGTCTGACACTATCTCATAAAAAAGCCTACGTTATAAAACGACGACCCATTTGATTGACTGTTACTGACTAAAAACCTACCCTGCTCCTTCATTGCCTTCGTTCCAGGACCCCAGGGTTCCTTTCGTCTAACCCTAGGCCCCAGAGTAAGTTTCAACCTTGCTGGGCCCCTACAGTTTGCTGACAACTCCTTGAAGCGCACGGGAACAGTGACTGACTTGGGCTCGGTCCCGGCTGTCACCGGACGGACGGACAGCGAGCTACCGATTGCCCGCCATCCGCACGCCCACGCCTACGGTGGTCGGAAATCGGGATCGGAATCCCAGCTGCGGCGGCGGCGTGTGCGCCGTTGCCTGATGCGGTCGGCCTCCTCCTTTGCTAGCATTACTGCTTCGCAGAAGGAGGCGACCGCCTGCCACTCCTCCTCGCTCCGGACCATGGCCTGTACTAAGACCCTTTATGACGTAAATGAGCACTAAGAAAGGATTTCCCAAAATTGACCCCCTAACGGCATGAAATGGGGGTCCAAAGAAGTAACTAACTGGGCAGAAATTAGTTTGTAATAAAATATCTTTACTTGGCAGACTCCGTTTGTCTTATGTAATTATCGCAAATCGTGACAGCCAATGACTTGAGGGCCAAGAGTGTCATTATAGGCTCTTGACTGATTGGGTCAAGGGCTTGACGATGAAGTAAGCATTTGGCCACCGAAGGTACTTCATGTTTTAGAAAAGGTTTCGATTTGTAGAACGTACGTTTGTGGAACAAGCGAATACCGAGGTTTTAAAGAACGTCGGTTTTACTCGCGGCTCGTCGGTGCTGATCGACTAGCGAGTAACACAGTTTTGAACGACGAGCCGAGTAGAAAATGAAGCAAACACGACGAGCCGCGAGTCAGGCTCGTCGTTCGTATTGCAATGATACACCGGCGAGCTTCACCGACTAGCCATGAGACCGCGGTTTTAATCGCCCGTCGATCAGGGCCTCATCAGTAAAATTCGAACGTGCAAGTTCTTTTTAGGGCTTCGTACCTCAAAAGGAAAAAAACGGTACCCATATAGGATCGTAGGGACCCTGCAGAAGGGTCGAAGCCCGGGTTGGCTTCTAAAAAGAAGGCTCGGCCTCGGTATGAAAGACAATGAAGGAACAGGGTAGGTTTGTAGTCAGTAAGAGTCTGACACTATCTCCCACTCCGCCCAAGGGCGGGGATGTCATTCATGTCATGTGATGTTTTATTTAATTATTTTGACCTACTTTAAAAAAAAATTGAAAAACTAGATTCTCATTAAACATTTTTCGTTCACAGTTCGTAAATAAATTAACTTTAAAAATTTATTTCCTCGATTTGACACTAAATCGTGACGTCACAACTCGGCAATCGATCCTATCATCATTTGGAACGCTTTATATAATAGTTAGTCTCAGCAACAGATGAAGAGCTAATTTTTTACTCAAAATACTTCCACATCTACCTTCCAAATCTCCCAATTATTCCTCAGGACACGTACGTAAGAATCTCCAGCATATTTTCCCGTTGCACGCTTCATTTGTTTGGTTTTCCTGTCACGTTTCTGAGTCAACGAGGTGATATCACGCAACTTCTGCTGACCCTCAGCTAGCCTTATGGGTCTATTGCGACACGTGGCCAAGGTTCGAGAGCCAAAGGGGACAGGATTTTCTTTGGTTTAGACTGTTGTAATAGGCATTGGGGTATTTTTCAAGCAAAGGTTGACGTGTATTAGGTTTTTCTTCTGTCACTCACTACATAGTATAAAACAAAGTCGCTTCCCGCTGTCTGTCCGTATCTATGCTTAGATCTTTAAAACTACGCAACGGATTTTGATACGGTTTTTGTTAATAGATAGAGTGATTCAAGAGAAAGGTTTATATGTATAATACATGCATAATATACCGCCCTATCACCATTGCACCTGTGTAAATCTGGGGCGGGTCGCCAGACTCGCTAGTAATCTATATATATCAACGTTTTAAAGGCAAAAATTACTAAGCGACATTGAGTAAACTTAAAAGGATATTAAATAGGATAATTATTTTTTATAGCTATTATTAATATTATCCAAAATAGCTTTAAAAATTAAATACGTTAATAGCATCTATTATAAGTCCAACTATTTTGTATTTTTTAATACTTTTTTTTTTAATTTACTTAACTATAAATCACTCTCCTGTAAAGTTTACTCAAAAATTATTTCTTTTCAAGCGTCGATATAAAAGCGAAATACCATTCACTGATTAATCACGAAATCTCAGAAACTATAACACCTACAAACTTAAAATTTGTCAGGTAGGTTCCTTATAGGGTGTAGACATCCGCTAAGAACGGATTTTACGAAACTCCACCCCAAGGAGGTGTATGATAGGCAAAGACGGAACGGGGTAGATTTTTAGTCAGTAAGAGTCTAACACTATCTCCCGCTCCACCCAAGCGCGGGGGATTTCATTGGATGATTTTACCCACCATAAAAAACCCCTAAGGGGGTAACCCGACTTACACGCGAGCGAGGCCGCTGGCAGAAGCTATTTATATATATCAGTGTTCCGGAACATTTCAGTGATTCAGATGCGAATGTTCCAATCGCAGACACACTTTGCCCACGTCTGTGGCCAGGCTCCAAGCCCCAAGAAACAAGAGGAGGCGTGTTTACTGACTTCAAACGTGCAATAATCTCCTGTCGTAAAGAAAACATGAATCCACGCACATAAAATGAAAATACGTCTATAGTTCTGCTCTAATTACTGGTCTAATGGACACGTTGCGTGTCGGTCGCAGCGGTATTCTTTGCCGTTTGATAGTATAGAGGCTTGGAAGTCTACCACGCTTGCTATGTTGTCAGCGTGATGTTTGAAAGCGAGAGAGAATTTATCAGACGCCTAGAACGGCGAAATTTTGCACAAGGTTTCCTTTTACGATATTTATTTTATTTTATTTTCTTGATAGTTGAAATTTTGCACAAATTATGTATTCCTGTTGCCGCTATAACAACAAATACTAAAAACAAAATAAAATAAATATTTAAGCCCCCTTAATTATTTATCTCACACTCCCATACAACCAACGCGACTTTTTTACAATTTTTTGCTCGATATCAATAATGGCAACAGGTAGTCACTTGAAATATTCACAAAATACTCAGTTTTATTTTTACTTTAATAATTATTATTATTATTATTATTATTATGAGCCTGTAGTGTCCCACTGCAGGGCAAAGGCCTCCCTTCCATTCTTCCACTCTTCTCTATCTTTTGCCACTTCCGGCCAATCCTTTAGAAAGGAGTCCAAATCGTCACGCCATCTCCTTCTGGGCCTACCGCGTCGCCGGCTCCTGCTGTTCGGGATCCAGTCGTTGGTTGCTTTCGCCCAATTCTCTTGCGACATGCGGCAGATGTGGCCTGCCCAGTCCCATTTTAGTTTAGCGGCTGAATATCTTTAATAATAAACAATAAAATAAAATATATACACCACTATTTTTTAATTATGGCAAATACTTAAAGGGCTTATTAGAAAAGGTCTTGTTATTATTTAAGTAAAGTCTCAATACATAATATTCATAAACAGCAAAATTATGAGCGTTTGTTTATATCCCAAAATCTCACTCTATTTATGGAAACATTGTACAGGAAAAACACTGCGCTTAGTATTTTCTAGTAGTAGTTGTTATGAATGATGATTCAATTATGAATTTACCAATAATGACAAATTTTCGTGGACAATTTTGGGATTTCGTTTTTTATACTTTTGACTACACAAACACGATCAGTAAACCGGTACTGATTGAGCCCCATTTTTTTGTACACTAATTAAAAAATAGGGGTGTATTTAAGGGGGGGCTCCCATACAAAAAACACCATTTTTTGCCTATTCTGTAGTTTACCTAGTTAATGGTGCCTTTGTACGCGAATCCGACTCGCACTTGGCCGGTTTTTTTTTTAATTCTTTTTAAATTTTTTAATGAATGATTTTTTTTCAAGTTTATTGTTTCATGAGCCGTTTACCTGTGAGTGATTGTTGAACAAATTTTATATAAGTGTTACATTGCTGTATTCAGTATGTAAAATCGTCGGTGAACTTAATTTAATAAATAAATAAATATTTCTATTTTTACTATAAGACAATAGTATAAGACTAATAAGCCATTTATCATCAAGGTGTGAAATTTACTTAATCATTTGAAACTTGTGTCCTTCACAGACTCTAAGCCCATTGTCGGCAAGTTTTTTAACAAAGATGAGGTAACTTTTCTAAGTAGATAACTTAAGTTTAATATTTTTTTATTAAAGTACAAATTCTCGAATTTATATTGCTAATAAATTGATCCAAGGTTAACGTAAGGCTCGTTAAGAAATCGGCATGTCCTCGAACCAGAGATACAAAAACGTGTGACATTCTCTAACCCGCACTGCGCGGGCTTATGGACGACGAACAATGGGTAGCTCGCTGTCCACACGTCCTGTAAAGACTGAGCCCGAGTCGACGCACGTCTCATAGAGATGTGAGCAAAATCCCGTTCCCGAGATATAGGGTCTTGACAGACAGACAGACGGACCACAAAGTGATCCTATATGGGTTCCAATTTTCTTTTTGAGGTTCGGAACCTCTAAAAAAAAATACCCGCCCGCACTGGGCCCGCATGGCGGCCAATTCCCTCTCCTAGACAGGCGGCCTGAGTCCCAGCAGTGAGAACATTAAAATTTTTGATAATGTTTTAAGATATTTATTTTGCAAGTAGCGTTTAAAAACACTTTTACACATATTTTTTTTTTCCGTCAGTTTAAACTAGATGAGGCCGGTGTTTCCTAGCTGACTATCTTGAGAAGAAACATCAAAACAAACTCAGGGTTCAAAGTCTCTTTTAAAGTCCATACAGTAAATATGTATTGATAAAATCACATGAAGACCATGCAGATTTATCTGAAATGGTTTTTTGAAGAAAGATTTATACAGATTTGAGTGGACCTGCCCAGTCAGTGCAAGCATTTGTCAGTATTCGCAAAGCTCAACTCAGCACACTAAGGAGCTCAACGACTTGACGAACAATACCAAGGAAAGGACATTTGGATTGGCCGCAGAAAATACTCAAATTGCCTGCTGTTTATCCTTTAAGTGCACAACCGACGTACTTATCGCATAGGGCAATGTCCAACAAACAACCTTTGGAAGAACTAAAAGGAAAAATAAAATAAAAACATAAACTTAACCGGTCAAAGATCACGTATGTATAAAGACATATAAGTGTTGGATGTATTACAACCTCGGTAGATATCTTAAGATCAATTAGCAACACGCATCTTAGAAGAATTCAAGGAAAAACAATTGCTGACGTAGAATAAAATGTGGCAATGCACGATCGAATAGATTGTATCTAAAGCTGGCTGTATACGAGGCCACGTGCGAACAACAAATGTTGCCATCTAAATCTAGAAGGGGCTGCATGCGATCATTAGAAATCGATTGTGGCCCTATCTGCTATGCCGGAGGTCGTGGGTTCGATTCCCACCCAGGACAAATGTTTGTGTGATGAGCACGATCATTTGTTCTGTGTCTGGGTGTTATTTATGTATAATATGTATGTATTTAGAAATATATAAGTATGTTTATATTAGCTGTCTGGTACGCATAACACAAGCTCTGCTTAGCTTGGGAGTAGACGGTGTTGTGTGATAGTTGTGGAATAAAAAAAAAATCCAATGCAATGTTTGATAAAAGGCAACGACGAATGATTCAAAACGCAAATGCAAATATAGCTTTCTAGTGATGAAAATTCTTTCATCACTAGAAAGTTGTAAAACATTCCTCAGTAACATAGGCACTAAAAATGTTTGATATGTTTTTTATGGTAAGTAAAATCATCCAATGACATCTCCCGCCCTTGGACGGAGCGGGAGATGGTATCAGACTCGTACTGATTAAAAACCTACCCCGTTCCTTCATTGCCTTAGTTCCAGGGCCCTGGTATGCGTTTTCACACTTTCCCAAGGACCCAGAGTAGGCTTCGACCCTGCTGGGCCCCTACAGTTTGCTGACAACTCCTTGAGGTGATTGCCTCGTAGTGTTATATGTACTTACATGTAGCCGAATTGCTATTGCATATAGATTTTCTTTGCATTTCGAGGAGTGTGCGTTGGAATTACTGTATGACCCGCCAAGCCCGTTCCATCATCAGACGTACGGCAATGCACCACCTGTATATTCAGGTGGACATCCCATAAGTTTAGCCAAATGAGTAGAGAGACGGTTTATTTACTCATGTAACTAAGAGTCAACGTTGCCAGATTTTTTATTTTGGTAAGTCGGGATTTTAAAACTTTTTAGTGAAAAAATCGGGACTTTTTCGTCGAAAGCGGGACATAGTAAAAAAACGTATATTATCGTAAGTTTTTAAATATTTTTTTGACTAAATTTTAATTTACGTGTTACATTATATAGCAAAAGTAACCATAGAAAATTTATTTGAATAAAAATATAAGTATTTTAAATCAGATTTACTTTACCGGCGGGCGGCGAGTTCATATTGTCTTTGCCACCAGGCCGTGCCTCCTCAGCGCGCTGCATGTACGGTCAAGCTATCCTTGAAAAGCGGGACTAAGCGTTTCCCGCGCGGGACATTTCATCAATTTTGATTCAAAAATCGGGACGTCCCGCCAAAATCGGGACGTCTGGCAACGCTGCTAAGAGTTCTAATGCTAGGTCATTGATCAAAGGAACTGTCAAAATTTTAGCAGATTACACATACGTTAAACATTCATTTGTCATTATGTACGAGGTTAGGTATCATTCTATGCCATTTCTTTCAATGTAGTGTCAGTGGTTGATCATTGAAAAGCTATAATAACGCCATTATATTAGTAGATTACCAAACTTGTCAAAATAAACAGTTATGAAATCAACGATAGACCATTCTGACACTATTTTAATACTGGCCGGCTTAGGCACCACATATCGATATCAAAAATCGATATTCAATATTCTCAATGATGCTCAACAAATTACGGGCCGCACTAGTGACGTAAACGAGACCTACTTACTAGTGTTGCGCCACAAGAACGTAACGTGTGTAAGTAACGTAAGCGTCACGTAATCGAAGTGTTTTTAAATGCCTCCGTCCCCCTTTAGCTTCCTGTTTTACGGATACCGACTAGCAAAGTAATTGTACGTGTAATTTTTGCTACTGATAATACCGGATCAAAATGGCGGACGACCACCAATTAAGTTTCTAACAGATAAAATAGGCCCAATAATAAATATGGCTAGTTGTATTTTATTATTATATTGTTAATTAGCGACCCGCCCCAGCAATCATCATCATCATCAGCCTTTTAATATTCCCACTGCTGGAACACAGGCCTCCTCTCTAAGAGGGAATAGGCCGTAATCCACCACGCGGACCTAGTGCGGGTTGGTGAATGTCACATGTCTTCGAATTTTTGGTTCTAGGACATGCCGGTTTCCTCACGATGTCTTCCTTTACCGTTTTGAGAGCTGTGGTGATGAAATAAATTACACAAAGCAATGCACTTGGCTGGGTTTGAACATGCGACCTACAACTCGTAAGTCGGGGCCGTTACCACTTGTCCACCACTGCTCTTTCTAATCTATATATATAAAAGAAAGAGTCGTGTTAGTCACACTATTTATAACTCAAGAACGGCTGAACCGATTTGACTGAAAATTGGTGGGAAGGTAACTTAGAATAAGGAGAACAGGATAGGATAGGATATTTTTTATCCCGTTAAATAATAAAAAAAAATCCAAAGCCTACTCCTTTATTGGTATAAGGTAGAGTAGGGTAGAGTAGGGTAGAGTAGGGTAGAGTAGGGTAGAGTAGGGTAAAGTAGGGTAGAGTAGGGTAGAGTAGGGTAGAGTAGGGTAGAGTAGGGTAGAGTAGGGTAGAGTAGGGTAGATTAGGGTAGATTAGGGTAGAGTAGGGTAGAGTAGAATAGAGTAGTCAGTTGACGGGAGCGAAGCCCCGGGCAAAAACTAGTATTAGTATAGATTAACTTAAACTCATTAAGGGATAAGATACCACGTTGCAGGATCAAGGACCTTATTGTGTGACAGCGGAGTTAGTCATTTAGTTCCTGATAAGCGGAGTATTTGTTGTGGCATCTCAGTTTTTAGAATTCCATATCCTTCCGTACCCCATTCGCACACAATATAAAATATTTTATAATTAAAAAAACCGGGCAAGTGCTAATCAGACTCGCAGTTCCGTATGTACCTACCAAATTTTTGTTTTTTGAGCGCAATTTTAATGAAAATTAATTATATTATTGATACAATTGTTCTGTGTCTGGGTGTAATATATCTACAATATATATGTATTTAGAAAAATATATAAGTATGTTTATCAGTTGTCTAGTATCCATAACACAAGCTCTGCTTAGCTTGGGATTAGACGACGTTGTGTGATAGTTGTGGAATATTATATTATATTATTATTATATTAATTACTTACAATCTAATTAATCGTATCCATTAACGTAAAAATTTAGATTAAAAATTTAGTAACTCTGGTGGGATTCTTATTTTTTTTTTCCAAGAATCAACCCTGAGCTGATTTTATTTAGCTAGGGGGGTTTTCTGGAAATAAGTTTGCCTGCTGCGGTCTTCCCGTCCGATTATAATTTAGGTGTCTTCAAGACCAGAGTGAATAGGCTCTTAATAAACTAGTGCCCCTCAACATTAACGATTGCAACACAGCTCCATCAGGTGGGATCGCAGTCAAGCACTAGTTGATATAAATAAAATAAAAATAAGTAACAATCCCCAAAGGTGGGGATTTCTAGAATAAACCTTTTTGGTATATGCGAAACCTGAATACAGTATGATAAACAGTAACTGAATCGATTCCAGTAATTTTTACACCATGTTATATTATTTTCCAAAAATATTTTAAAAAAGTCACAAGTTGGACAACACCGACACTAAGGTAATCAAAATGGATATATATTTGCAGAAGTAGATAATACAAATCAAACGTTTAACTTAAATGTTCCTCTGAAATATTTACGAGATACGCAGGACCCTTATAATTTTGAAAATTTTAAGAAGTACCTACAGGTTTTCAAAAGATGTCGTGAAAACTTGAGATCGTCCGCCTCGTTATCCGGTTTTGATCCAGTTTAATCGTGCGAAAAAAAAAAGATTTGCAATAGAAAACAAACTGTTATTCAGGGTTACCACAATGATAGCTTACTCACGTAATCAGAGATCAAAATCTCTACTCAAGCGTAGTTTAGTTTGATTTGAGTTTGAGGATAGTTCTAAAATAAACTGAACGCTTAAGTCGAGATTCTTCGCTCAAGCAGTAATCGGTTGAACACAGTTTAAGTAGTACTTGAGTAAGGTTCTGTAATACGGGCCTTAGTACAACACAGGTCACGGCAGGTCATAGCTTGCATTAGGCACCATGGTACAGATGAGTGCAGGAGCAAAACAACCCCTCCGTGGCCCGGATGGCCCGGTGACCATGTGTTTGTACGGACAACCAGGAAGCATAACAAGCTTATAACTTTGTGTTTTTTCATGACACAGTTATGAAATTTTGTACATAGATTCTTTACATAGGTTTCGCATATACTAAAAAAAATGTTGTATATATAGACAATCATCGAGAATATAATAGGAATAAACGAGATAGGGGCCATTCAAGTATTACGTAAGCACTACGGGGGGGGGGGGTCTTTACTTTGCTTATTTTTGATGACATGAGGGATGCAGTTTTTTTTTTTTATGGAACAATCTCGATGTTCCAAAATCAGATAAAAATGAGTAGACAGACACATATCACTGAGCAATGTTTACGTAAGCATTGTGGGGGGAGGGTTAGATCTTTGCTTACTTTTGCTGACGACGGGGAGGGAGGGGGTTAATATTTGCGAAAAATCTGCTTACGTAATACTTGAACGGCCCCAGGAGCATGTAAGAACCGTATTTATATTACACCATCTTAGAATTTCAATCAGGCGGGTATCAGTGAGCAATTACACGCGAGTTCATAGCTTTGGCCCGGGGTGGCTGCCCTGCCAGGCTATTTATAGCTTATAGTACCTTAACGTGGCGACGAGTCCTTGATACAACCTCGTCTAACTACTACATAAGTCGTCAAGTAACTTTGTGGCAGGAATGTAGAAAAAATATCGTTTTAGAACCAGCCAAGCCAAGTTACAATCGTTTCGTTCAACGTGAACGCTTGGAGTTGGCCACGCCTCCAATTCCTTTGTTCAGCTGATGACAGGACAAAGAAATTGGGGGCGTGGCCAAATCCAAGCGTTCACGCTAAACGATTGTAACTTGGCTTTTTTTTTTCATTTTTTAAAATTCAATTTTTATTTGGCATTTTTTATGAGTAATTTGATTGGTATGTAATGTTTATTTGTATCCGTCTATGTACATTTTGTTACTAACATAGTTTTAAGTACATATCTGAAGCAAATAAATAATAATAATAATAAACGAAACTGAACAAAGGAATTGGAGGCGTGGCCAACTCCAAGCGTTCACACTAAACGATTGTAACTTGGCTAGGGGGGCAGAGTTCATACACATCATCCCATCCATACGCACAAAACTTTATGGAAACGCATTCATTGTGCGTACAGCTAAGGAGTGGAATTCCCTGCCGGAGTCTGTGTTTCCTGATAGCTACAACCTAGGGGTCTTTAAGTCAAGAGTGAATAGGTTACTTCTAGGCAAGCGTGCTCCATCGTCGACCACATCATCGCTTACCATCAAGTGAGATAAACTGTCTCTTAAAGCAGTTGCTTCATTTTGACTAGCAATATAAGGGTCCGATAGTTTTTTGTGTTTTTTTTTTCGATGGGTAAAAATCATCCAATGACATCTCCCGCCCTTATGTGGAGCGGGAGATAGTGTCAGACTTTTACTGACTAAAAAACCCATCCTGTTCCTTCGTAGCCTTCGTATCAGGGCCCTGATGTACATTTTCACATTTACCCAAGGCCCCAGAGTAGGCTTCGACCTTGCCGGGCCCCTACAGATTGCTGACAACTCCTTGAGACGCGCGGGAACAATACGCGCCGTCGACGACTTTGGTTCGGTCCAGACGGTGAGCTACCCACCCCGGAGATCGGCCCTGCGGCGGCCGGGACGCGCGGCCTCCTCCTTTGCTAGCATTACTGCTTGGCAAAAGGAGGCGACCGCCTGCCACTCCTCGCTTAAGACCATAGCCTGTACCAAGGTCCGACTAGCTAAGAAAAAGATCCGAATTATAACTTCGAAAGTGCGTTTTGAGGTTGTAATAACTGTAATATGTGCAGTGACAGGCAAATTATATACCAGCGCCAAGTCAAGGCTACATGCTACAAAGCATCAAACAAAAGCTGTGAACTACATTCTGTTCAAAGTTTCAATGATTTTCGCGGTATTGTTCATGAGATTCGAAAGGACGTGCGATTGTACCGTCAACCATAACTCTATTAATAGCTTACAGTTTTTTTTATTAACAAACTCTAGAGCAAGAGAACCAGGGTTGCCGACATAGCATGTAGAATCGCCAAACTTAAGTGGCTATGGGCACGGCACATTGCACGCAGAACAGATGGCCGTTGGGGCCGAAAGGTTCTGGAGTGGCCGCGTACCAGAAGACGCAGCGTTGGAAGGCTTCCCACAAGGCGGACCGATGACCTGGTCAGGGTCGCTGGAGTCCGATGGATGCGAGATGCACAGGACCGGCCATTGTGGCGACGCTTGGGGGAGGCTTATGCCCAACAGTGGACGTCTTTTGGCTGAAATGATGATGATGAAACTCTAGAGCACAGGCGTAGAGCAGCCAGCCCTTTGGTGTTTACAAGATGCATTTTGGAGTGTGTGTGCCGGAATGCATGTGAAATAAATTCACCATCTCATTTCTACCATCGGAAAACCCTTACGTTGGGCTTTGGGCAAATATAAAAGTATACACCAGGGACCTGGTACGAAGGCAATGAAGGAACGGGGTGGGTTTTTAGTCAGTAAGAGTCTGACACTATCTCCCGCTCCGCCCAAGGGCGTAGGATGTCATTGAACGATTTTACCTATCATAAAAAAAACCCTTACGTTGTTGAAACATCTACGGTCCAGACCAAGCGTTTCGCCTCGTCGTTTATACCCCTGGTACAACTTGCTTGCTGCGGTCGGCCGTCCGATTATAATTTAGATGTTTTCAAGGCTAAAGTGAATAGGCTCTTAATAAACTAGTGCGCCTCACCATCAACGATTGCATCACTGCTTACCATCAGGTGGGATCGCAGTCAAGCACTAGTTTATATCAATAAATAAAAATATATACGTCTGCGATCCTACCTGATGAAGTAAGCGGTGATGCAATCATTTATAGTAGAGAATTCTAGTTTATTAAGAGCCTATTCACTCTAGCCTCGAAGACAGTTAAACTATAATCGGACGGGAAAACCACAGAAGGCAAATTGTTCCAGTCCTTCGATGTACGCGGTATAAACGACGAGGCGAAACGCTTAGTCCGGACCTATGTAAGTATGGACAAGCAGGTTACACAACAAGCATTAACTTGGTACATAGATTCTTTGCATAAAAATACTAGACACGATTTTTGTAATAGTTTGTTTCTTCGTTGTTAAACACCGACTTCCGAAATTAAAGTTAATTTGCACTCTTTTGGTGTTTTTTTTTTACATTAAAGTTGGTTGTATTTTTTTGTAAAAAGTTGTTTTTCTCCCCTTCTTCCTTCAGTCAGTCACCGAGTGCATGTATAAACAAAGCAATTTTACTTGTTACGACAGTTCTGCTATAATCTTTTGAAGAGTTCCGTTCTATATCTTCAAAGTTAATCATCAGATCAAAACGATATTTATATGGGACCAATTCGGCAGTATAATCTTCCAAACAAAACAAAAATTTTCAAAATCGGTCCACAATTGACCGAAATATCGATGAACATAAATTTAAAAACGACAGTTCTGCTACGATTTTTGGGGAGTTCCGTTCTATATCTTCAAAGTTAATCATCAGATCAAAACGATATTTTTATGGGACCAATTCGGAAGTATAATCGTTCAATCAAAACCAAAAAAAGAATCGATTTCAGTCTACAATTGACCGAGATATCGGTGAACATACATAAAACAAAAAAAAAATACATACAGCCGAACATAGAAGCTCCTCCTTTTCGAAGTGGATTAAGTAATGTTGTATAGAAAAACTAAAACATTTGTATAATGATTATTTATACATTTGTCTAGTCTACACCTTCGTAAAACAGTGATGTTATGATCCACAAGAATGTGTGTTCCGGCAGTTTCATAACAATATTGTAATAATAAATTGATTAAACATAATACTTTGCATGAAATTCTTATTTCGTTATACTTATGTCACGTTATGGAAATCACTTTGTTTTGCATGCTTTCGCTTGTTAAAGCTATTCATAACCACACGCCTGTATAATACACTGCATATAAATAGAACCAAAATGGTCGATCTTCTATGTGCAGTAATATTTTTTCGGGTATCAATATCGTAGCGGGGGGCTCCGCGTAACATAGCAACGACGACCATTTTGGTCCTATAGGTAGTATACTTCGCGAACTATCAGGCAAAAAAGGCACGTATGATACGCAATATGAGTTGATAGGACAGAATAGAAGAAATAAACGAGTTCCGCCGACTCCAAATAACATAAACCAAAGGTAGGAAGATGATGATAATAAAGGCAGGGTCCAGAGGCGTAGCGTGGACTAGTTAAGACGTAGGCTCAGGCGTATCAGCGAGGCCTTTTTCTTTCATAAATTCGAAAACGAGACAGCAACTGTCCCTAGCCACTGTTCGACAACATCGTCGCTTACTATCAGGTAAATTAATCATTTGGATACCGTAATTAGAGACGCAATATAAAGCCTATAGGTGTGCGAACGCCGGCGTTCGCTTAGGGCTTGAGTATTAATAGTCAAACGCGAGCATATCAATCATAAGAAACCCTTGTTCTCGTACAGCCCTTGTTTTTGAGCAAGGCCCCTTTGGGTGAAAGCCCACTTCGTCAACTTCCAAGCTACGCTAAAGGCCCCATAAAAGGGCGAGTAAAACCGCGGTCTTATGGCTCGGTCGGTAAAGCTCGCCGGTGTATCAATGCAATACGAACGACCCTGGCTCGTGGCTCGTCGTGTTTGCTTCATTTTCTACTCGGCTCGTCATTCAAAACTGTTTTACTCGCTAGTCGATCAGCACCAACGAGCCGCGAGTAAAACCGACGTTCTATAAAACCGCGGTATTGGCTCGTACGTTGATCACTCGCTTTAGGGCAGGGTGTGACTTGCTCACTCAATAATTGAGCCCCTAAAACAGGACGCTAGGTCGTAGTGATGTAGCATGACAGCATTAAGTGTTTCATCACTAACCTCGCTGTGCTGTAATTCGGCCGATTCTAGCGTAGTCCAGGCAAAGGGAGCATACTCTAATGGAGCGCTGGTTCATCGCTTCCACGAGGACACTGCAAAGCTCGACCCATGACACCATAACCGCAACCTTTCGGTATTTTACAGGATGCCTTTTTGAGAATATGCGTAAGAATTGCAACTCTCAAAACGGAAAGAAAACATCATGAGGAAACCGGCATGTCTTAGAACCAAAAATTCGTACACCTGTGACGTGCACGGGCCCGTGTGGTGGATTATGACCCATTGCCTCTCCTAGAGAGGAGGCCTGAGCCCCAGTAGAGGGTGGTGAAGTGGGGGCTAAGGCAGGAATTTCGTGACTTGATTGATTCCACCGTCACCAAGCGAATTAGATCCTTGCATCGTTAACACCTCTAGGGCCCGGACTAAGAGTTTTGCCTCGTCGTTTATAACGCGAAGGTCGAAGGACTGGAACAATTTATCTGCTGCGGTTTAGATGTCTTTAAGTTTAAAACGAATAGCGTCAGCAACACCATCAACGATTGCATCACTGCTTACCATCGGGTGGGATCGCAGTCTTGATTTAAGAAACATGCATCATCGTGCACTCCTGGCGATCAGCACAATGGTAACACCCATGCATTTCTTCTCGCCAGATCCGAAGCAGGTACCTCCCGAAACACTCATATTCGGTAGGACACGTCAAATGGATTAAACTCACCCAGCTCGGACCATTCTTCAATCAATCATCAATTATTTCAGCCAGAAGACGTCCACTGTTAGACATAAGCCTTCCCAAGTGTCGCCATTGACAAGGTCCTGAGCGTCTTACATCCATCAGTTATCGCGACCCTCATCAGGTCATCGGTGCTTGTGAAGGCCTTCCAACACCACGTCTTGCGATACGTAGTCGCCACTCCAGAACCTTTCATCCCCATTGACCATCTGTTCTGTAAGCAACGTGCCCTGCCCACTGCCACTTAAGTTTGGTGATTATTCGGGATATATCGGTAGCCTTGGTTTTTCAGCGGATCACGCAAGGAAACAACAAAAGGACTTTATTTATGGGCGTGATTTCAAAAACTGGCACCCAGCGTATATAAAACTATTGACGGCACTGACTACATTTATCTTTAACGATAATCTAGAAGTGTCTAGAACATTAATTAAAAGTAAATTAATTACTTACATTTTCTCAATGTGATTGCGAAAATCCATCAAACCATTTAAGATAAAAGGTGTATCAAATAGACATACATGCGAAAAACATGTTACTCCTTCTAGCACAGTCGGGTAAAAAGCGCTGCTCTAGTATTCGCTAGATATCGAATCTATATCCTCGTGTTAAAGAAGCTGGCCGGCTAATCACTGGGTCATTATACATTTTACTACCAATAATTTCTAATTATATTTCTGAGCTTGTTTTTTTTTTAAATTTATTTATGGGAGTGGGTAGTTCTAAAACTGCCGTCATTTGAAAAATGCAATAGCGTTAGTTTTTTTTAAATAAGTAAAGAATAATAAATTGGATTATTATTATTGTTTTCCATCGGTATTTCTTTAAACATAGTTAAACATTTCACCGCTCAAGCAGTTGAGAAATTAAAACGCAAGTTAACTAACAAAACGCAAGCAAAACCGGTCGCATACCTAGTTTATAGTGGGTAAGTGCCTACGGGCACATAATCTTGTCACACAATAAGTACATACGCAAATTCTTAGTCATGCAGTACTCACCTCGGCGATGCGGCCAATATTTAATCGACAAACATTTAAAAATCCAAATTAGACGTTCACTTTTAATGTTTTATCAAATTTTCGTACACAAAATAACACTGAGAGACATGCACAATGAAATTTTGACAGATGTCAAACGCACCATAAGATAAATAGTTTTTTTTTTTAATTCGAATCGAGGCACGCGACTTCACCGTTCGGCTAAGTTGCCGGACTAAAGTCATGTCCACTTTCGAATCTTGCGCTGCATTGTGCCACAAACTTATTCAGTAACACAGAAAATACTTTCCCTACCTTATTTCTTTTGCACAACGCCTACAATCGCTTGAAAATTACGTTTCTTGACTGCAACGTTAAAATTGTATGGTTTAATAACAACTTTCAGTGCGTAATAGAAAATAGACTTTGTTTGGTGTCTTATTAAGTAGGTTTTTGATTGAATTGGTATGTAGGTAGTACATCCGTATAGGTTTTGTGGTACCATCATTAACACGGTTAAATTATGTGAACTAAGCTATGATATAAGAGACATAGATCTCCCTGAACATAGTCAGTACCTATACTAGCTTATTAGTGTGGCTTTGTACCCGTGGTTAATTAAAAAAAAAAAAACAAACTATGCATTTGTAGGGACCTGAAAAGGATAAAACGAAACCCTAATAAAAATTAAAAACAAATACTTAGGTTTGCCAGTCCTATGAAGCTGTGAAAAAATCAAACTTAACAAAGACCTGTTGAATACCGTAATTAGAGACCAAATAGACAGACAATAGGTGTGCGGACGCCGGCGTCCTCTTGGGAAATAATGAATTAATGAAAAGAAAGGATACACCCTTTTACGGCGGTTACGTTGCAAAAAATGTACATTTTGACACTGGAGTTACTCTCAAGGAAATCACAATTCATAAGGTCCCTTTGACCCAGAATCCTGAAATTTGGCATGAAGCAAGGTCTTATAGGCCAAGTATAGGAATAAATCTGAAAACAGTAAATTTTTGTGTCATCATCATCATCATCAGCCTTATAATGTTCCCACTGCTAGGACTCAGGCCTCCTCTCTAGGAGAGGGAATGGGCCGTAATCCACCACGCGGGCCCAGTGCGGTAATTTTTTGTTACTTACGTCACAATTTTTTATTTTTTGAGACTTCATTCGAGAATTGAACATAGGAATGTCTGAACGGAACTCTCATTGAGCGAGTCTGACTCACGTTTGCCCAGTTTTTTCCGGTATACGTACATAATTCGGAACCGGGCGAGTACCAATGTAATTTTATCAATTCGCATGTACCTATTAGTCTATATTCTATATTTATTTAGGACATTACTGACACCCCGTGCCTCGAAAAGCACGTGACGCCGTTGGTCCCGGGTTGTCATTCGCAGATCTTTGCCAGTCGTTACAGATAGTCAGACGCCAGAAAGTCTGACCATCAATCTAGTAAACCGTAGAGGCCCAGCTTGCTAGCAGGCAGGCAGGGTCGAAGCCTACTGGGGCCAAGGGTCGGCTTCTGAAAAGTAGGATCCACGGATATGAAAGGCAACGAAGGAACGGGGTAGGTTTTTAGTCAGTAAGAGTCTGACACTATCTCCCGCTCCGCCCAAGGGTGGGGGATGTCATTGGATGGTTTTACCTACCAAAATGAGAAAAAAAACGTCAATCTAGTTATTGTGCTCCATGGATTGATCCCACGATCTGCATCGGTTCTAAATCGGAGCTGTTAACACTGGGGCCACCATTGCTCTACACAAAATTAGCATAGCATAGCATCAGCTTTATAATATTCCCACTGCCGGACTCAGGCCTCCTCTCTAGGACAGGGAATGGGTCGTAATTCACCACACGGGCCCAGTGCTGGTAAGCGGATGTCACAAATATTCGAATTTTTGGTTCTAGGACATGCCGGTTTCCTCACGATGTTTTCTTTCACCGTTTTGTGAGCGTGATGAAATGAATTACACAAAGTAATGCGCCTGGCTGGGTTTGAACCCGCGACCTGTAATTCGTAAGTCGGGGCCGTTATCACTCGACAAGCACTGCTAAAAATTAAAAATAATCTAAAATATGGCGTCGAAAATCTCCTTCGTATCGCTCTCGACTCGTATTGACAACTTGGCTGGCGTCGTAGTTAAGGCGTATAGTCCATTGCACACCTAGGCGGAGTTAAATTCATACAAACACTTTAAACCTTTAAATACATTTTCTTTGCGAAATATTGATTGATTTTCATTTGCTAAGTACCATCAAAGACACTCACGCCTGACCACTGCTAAGTTCATTTTTGCTTGCACTCGAAATGAAAACTTCAAAGCCGCCGTTTGACGCCGGCCACAGGATTCAAGCGATTTTTTTTTTCAATACACCTACTCGAAAATCCGCTTTTATCCCACCGCTTCCAGCCATGCAATGGACTGTTTCCCGCACTAGTGCGGAAAAAAGTGCGAGCTCGCCCCCACCACAATTTGATTGTAATAAAATAGGTTTTCGTATCAGGCTGGGCGCATGTCGTCCCCCACGAGCACGTGTATTGAAAAACGTCGTCTGATACAAGTGCAGTACCTCTACCATGACTTTTAAGCAATAGTATTCGTCGCTACTCGATATCGACGCCGTAAATATTTTGTATGGCAAATTTTGCAGCGCCTCTAGCGGTCACATGCAGAACCAAAATTTGCCATACAAAATATTTACGGCGTCGATATCGAGTAGCGACGAATACTATTGTTTAAAACTCATGATAGAGGTACTGAATGCTTCACTTGCATAAAAATATAGTACTTACCAAGTGATCATGCAGAAATGGACCGCGATAGTAGGTACTCGTACATTCTGAAGAACACTCAACCAGCACTGTTTTTCTATATAGGTATTTCTATGAATATGTATTGGTCAAATCACACGTGGACCTTGCAGATTTGTCTGATATTCGCTTTTGAAGAAAGAACCATGCAGATTTATTTATTTATTTAAAACTTCTTGCACAAGTAAAATAAAACTGTACAAAGGAGGACTTAATGCCATAGGCATTTTCTACCAGTCGACCTTAGGGTGGTGCAGAAACATAATGTTAAACAAAACAAATAGAAAACTAATACAGTAATAAATACAAACATACAAACATACATATAAATAACGAAAATTACTCTGAGAAACCAATCCAATAAATCACCCATAACCACTCATAACCTGTCCAGTCAGCGCAAGCATTTGTCAGTATTCGCAAAGCTCAACTCAGGACAACTAAGGAGCTCAACGATAATGTTGTACACGAATCTCTATTAAACATAATTTGCCTACAGATCTTGCGTGAACACTACCAGACGGCCGGACCGTGAGCTACCCATCGCTCGCCATCCGCAAGCCTACGCCTACCGTGGCTGGAAATCAGGGTTGGGATTCCGGCGGCTGGGGCGTGAGGAAGGCCATTCCCTCACGCGTGCTGCCGCCTTTCGCTAGCATTACTGCTTCGCAGGAGGCGACCGCCTGCAGTAATGTAAAATTATTTTTATTCAAACAAAAAATAGTTACTTAATTGTATCTCAATAAATAATATTATTAAACTAGTTAACAGATGGCATCATTTATGTTTAACAAATACATACATAGACACTATGTTTTTTTTTTATTCGTTGTGTTTTTGGGATGGCAAATTGTGTCCTCCTTCAAGCCAGGGTCTACCAGTATTGCCATCCAAATCCCTTCAGCTATGAAATCTTGATTAACATTTCTTTCAAACTATGCTGCGGGGTCTAAGGCCCAACGCTGCGGTAGGCGTAAGAAAACGCAGCGCTGCCTTAGCGACGAACACCCAAATAGGATACATTGGATTGTCAACCTAATGTACCTATACATTGGATTGGTAATTCAATATTTATCCTTTTTGGATGTACGTCCAGTCCACCCCAAGGTTGTCTGGTAGATATCGTTGTTAGCGATAAGACCGCCATTGTATCCATAGATTTAAGTTTTTTTAAAAGTTTTTGTTACTATTTTGGTATACAATGAAGTTTATTCTATTCTATAATGAGTCCACATTTTAAATCGATTAAAAAGAAATTTATTTATTTATTTTACACTTCTCCCACATTATGTACACAGGCGGACTTAATGCCTTAGGCATTTTCTACCAGTCAACCTTTGGGTGATGCAGAGAAAATAGAGGCAGGTGCAATAAAAGACAAAAGAAAAGAGAGATCAATGAATTATAAACAAAATGCAACAATATAATAGATACTCAAATACAATAATATAATATATACCGAATTTAATAAACTAAATACATACATACTCAAAATTGTCCAAATCGACAAAGAGAGAAACACTAACGTAGTGATGATACTACTGCCAACTTCTTACGAATATGCTCGCGAACCTCAATAAATATAAAATTGATTCTTCGATTAATCGATTTCAGATCACCATCCCGACCCAAAACAGTAATTCCTCTGTTATATTATGTTCGCAGAGGCGCGCACAATTTATTTTTTTATTTTTATCTTTCATGAGGAGAGTACAAACCAGCTCCAACATCGTACTAGCGATGATTGCTGCTAGACTGGATTATTCTTTTTACACGGAATAGTTTTTATTTTATTTCATTTCATTTTAAATTATTTAATTTCATTTTTTTTTAATTTAATTTCAGTTTATTTAATTTCATTTTAATTTGCTTTTGATTTAATTACATTGTAATTATTAAATCTTAAAGTTTTAATAAATAAATCTTCTTGACTTTATAGCATTGTAATTGTAGTTGACGCATTAAGTTTTCTTAATTCACACTAATATTACAATGGTGAAAGTTTCATATATATATATGTGTTTGTGCGTTACTCCTTCACGCACAAACCGCTGAACAGTTCGGGATGAATATTGCCACACGGGTAGACTATTTCCCGGAGTAGCACTTTGGATACTTTTTATTCTGGGATAATGTTCCCTTCGAAACCAGTCATCAACATTTCAACTACCCTCATCACCAACTTTTTCAATTTTAATCTTATGAACTTTCATTTTATGCGTATTCAATTTAGCTTTCTGCTGATACTTCTTATCACAAATTTCACAATCAAAAGTCCTACCAAAATGTTTTTGAGCCTTATGCCTATTTAACGCACTATTATCAGCATAAGTCCTACCACAAATTTCGCAGGCACACCTCTTGTTATGACAGTTCATATGTAGGACAATATTTTTAAAACTATGCTTGCAAATATCACATTTTGTCTTGCCAACATTGATATCGGCGTTAGGATTATGTTTGCGGAAGACATGGCGGTTCAAAACCGACTTTTGAGAGAATTTCAACTCACAATGATCGCAAGGAAACCTTTTGATTCCCTTATGATAATCCATATGACGGTTCAAGGAGTATTTACCTATAACAATCTTACCACAAATCGAACATGAAAGCCATGGTTGCTCTTTTTCGTGAGACCTTTTCATATGCTCCCTCCTCATAGCCGCATCATCAAAAACCTTAGAACAAAATTTACACATGAATTTATGGTCATGTCTTAGTCTATGGATCTGCATTGTCTTCTCACAAGCTAGTCTATGGTTGCAAATGTCACATTTATAAACTGTCACTTCGCCGTTATGCGTTTTTAAATGGTCTCTCAAATGTCTTTTGTTTGTGTATGTTTTTCCGCAGTTTTTGCAATGGAATGGCCTTAATTTTAAATGGACTGATTGTATGTGAGCGTTTAAATTAGATTTATCGTTGAAACCTTTGCCGCAATGATCACATAGTATTTTTTTATTCGTACCTTCGTGTACCCATAAATGCCGAATCAATGTTTGTTTATACTTAAAATCTTTTTGGCATAAATCACATCGGTATATTTTCTCTCTTGTATGACAATTCAAATGATCTTTGTAAGCATTTTTGTAAGCGAATTTCTTTGGACAAAATTTACATTGAATTTCTTTTCCTGTGTGCAGCTTTTGATGGTTTTTGAAACCTGCGAGAGTTTTTAATTGTTTTGAACAGTATTCACATTTGAATAAGGTTGAATGTTCCTTGTACAGGTGTTGGTTTATGTCCTTGTTCGTTTGGTAGAGTCCTCCGCATTCTTTACATGAATATTGAGTGCCTGTTTCAGTGTCCACTTCTATTATTAATGTACGGTCGAGATTTATTCGGTTTTTACCTGAAAAGGATAACAAAATTAGATAACATGACAAAACTTCTAGTATTCTAAGCCATTCAAGCAAATATGAACTTAGTATCAATAAAATTTTGATTGATTTCAGAATGGCTAACTTAACCAATTCAATGACCTTGTAGGTAGTTGTCGGTCGTTGCGTACTAACTACCTACAGGTCATTGGACTTACCCAGCTGAAGTTTACTTAAAAAAAAAAATTCGTATAATATAAGATTATTAAGTCAAATTTTAGAAACTGTTTTTCTAAAATTTGACTTAATAATCTTATATTATACGAATTTTTTTTACTTTATTTTTTTATTTTATCTTTACAAGTCGAGTGTTTCATGTACCAGATCAACCCTCCACGGGATTAAAACGTTCAAATTTAACGGTGTATGTCTAAATTAAAAAAAAAAAACAAATTAAAATCTTACGTTTTTCTCCCTTCTTTGTAAATCCCTGCTTAGCTATGATTTTTTTTCTAACTCTTATTTTTTTCTTTGGTTCTTCCGAATTTTTGTTCGTTTCTTCTACATTTATATTATTTTCAAGATTTTTTTTCTGAATATGCACTTGGCTTTCTGAAAAAAAAGTACATACTTATACACTACAACAAAAAAGTAACACCACTTATATAGAAACATAAACTTAAATCTACGGATACAAAGGCGGTCTTATCGCGAATAGTCACCGCGGTATTTACCCGACTGCGCCAGAAGGAGGGTTATGTTTTTCGAGAGTATGTATGTATGTATGTATGTATGTATAATTGTTTGGCACGCTCTGCAGCCTGAACAGCTCGATGGATTTTAGCTTGAGAAGTGTTGTTAGATTCGTATTTACTGTGAGAGTGACACTGGGTATATCAAAATAAAAAAAAACAAAATGTCGGATTTTTGGCGCCAAATTCAAATATTTGGCACGCTCTGTGGCCTGAACGGCTCGATGGATTTTAGTTTGCGAGGTGTCGTTAGATTTGTAATTAAGTACTGTGAAAGTGATATCGTAAAAAAATAAAACTAAAAAAGTAAAAAATAAAAGATGGTAATTTAAAAAACTAAAAAACCCGACTGCTTTTCTGAGTATTCATGAAAAAGCCCTAAAACAAGAAAGTCGTTGTAGCAGTCGGGACCCATTCTAGAAAGTCAGCCGTCTAGTCAGTAGATCTATGATGTAATGGGTCCCGACTGCTACGACTTTCTTGTTTTAGGGCTTTTTCATGAATACTCAGAAAAGCAGTCGGGTTTTTTAGTTTTTTAAATTACCATCTTTTATTATCAGATAACCTTGGGAAAGGTTCTAAGAATTTAAAATAATAAAGGGGATAGTATTTGGAATTAGATAATAATTGGAAGTCTGCGGTGTATTGCTAACAAATTAATCAAACACTATATAAATTTTATATAAATAAAAATAATGAAAAGATATTTGCTATTTGTTTTGTAGTTTATGATAATACACCATTAGAATTTTGGTCCTTATAATCCCGTGGAGGGTCGATTCGGTACATGAAACACTATCGAATTTGTAAAGAAAAAATTATAAAATAAAGTACTTTTTTTCTACAACAAAATATATGACCTTGTAGGTAGTTGTCGGTCCTTGCGTAGTAACTACCTACAGTTCATTGGCCTCGCTCAGCTGACGTTTACTTGAAGAAATAAATTTCGTTTATGCGTAAATTAACTCGAGTTTAAAAAAAGTACTTTATTTTTTTAATTTTCTCTTCACAAATCGATAGTGTGTTGTACCGAATCGACCCTTCGCGGGATTAAAACGACTTTAACGGAGTATAATGTTAGGGTGCCTTCAGATACAGCCGCATTGCACCGCGCTGCTTTATTTCATATAAATTCTAGCTTTTGCCCGCGGCTTCGCTAGCGCTCTATCCTACTCTACCGTACTCTACACTACTCTACCTTATACAAACGCGCCCATTGTATGTATGTGTTTTATTTTTATGTGTAATGGTGTACAATCATGGAAATAATAAATACTAATCTGGTTGGGTTTGAACCCGCGACCTACAACTCGTAAGTCGGGGCCATTACCACTCGGCCACCACTGCTCTCAATATCCGACTCGCGAGGTCGCTCGCGGGTTCAAACCCAATCAGGCGCATTATTTTGTGTAATTTATTTCATCACCACTCTGCTCCGCTCTCAAAACGGTGAAGGAAAACATCGTGAGGAAACCGGCATGTCTTATAACGTAAAATTCGAAGACATGTGACAGCCACCAACCCGCACTGGGCCCGCGTGGTGGATTACGGCCCATTCCCTGTCCTAGAGAGGAGGCCTGAGTCCCAGCAGTGGGAACATTATAAGACTGATGCTATGCTAAATACTAATCTAACTACAAAACAAATATCTTCAAGGCTATAAGGGCAGCCTTTTAACCAGCCACGTCGGATATATTCGACAAACACACTCGCCTTTATTCCGCCAGGGTCGCACATCCACGACCAAATACTCCATCTCGTCAGCTTTTCTGTCACCTACGGGGATTGAAGAGCTAAACAAGATGGAGTACCAAGTCGCTAACACACGACCCTGGCGAATAGGACACGAAAACACTCGTCGGACAAACCAACGTTTAGTTATATTTAGATGAAAATTGCAAACCTTTTTTAACTTTTTCTTCAACAGGATGTCTGATATCAACTTCTATATTGTATTCTGAAAAAGAGAAGACGAAATCAGATTTCAAAAATACACCGTTAAATTTTCGATTTGTAAAGATAAAATTAAAAAATAAAATACTTTTTTTTCTAAAACTCGAATTAATATACGCATGTACGAAATTAATTTCGTTGGGTAAACAACAGCTGAGCGAGTCCAATGACCTGTAGGAAGTTGTCGTCGCTGCGTACTAAGTACTTTTAGCTTAAATCTAGTTTTAGAAAAAAAAGTACAATAGTGTTTCATGTACCAGATCGATCCTCCACGGGATTAAAGCGATGCGCGCACTGGTGACTTTTGTCACCGTGACTTTTTTGTCACCCTTATCAAGTCCATGGATATGTATGGAGGTGCGCGCACGTTACGACGTGACAACTGGGTGACATTTTTGTTCGCTGACCATGGAGCGGACAAGCCCGTGACATTTTTGTCACCGCGCTGCAATCAGTGGCGTAGCATGGGGCGGTGGGGGGCATGGCCCCAGGCGCCATACGAAAGGGGGCGGCAGGAAGCGCTAATTTAATAATTTGGAAAATGTAAAAATATGAGTATTTATTTATTTATTTATATATACTTTATTGTACACCAAGATAAAAAGATTATACAATTTTGAGACTTAAATTAAAACATACAATGGGCGGCCTTATCGCTGCAAACTCTTCCTGGCAACCTGGGATGGAAAGAGATTGTATGGACATAAAGTGGGGTTGCACTTGGTGCGTAACTTAACAAGTTAAACAAAAAGGCGAAAAAACAAAGTACATCATCATCATCATCAAACTAAATAGATACATAAATACATACATACTAAAATATAGGCAAGAAACAAGTGACGACTACAATTGATACAGATAGAAACGAAACATAACTACAAAGACAAGTAATATTCCTTCACAAGCGTTTTGAAAATATGAAGTGATTGCGCGCGTTTAATTGAGACAGACAATGCATTCTACAGACGAGAAGCTTGGACAGCAAAGGATTTATCTAAAAACGTAGTGGAATGCATCGGCACTTTGAGCCGATTTTGAGAAGCAGTGGTATATCTTGACTTTCAATAAGTGGTACTAATTACTGATTACGTCTATTAAACCAAATGTTTAATCGATTAATAACAAAAAACAAAGGGCGGCCCCATGCAGCGAAAACCCACGCTACGCCACTGCGACAAATGACGCTTCGATTTAGAGTTGTGACTGATATATTAGTATTCGCTAAGATATTAGTGATATTCAATGGATTCATGTATTACTTAGTAATCCGACTAAATCTGATATGCTAATATTTAATATTCACATAATTATGTCAGGGCCATTCAACACAGGTCGAATAATATTAAATATAATGAAAAAATATTTTGTGAATATAATATCACTCGGGATTCATTCGATTACCGCGGATCATATTCACTCAGTAATATGGCAACAAATGTACGAATGAAAATAAATGTATCACTCATAGGCATTAACATTAATATCTACGTAGCAATATCAAATAGTACCTAAATACTATCTCAAAAATAATATCGGTTTATTGAATACAAATACAGCAGTAATATCTATGTATTCCATCATACTCAGATATCACTAATACTCAAATATTAGTTTTAATATTACGATATTACTAGACGAATATATTCATATTAGCTAATACTGACAAATATCGGTCCCATCTTTACTTAAATTTTAAGAAAGTTTCGTCACTGTCGCTCGTCGTGCGCGCACTCCACCTTGGATACGTGACGTGACAGTGACAAACACATAAAAGTCACCGTGACTAAAGTCACCGGTGCGCGCATCGCTTAAAACGATCAAAATTTAGTCGTGTATTCTGTCAGTGATGTCAATTACTCTCGCTTACAAATTACGTGTTCTATTGACTTATCTTTAAATAGTCCTTAACAGTATAACATCTTTTACTGCAGACTATTGTGAGGCACTGAACTCACGAAGCTTTATTCTCCCGCGGCTGTCGCGGCCGAGCAAACGGCTACTTTATTTCAAAACTCACGAGGCGGTAGATTCGCCGCCGCCGCCGCCGTGACGGCTACGATATTCGACCGCAAACCGCCGAGACGACGACAGGCGACCGCGGCCGTAAACCATATTTGCATTCTACAAAAGCTGCGGGACCGAAACCATGGCGGCAGCGGGAGAAAATTGCTTCGTGAGTTCTCTCCCTAACAATATTTGTAACTATCTTCTGCGAGCGGATTCGCCCACGTAGTGTGCCTGAAGTCGGAAAACTAAGAAATCACATGAATTTTAGTTATTTGTTGTCATATGATAGAAGTCGCTACAATATTAAACACTTACCATAATCTACATCACCATCGTCATAATTTTCTTCCGACTTTATGTCATCACACGTAACAACAAATTGTTCATCTGGAATATAAATCAAGATTGTATACGTCATTAAAATTCGATATTAAAATAGCGCGTATTTTTTTTTTTATACAAATATAGGGTGACTGGTAATTAGTGAAAGATACTATGGGACCAAACCTGAAATCACGAAAAAAAATCAGTCAAATTCAGTACATTTTGACCAGTTAGGCAATCACAAATGTACTGACCAGTAGGTTTTTTTTCGCGATTTCAGGTTTGGTCCCATAGTAAAAGTTGTTTGTTATCATTATTAAAATCACGTGTTTAAGTATCGTTCACTAATTTATCAGTCACCTTATATAAACTTACTTTTACAATAAATTTGAAACTTTTGTTCACACATGAGCACTTGTCTTTTAAAATCGGTAGCATCTCTCAGCTTGAAGATACACTCATCACATATTGTGTAACTTGCTTCTAGTGGTGGGGTAGAAATCTGAAACATTTTTGTAATAAGATTAAGGTTTTTATATGGGTAGCCAGCTTATTGCTATTTTACAGGATGCATTTTGGAGATTGTGCGCGGGAATTGCATGACTTGATTCCGCCATTACCTTTCTATCGGACAAACTTACGTTGTTGAAACCTCTATGATCCAAATTAAGTGCTTGATTACGGAGACGCGGCGCGTTGGTCGTTTTTCGTACATTGTATCGCACGCGTAAACGCAAACATATGGCAGTATACGACGACTGCCCAACGCGCCGCGTCTCCGTAAACAAGCCCTAAGCGTTTCGCCTCGTCATTTATATTACACACATCGAAGAACTGGAACAATATTTGTCTGTTGCGGTCTTCCTGTCCAATTACAGTTTAGATGTCTTCAAGGCTAGAGTGAATAGGCTCTTAATAAATTAGTGCGCCTCACCATCAATAATTGCAACACACACACAATTTACCATCAGTTGGTACCAGTCAAGCACTAGTTAATGTCAAATAAAAAAAAAATGGTACTAATTTTATGATCTTTTTCTTTGGGCCCAATAGGTAGCTAGGTTAACTGCATCATTGGTGGCACTAATTAAATCCGGCAAAGTACAGGTTTATGGAGACTGGAGGCACTCAAACGTGTTGCTCATGTTTTGAACAGAGGCACCACACTCATATGGAGTATCTGATGGGTCTATACAACCCTATTTTGCCAAGTAGTGTTTGCAGTGGCCTACCTGGATGCGCATTAATCTGTCCTAGCTCAGAGGACACCGGTGTCCTCTCACATCCACGCCACTATAGGCCTTAATTCCGATGTTTAGAGTCTACTTTTGTATGAACAAGTTGGGTAGTTGTGGATCGACGTGTTAAGTGCTTTCCATATAGACCATTGCAATTCACGTCCAGACAGGACATGTTCTTGGGGTTTCAAGAAGTTGGGTGTATTAGGTGAATTTCTCACCAAAGCTGTAGATGGTTGGTCAAGGATGGCCTGTGTGCCGAAAGTTCTTCTGGCTTTAGAGTCTACTTGAGGCAATTTTTTCATCAGTTTATAAAATGTTACATCTGCATGATACTGCACAGTGGTGCTATTCACTAAGAAAATGCAGCGCTGCCTCAACAACGTACACCTAAATATTACAGGATACATTGGATTGTCAACCTAATCTACCTATACTTGGATTGTTAATTCAATGTAACCTATTTAGATGTTCGTCGTAGTGGCAGCGCTGTGTTTCTTAGAGAATAGCACCACAGATCTATACCAGAAATACTTGAAATGTCAGACAAACACCGTAGTTTCATACTAGGCAGCAGGCCAAGGACGGTATCAACATTGTGAGCAAGATAGGGACAAATAAAAAAACCTGGCACCTTTAATGAAAAATCTGAATGACGAACGTTTTTTATTCAAAAACTTTTAGAGTTTAAAAATAAACTCGTATTTCCTGGAACTAGTTTTGTAAAATATTCAAGTGAGTGACGGAATTAGCAAGCGCGAACAGAGCGTTCAGACGTTATCCCTCTTGTTTCGCGTTACCTTTTTTCAAACATTGCGTTGGGTGAAATAACAAGTTTTTTTACCATGCTGACGTTGAGTACAGGCAGACGGATAGGGAAGGGCCCTCTTAAACTTTAGTTACTAGTCAAAAACAAGTGAATACTTACCGAAATCCCCAAAGTTTCTTGCAACATATTTTCGTAAATTTCGACGTCATTTTTACCTTGATACGACAAGTTTAGGCTTTTGAAATGACCATCGGCGTGACAACAGCGACATAGTGTACTTAAATTCCATATTTCAGACATTATTTAGTGATTATTAGTGGAGATTTTCGATATTCTTTATTTTTACAAAATTTCTAGTAAACAATTTGACATCTGACTCTGAGAAATGACATTGACACTTTGACAGCTTAGGGATGGGTCGTGTATTTGTATACATAAGGCTTGACACTATAGTCGATTGTAAAATCGACTATTTATAAAAAAATAAAATAGAGGGAATGTCCGAGTCCCAGAGGGAAAATTATAAAGCTGTATTTTGCCTATTAAGCTATTATGGCTTTAAGCTATACTTAATTCATACTAACTAGTCTAAGCACAAAAAAATGTACCCACTAAGGTAAAACTCGGCTTTTGAAAAAAATTACCTCGTACGTGAGTAGTTTGAGCTAAGCACCGCGCCGTGCCTTTTGGAAGTGATCAGCGGTGACTTCTGCTGGTTCTAGCTATGTTACGGAGCGAGAGGGTATAGGTGGTTAAAACCGTGCTGCGGAGACCACTCTTACCCCTCCGGACGTTGTAACTGTAAGTCGCAGGGCAATTCCCGATCACTGTAGGCACAGGCGACGACGAAAGCAATGGGTAGCGCGCTGTTCCGTAAGGGCCAAGCCCAGCAGGTATAAGAAAGCCACTTTCGTAGAATCATAATATGAATCTTTTTTTTATACGGCAAAAGGTATAATTACAAGGAATATGATTTTGATATGCAGTGAATTGAGTGTAATTTGTGCAACCATTTTACGAACATTAGAATTGCTTATGATCTGCTAGGAATTCGGAATATGATTTGCTCTAGATGAATTGCTCATGTGACGTTTTTAGGCCCGCAGGTCGAAGGTACATTGCGTTACACGTGCGCCTCAAAGAGATCTCAACTAGATTATTGGTGATGTGATTCCTGACCCGACGAGCTTTTACTATGGTATAAAATAGTTATTTTGTGTTTTATTGGGCCACTTATCCTAGGAATTTGTGCCTTGTACTTTTTGAGTAATAAGAGTACGATTGTGGTCGGGCTGGGGATCACGGTTCCTGAAACGACCACAAACAGTTCTAATAAAATATCAATAGTGGGAAGTTACTGATTATGCCAAATATATGTGTCAAATCGTGCCTATGGCACACGAAATTCTTTTGCTATTCATATCACAATTATATCTTGATTCGGATAAAACTGAATAAACAAGAAATAAAGTGTGTCAATCACACGCTATGCAATTTTACTACGACTTTTTAAGGCAGTTTTATTAAGTGAAATTATGCTATATATACTAAAAGCAGTTTATTTTATTTTACTGAATCTGTTCACGACTTCGTACGCGTATACAAGTATTTATATTTAAAAAAATACAAGCACTATGTTTTGTAGCATTATATTAGTGTGTTAAGCTTGTTTAAAAAACCGGTCAAATGCGAGTCGGTGTGAGTTTTTATATTTTGTTTTATGTAAAAATTCAATATTTTTTTTTTATATTATTATTATAGCTAGCCCGTACTGTTCCACTGCTGAGCAAAGGCCTCCCTCCATTCTTTCCAATGATCACGGTTACTCGTTTTCTCGTTCAAATTATTAAGGAAGACCTCCAGGTCGTCCTACCATCTCCTTCGTGGTCTGTAATTGAAATTTTTGTAAATTGTGATGACGTTAGTTTAGATTTTGGCCAATCGCCAATTGATTGAAGAATATTCGTTAGTTAAAAATGTGTCAAAAATAAAATACGATACTTAAAACTTGTTTTAATACATTGATCTATTCGCAAAAGCGATGTACATTCTGCTATGGACTTTGTATTATAATGTAGTATTTAGTGGCATTTAATTTGAAGACATACCTAATTATTAAAAAGAATATTTTATAATAACAACAATAATCATAATATTTACATAACACTCGATTCAAACATTAACATTTCTAAAAATCGATTAAATTTTAGTCGATTTTTAAAACTAATCAATAAAACTATTTTACAATACAAGTTCCCCGATTTAACTACATCAGAAATTATAGATAAAAATAAGTGAACAACAAACTTGTTAAATATTACTTTAAAAAAATCGAGAAAAACTATAATACACCACTAAACACGACAGTTTGAAGATCTTTGTTTTGGTGTTATACGCGAAACGACATTAATTCCAACTGCTTTCTTACTAACTAGAGACAAAAATTATTTTTCTAGCGTTTATTTATTCTATTTTTCATAAATAAAGGCATAGTGGAGTGTGCTCGCAACTCATTTTACACCTTTCGAAAACAATCGCCCCTTGCTGCCCAGAGCTGTCAGATTTTCTTATTTAATAATGGCAACATCGACATAAACCGTAATGACTGTAAATTCTCCATATTTAAAAATTGCCAGCACACTCAATACTTAAATTATTGTACTTATATTTCGAGAATATAATTTTATTATTGTTTGTAAAATATTTATTGACATATACACAAATTATTATTTACAGTTAGTTTTGGCAGTAATTTATATAACTTAAAAAGGTTGCGGCTTGAGATTTATGTAGCCAAACGCCGCCTACTAATCAAAAAATCCCAGAAACTACAACACCTAAAAACTTAAAATTTGGCAGGTAAGTTCCTTATAGGGTGTAGACATCCGCTAAGAACGGATTTTACGATACACCACCCCTAAAGGGGGGGGTTACTGGGGTCAAAGGGTATGTGAAAATGGCACCCGGGGCCCTGGGACCAAGGCGAAGAATGGAACGGGGTAGGTTTTTAGTCAGTAAGAGTCTGACACTACTTCCCGCTCCACCCAAGGGCGGGATTTGTCATTGGATGATTTTACCTACCGAAAAAAAAAAAAAAAACCCTAAAGGGGTAAAACGGGGTTTGGGAATTTGTATGGAGAAACCGACTTCACGCGGGCAAAGCCACTAGCAGAAGCTAATATATTATATACGCGATAGTTCCTATACTATTATTTTTTATTAGATGAAGTAAAGTGACAGCTATAACAATGGTTGTTTGACAGTTGGGCATTGTTATTTGACAGTGGACAATCCACTGCTGTCACTTTACTTCATCTAATAAAAAATCATAGTATATGTATGGACGCATGGTTTCATACATCAAAATATTAAAAACAGAATAAAATAAATATTTAATTCGGGCTACCCTTTGAATACCGTAATTAGAGACACAATAGAAAGACAATAGGTGTGCTGAAACCGGTGTCCGCTTGGGGCTTAAGTAATAAATATTTAAGTCAGGCTCCCATGTAACAAACATGATTTTCTTGCCATCTTTGTCTACGGACGGTTCAGAACCCTTCGTTCGCGTACGACTCGTATTTTTTTTTTGTTTGCTATGTATACGTCAAAACGCAACCTTTAAAATGTACACATTTTACCTAAAACATCAAGATAATATCGCACTCTTAAAACAAAAGTGGCACTATACAAAAAAGGTTATTTATCAGCAATCATAAAGTTTTCAATGCACTTATTTACTCGATAAGATGTCGCGAATCAATTACTGAAGAATAACAACTATTGGAACCTAAGACTTTGACAATTAGATTATAAACGGGTTGTGTTAGTTAGATTATTAAGTTAAAGGTTTACTTAAAAATGACAATTAAAAACACAAGTTTAGTATACTGCCATCTATGTTTTAAAGGTGCGTTATGTTGGACATCAATTTCAGAGGTAGGTACCATTTCATAACTTTAATTGTACAAGTTATTGGGTTCCAAATAAATGCATAATAACGCATAATGTGAATTATTTATCTTGATAAAATATCGTCATTGTACATTAGAAATTACATTTTTGTTTTTGGGATTTTATAACCTGGTAACTGAGACATTTGGGTCAAATCTTTATTTTCATTGAATAGTTACATTTTTTACCATTAGAATACGGATTTAAGGGGCCATTCAAGTATTACGGAAGCACTACAGGGGGGGTGGGGGGTCTTTGCTTATTTTTGATGACATAGGGTATGAGGGGGTCTGGATAGTGAGTACGTCAGCAGTTTTTTTTTTTTAATATAGGAATCACATGAAAATAAGTAGGTAGATACGTAATGCAAATGCAATGCATTGTGAGCAATGTTTACGTAAGCATGGGAGGGTTAGATCTTTGCTTATTTTTGCGGACGAAGGAGAAGGAGAGGAGGGAGGGGTTTAATATTTGCGAAAAATCTGCTTACGTAATACTTGAACGGCCCCTAACACATTCCAATATTTTTTATAGTTTTTGACAGCAAATATATCGAGTCAACCTTCTCGCCAAACTTTGTTGAGCTACTCAACACTACAAGACAATTCTCAGCTCCATGTTACCGAGATCGCGCCTGTTTCAATGATCCCACATATTGTCCAGTTGCGCAGACACTTGAGATACAAAACTATACCAATTTTACATCACAATATAAACTAGGAAATCAAATTGCAGATAATTGAAACAGTCACTGAACTCCACTCGAAATACTCCCGCCAAAAACTAAATTTTTGAAAAACCATTAATTCTATCATTCCTACTAATGTTACAAATCGATGCCACAGGTATGTAACACAAGTCAGTAATCGTAAAAAAATGTTTTTAGATTATCGACTTATTGTCCGGACAATAGAGTCGGTAATCAAAAAACAAATGTTTGATTGCCCGGGGGCGTTGAAATGTACGTCTGTTATTCAATCGGATCTCAACTGTTAGTGCTTGTTTACGAAGACGCGACGCGTTGGGCAGTCGTCATACATTGTCATAATTGTTTGTGTTTGCGCGTGCGATGACGCGGCCCGCTGCTGCAATGTACGACGAACGCCAAACGCGCCGCGTCTCAGTAAACTAGCACTTAGGGCGTTTTTAATATTATGCAGATTTCACCACGCATGGATTTGCTCCGCATGAAGATTTCAAAACGCAAAAAACGCGTCCCGCGTGCGTATTATGCGCATTAATATAAATACTTGTATGAAACATTGGAAAGTTACGTTACGCGCTAACATTTCAATCAGAAAACCTGGACTCGAAACTCACACATCTACACTACCTGTAGTCACTGATAGACAAGGTTAGAGATAAGAGACGTTTTATGATTTCCCCATCCAAAAATAGTACATTCTGATACAAGTGGAGAAAGTTTGTCATGCAACCGAGCCACAGGCAAGGGTGGTGTGGAGTCGAGTGCTGCAGTGCCAAAATTTCCACGTGTATCATACGACGTTTTTCAATACACTTACGAAGAAAACTAGTGGAGGCTTCACGGCGCCCTAATTAGTGGCGGGGGCGAGTTAGCGCACTTTTCCGCACTAGTGCGGAAAAAAGTAAATTGCGCGTCTAAAAAGCGGTAGGGATAAGTGTATTGAAAAATCATTTTTTTTTTGGGTAGTATATTCCTATATGGTACAATTTTCCTTTTTTATGCGGGCAACACCGCTAGCAAAACCTAAAGGACTACATTACAATATTATATTGACGTTACACAATGGAAGTCCTTTTACAACTAGACATATAAGGCATCTAACACATTTTTCTACTTATGTATATTCAACTACTCAAAAACTGGTGTTATTTTTCTTATATTTGTATAGAAGAATTGTTGAAAGGTCATAAGACGTTTTTCAGTCAAATCAGAGAATTAGAAAATTTATTAACTCGATATAAATCACTAATTCTTTACCAATCAAAACATAATATTTCTGATACTTAACTTTTTACTCGCTTACGTCACACATCCACGACCAAACACCCCATCTCGTCAGCTCTTCTGTCACCTATGGAGATTGAAGAGCTAAACGAGATGGAGTACCCAGTCGCGAACACACGACCCTGGCGAATATGACACTATGATAGTTGAAGGATTAATGAAGAGCAGTGGTGATGAAATAAATAACACAAAAGGCCTGGCTTTGTTTGAAGCCCGGCTTTTTTTGTACTCTCTGTAAGAAGGAGCAGTGATGGCCCAGTGAAAACTGCCAGGCGCTTTATTTTATGTAATTTATTTCATCACCACACCTCTCAAAACGGTGAAGGAAAAACATCGTGAGAAAACCGGCATGTCCTAGAACCAAAAATTCGAAGACATTTGACATCCATCAACCCGCACTGAGCTCGCGTGGTGGATTACAGCCCATTCCCTTTCCTAGAGAGGAGGCCTGAGTCCCAGCAGTGGGAACATTATAAGGCTGCTCTTACTTAGTCAATTATCAGAAATATTTTGTTGTATGGCAACACTGTTTTCTACTACTTAAAATTCATTGATATTACCAGACTTTGCTGAGATTCGTTGGCATAAATAAATTACTTTTATTTGTTATACATTTTTATTTTCTGATCACTTTTTTCCCGCGTGGGCAGGGTAGGACCCGCGTGGTGGATTACGACATATTCCCTCTTCTAGCGTGGAAGCCTGAGGCCCAGCAGTGGGAACATTATAAGGCTGATGCTATGCTATCCCAAGCTCTCTTTTGTACATAAATTGTTTAATTACTGTGTACTAAAAAACTTATTTTTTTCACTATCTCACCTGATGGTAAGCGATGATGGTCGACGATGGAGCACGCTTGCCTAGAAGTAACCTGTTCACTCTTGATTTAAAGACCCCTAGGTTGTAGCTATCAGAAATATAATAAAGATTTAAGAATTACACTTAACATTTACTTGGCATTAGTAAAGATCGGAATAAACATGGAGGTGTCATCTATATAGGGTGACTGGTAATTAGTAAACGATACTTAAACACGTGATTGTAGTTATGATAACAAACAACTTTTACTAAGGGACCATACCTGAAATCGCGAAAAAAATCTGCCAAGTTCAGTACATTTATGTCAAAATGTACTGAACTTGACAGGTTTATTTTCCGTTCCGATTTCTTATCATGAATACAATCACGTGTTTAAGTATCGTTCGCTAATTACCAGTCACCCTATAAAACTTCCACGAACTTTACGTAAATATACTACTAGCTATTCCAATCTTTAGTCTTTACAATTATTTATATATTATTATTATTTTCTTATCACCATTTTTGATTGGTGATTACTGATCACCAGTCTTTCAAGGTGTTAATCGTATCTACTGTCCAAAAAGTAATCACTAATCACCAAATGATTTTACCGTTTAATAATATTATAGTCAAACATTGGTGTTCAATATATTTTACAGTCCATTTAATTATTGATTTGATTATCACCATTCAATTTTACAATTTCTTGTGGTGATTAAGTCCATCAAAAATACGCAACGGAAAATTCTGTATGCTTACAAGCTTAGACGCTATAGAAAAAAAACTGGGCAAGTGTGAGTCGGTCTCGCGCACTGAGGGTTCCGTACAAACATACCTATGTAAATGGTTTAATTCCCGAACCGAATCTCGGAAGATTTTTCCGAATCGAAAAGTTTTTTTTTTCTGTGACGTAAGTAACTACAACTTTACAGTTTTCAGATTTATAGACCTTGCTTCATGCCAAATTATACGGTTATTGGTCAACGGGAAGTACCATATGAATTTTGATTCCCTTGAGAGTGTCGAATTATACGTTTTTTACGACATAAACGGTCGTATCTTTTTTTTCGTGATATTTGTACAGCTTCAAGGGACCGTAGACCTGAGTGTATGGTTTTAATTTCAACTCGATACTTCCACGCGTTCCCGAGGTAAAAGATCTTGACAGACAGACGGACACTTTTTTAATTTTGAGGTACGGAATCTTAAAAAATACATACTGTGATGCGATAGAACGCATTGCAGAAACCTGCGACGCAAATTGCTGCGATTCGATTTCGTGCGGTACAGCATCAGTTTAGGTACAGGTTCAGACAGGACTACTGGTGGTGATTTCAAATTTCAGTATGTGTATCTTTGACAAGTTTCTAACTTTCTGTTAACGATTTTTGATAAACTTAATTTTAGAAACAAACCAATCAAGTACTCAATTTCAACAAAACATTACATTTTGTCGACTAGATATACCGATTAATTGCAACCAGAACAATTTTATAGCGCGCCTGATTCAACCTTTTTATCCTTTGGAAGCACTGCATATAACAATTCAATATTTATTGATGTTTATTCTTAGCCAACTCACAAGATTATATCAGTCATAGGCGTATAAAGGCGGAGGAGGAGTGGATCGTGTTTTAACCTTTAAGTTCTAGCGCCCACCTTAATACGTAGGACTATTATCGCTTCAAAATTCTAAAATGGACGCCAATATACTGATTACTTCACACAAAGAGGGCATACCAGGGGCCGGAGACGTTACCATGATGTATTAAAGTGCCAAGCGTGACCGCGAAATAGAGATGGAGATTCACAGCTTATATATCTCCATTCCTTTAACAATTCAGTTTCGGTAGTCAAATAGATCGCCCCAGGCCCCTTTTGAAAACCTAGATACGCCTATATCAGTCCTTTCCACCGCAATCACAGCTCACAGTCTTTTCAATATTCTCATCAATGCAAAATATTAATCACCGATCCGTTTTGGTTTCAAAACCATATGGTGATTATCACTTGTAGATCTTTGATAGAATAGTGTTGTGGGGATCAGATAGACCGTTAGACTGTCATTCCATTTAAAAAAATTGGTGTTCATCAGCAAGACTGGAAGCTGATCCCAAGATGCTTGTTGAGTAAATCCAGCGAATGAGGTTCACTCCAAAGGTTCATAGTCCATATCCCCACAGAATTCAGCTAAGAAATCGAGGAATAGAGTAAACTTGCCTGTTGAAGATCTTGACCAACGAGCCGAAACTGACTTCATGCAGGTTGACAGGCTTTCTAGTATATTCTGTGGAAAGAAAGAAAGATTATTTAAATTTGGTTTTTGAATTCTGTAAGAAATAATAGTAAGCGAACATACCTGAGACCAATCCTGCCTATAAACAGCCAAACACTGCTCCGTCAACGAATCTTCACTCAAATAGTCATGTTTCAACAGAAACACCAGCACTGTAGCCATCGCTTCCCACACATCGACACTTTTCCCATCACTAAGCAACATTATATTCCTCGGACACAAGATTCTGTCAAAAAACTCCAAGTTCACATCACTATCTTCACTTTCAACAGCACTTTTGTCCGTCACTTCCGTGGTATTAGCACTTTTTACCGTCACTCCCGTGGACTGAGGAACTTTTTCTTCTGTCACTTGGTTTAAAATGACGATTTTTGTTGGTTTCTCATCATCGCTTACTGGAGTGGGTACTCTCTCATCATCTTCGAAGTTACGGAATGTTGGTGATAGTTCTTCGCGCCTTTCGGGTAGGGTTATTTCTTGGGGAGGTGAGCGTTTGCGGTCGGGGCAGCAAATGTTCCAGATCGCGTGGAGTTTTGATAGAAATGATTCGTTGACTTCTTTTGGTTTGCGGCTCACTGTGGACAAGGTGTGTTGGTTAGAATTTGGTTTAAATTTTTTGGGGTTCCGTACCAAAAGAGTAAAAAAGGGATCCTATTGCTACTACTCTACTGTCTATCAAAATTTTCACAGATGATGTATTTCTGTTACCGCTATAATACCAAATACTAAAAATAGAATAAAATGAATATTTAAGTGGGGCTTTCATTCAACAAACAAACATTTTTTTTATCTACGGACGGTAGGGTAAGAACTAGCCAAGTACCCAAGTGGGTTACTTGAGCACTTGGCTGGTTTTTATGATTTCTATGTTTTCTATTCTCTATCTCGTGTTTCAGTGTTCAATGCACAAATGTGTACCATGGATGTACATGATTTTAGACACACAATGGTAAAATTTTTCGTCGGCGTTTTCAGTCATTTTATAGATTAATATTGAGTCATTTCAGTAGAGGAGTGGAATTCCTTGTCGGAGTCTGTTTTTGATAGCTACAACTTAGGGGTTTTTAAGTCAAGAGTGAATAGGTAATTTCTAGGCAGGAATCCTCCATCATCGACCACATCATCACTTGCCATCAGGTGAGATGAGTGGTCAAGCGAAAGCGTATCTATAATAAATGTTTTAAAAACCCCATTTGGATAATAAATAATCATTATCATTTATAAAATAAAAAATAAAACTGATTATGTCTTTATGTTATTTCTAAGTCTTGTAGAAAGGATTTTCGGTGGGGCCGAATGGTTCTAGATTGACGACCAGAGGATCGGAGGACACAGCATTGGCACGGCCGAAATACAATGGATGTGAGACGCATAGGACCGCGCCATGGAGGCCATGTCCAACAGTGGACGTCCTTCAACTGAAATGATGATGATGTTGGTGATGAGTCAAAAACTTACCAAATACGACACACAGGTCGACACTAAGCTGCAGTATAGCCTTCTGTGTCGGCGGACGTATGAACATGTTTTGTGGGGAGCAGGCGATCGCGCACGTCGACAGTACGCGCGTCAGTGTGGGCGTCTCCGAACCTTCGAGGAGGAGGCACACTTGTTCCTGGAAGAAAAGACAGTAGCTACATATAAACATAGAAGTATGAAGAAGAATCTTGGAAAATGGTTCATTTATTTTTGGAGTAACCAAAACCATGGAGTTTCTTGCAAGTTCTTCACTATAGGACCAATTAAAACCGTATTCTAGCTACTGGCATTTTATAAGTGGCCATATAGGCCTGTATAAAATAAAAATATTTTGATTTTGGCTATACGAATCACACATTATTTTGTATGATTGTAATGAATAATTATTAATGATGATTATCATTTGTTCTGTGTCTGGATGTAATTTAACTATAATACGAGTATGTATGTATTTAGAAATATATAAATATGTTTATCAGTTGTCGTATATAGTAGCATTGTGTGAAGGTTGTGGAATATTATTATTTTCATTATGTAGAAAGAAAGAAAAAACATTTATTTGTGATTCGCACAGGACAAACACTGCCTAATCTTAACATAAAAAAAAAATGCAGGGATGTCCTTATTATGTGCGTTTGTGTGTGTATGCGTATGAGGGTATGAGAGTAAATATTCGTATGGAACATTAGCATTAAATTAGCTTCGCTTTATTATTTCATACTAACACGTAGTTTTAGAATCCGCGTACCAGAAGTTGCAGCGTTGGCGCGGCCTCCTCCAAGGCGGACCGATGACCTGGTAAAGGTTGCGGGAATCCGATGGATGCGAGACTAACAGGACCGTTTACTGTGGTGACAACACTTGGGGGAGACCTGTATCCAACAGTGGACGTCTTTCGGCTGAAATGATGATGATGTGTCTTAGAACTCACCTTCAAATTAATAACGCAAGCGGCCGCGCTCACATGCTGCGCGGCGAAGAGCGGCGCGGCGGCCGTCATGGCGCTGACGTCGGCGGCGGCGCTGCGGCGCGGCGCCGGGCCCAGCTCGCCGAGCGCGACGAGGGTCTTCATCTCGCCTTCTATGTCTTTGCACAGGACCGCTGCCGAACAACAATCACATAACATCTCTAATAGAGCGTTTTTCATTACACTGTATAATATTAGTTATTTCTTTTGTATGAATGTTAAATAATTATCTTGTTGTGTACAATTCATATGCTTTGTAAGGAGGAAACTTGTTGATAAATAAAATAAAAAAGCCTTTTATTTCTTACAGAAAAACGATAGTTTACAGAGTTAATTAAGTAGTTGATTTGTTATTTTAGTAGTTGTAGATTTTTTTTTTAAATACGTAATGTTATAAATAGGTTATTCTGTAGGAACCCCTCTGCAGGTAAAGGCCTCCTCCAAATTGAGCCAGTTTTCTCTACATTGCGCTGTTTGCATCCAGTTTGGACCCGCTGTGCATTTAATTTCATCCTCCCATATGTTGCAAGGTCTCCCTTTCTTTCTTTTGCCCGCTGGCCCCCTCCATTCTGTTACTCTTTTTGTCCACCTTTGATCTTGCAGGCGTGCTAAGTGTCCGGCCCACTTCCATTTTAAGGCAAGAGCTTGAGCTAAACCAGTCAGTTGCTTTTGTGATGTTGCGTATTTTTGTATGCCTTATTTTGTTTATTCTTTTTATGTTTAGCATACTGCGCTCCATTCCTTGTTGGCACGGTTTGATTTTATTTTTGACATTTTGGTTAAACTTCCATGTCTGGCAAGCATAGGTCAAGCATGGTAAAAGGCAAGAATTCATAACCTTAGTCTTCAGATTGATAGGCATGTTACTCTTAAATATTTCCTTAAAGCTCCAGTATTTATTCCATATTAACTGGGCCCTGCGTTCAATCTCCTGGTAGTTATTTTGTTTGTCGAAGCTTATTTGCTTGCCTAGGTAAATGTATTTTTCCGTATATGGGAGAGGCTCATTGTCGACGTATACTTGTACCTTCGTGCTGTTGGTCATTAGCACAGTTTTTGAAAGGTTCATTTCTAGCCCGGCGAGCTTGCTAGCTTCGTTTAGTGACTTTACCATATGCTGTAGTTGTTTTCCTGTCTCAGATATCAGCACCAAGTCGTCAGCAAAACGCAGGTGGCTTAGGTAATTAGTTTTTACTTTTATACCGCATTTTTTCTAGTCCAGCTTGCTTATTATTAACTCTAATGTGGCTATAAATAGTATAGGTGACAGTGGGTTCCCCTGTGTCACACCTCTCCTTACAGGGAACCAAGAACCAGCTGTTTCTAGTTTAACTCTACTTTTACTTTTCCTGTATATGCTTTTGATAACTCTTATGTATTCGTTTTCCACATTCTGTGTTGTTAGTTTCCCAGATATAGCTGTGTGACACAGAGTCGAACGCTTTTTTGTAGTCGATATATACCAAGTACAATGTTGATATGCCATTAAAAAAAAATGATTCAAATAAAGTTTTGATTATTAAAAAAAAAAACCATTTCATTTACCTATCTAAGTGTTCAGTACTGACCTTAGAATAACCAAATTTATCTAAGTAGGTAACGTTAAAATTTAATATTGATACCATTATTAACATTGTTTGAATTTATCTCGAAAAATAAATGTTGTGCAGACTTGCTTCTATGAACCTCTTTTGTCTAATGCAAATGGAGTATAGGTGAAAACTGAAAGTTCGTTCGGCCAGTAAACTCACCCGTACTATTCCAGTTGTCAGTGAGCCACTTCCCCAGCCTCGTCACGGCCGCCCTCACGACCAGGGTGACGAGTGGGGCGGGCGCGTTGGCCAGTAGCGCGCAGACGGCGGCGTGCGCGCGCGACTGTATGGACGCGCGCCCGGACTCCAGCGCGATCGTGCGCAACTGTTGCAGGTGCTCCGTGTACACTTGCTGGACTGCTGGGAGGAGAGATGCCTGTGGGATGAGAGGGATTTATTTTTTTAAATATTTGTACCCATTTTTGGGTATTTTGAAGTTTAAGGGTAAATTTGTGTCACTTCCGTGGACTGCTTACCATCAGGTGGGATCGCGGTCAAGCACTGATTTATATATATAATAATAAAAAACAAGTTGAGTAATCTTAGGGTCTGTTTGATTTACTTCTGAAGACTGGTTGTGTAATTTTAGGGACAGTTCATGTCATTTCTGTGTATAAATTAGGTAAATTTACGGTAAGTTTGTCACTTCTGTGGAAAATTTGAGTAATTTTACTGTCAGTTTGCATCACTTCTGTGGACTAGTTGACACAATTTCAGGTTAATTCACTTTTGTGGGTAATTTGGGATTTTAGATTCAGTTTGCGTCATTTTTGTAAATAATTTGAATAATTTTCAGGTCAGTTTGAGTCACTCCTGTGGACTACTTGGGTAATTTTAGAGTCAGTTTGAGTAATTTTTGTAGATAAGTTTAGTCATTTCAGGATCAGTTTGAGTCACTTCTGTGAACAAGTAATGTAATTTTTGGGTTAGTTTGTGTCACTTCAGTGGGCAAGCTAGGTAATTTTAGAATTAGTTTTTGTCACCTCTGCGGATTAATTGGGTAATTTTAGGGTCAATTTGTATCAAAGATTCAAAAATTCAAAGCATTTTATTTGAAATAAACCATTTACAGGCACTTTTGAAAAGTCAAAAAGTCGGTCTGTCCGAAAAAATGATGCTAATTACACATTCCAAAGCGTAGATCTCTATGGAGAAGAATATGCAAGAAACTCCATGGACACTCTTTTTAAACTTGTTATGAATTACAAATATCTCGGTTACATGTTTCATGTTGCTGCTATTATGTGAGAACAATATAAATAAGACAAAGAAAAAAAAAATGTTTGTGAGCAAATTGGGTAATTAGAGTAGGTTTTTCTCACTTCTGTGGACAAGCAGGGTAATTTTAGCTTCAGTTTATGTCAAGTAGACAAATCGGAATTATTTTGTGCATAAATTAGATCTTTTATTAAAACCCAGGAAAATATATTGTAATCTATTTAGCGACTTATTTAAATCATGAAGTAACTTAAAGTAATTTCATATCTAGTGGTAAATTCGGGTTACCAATTTGAGAATGCTGTGGGGTCTATTGAGTCACCTTACCTGGTCCATCTGCGTGGTAGCCAGCAGTCTAGCGACGTGGTTGCGTGCCTTAGCGCGCTGCGCGTTGAGCGCGTGCCCGCTGAGCTCGCGCACGCACGCGCTCGTCACGCGCTCGATGACCAGCTCCAGCACGCGCCGGGTGGACGACGGCTGGCTCTTCAAAAGCTCTTCTTCGAGCCGAGTCTGGCGTTGGGAAACAAAAAGAACCTTTAACCACCTACGTTTATTCCGCCAGGGTTGCAGTACCACGATCAAATACTCCATCTCGTCAGCTCTTCTGTCACCTATGGGGATTGAAGACTTAAACGAGATAGAGTACCCAGTCGCAAACACACGACCCTGGCGATTAGGAAACGAAAATACTCGTCGGACCAATTCAAAGAAAACGGTTAAAGGTTTAAAATTGGACTTCCTTATAAAAAGTTATGCTCGTTGACTTGAGGACCTCCGCCTCATTTTTTGACATTTAAAAATTATATGTATTTTTACTTGTTGCACCAGCTTCTATGGGTAACTCCTCTCGATAATAATAATAAAAAAATTAAATCAGATTCGAGATACCTACTCTATACTTCTATAATTTATATTATAAAGAGAATAGTAAATTATGATATATGTGTGTAATGCAATTCTTATGAATAACTAGTGGCGGCAGCTCCCGAGCTGTCGCGGTGCCCCCTGCTAGATAACGGACGAGGCTCTGGCGACCGAGCAATGGCGGTAAAACCATTCACCCAACCGGGCAACCGGGTGGAAGAGGCTACAGCGGCCTAGGGATCTAAATAATCTCTAAAATGCCTGGCGCAGAAGGCAAGGGGAAACCACTGCGTCTACTTTCCCAAGAAAGTCACATGAGAGCACAAAGAAATGAGAGACGATCGCCCTGCGAACCGATTAGCGACCGGCGCTGCGCTGTGTCCGGGACGCGCAGTGTGAAGTTGGCTACCGGCCATGGCGAGGTAGGAGACCAGGCCTCCCATGGAAACTCTACTACTGGAAATTCAATCAAACTGCGACGCCTCCAGACGATAGGAACTTGGAATGTACGCGGCTTAAATCATCCAGGGAAGGAAGGGACATCAGCAGAAGCAACGGTGTGGGATTCCTAATGTCGATAGATCAGAGAAATTGCGTAATGGGGTATGAGCCGGTAAGCGATCGAATTATCAGCATCAAGATAAAAGCATCACCGATGAACCTCAACATCGTTCAGGTATACGCCCCTACCTCTACTGCAAGCGACGAGACCATTGAGAAGTTTTACTCCGAATTAGATTCAACAATAGCGAAAATACCCAATAGAGAAATATTTGTCATTCTAGGGGACTTGAATGCTAAGATCGGAGAAAACGCTGATCAGCTAGGCAAATGCAGCGGGAAATTTGGGCTCGGAAAACGAAATGAACGTGGTGAACGCTTATTACAATTCGCTTCCGAAAACGATCTGCTAATTGCGAATATTCTTTTCCAACACCACCCTCGAAGGTTGTACACGTGGGTGTCGCCTGATGGAAAATCTCGAAACCAGATCGACTACATCATGATACGATCACGATGGAGATCATCCATAAAAAATGCCCATACACTACCTGGGGCCTCCTGCGGATCCGATCACCAGCTTTTGATCTCGAAGTTAAAGCTCAAACTAACAGCAGCAAGACTCATCAAGAAAACGAAGAGAGTCGAAGTGACAGATGCTTTAAGATTTGGCTCGATTGTGGAGCGCAACTGGTCACAATGGTCAGAAGCGGATCTGGCTAATGAAACATCCGATGCACTATGGGACCGCGCTAAATCGCTCATCGTTTCGGCAGTCTCGGAAGCAACACCACCAATTAAAACCCACAAGAAACAACATTGGATGACTGATGACACCTTTAAACTCGTCGAAAAACGCCAGAAGATGAAAGCAGCGGGAGCTGATATTAAAGAACTAAATAAAATGTCGGCAAAGATACAACTAAGGTGCAGACAAGATCACAATGACTATCTCCGCAGTATTTGTAAACAAGATGCATGCAGACAGGTACGAATCACGAGACTTATACCACAAGATCCGTCTCATTACAAGAACACTGCCGTCTAAAACCTGGGCTATTGAAGATCACAATGGCCAGATAGTCACTGAACTGGACCAAATTTCGAAAGTCTGGAGGAACTACTGTCAGTCCTTGTTTGAAGATCCTCAGTCGCATACCTTTGCATCTACGGAGCCTACGAGTGATATGCTGGAGCCAGATATTCTTGAATCAGAGGTAAGAGCCGCCATTCAACACCTTAAGAATGGGAAAGCCACAGGGAAAGATGAAATTCCAATCGAAACTATTCGAGCAATGGGAGAACACGGCGTTCATATCTTCTGGACCATTTGCAACAAGATATGGCTCACAGGCAAATGGCCTTCAGAATGGGCTCACACAGTCTTCACTCCTCTCCATAAAAAGGGTTCGACTAAAAAAATGTGGTAACTTTCGGCTCATTGCTCTAATAACACACGCCAGTAAAATTATGCTACACATTATCAACGAGCGACTGAAGGCATACTTGTCCAGAGAAATTGCGCCAGAACAAGCCGGTTTTGTAAAAGGCAAGGGGACCCGTGAACAAATTATAATTGTTCGTCAGATTATCGAAAAAGCTCGAGAATTCAACAAACCAACACACATATGCTTTGTTGATTTTTCCAAAGCGTTCGACTCGGTAAAATGGCCAACACTGTGGAACACACTACTGGACATGGGTACACCACAACACCTCGTACACTTACTCAGGGGACTCTACGAAGGGGGAACAGCATCGGTGCGGACAGATGACCTCTTCTCAGATACTTTTCACCCAAGAACGGGTGTGCGACAAGGATGCATAATTTCACCTTTGCTCTTCAACATCTACACCGAGCTTATAATGCGAATCACTCTTGAAGACTGGACCGATGGTGTTGTGATTGGTGGATACAAGATTTCGAACTTGCGATACGCAGATGACACCACCTTATTTGCTAGTAACGCGGACCTCATGCAGGCCTTACTTCAGAAAATGGAGCGCGTAAGTCTAACGTTTGGATTGAAGATTAACAGATCTAAGACCAAGATTATGATCGTGGACCGTGTCAATGACAATTCGCCAGAGGTTACGCAGATTGCGAATTGCGATGTGGTCCCAACATACGTATATCTTGGGGCTTTAATCTCAAACAATGGTGGTTGCGTAGATGAAGTGAAGCGTCGTATGGCCATAACCAGAGCCGCAGCGGAGAAGTTGAGGAAGGTTTGGAGGAATAGAAACATTACCAAAGCCAACAAAGTCAGGCTCATGAGAACGCTAGTATTCCCAATCTTCCTTTATGCGGCGGAGACATGGACAGTGCGTGAGTTTGAAAAGAGAAAGATAGATGCCCTAGAAATGTGGTGCTGGAGGAAGATGCTCGGCATATCTTGGACAGAGTTCCGCACCAATGTGTCCATACTTCAGGAGCTCGGCATCACAAAGCGTCTATCGACCATAGTACAGACGCGCATACTGCAGTACTTTGGCCATGTCTCTAGACGCGATAACAACTCAATAGAGCGGCTAGTCGTACAAGGAAAAGTGGAGGGAACCAGATTGCGCGGCCGATCACCTATGCGATGGACTGATCAGGTGAAATCCGCAGTGGGTAACTGCGTGTCAGACTGCGCCCGACAGACTTCCAACAGAGAGAGATGGCGGGAGATCGTTAAGAAAGCTGTGTCCGCCTCTATCACCAATGTGGACGCCTCAACGTGACCACGACCGCTCTGCCAAGAGCGAAACGACAGAGAAGAAGAAGTGTAATGCAAGAGGTTACCGTCGAGGCGGTATTAAGACCCGAGCCGTGGCGAGGGTCCAAAGAGAGCCAAGAACGGTGACCATTAAATAGGATACCATACATTTTTACCGTATTATAGAGGATACCATTGAATAGGCAATATGATCAAAAGACCAGCCATAACCTAGTGCGTGCTCATAGACAAAAGATTTAATTTTTTACCGCCATGTTATGAAAAATTTTACTAGTTTTACTGTTGTAATATTCTTCTTCTTCTTCTTCCTGCCCTTGTCCCATATTACTTGGGGTCGGCGCAACACGATACTGTTGTACTTTACTGTTGTAATATTAGTTAACTAAATTATTTTTCTTCACAAGTGTAATGAAAAACGTCGTATGATACACGTGAGTAATGAATGGTTACCGTTCTCGGCTCTCCTAAGACCCTCGCCACGGCTCAGGCCTTAATACCGCCTCGACGGTAAACTCCTACATTACACACTTATATCATAATGTACTATTATTTGTAATGTTGAATAAAGGTCACAACTCGCTCACCCACTTGCTCACACATAAAAAAATTAAGTATTTTTTTCTAAAACTCGAATTAATGTACGAACTTAATTTCTTGAGGTAAACGTCAGCCGGGCGACTCCAATGACCTATAGGTAGGTAGTACGAAACGTAATTAATTCGAAAAAGTACTTTTATTTTATTTTATCTTTACAAATGGATAGTGTTTCACATACCGGATCGACCCTCCACGGGATTAAAACGGTCAAAATTTAAAGGAGTATATTCTACTTTCAAACCAGCGAAGACACTGGAAGAAACTAGTTTAAACATACTTGCACTTAATCAGTTTGTTAATTCAGCAATTCAGTAAACCTTACCACGACCTCCTAACGCGATAAATTTGACTACCATAACTGAATTGTTAAAGGCATGGAACTACATTGAGTGTATAGCTGATTACCTCTTTCTCTCATACGACTAACTTTTATACCTCAAATTAAGGCCCTAGAAATAGATTAAACAAGTTATTAAACCAACCTGCAACTCCTTTTCCTTATTCTTAATCCGATCTTCCGGATTCAAAGTCAAACTGACAGGCGTAATATGTCTATAACTTCCAATATCTTTCTGTTCCTGAGAAACTCTACATGTCGATAACAAAACATTCAAGTCTCTCAGATGAGGGCACAACTCTATAATCACAGACTCATCGATTAAATCACAACTATCGATATTCATATCGGTCCCAACACTAACACACAATCGACTCTCATGGAACAGCTCTTGAGGGAAGTGCGGCAAATCGAATAACCAACCGAGAATCGATTTGAGATAAATAGTCGTATTCTTCTTCATTGTACTCTTTTCAATTTTTAGTCGATTCGTGTATATATCGAATAAGATTTTTAGTAGATTTTGGTAGTATTTTATTCGGAGAGATGTGTAGTCGAGCATTGAAAGGTAGTGGACTATCCATGGGATTGTGAACGAGAGGCGGCCGTTTTCTTGTGCGCTCGTTAGTATTCCTTTGAGGTCTATGGTTGGTTGGCTCTGAAAGTAAAAAAAAAATTAAGGGCGTTTCAAGGTAGATTTTTTTTTTTATTACATATAAACTAGGGCTTGACTGCGATCCCACCTGATGGTAAGCAGTGATGCAATCGCTGATGATGAAGTGCACTAGTTTATTGAGAGCCTATTCCTAGAGTGAATATGCTCCCAGAGTCCCAGACTGCCTGAGTTCCAGCAATGGGAACATTATAAGGCTGATGCTGTGCTAAACGATTTTATTCTATTCTAAAATACTCACATAATTCCTCAATACAAGATCATTCTCAAACACCTTTTCCTTGGGGGCTGCATAGGACACTTCTTTTGGTACGGCCTTCGTTATGGCGTTCTTATTACTCGAATCTGTAGCAACTTGGGTGTACGGCAGTGAGGCTATGAGGCCCAGGAACTTCGCCAGAAGGGCCAGCTTCTTAGATAGAGCTAGATATTCTTTTGTCAGTTCTGGATTCGCTGAAAAATAAAATAATAATAATATTGCACAACTTTCACACCACGCCATCCAGTCATAACTTAAGCAGAGCTTGTGTGGCCGTTTTAATCCCGCGGAGGGTCGATTTGGTACATGAAATACTATCGATTTGTAAAGAAAAAAATATAAAATTAAATTCCTTTTTTCTAAAAGTCGAGGTAATATACGCACGTACGATTTTTTTTTTAAGTAAACGAGTCAATGACCTTGTGGGTAGTTGTCGGTCGTTGCGTACTAACTACCTACAGTTCATTGACCTCGCTCAACTGACGTTTACTTAAAGAAATTAATTTCGTACATGCGTAAATTAATTCGAGTTTAAAAAAAACTTTATTTTTTCATTTTCTCATTACAAATCGATAGTGTTTCATGTACCTAATCAAACCTCCAAGGGATTAATACGACCAAAATTTTACGGTGTATTTCTAAATACATACATATTTAAGATAAATTACACCCAGACAGAACAAATGATCGTGCTCATCACACAAACATTTGTCTTGGGAGGGAATCGAAACGACGACCTCCGGCATAGCAGTCAGGACTACTGACTGACTGATACCTATTTATATACTGTTATACTTACAATTTCCACGTTCATCGGGCGCTATATGCGTTGCGTCTAAAGTTACTATCTCTGAAGCGATGGCGTCTCTTAGGTGAACTCGAAATGATTCGTTCTCTGCGTTTATTATGAATTCCCTGTAAACAAAAAGCTACAATCAGGGTTGAACAGTATTTAGAACAATCTTCATCATCATCGCCTATGTCCAAATATGGACGTCTTTTGGCTGCAATGATTAAATTATTACTTAAGAAGAAGAGCGAGGAGGAGTGGCAGGCGGTCGCCACCTTCTGCGAAGCAGTAATGCTAGCAAAGGAGGAGGTCGACCGCATCAGGCAACGGCACACACGCCGCCGCCGCCGCCGGGTTTCCGATCCCGATTTCCGGCCACCGCAGGCGCGGGCTCGCGGACGGCGGGCAATGGGTAGCTCGCTGTCCTTCCGTCCGGTAACAGACCGGTCTGAGCTCAAGTCGTTTACGGCGCGCACTGTTCCCGCGCGCCTCAAGGTGTTGTCAGCAAACTGTAGGGGCCCAGCAGAGCCGAAGCCTACTGGAGCCAAAGGTTATGTGAAAATGTCACCCGGGGCCCTGGGACAAAGGCAATGAATGGAACAGGGTAGGTTTTTAGTCAGAAAGAGTCTGACACTATTTCCCGCCCCACCCAAGGGCGGGATTTGTCATTGGATGATTTTACCTACAATAGAAGAAAAAGAAAACGTTTATTCGGGCCTCACACAATCGTATAAACTAAAAATACACCAAAAAAAAACACGAAATCAGTATGAGGCCAAAAAGGCGCCTAATTCAGCATATGCTGCGTTATTACTTAATCATTGCAGTTAAGAGACGTCCACATTTGGACATAGGCGTCCCCCAAGCGTCGCCACAACGACTGGTCCTGTGCGCCTCGCATCCATCGGATCCCCGCGCCCCTCACCAGGTCATCGGTCCACCTTGTGGGAGGCCTTCCAACGCTACGTCTTCCGGGACGTAGTCGCCACTCCAACCTTTCGTTCCATCGCCCAATTGTTCTACGAGCAATGTGCCCTGTTCACTGCCACTTAAGTTTGGCGATTCTTCGGGCTATGTCGGCGACCTTGGTTCTGCGAATGCTCAGGATGATGACCAAGTATGACCAGCTAGGCATGCTGGTGACCAGTGGCTGCCTCAACGACGAACACCCAAATAGGATATGATGATATGATGTGATATGATATGATTGGATTGTCAACCTAATGTACCCTTATATTGGATTGTTAATTCAATGTATCCTATTCTTTCTTCTTTCATGTTCGTCGTTGCAGCAGCGTTGGATTTATTAGAGAATAACACCACTGGATACCCTTTAGAGTCGTGTGTGCTGGCCGTATGACTCGCTGCTTGGAAGCTTGAGGAAGTGATGATGAAGTCAGGATGTAGTAGTTGAATGAACCAACATGTCGGGGTCACCATTTTAGGAATGTGCAGAACAGGGTGCAAAGTCCCGAAGACCTCCGTGAAAAGGGAGGACCTTCGACCAGACAGATGTTGTGTCTGGGCCGGGTGACTGCCCAATAGTTGATTTTGGACTGTCGTATGTTCTAGTTGTACGGAGAACTCTAACACCTCGATGCAGGACTTAGTATAGTAGTAGAACATATGCAGATAAAAAAAAATCAAATAAACCATTTACAGGCACTTTTGAACTGTCAAAATGATGATCAGTTAAAAAAGTGAAGCTAACGCACGTTCCAAAGAGTAGATCTCTATCTCGTTCTCTCTCTTATCTCGTGAGTATTTTTCCTTGGGATGATTTTCTATTACTAGCTTTTGCCCGCGACTTCGCTCTCGTCAACTGACTACTCTATTCTACTCTACCTTACTCTGCCCTACTCCACAATACTCTACCCTACTCTACCCTACTCCACCCTATTCTTTTTTCTTTTTAAATTTGTTTTTCTTTCATACGAACCTTCTCCTGAAAATAACGAACACACCAAAAAAAAAAATTTGCGAAATTGGTCCAGCCGTTCACGCGTGATAGCATGACCAAGGGAAACAGGGATTCATTTATATTTAAATAGATTACGCAGGCAGTCACCCAAAATTACCCTACACAACAAACACATACAGAAACAAATTGCACATACAGAAACAAATTACACATACACAAACATATAACACATACACCAACAAATTAAAACGACAAATAATTATTTATAGTACTCGGCAAATAAGTTGAACCCTTTGCTGTGGTTGCGCGCGGCCCCCACTTCGATTGGGACGCAAAAATCGGTTACTGCGCATTAAAGGTTGACCTCCATGATGTGCTGTTTAACTTGTGTGACGATTTTCTTTCTTTTCTTTTTTCTTTTTCGGGGCTCAGTCATGGCGAGGAGCTGCGCGTAGCCTCGAAAGGTTCAACTTATTCGCCGCGTACTATAATAAGTAATACTGACTTGTAGAACATCTCTTGCGTCGTGAACTGCGGCAGCCGGTGCGACTCGGGCGCGTTGGGGCACGTCAGCCGACGCTGCAGCTTGCTCAGCTTCGATTCCTGATTACAATAATATAACAGAATAGAATAAACTTTATTGTACACCATAGTATTTAGAAAAACTTAGACATAAGTTACAAAATATTTTAACAAGCTAATTTAGGTGCCACCGGGATTCCGATCCCAATTTCCGGCCACCGTAAGCGCGGGCTTGCGGACGGCGGGCAATGGGTAGCTCGCTGTCCGTCCGTCCGGTAACCGACCGGACCGAGCCTAAGTCGTCGACGGCGCGCACTGTTCCTGCGCGCCTCAAGGAGTTATCAGCAAACTGTAGGGGCCCAGGCCATATAAAAATGCATACCAGGGCCCTGGAACCAAGGCAATGAAGGAACGGGATAGGTTTTTAGTCTCGCGGGGGGGATTTTTCATCGGATGATTTTACCTAACATAAAAAAAGGCTAATTTATGTAAATATATGTGGTGTAGTCATCTGTAGCCGAACTAGGCAGAGCCTGTATTTCGACTATCAGTGCCAAACCCATATGTGTATTATACATTATATACACCGTTAAATTTTGATCGTTTTAATTCCGCGGAAGGTCGATTCGGTACATGAAAAACTATCCATTTGTAAAGATATAATTAAAAAATAAAGTACTTTTTTTTAACTCGAATCAATTTACGCATTTACGAAATTAATTTCTTTAACTAAACGTCAACTAGGCGAGTCCAATGACCTGTAGGTAGTTAGCACGCAACGACCGACAACTACCTACAAGGTCATTGACTTGTTCACGTGGAACAACGCCACAGAAAAGAGGTTAAAGAAATTAATTTCGTACATGCGTATAATGATTCAAGTTGAAAAAAAGTACTTTTGATTTAAGTTTTAGAAAAAAGTACTTACTTTATTTTTTATTTTATCTTTACAAATCGATTGTGTTTCACGTACCGGATCGACCCTCACCGGGATCAAAACAATCAAAATTTAATGGTGTATATACACTGTTGTCTAGTAGATATCGCTTTTAGACCACCATTGTAGATTTAAGTTTGTATAAAACTTTTGTTACTATTTTAGGTTACGATAAAGTTTTATTCCATTCCATTTAAATCAATTCCATTTTATTTAATTGTGTTAGATTTTATTTTATTCTTTTTTTTTTTTTAAATTAGCCTATACTTTCCCACTGCTGGGCAAAGGCCTCCCCCAATTCCTTCCAGGTATTTTATTCTATTCCATTTTATTTTATTCCATTCCATTCCATTTCATTCTATTCCATTTTTGTTAATTGTATTCCATTTTATTAATTCTATTTCATTTAATTCTATTCAATTCAATTTAATTTCATTCTATTCCATATCATTCGCTTCTATTTCGTTTTATTCCATTCCGTTTCATTTCATTCCATTCTATTCTATTGCATTACATACTGTTCGTTCGACGGTTCTTGGCACCCCCGAACTTTGCGCAGAAGACTGCGCGCAAACGTTTTTTAGGAACAAAATGGCGGCATGAGGCGACGTGCGCGGGGCGGAGATGTTGGATAGAGATTGACACTATGAAAACACAATCGACCGTATATCGAATCAAATATCGTAATCGATTTTTATCGATTTGGAATTTATTGATTTTTGTTTTAAGGAGATATTGAACGAAATAGATATGCAAACATGGTGAATTATCTTGTTAGCAAACAAAATTGTAACTTTGTTAATAAAAAAAACTAATGCAATTTTATTTTCTTAGTTAAAATGCATGATTTAATTAAATATCAGTTACCTATAGGCAACTACTAGAATAACGACTGATTGGGATTATTTTAAACCTCCTTATAATATTGAATATAAATATATTTTTATAACTTAATTTCAATCGATTTGAACAAAAAATCGATTAAACAACACGCTCAAACACGCGTATTGGACATCCCTTTTTGGTTATTTCATAAAGCTTCGTGAATATTCGGAAATGCTCGGTACAATAATGTGTTTTCTGTCACATTTCAGCATTCCTTTCTGCTTTCTCTGCCTTGAGTACACGCGGTTAAAAAAAATTTATTTTTTGTTCATGTTGATGATTGTTTGGTTGATTGTTGTTTTTATTATTAAATGCTTCTATTGCCTTATTATTCACATTGTTAGTTAGAGTTAAGGGTTAAATAAGAGGAGTAAACAGGTACAAGTATATAAAAAGTTACTAAAAGTATTAGAAAACTAATTCGTATCGCGATAAAAAAAAAAAATATGCCACTAACAATTCTTTTTACGAGTCATGCGCAAAAGTTCGCAGAGCCTAACTTCAGGAGTGCCAAGATCCGTCGAACGAACTGTACCTTTTCATTCCATTATATTGAATTCTATTTCATTGTACATATTTACCTGCTTAGTGGTGGGCAGACAGTGCTGCGCCATGTGGCAGGTGAAGAGGTTGGCGAGGTGCGCGTGGTTGGCGGGCTCGGCGCCGCTGCAGATGAGCGCCTTGACGCGCGCGCGCAGCCACGAGCGCGCCGCGCCGCCCGCCGTCGCCTCCTGGTACCATCTAGGACAACGGCATTTAATATCTTTAATATTGTTACATTGTAAAACTTTATCAATTCGTATCTCCTAACCTACCAAGCTCGAAAAAAATTTATTAAGTCCACATTGCCAAGTACCGCAAGAACTTCTATTGTTATTAATTCATAAGGGAGTTTGTACTTTTTGTCTTAGACAATAGAATCGAAATTCGAATAAAGTCGCGAGCTTCTAGAAATTAATATAATATATTCCACAACTATCACACAACACCGTCTAGTCCCAAGCTAAACAGAGCTTGTGTTATGAGTACTAGACAACATACTTATATATTTCTAAATACATACATATTATAGATAAATTACACCCAGACACAGAACAAATGATCGTGCTCATCACACAAACATTTGTCCTGAGTGGGAATCGAACCCACGACCTCCGGCATAGCAGTCAGGCCCACTGACCACTAGACCAACAGGCTAGACATGCTACAAATTGACATGTCTTTTTTCGTTTTTTTTTTTATATATAAAGTACTGCTTGACTGCGATGTGCAATCCCACCTGATGGTAAGCAATGATGCAATCTTAGATGGTGAGGCGCATTAGTTTATTGAGAGCCTATCACTCTAGCCTTGAAGACACCCAAATTATAATCAACCGGGAAGACTGCAACTGGTAAATTGGTCCAGTCCTTCGATGTACGCGGTATAAACGACAAGGCGAAACGCTTAGTCCGGACCGTAGAGGTTTCAACAACGTAAGGGTGGATACTCGCCGTACATCGGGTTGTCCGATGGTAGGCGCGATAACCCCGCGATAAGACTTCGTAGTCGACTTCATCGTAAAGAAAAAAATAAAGTACTTTTTTTAAAAACTCGACTTAATTTACGCATGTACGAAATTAATTAGCTGTATGAAATTGCTGACGAAGTAAAATGAATCTGTGATTGACCAAAAAATTTTAGTTTGAATGATAAATAAATTAGTGTTAGAAAACCGAACATGGCCAGCACGCAATAAGACCGACCAATCAGGGACAGGCTTCAGATAGTTAACAATTTAACGCGCGATAGATTGTGATTTAAGTTTCACTTCGAAAGATTATAATGTATCGAAAAATAATACGTCAAATTGTACAATTCACAATTTTTCGATAGACAATCTCGCGAGATAGATTGTGATCTAATGGTATTTTTTTTTACGGTGACATATACAAAAGCTATACTGTCCATAGACTGTCCATCGACGCGTAGCTACATAGACGTGATACGACGGCACGAAGTTGCCGCTTCCTGTGGTGCTATTCTCTAAGAAAACGCAGCGCTGTTCAACGATGCCGCAACGTCGAACATACAAATAGGATACATTGAATTAACAATCCAATGTATAGGTCCATTAGGTTGACAATCCAATGTATCCTATTTGGGTGTTGCGTTTGCGCTGCGTTTTCTTAGAGAATAGCACCACTGTGCAGTGTTTCATAATTTTGTTTTCTTCCCACCTATTTGAAAAGGACCACTTGGTTCGCCTTTAAATGCACCCAAAGGTGGTGTTTTCTATAAGAAACTTTTAGCGCGCAGTAATGAGTTTTTATTCCTCTTTATAAGTACGCCGCAATTGTCTTTGCCGCGCTCTTTTTGAATTTGGAACATCCTATTGTTCAGCGCCAAAGAAATCGAACGCAAATATTATTTGAATTAAGACTGGCTGGTATGACGGTCCCATAGTCGCGCCGCCGGCTACATACAAAAAAAAATCGTAATGGCGAAAATGTCTCAAATATAAAGTTTTAGTTGTTTTATTATTAGACACTATTGAATTTCAATTTAGGTGTTATTCTATGTTTTATTAAGTAATAATATTACAATAAAATATGAGGCGCCTTTTATTTTCTCATGCTGGGTGACATGGGCGTCGCCGGGGGGGGCAGGAGGGGGCTGTAGCCCCCCCCCCCCCCCTAGAAGCTTGCTTTAAGCTTCAGTGCCCAGTCTCCCACAATATAATGCCCATCCTATATGTTACCGCAGATATTATTATTATTTATTTATTAAGTAGATAACAACATGATCCATAATGATCAAAAAAATGGTTAGTAACAAATTTTAACTTACAAACTATGTTAGTAGCAAGATACATTCACAACATAGGTTTATTTTATTTCACCGTCCCAATCACAATAAGGCTAGCAATTAGGAGTTATATTGTGGAGAAAATAAACTTTTATTATTATTAATTATTTTTTTTAATATTCTCTATACTTCCAATAGCCCCCCCCCCCCCCCCTTGATCATCGGCTGGCGCCGCCCTTGCAGGGTGGTGAAAAGTAGAGTGTATCACTCAAGCGCAAATATATTTTTGGCTCGGGCGACGTACTTTGAATCCCTCGCTACGTTCAGGATTCTACTAAAGAATACCTCGCTACTCGGGATTTTACTCTAGAATCCCTCACTTCGCTCTGGATTAAAAAAAGCGCCCTCGCCGTTACATTATTTCGCTCCCTTATAATTCATTATTTTCCCCGAGAGGACGCCGGCGTCCGCACACCTATTGTCTTTCTATTGTGTCTCTAATTACGGTATTCAACAGGATAATACAATCCACTAATGTAAGCTGTGAGCAAGCGTGCACCAAGCGTGTAACGACGAATACGCGTGAAGCTACGCGTCCGTAGACAGTACGCCTTGTTGTTAAAAGCGATATTTAAGATGATATAACCATTAGAGGCCCAACCTGCTAGCTGCAGGCAGGCAGGGTCGAGGTCAAGGGCCGTTTTCTGAGAGGAAGGCTCAGCTCCGGTATGAAAGCCAACGAAGGAGGGTTTTTAGTCAGAAAGAGTCTGACACTATTTTACCTACCATAAAAAAAGATAATTATAATCATTTCCATTACATGCCTAATTTTCACTTACCTCCATATTTCATAAAACATGTCCCGTTGCTTCTTGAAACTTTGGAAGCTCATCATAGAGGGAAAGTTATCAATATTGTCCGTCTCTGAGTTGAAACACACCACTCCATGGGACCGGGGCTCCGATTGTCTGCTGCGTTCCAGGGTGCTCTCATTTTCACAGCGGAGACCATAGCAGTTCAGCAAGAACTTTGCCAGGTCCGGGTAGAAGGAACGGACTTTCTTGTTTTCACCTGTAAGGATCCGAATAAAGAAAATTGCGTTTATTGGACGATATTTAGTTCGAAGATATGCCAAACTTAAGTGGCATTGGGCAGGGCACATTGCTCGCAGAACTAATGGCCGATGGGGAAGAAAGGTTCTGGGGGCTTACTCTCGAGTTTAATTCTGTCAATGACCTTGTAGGTAGTTGTCGCTCGTTACGTATTAACTACCTACAGGTCAATGAACTCGCCCAGCTGACGTTTAAAGAAATTAATTTCGTACATGCGAAAATTAATTCGAGTTAAAAAAGTACTTTATTTTTTAATTTTCTCTTTACAAATCGATAGTGTTTCATCTCCCGAATCGACCCTCCACGGGATTAAAACAATCAAAATTCAACGGTGTATATGGAAACTACACTTGATACACGCCACGGGCGTGCTGGGGCGTGGATCAAGCCCAGTGGTGCTATTCTCTGAGAAAACGCAGCGCTGCCGCAACAACCAACATCCGAATAGGATACATTGAATTAACAATCCAATGTTTAGGTACATTAGGTTGACAATCCAATGTATCCTATTTGGGTGTTCATTGTTGAGGCAGTGCTAAGTTTTCTTAGAGAATAGCAACACTGTTCGGCGTGTGGCGGACGTCCACGCAATGTAGTTCTAACTTTACAGTGTAGCCCTTTTTTTTAAATAATATGCAATATTGATAGATCATAAATACATACCCAAAGTCTTCAATGAACTTTTGTCTAAAATAACTTCCAATATAACACGCTGGTGCCACAGCGATTTAACGGCGAAATATGTACTATTGTGTATAGTCTTCATCAAATACCCCATATCACCATCTTTCAACTTATCCGCCGCCAAAATATAATCATCTTCGAACTGCTTAGATATCAATATGGATATCAGAAAATATATCTCAGTATTCAAACTCATTATTAAGTTATTTTTTATCAAAATTTCATAAATATCAATTAGCAAATCAATTTTGTCCTTAAAAACGACTTTCGAAACATCACTTCTGATGTAATTTTGAGATTTTTCTATAGAATTCTTTTGTGTTATTTTTATTTGGGGGGTACCAACAGGTTTTTGCGGTAGCGAAGTATTTAAAATATTAAATTTTTCCATTAATTTGTGTCTCTCTTGCTTTAAAATATTTCTTTCCGTCTCAAAGTTATTTGTTTCCTTCACTTGTATCCGTTGCTGTTTGAACGCTGAATTCTCTTCGACAACCAACGGTGAAGTCTGTATAGATTCCATGCTAAAACTGTTTAAGGAGACACTTTTCTGTGATTTGTCTATATTAGTCGGTTTTATTCTGCGTTTTTCTGACCGCAGTGAGCTTGATTTCCTTGCTCCAATTTCTGGAAACATCTCCGAGCTAGTCAAATCCAATTCTACTTTACTCTCATCGTTGTCCGAAGAAATTCTACCTTTTTTCTTTTTACTTGATTTCTGTACGTTGACCATGTAGTCTCCTAAGCAGCTTTTTTCTGAGGACTTGGAATGTCTGTGGCTCAGCCGTGGTGTATCACATCTTTCATGGTGCTCTTTGACAAAACTTCTCGGTGTGACTGGACTGCTAAGTGGTAGATTTGGATAGTCGGACGGTTTGACACCATTTTTCAACGGTGTGCTGGATAGAACGAGTCTGTCAACACCGGTACTGAGTCTGGATTCATCGGATGATGCTGATTGGTTGATGCTTTTTTCTGCTTCGTTGAACAGTTTTGTTTTCACTCTTCGTCCGGTGCGTTTTCGGTCTTTGCTAGGTGACTCGTGGCTGCGTTGGCGGTCTGTTTTAAAAGAAATTAATATTAAAAAAGATATTTGATTGAGAGAGATTGAAGTACAAGTACAAGTTGTAGGACGCGGGTTCAAACCCAACCAGGCGCATTACTTTGTGTAATTTATTTCATCACCACTGCTCTCAAAAACGGTGAAGGAAAACATCATAAGGAAACCGGCATGTCCTAGAACCAAAAATTCGAAGTCGTGACATTCACCAACCTGCACTGGGCCCGCGTGGTGAATTACGGCCCATTCCCTCTCTTAGAGGGGAAGCCTGAGTCTCAGCAGTTGGAAAATTAAAAAGGCTGATTATGCTATATCCTAAATTAAAAAAAAAAACTAGCCAAGTGCGAGTTGGACTAACACACGAATAGTTTCATACTACTATATTAAAATCGAGCAAAAAAACGTCCACAAAATAACGTTTCTTGTACGGAGACCATAGCAATAGAAATACACATTTTGTGAAAATTTATTTTTATTTTATTGCTTAGGGCGTATAGTCCCTTAAACATCATTGTGCATTTCATTCCAGTTAGCTGCGCCTGGATAGAGCCCCGCTGAACTTTAAATTCATTTTCTTTGCGTAATACTGTATTACTAGTATTGATTTACATTTTGCGGGTAAGCGGAACAGAGAGTGCCGCTAACCTCCATTGAAAAGGGAGGATTTTCCGACCAGACAGGTGTTATATCTGGTGGGCTACTGCTCCGACAGATGATTTTGGGCTGTTCTATTTGTTCAAATCGCGCGGAGAATGTTACTTGCGTGATGCAGGATTGGTTCATTTGTGGCGACATAGATGTCGCTACATCAGTAGTTTGGAGATATGCGGAACGAATAAACGAAGAATAAATATGAAGGATACTAGGGAGGGACTAATCCTGGACTGGACTAGTACGTAAAAGGGAGGAACTAATTCTGGAGGACTCTCCGACCGACTCTCAGACGGTCGGAAGATCCTCTAGGATTAGTTCATTTGTGACGACATAGATGTCGCTACAACATATATGCTATAATGTACATTCTGAAGAACACTTAATCAGCTATTTTTTTGTGTAAACATATTTCTAAGGATCAAAGCCGTGTGAAAGAAGTTGGGAAAACAAGTATGAGTTTTAAGAAAAAAACATATGTTCATAATGTTGTACATGAATCTGTAATAAACATATATTTTTTTCAAACTTATTGACCTAGCCATTACTGTAGAGTAGGCTTCTGAAAGTCACTGTTTTATAACACTGCTCAAAAGTTAGGGCCTTAATTAAGGCTCGGTATTCACCAAAGCGCAGATGTGAGCTTTGTGTAACAGAGACGTGAAAGAAGAGGCGCGTGGAAAAGGCAGCGGAGTGTGAGGTGCGCGAGCGCGTGCGCCGCCCGACTGCTTGCTCGCTCGCCGCAAAGAATTCTATAGAAAAATGAGACCTCTCCTCTCCGCTTGATCCATTTCCACCAAAGCTAAGCGAAGAAGTGATGTGGAAATAAAGAAATCGGATTGGTTAATTCAAACACATCTCCTATCGTCTCCTCTCCTCTCCGCTTTAGTTAGTACTGGGCCTAAGAAGATGATACTAACCAATTTTGACAGTGAGGCTGTCCATAGTCCGATCTTCACTGGTTGGGTCGCTAATAGACCTTCTGTGTTTCCGGCGAGTACTGAGAAGCTTCTCTGGCGTACTGTGCTGGAGTATTTGTACTGCATTGCTGTTTGTTTGTAGTATACTGTAAAATTAAGAAGCTGTTAGAATTTTATTTTTGTTCATATTTATTTATTACTTCCAAACAAAAATGTGATGTCATGATTGAGTACCCATTTATTTATTTCATTATTTATGTACACACACATACAACATTATTTCTAGTATGGCGAAACCTGAATATAGTTTTCTCAGGATCAGTAACTGTATTGATTCCAATAATTTCTACATCACGTTATATGGCCCGGTGACCATGTGTTAGTGTGAATAACCCGGTAACATACAAAGCTTATAACTTTGTGATTTTTTATGATACAGTTATGAAATTTTATAAATAGATTCTTTACATAAAAATACTAGACACGTTTTTCGGGTTTCGCATATACTAAAAATAAAGTTATATAAAGAAGATACAATATATAATATAATAGGCAAACTGCCAGTCCATCAACATACGCAGTATAAACAACGAGGCAAAACGCTATGGACCTTAGAAGTTTCAACAATGTTAGGGTGGATATCACTAATATGATAATAGAAAATTGTCCCAAGGGTACATACTCCCCAGATTAAAGCATTGCATATGCTATTCAAAGGCATGGTCAGGTCCGTAACATTACAAGTAACATTATGGACCCGGCATAGTCTACCGATGTATAGACCCATGTATATACTACCTATACATCCCGTGTCTACCATGTACAATGGTCCACATAGGATTATGTGTGGTAACCATGTTCACATAGATATTGAAATCTGTTCATGTGTGAAGAAATAACAAACATACAAAATATATTCATAAAGTTTCGCCTTTATAATTATTGTAGTGTGATTTTAATACTAATAATGAGTACTGAAGCATTAAATGTCTTCAATTTACATAGACTTAATATTATTTACATTTCTGATTATGTAAGTGTTTGAGGTGTAGCCATTCTTTAAAATATTTCATGATTATTGATAAAACTACAAATAAAAATCTACAGTATTATCAAGGTGACATATTGTAAAAAATTTGTGAATGATTCTATGGTTTTACCAAATCTAATTGTAATTTGTAAACAAACCTTGAGTCTGTGTGATAATGAGAATAATATTTCGTTTGTCTGCTTGTTATCAGTTGACTTTTGTTAAAATCGTGATAGAAAATTGTCTTTGTTTACAAAATTTTCAAGTGACCTACCTATCAGTCTGATTCCTTAAATACGACAAAAAACACGTCACAAACTCGTTCCTGTTGCAGCAATTTAGTATACAGTCCTCGGGCGTGTCCTAAAAACATAAATATTATGAAAAAACTGCAAAAATAAGTTAAAATTTTCATTTTGTTCTAGGTTAGAATTTCACCTCCAATGATTCATCGTTTAGCCACTTTATTAACAATGCAGTGTCTAATTTTCCTGTAAGGACACTTTCTATTATTGTTTCTGGCATTTTGGTGTTTTTTCATAAAACTAAAGTGGTTTTTTGAACAATTATCGATTTTTGGCAGCTGCGCGCTCAAACTTCGAGATGTGCCATACTTGTTGTAATGTTGCTATTATAATAAATAATTAATTCGAATATGTCAAAAGAGTGCTGATTTGTTAATCGACTAAAGCGTTTTGTTGTTTTCTTTTTGATTACTTTAGTTCATATATTTTAGAGCCGAAGACAACCGCGTGCATTGTAGTTTTAGTGAAATCTTGTAAAGATTTTTTATTAATCTTGATTTCTTTAGAATCAGAAACAAAACAAAATGCCATATAATATTGATTAATAAGAAAAAAAGCATTTTACGGAAATGCAATTATTAACGACTTAAATCTTTTCTAGAAATAATCTAGAAATCAATCTAAATAGTCGTTAATACATCTTAATTTTTTAAAATAAGGCGCTGCCGCTGCGGCTGCTGAGACCCTCAAACGGCGCAAATACTGTAACCTTATTGGTAATTACAGTTTTGAGCCGTTTGGGGTCGAAACGCTTGGTTCATGGGGTCCGAGTGCGCGTATCCTTTTCAAGGAAATTTCACGTCGCTTGATCGACACTTTGCGTGACCAGAGGGCTGGCTCATTTTTTGCCCAAAGAATCAGCATTGCCATTCAACGTGGCAATGCTGCCAGTCTTCTGGGTACGTTTCCGGATGACAGCGATGTGAAGGAATACTTCGACGCCTGAGTGTATTTGGTGTTTTTGTATTATATTTGTACATAGTTATGTCTAGTTTACATTCTTTATTTTTTAAAATAGAATTCCCTGTGTCTAATCAAGAATTCGACAGCGACATGCACACCTGCTACATCTCTACAACTGTCAGCTGTCAGTGTCAAACAATTTTTATTTGTGAGTCTACCACGGTAAACAAACTCTCAGCCAACTCGATTTTCCATCTGAATTCTTGTTTACTCTTTCAGAATTAATCACAGTCGCGATTATGAAATCGAGTTACGTGATAATCGTAAAACTATAGTAGCGGTTTCTCATCTATTGTTGTGTGTTCCGGTTCTTTATTTCTCTCGTTTTGTATTAGAAAAGTAGAAAAAGATGAATTAAATATCGTTTAAAAATGTCTGTGGTATGGAATACTAGTGGTTTGTGCCGTTGCTGCCACGCTGAAGGCAATTACAAGAACCTAAATGTATATCCCAATGAAGAAATTGAACAAGACTGCTATGTTTTGTTGAGAGATACTTTTGATATTATTGTGAGTAGTTTTTTTTTTTTTTAGTCAGCAAGTTATCTACTATTGCACGTTTGAAAGAGTACTTATAAGCATTTTTTTTTTTTTAGTTCTTGGGTGAGACGTTTGCCCAGCTTTGGGACAGCAATTAATAAATGCAATTAAATTTATTTTTCAAACAACTTTCTATTTAATTACTTAAGTAAAACTAAGTGATAAAATAATATGCCAACAGACCAATGAAAACAGTCAGGCCTGTATCACACTCTACAAACATTATGACGGACAGAGGTGCTTTTTCAGTTAATGTTTGAATGCTATGTGATAGCTGGTATAACAATGGTCAGGTCAGATGGGTGGGATCCTGTCAAAATCAACCCACTCGACTTAACCGCTGGGGTTTCAGATAATCTAACCTTATATTCAATTCAAACCAAGTATTTTTAAAACAGACTTATTCAAATTATTATTTTGTTTATTCATTATGAGACATATAAATTTTATTTTTATATATTTCAATAAAAAAAAAACATTTAAAAATACAAAAAATAGAGTTGCCCACTGGCTATTGAGAATGGGGTCCAAGTGCCCGGTGGTCAGGGCTCCATAGAAAGGAACCTCCTGACTATACGAGCCGTAAAATTATTATTGTTAGACCACTATCTCACCTGATGGTAAGTGATGATGTGGTTGATTATGGAGAACACTTGCCTAGATATAATCCATCCACTCTTGATTTAAAGATCCTAGAAGAAAGAAAGTAAAAGCATTCTAATTGCCGGAGTAGACACATACTGAAGACTAACAAACTACAAACATTAAAAAATATATATGTATGCGCCACTTCCACGTGAAACGGCCGAGCCTTAAAGATGTAATGCTGTTTGTTTGTTGCAGTTAAACCCCCCACTAAACGATGCTACCACCTACGCAGTATGCAGTATGTGTGAGCCGAGGCTGCGAGATGCGGCTCAGTTCAAGAAGCAAGTGTTGCTGTGTGAGGAGAAGCTAAAGGAGTACTTGTACAGTTGTGGGTATAATGGTTAGTTAATCTTTAGCATTTTCTGTTTTATACACCGTAAAATTTTGGTCGGTTTTATCCCATGGAGGATCATTATCGGTACATGAAATACTATTGATTTGTAGGGGAGAAAAATAAAAAATAAAGTAATTTTTTTCTAAAACTCGAATTAATATACTGTTGGGAATCCAACCCAACAGACCCATGACGCGGTGTGCACGCGCAGGCGGCGTGCACATACGTCATCGGCAGCGTGCACATACGTCATCGGCAGCGGGGGAGAGGAGACGCGGGCGCGGACACAGGTGGTCCGGCGCGCCGCAGGCTCTCGCCAGCACTCGCTTCCGCGGACAGCTGCGCGACGGACGACCTCTCGATTCCCTTTATTTATTGTTTGTCCGGGATCGTTGTATTTGAATATTGGAGTAACGGCAATATACCAACGCTTATAGAAAGTACAGTCCACTCATTTCCACCCCAGTCTTTACAATACACATGTAAAAAATTAATTTATTTAAGTAAATGAGTCAATGACCTTGTAGGTAGTTGTCGGTCGTTGCGTACTAACTACCTACAATTCTGGCTTCGCTCAGCTGACTGATTACTTAAAATTACTCTTTACTTAAAGACATTAATTTCGTACATGCGTGAATTAATTCGAGTTTGAAAAAAAAGTACTTTATTTTTCATTTTTATCTTTACAAATCGATAGGGTTTCATGTACCGAATCGACCCTCCACGGGATTAAAACGACCAAAATTTAACGGTGTATATATTCCACTACTATCACATAACGTCATCTAGCCTCAAACGAAGCAGAGCTTGTGCTATGAGTACTAGACAACTGATAAACACTTATAAATTTTTAAATACATACCTACATATTATAGATAAATTACACCCAGACACAGAACAAATGATTGTGCTCATTGCTTATCACATAAACATTTGTCTTGGTGGGAAAACGAACCCACGACCTCCGACATAGTACTCAGGGCCACTGAACACTAGACCAACAGGCCAGTCAACATACATAAGTATAGTGGATCAGAAATGAAGATATCCGCAGGAGAAACCATGGCTACAGACATAGTCCAAACAATCGTCAAACTTAAATGGTAAAATATGGGTAATGGTACAATAAAATCACTAACTATATTTTTCTTCATGTTTCAGATTCTGAAGTTTTAGACAAAGACGTTAAAAACGAATTTGGTAAAAATGGTAAGTTCACTATTTTCGTAAGTCTGGGGCTCTGGAGAGGTATGAAAATGCATAGCAGGGCCCTGGAACCAAGGTAGGGAAGGAACAGGGTAGGTTTTTAGTCAGTAAGAGTCTGACACTATTTCCCGCTCCGCCCAAGGGCGGGATTTGTCATTGGATGATTTTACCTACCATAAAAAAAAAAACTATTTTCGCAAAGGACAATGGGCATATTTGTACAAATTCCGTTCGTACAAGCACTGCTCACACTCTTTTCAACCCTAAAGCTGTATAATAAAGTTGATATTCCTATTTGTTTAGTTGAATTTGAATGGTAATCGTTTGTCTTGGTATGGCCCTGTGAAGAGGAGGGATGAAACGAACTAAAAGAGTTATCGAGTATACGTGTGGATGGATGAAGAGGGAAAGGGAGACCAAAGAAAAGATGGATGGATTGTGTGAGGAGTGATATGAAAGAAAAGAGAGTTAGTGATAGCGTGACGAGTGACAGGACAGAGTGGAAGAAAATAAACGTGTTACGCCGACCCTAAATAACACGGAATAAGGGCAGGAAGATGATGATATTTTATATTTTATCTTATTTACAGAGTTGAAAGAAGAGTCAAGTCATGAAGACCAAGATAGGTTGAATATAAAATATGATGGTGAGAAATATTTTTATCTGATTAAAAAAAAAAGAGAGAAGTTCTCAATTTGGCAGGATATTTGTTTATTTTTTTACAAAATAACTTTGATTTAGGAATTCTGTGTAAAAAAAGAAAGAAAATCGAACCACAACGGTTTCGGAAATTGAAGTTATTTTCTAGTATTTTTTTCCCTCTCTTAGATCATTATAAGGCTTATGCAATGCAATTTTTTTTTAATACGATTGTTTGTGGTTAGGGCAAATCTGGCAAATAGATTTGGAAACTTGAACTGTTAATGGTACCAGTCATAATAAACCTACCCCTAACCAACCAGCGAATTAATTACTTTTTGATAAAAAATATCTTTTATTTATTTATTGTGCACACTTACCACAGTGTAATCTTTTTACATGACTGCCCCAAAAAAGGAGATTCACTAGTTGATTAAACACGGAATCTCGGAAACTACTACTACTCGGGATAAGGGCAGGAAGCCCTTATCCCATATTACTTGGGGTCGGCGCAACACGTTTTTTTCTTCCACTCTGTCCTGTCACCGGTCACACTATCACTAACTCTCTTTTCTTTCATATCACTCCTCACATAATCCATCCATCTCTTCTTCGGCCTCCCTCTTCCTCTCCATCCTTGATTCTGTAATTGGAATTCTTATACCATAAGAAAAAAATTACAAGAGTGGTCCCCCGATTGCGATGGAAATTTCAGTTTTGTAGATCAAGTAATTTCCGAAATTACGTGTTTAATCAGCGAGTGACTACTTTCTTCACTTTTCTATAAATAACAAACATCTTGATTGTTTTTTTATTCTTTGTTTTTTTTTTTCTGACATGGCAGTCGTGTTTTTTTTTGTTTATTTGATTTTATGTTTGGGATTGTTAAATTTTTTATTTTATTATTAATTTATGTGCTTAGTTTTGTAATTTTATTGTGCATGTGTAATTTTCTGTGTGCATCAAATTAAAAAAACAATCTATTATCTCTTTTTGTCTTCAGATGATAGTCCCCCGTCGATGGAGATATTCATCTCTCCGGTAGAAGATGATGACCAGCCTCTCTCTATGCTGAAGAGCTCGCGATCTAGGGCCGAGTCTTCGGAGATAGAGGCTGAGTGGGCGGGACCTCCGGACTTGAGTGATGGTAAGTGGATACTTTGTGGCAATCGATAGAGACATACATCTTGCCGGAAGATAGTGATGACGGCTCTTGGTGCTTAATCTTCGTAAGCTGCACTCTTTATCAAGAACTCCTTAAAAGAAAGAAAAAACGTTACGTCGTACCTCACACATACAATAAAAATAAAATAGATAAAAGAGAAACAACATTAAAATCTGTGCAAGGCCAAAAAGGCGCCTAACTCAGCATATGCTGCGATACTTATAAAGATAAATATCGCAGCGCCGGTATTCTGTTAGGGCCCGCAGTGATGCCACGGTCACTGTCACAGAGGTAAAATAAAATAGGTATCGAAACAAAATAAACACAGTAGATAATATAGCAAAAAAAATGATAAAAAGCGAGAAATATGTTAAAGTGTGTCATGTACTACCCTGAGAAGAAACACCGTAACAAACTCAGAGGTCAAAGTCTCTTTTAAAGTCCATACAGCAAACATGTAATGGTCAAAACATATGAGAATTCAACAATTCGATTGTGCCCCGAAAATTTTTACTGTGCATTGAAGGTCGATCGCCATTTTGATTCATCTTATATTTATTGGGCAGTTCTCATAATCTCAACCTTCGAGCTTCTAAAAACATGCTTCTTCAAATTCCTTCTCATCGTACCGGGTTTATGGCTAATTCTTACGCTGTCTCTACCATTAAACTCTGGAATGTGAAAGTAAATTTTCGTTGAAGCGTAAAATTCGGAACTACTACTTGAAGTCTACTACTTCCCGCTCCGCCCAAGGGCGGGATTTGTCATTGGATGATTTTACCTACCATAAAAAAAAAAAAAAAAAACTACTACTTGAAGTCTTTTTAATTTTAGTTTCAATCTTCGTCATAATAATTGTCATTTTTTAAAAACTCCTAATTATAATTATTCGATATTTATCATAGTATTTATTAGTAACTACTAATTAAATTACTAATTAAAATTATTACTAAGTCTATACTAATTCTATACAAGATGTTCTGTTATTTATTTATTGTGCACACCTACCACAGTGTTGTCTTTTCTAACCCAAAGGTTGACTGGTAGAGAATGCCTTATTAAGTCCGCCTATGTACCACTATTGTATATGAAGTTTAAATAAATAAATGAATATCCCGCTTATTTATATGACAAGTTAAACTAACGCTATATTTTCTCAAATTTCAGATGAGATCAAAAACTCCAAGAAAAGAAAAACGGAACCAAAATTCGCCTGTGACATTTGTGACAAGAAATTCTCATACAACGGTTCTTTAGAAGTCCATATGAAGGCTCATAATGGCGAAAAGACATTTACTTGTCATCTATGTAGCTCTTCACATACAAATAATAAAGAACTAACCAAACACATAACTATAGCACATATAGTAGACAACACATACCCCTGTACGATCTGCGAAAAAAATTTCGAAAAGGCCCGTCTCTTAAAAAAACACATAAAATCACATTTTGAAGAAAAATTCAAATGTACAGAATGTGGCAAAGAGTTTCAAAGAAAAAAAGGTTTGAAAGAACATATGAAAACTCATACTGGTGAACGGAAATACAGCTGTTCGGTCTGTAACAAGGCTTTTGGGCATAACCAGACGTTGAAATCTCATATGTATATTCACACTGGCGAAAAGCCGTATGTTTGTGATGTGTGCGGTCGAAGATTTCTTCAGAGATCTCATTTGAAAAGACACATATTTATAATCCATGCGGGAATTAAATTGCACACATGTAATGTATGTAATAAGCAATTTTCCAGCAAAAGTTACTTGGCAATTCATGAGAGGCAGCACACTGGTGAAAAACCGTATTCTTGTGAAGTCTGTAAGAAAGATTTTACTGCGTATACGACTTTGAAAGTCCATATGCGCGTTCACACAGGCTTCAAACCGTACACATGTTCGTTTTGCAACCGCCAATTCGCCCAAATGGCGAGTTTCAAACTCCATCAAAGAACGCATACTGGCGAAAAACCGTTTTCTTGTAAAATTTGTAAAAAACCGTTTTCTGATAACGGCTATTTGAAGATACATATGCGAGTGCATTCTGGTGAAAAACCGTTTTCTTGTGAGATTTGTAAGAGGTGTTTTAGAGAGACAGGGCAGTTGAAAAGGCATATGCGTGTGCATACAGGAATAAAACCGTATACGTGTAAAATTTGTAATAAACAAATAGGGAATTTATCCAAACATATGCGTGTCCACTCTGAAGAGAGACCGTTCAGTTGTAATATATGTAATAAACAGTTTTCTATTAACGGTAATTTGAAATTGCATATGAGAATTCATACTGGGGAAAAACCGTTTGCTTGTGAAGCTTGTAATAGTCAGTTTACTCAAAGCAGTGGTTTGAAAAGACATAGATGTACAAATGTTGGGAAAAGCGATGGATTGAGTTCCTAATTTTTTTTTTGTATTTTTTTTCCACAACTTTCACTCAATGCCATCTAGTCCCAAACTATGCAGACCTTGTTCTATGAGTACTAGATAACTGATAAATATACTTATATATTTCTTAAATACATACTTATTATAGATAAATTACACCCAAACACAGAACAAATGATTATACTCACCACAAAAACATTTGTCCTGGGTGGGAAACGAACCCACGTCCTCCGGCATAGCAGTCAGAGCCACTGACAACTAGACCAACAAGCCAGTCAAGTGTACGTGGCTCAGCCCAAACGGCGATCTATGTGGCGTGCACCTTAAAAAGATGGTCAGCAAAATTGATAGAATCCGTTACTGAACACGGATTATTGGTTGACAAGCGGCACAGTTTTGCATTGTGACGTCACAAAATAGATAGGCACAGAAGTTAATCTCATGTGTGTACTTCACTTTTTATACCTACTTTTTATACCTTTAGTGATCTAGCACTGGTTTAGAACTGTACCTCTACCATGAGTTTTAAGCAATAGTATTCGTCGCTAAAACAAGAAAGTCGTTCCACTCGATTGCACTTATCTATATAATATTTTAAATACTGGCAGTCGGGACCCATTCTAGAATTGAGAGCACATACTTATATTATATTGCAGATTACTCCAATCTATTGACTAGACGGCTGACTTTCTAGAATGGGTCCCGACTGCCAGTATTTAAAATATTATATAGTTAAGTGCAATCGAGTACAACGACTTTCTTGTTTTAGGGCTTAAAGCAGTCGGGTTTTTTAGTTTTTTAAATTACCGTTTTTTTTTTTTTTAGTTTTATTTTATTACGATATCAATTTCAAAGTAATTACGAATATAAAAAATATCTCTCAAACTAAAATCCATCGAGCCGTTCAGGTCGCAGAGCATGCCAAACATTTGAATTTGGCGCTAAAAATCCGCCATTTTGTTTTTTTTTTATTTTGATATACCCAGTGTCACTCTCACAGTAAATACGAATCTAACGACACCTCTCAAGCTAAAATCCATCGAGCCGTTCAGGCTGTAGAGCGTGCCAAACAATTATACATACATACATACATACATACATACATACATACTCTCGAAAAACATAACCCTCCTTCTGGCGCAGTCGGGTAAAAATAAAGTACTTTTTTTTAAACTTGAATTAATTTACACATGTACGAAATTAATTTCTTTAAGTAAACGTCAGTTGAGTGAGGCCAATGAACTGTAGATAGTACGCAACGACCGACAACTACCTTCAAGGTCATTGGCTCGTTTAAAGAAATTAATTTCGTACACACTTTAGACCAAAAGTACCAAATTTTTTAATTTTATCTTTATAAATCGATAGTGTTTCATGTACCGAATCGACCCTCCGCGTGATTAAAACGACCAAAATTTAACGGTGTATAAAGTTGATGACGGCGCGTATCGATCCACGAGCGCCTCAAGTTGTCAGCAAACCGTAGGGGCCTAGCAGGGTCGAAGCCTACTGGGGCCATGGGTAATGTGAAAGTGTACCCCGGGGCCCTGGAACGAAGACAAAAACGGTACATAACGTCGCTGTCCAATGATAACTTCAACGGCACAAAAAAAGGCGGTTAATTTTATCAATGTTTAAAATATTTTTATGTGCATTTGCCTCATGTTTTGAATGATAAAAAGGACCTATTTATGTTATTAATCAATACCGTACTTAACTATACGAGTATTATGCCAGAGAAATTATATAAGAAGTTCTCTATCCCTACATAGAAATAAAATTTTCTACATACAAGGTATTCATTCTACAGCGACGATAAGTGGGTTTTTAGTCAGTAAAAGTCTGACGTCTGAGATTATCCCCCGCTCCGCCCAAAGGCGGGAAATGTCATTGGATGATTTTCCGACCTGAAAAAAACCCTGTATATGAAAAAAAAATACGTTAAAGCTAAGTAAGTAGGCAAATTATTTTCATAAGAAATCTAATTTATAAATTTTTATCTTTAATCACATTAAATTATTCAATCATTGTATTCTATATTTTTGTGCTTAATATGTATATAATAAAATATTTAATTTTATTAATGAAGTGTTGTTTTATTTTAAACTAATTTCCTTGTCTGGTTTACATCAAAGTAGAAAATACATGCCTTTGTAACTTATACTCCATTGTAGGTATTTGTCGCTCGTTGCGTATTAACTTCATACAGGTCATTGAACTCGCCCAGCTGACGATTTTAAATTCGAGTTTAAAAAGAAAGTACCTACTTTATTTGTTAATTTTATCTTTACAAATGTTTCATGTACCAAATTAACCCTCCATAGGATTAAAAAGATCAAAATTTAACGGTGTATATTACGTTTGGAGTTTCTTGAACATTCTTCTCCATGGAGATCTACGCTTTGGAATGTGCAATTAGCATCATTTTTTCTGACAACTTCTTGACCTTTCAAAAGTGTCTATAAATGGGTTTATTTGAAATAAAATGCATAGACTTTGAAAATTCGGGACTGAGGCCTCCTCTCTAAACAGACCCGATCGACGTATGAGCCAATAACACGGTTTTAAAGAACGTCGGTTTTACTCGCGGCTCGTCAGTACGTCAGTACTGATCGATTAGCGAGTAAAACAGTTTTGAACGACAAGCCGAGTAGAAAATGAAGCAAACACGAGGAGCCGCCAGCCAGGCTTGTCGTTCGTATTGCAATGATACACCGACGAGCCATAAGACCGCGGTTACTCACCCGTCGATCAGGGCTTTTACAGTTAGGTACTCGCTCGCATGACTGAGATTTTAACACGTCATGGTAAGGTCCCTGCTCCTTCAGTTGCCTTTTCGTAAATCGTTGGAACAATCCCTCAACACTTCAGCAGCCTTGTACCGTGGTATTCAATTCTATGGGTTTTGATTTCATAGTTTTCAATCAACATTATTTTAATGAAAAATCAGCAGTTACTTCTAATTGTAGTTTCATTCACGACATTTTTAGGCTGGTCATAAACGGGCTACTAACCATAGCTACCGTGGTGGCCAGCGACAGTGACTTAACACACTTTTTCATTATATTTTGCATAGACACGCCGCACATGTGTAGCCGGTGCTGGCCACTCATTACAGCTCGCGACTCGCCACTTGTCACCTGCCACTGTCGCACTGCTCCACCCCCGCGCAGTTAACTGTTAGACGCTTTACATATCGCACCATGCCATGCCACCAACTTACCGTGTCGAAATCCATCATAAGACTGCGCCAGGGAGTGGGTTACAAAATGTGGCGGCCTCCGAACACCGGTGTCTGCCGCTCGCGTCTGACACTGTTACAAATGTGGCGGTAGCGCGCGACAGCAACCGGTGGCTGTGGTCGGCGGCCCGTTTGCGCCGACCTTTAATTAATTTTGAAATAATGTTGAGTTTTTATTTGAAAAAACAGAGCTGGAGAAAATAATTGTATAAATTTTTTTTCCTAGCGTGTCGACGAAAAGTCTTTTTTTTTTTTAAATGAAGTTCTTTGCCTGGCTCTGGATTTTCACACGGCATTTTAAACCTATTTAATAATGAAAAATCGAAAGATATAAAATAACACATTTTCTTTTAAATTTAAATATGCTAAAAGTATTATCAACCGGTGTTATTCTTGGGATTATTTGTAAGTTTATTTATTTACTAACTCCAACCCCGGCTTTACTCGGATCTATTTTAATTTCTGTTGTTTTTAAAAAAAATCTTCAGTCATACAGTTGTATAATTCGAATACAATAAAAATAAATGACCCAAATCAATTGAGCCATCCTCAAGTGATGGTCCTTCATAATTAAGGGCCGTTCAAGTATTACGTAAGCAGATTTTTCGCAAATATTAACCACCGCCTACAAACCCCCTCGTCAGCATAAGTAGGCAAAGATCTAACCCTCCGCCCACATGCTTACGTAAATATTGCTTAATGATATGTGTCTGTCTGCTTATTTTCATGTGATTTTGGAACATCGAGATTGTTCTCTTAAAAAAATCTGCTGACGTAATCACCATCCAGACCCCCATGCCCCACTAGGCGTGGCTGGAAAGACCTCACGGCGTTCTAACCTTCCGCATGACTCAGGTTCTCACCGGACATGGCAAGCTCGGGAGGTTCCTGTTCCGGATTTGTGCGGAACCGACGCCCGGGTGCCACCATTGTGTGGACTGCCCGGAGGACACGGTGGAGCACACGGTCGAAGTGTGCCCCGCTTTGGCAGAGCATCGTCGCCGTGTTAAGGATATAATAAATAAATAAATAATTTTGGTCTACTACACTGGCGGTCCTATAAGTCTGTAGTTATTTTTAATAGAATAATATTATTTTTTGCAGTAACTACAGTTTATTCAAATGAAAATTTGTCAAAAGAACTTCCAAAATTATATAAAAGTGTTTTAAAGAAACTGTCAAACTTAAGACGAAATAGAACAACAGAAGTGTCAAACTTAAGTCAAAATATAACAGCAAAAGTGTCAAACTTAAGACAAAATATATCAACAGAAGTGCGAAACTTAAGTAAAAATATAACAACAGAAGTGTCAAACTCAAGTCAAAATATAACAACAGAAGTGTCAAACTCAAGACAAAATATATCAACAGAAGGGTCAAACTTAAGTCAAAATATAAAAAAAGAAGCGTCAAACTTAAGACAAAATGTAACAGCAAAAGTGTCAAACTTAAGACAAAATATAGCAACAAAAGTGTCAAACTTAAGTCAAAATATAACAGCCAAAGTGTCAAACTTAAGACAAAATATAGCAACAGAAGTGTCAAACTCAAGTAAAAATGTAACAGCAAAAGTGTCAAACTTAAGACAAAATATAGCAACAGAAGTGTCAAACTCAAGTCAAAATATAACAACAGAAGTGTCAAACTCAAGACAAAATATATCAACAGAAGGGTCAAACTTAAGTCAAAATATAACAAAAGAAGCGTCAAACTTAAGACAAAATGTAACAGCAAAAGTGTCAAACTTAAGACAAAATATAGCAACAAAAGTGTCAAACTTAAGTCAAAATATAACAGCCAAAGTGTCAAACTTAAGACAAATAATAGCAACAGAAGTGTCAAACTCAAGTAAAAGTGTAATAGCAAAAGTGTCAAACTTAAGACAAAATATATCAACAAATGTGTCAAAATTAAGTAAAAATATAACAGAGCGAGACTCTAATAGAAGTATAACAATAGAAGAAGCTATATCAAAGGACGATATAATAATAAATGGTGACATGGTAGCAGTAAGACTGAGGTCTTATTTTGACCCCGAGACTGATCAAGTGTGGAAACTGTATTTAAGTGAACAAATGAGACATTTCAAAGAAAAAATAAGAACGACAACTGCAATGAGAAATAATGCTGCTGTCACGAAGAGGTTGGTATATGATGCTACTGCTGCGGTCTTCCCATCAGATTATAATTTAGGTGTTTTCAAATCTAGAGTGGATAGGCTCTTTATAAACTAGTGCGCCTCACTATCAACGATTACATCACCAATCAGCTCGGATAGCAGTCGTATTAATCCCGTGGAGGGTCGATCCGGTACATGAAACACTATCTATTGGTAAAGATAAATTTAAAAAATAAATTAGGTACTTTTTTTCTATAACTCGAATTAATCTACGCATTTACGAAATTAAATTCTTTAAGTAAACAACAACTGAGCGAGTCCAATGACCTGTAGGTAGTTGTCGGTCGTTTCCGGCCACCGTAGGCGCGGGCTTGCGGACGGCGAGCAATTGGTAGCTCGCCGTCCGACCGTCCGGTAACCGTCCGGACTGGGCCCAAGTCGTAGACGGCGTTAGTTAGTACGAAACGACCGACAACTACCTACAGGTCATTGGAATCGCTCAGCTGTTGTTTACATAAAGAAATAAATTTCGTACATGCGTAGATTAATACAAGTTTAAAAAAAAGTACCTTAATTTTTAATTTTATCTTTACAAATCGATAATGTTTCATGTACCGGATCGACCCTCCAGATCCCAGCTGATGGTAAGCAGTGATGCAATCGTTGATAGTGAGGCGCACAAGTTAAGAGCCTATCCACTCTAGATTTGAAGACAGCAAAATTATAATCGGACGGGAAAACAGCAGAAGGCTTATTTTGGTACCTTTTAGGGTTTCGTGCCCAAAGCGTAAAAACGGTACCCTATTACTAAGACTTCGCTGTCTGTCTGCCTCTCACCAGGCTGTATCTCAAGAACCGCGATAGCTAGACAGTTGAAATTTTCACAAATTATGTGTTTCTGTTGACGCTATAACAACAAATACTAAAAACGAAATAAAATAAATATTTAAGGGAGGCTCCCATTGTACAAACACGATTTTTTTTCACCTTTTTGCTCGATATCAATAATGGCAATAGGTAAGCACTTGAAATATCAACAAAATACTCAGTAGTATTTTTACTTTAGTAATAAATAATAAAATCAAATAATGGGGGGCTCCCATACAAAAACGCAATTTTTTGCCTACTTTGTTGTTGTTCTGTTGTTTACTTAGTCAATGGTACGGAACCCTTCATGCGCGAATCCGACTCGCACTTGGCCGGTTTTTGTAACTTGTTTTTTTAATTTATATTTTCAGTTATAGTTCTTCAAAGAGACAAGACATTTTAAAGCAAAATAACAATCAAAGAGATACTGGAAGCGATTCAATAATAAGTAATAATTATGTAAACTATATAATCGTGAAAGTAAAAACATTATTAAACAGAAACGTCAATTCACTTAATGCCACGTAAGTAAGGGGCCATCAATTTATTACGAAAGACGATTTAGAGGAGAAGAGGGTTTGACCATGTCTAACACTCGTATTTATAAACAAGTTAAACTAATTTAATATTTGACTTTAAGTAATAATACAGTTAAGAAAAAAAAAAAATTAATTAAGATTTCTAACCTTAAGTAATGACTTATTAAGAATTTACATAACAAAAAGTAATTACTTCTTTATAAATACGGGTCTAAAACAACTAAACAAGTAGCTTAAAAAATGTCAATTCACTTACAGTTTTTTATTGCTCCATTTTTGCACAAAAAAGTTCACAGACGCGTGTCTCAAGTGGTTGGCAATCGCGCTCGCACTGGTCCCAAGTGGTCCGAGATATCGTGTCTGTGGGCGTTGTCAATGTGTGCGTTGCTCGAGCGCACTTTGTATGCACACGTCAAACGGGGTGATCAGAAACACAGGGGTGAATAGAACCAAAACTTCGAGATGATTTTTCACGTTATCAAGAAATTGATTGCAGCACTTAAGTACTGCAGTTTTTTTCTTGCATTATTTATTTATATATACTTTATTGTAAACCAAAATAAAAAGATTATACAATTTTGAGACTTAAATAAAAAATAAAAACATACAATGGGCGGCATTATAAAAAAAAATAAAGGAAGCTTTGCTAAAAACCATTTTGGAAAAATAAGTGAAAGTCATAATGCATTGCCGTGACCGAATACTGGGCCAGGCAAGGAATTTGATTAATTTTGCCATCGACACGCTAAGAAGAAGAAAATAATCAAAGATTTTTGTTTCAATTCACCCCTGCGTTCCTATTTACCCCGTTTGACGGTAGTCTATACCTGTCTTTTATGGTAAGGGCCACTAAAAAAAAACAAAATTAATAATGTGAAAAATGATATTCCACAACTATCACACAACGCCATCTAGTCCCAAACTAAGCAGAGGTTGCACTATGAGTAGGACCACTGTTAAACATACTTATATATTTCTAAATACATACTTATTATACACCGTTAAATTTTGGTCGTTTTAATCCCGCGGAGGGTCGATTCGGTACATGAAACACTATCGATTTGTCAAGATAAAAATGAAAAATAAAGTACTTTTTTCACACTAGAATTAATTCACGTATGTACGAAATTAGTCAGCTGAGCGAGGTCAATGAACTGTAGTACAAGGTTATTGACTCTACTTTATTTTTTAATTTTATTTTTACAAATCGATAGTGTTCCATGTACCGAATCGACCCTCCACGGGATTAAAACGACCAAATTTTACGGCGTCGATAAACTATACCCATTTCCTATACTTATTGTAAAAAATATAAAAATTGATATTCTTTTTAGAGATCCGTATCTCAAAAAAAAATAGAACCCTCGTAGGATCACTTTGTTGTCCGTCTGTCTGTCTATCAAGACCCTTTATCTCGGGAACGCGTGGAGGTATCGAGTTGAAATTAAAACCATCTCTTACCCAGTTTTTTTTTTAATATTTATTTTAATATTTCTTCTGATTCAAGCGGCCAAAAAGTCAGCAGAAGACAGAAATTAACGAAACAGGGGAAATTGTTGCAAAAAATGCAGGAATTTTCCGGGTTTAATAAATTGAAATTTGAACGATATCGTGAGCCGTATTGGAAGGAGGGGGATTATGTCTTTTTGAGGTAAGTCACTTTTTTAGGGTACCGTAAACCGTGCGAGGGTGGTGCTCTTGACCAGACGATGAACTAGACGATGACCAGACGATGATGTTTAAATCCAATATATGAGTAGAACAATTATCAGCCTACCTACCTACACAAAACGAAAGAATAGATAAATATTAAAATTGTTAACAAATATCTATAATAGCCCTCCTCCTAATTTTTATGTTGTTATGCCCGACAGGGCCCACAATGCTCCAAAACGAATGTATGTCTTTATGTACCTACCACCTAAGTTCACATTGTGGAATGCAATAAATGTATTGAGTATTGAGTATGGCCCACTTATTAGAGTGCCCAAAGTGTCCCTACAAACCTGCACTTTGGAGGACCTCAAAAATGCCACTGATGCCGCTGTAAACCTACTGGGCCGTGGCAACCTACTGGGCCCAAAAACTTTCGAGGGAAAAGAAAACTATCAATACGATAAGAAGAAGAAGGGTACCGTACTACAAAAAGCAAAAACGGAACAGTTATAGGAACACTTTGTTGTCCGTTTGTCTGTCTGTCAAAACCGTTTATCTTGGGAACGCGTGCTGCGCCCGTGTGTGCCTCACACCCTGCACTTTAGGTAAAACCGGCCCTCCGAAAGTATGTCATAGGCACACTTAGGCTACCTATACTTGGATAAGGAAATAGAATATAGTAAGGGAAGGCGTCGGCCTGTCCACGGCACTGTCACGTCACTGACGTGTGTGAACAGACAACCTCTGACGGGACACTGATGCCCGGTCCCACCACGGACACGTTCCTGCCCCGTCCCTGACACGGCACGGATGTGTGGGGATAGACTTTAAAACGTTGTGGTAACACATTCTTTCTGCGTACCTACCTACTGCTAAGGAGTAGTTACATAAGCATTATGAACTTCCTGCCCTTGCCCTGTTTTTCTTGGAGTCGGCGCAACACGTTTTTTTCTTCCATTCTGTCCTGTCACCCGTCACACTATCACTAACTCCCTTTTCTTTCTCATTTTTTCTATGGTCTCCCTCTCCCTCTCCATCCATCCACTTCATGTATACAACTTTATTTATAGTATGTGTGAAACCTGAAACACGGGTCAAATATTTTTATGAAAAAAAAAATCTAAGTATGAAATTTAAGATTGTTATGTTACGTTGTCCATACAAACACATCGTCACCCAAGCAGCACAAAAGGCTGTACAAGGGCTGTATATAGGTTCAGGTTTACACTCTAAGCTGTATAGTAAGCTGTATATAGGCTGTATAAGCCTATATACAGCCCTTGTAACTCCAAAAAGGGCCCATATATACAGCCTATATACAGCGTTAAGTGTAAGTGGAGAATAAAAGCTGTATATTGGCTGCGTGTTGGCTGTATATCGGCTGTATAAAGGCGTTTTTGTACACCCTAAGCTGTATATCGGTGTACAATTACACTTTAACTCTACAGATATTCAATTATAACTATCATATACAGCAAAAAGCTGTTAATTGGTGTAAGAATACGAAAGAATCCAAACTTAAAGATTATTTTTTATAATATTTTACTAATGGCGACTACGCCATATACATTTAATTTTAAATATAATATGTTAAATTGGACTTGTTGACCTTAGTAATATGGTGAATTTATAGTGCCGATTTAATTTCATTGTAAAAGTGTGTATATTTTCGGTGAAAATATTAACGCGCCAGCGAAATAATCAATTTTAACATCAAGGAAAATAGTAAATACGGTAAGTAATGTTATTATTTTTTTAGGTTATATTAAAAAAATATGTTGAAATAATAGGTATAAATGCAAATCAACCGTAATTCAAGCTGATAATCATGATATGACTTTAGGCTTTTGCCAAATAAGCCTTTTATTATGTTTATAAAATCATTATGTACATTGCAAAATGGCGACAGCTTGCATAATAGAGTATTTTTACGACCTAGGCTGTATAATAGAGTATTTTTACGACTTAGGCTGTATAATAGAGTATTTTTACGACTTAGGCTGTATAATAGAGTATTTTTACTCCATAATCTGTGTAATTGTTCATAACAAGTACGTACATTTCTAACCATCTTTAGAGATACGTATAAGGAATAAAAAATCCTCAGCTACCTACGACTAAATCTCATATGTCCGAATACAATTTAACAATTTATATACTTATTGTGAAGTAGTGAGTAAGATTTGTAACCGATTTTCATCTATTTTTCAGAAAAGGTACAATAAGGCCTTTGACTTGGTCTAATATCAAGGTCACGAGAATCAGAAGGCGATCTAAAATTACTAAGCGAGTGATTAGACGTCGGACGCATTGGTGAAGGATGACAGTTCTAACCCTCCAGATCATCGTGGGATTACATCAAAATGCTGCGTATAAAGTCTATTATTATCATCATTGAAGAAGCAGATTGTGATCTATTACTTTATCTTCTCCAATAAATTATACTTTACTATCTCTACTGTCTGTGGTATTTAAATAAATTATCTGTATTTGTAATATTTAAATATTTCCTTTTGAACTTCCTCTTAATTCAATGTTTTCTCTTCACCACCCTTAGTTGATCGGTACAGAATACCTACAGCATTTTGTTTTTTGTAGTTTTGGGTTAACCTCAACCATAGAAACTATTTAGGTTCCAAGTTTCATGGCCTTATGAGTTATGTGCCTTTAGTTTTATTTTATATTAAAATATTCACCAATTGCTCGGATATTTTTTTTTTTTCTGGAATGAATTCTTGCTCTGATTCGATCACGAAAAAAAATTTTTTTTTTTACGTTTTTGTATTCTATTGGTACTTGCACGGGGGTGTCACAGGGGGGTTAAAATTTTGGTTATTTTTGACCTAGGACGCACCGTTTTCGAGATAATTGAATTTCTTTTTTTTTTAATCATAGGGCCCATAGAACGGACACGGTGCGAGTAAGTTTTTACGGAATCCTTGGTGCGCGAGTCCAACTCGCACTTGACCGGTCTTTTCCTCCATATTGGAAAAGACCGTGTGTTCACAAAAACACAATCCGAGTGATTCCATTAGTAATACAGCCTAACGCTGTACTATAGCGTTCATTTACTCTTATAGCTGTATATCACCCTTGTAGGCAGTAGTTATAACACCACAATAGTTATAAGAGTGTACAATTACACCAAACGAATAAGAGGTATAATGGAGTTCGTTTACACCAATATACAGCAATAAGTATCATTTTACACTAATATAACACTTAGACCTGTATAAAGGAAGTGGTGACTTGCAATATACAGCCTATATACAGCTTTAAGTGTAAAACGCAGCCCTAAGTGTCAAAAAACTCTTAAAGCTGTTTAATTGAGTAAAAATACTCTGATATAGAACCATAAGCGTACGCGGATACCTTTATGCAGCCTAAAGCTGTGTGTTACACCCTTGTACAGCCCTTATACAGCTCTAAGCTGTATATCGGCTGCTTTATTGATGTTTGATACGCTTGCGTGCTGCTTGGGCACCCTGTCATCCAGGCGTCGGTCGAAGGGGTTGTTTTGCTCCTGCACCCAGCTGTGTGCTGTTTCCTAATGCCCGCTATGACCAGCCGTGACCTGTATTGTGACATATCGGTGGTATCCAACTTGTGACCTTTTAAATATTTTTGGAAAAAAAATTAACATACGAAAAAAATATTGGAATCGATTCAGTAACTGATTCTGAACAAACAATATTCAGGTTTCGCATGTAATAATAATAATGTTGTATCAATATCCGTGTGGTTTATACACTGTTAAATTTTGATCGTTTTAATCCGATGGAGGGTCGATCCGGTACATGAAACACTATCGATTTGTAAAGAAAAAGAAAAAATAACGTGTTTTTTAAAAAAAAAAAATCTAATTAATATATGCATGTATGAAATTAATTTCTTTAAGTAAACGAGTCAATGACCTTGAAGGTAGTTGTCGGTCGTTGCGTACTAACTACCTACAAGTCATTGAGCTCGCCAAGCTGATGTTTACTTAAAGAAAATAATTTTGTACATGCGTAAATTAATTCGAGTTCTAATTTTATCTTTACAAATCGATAGTGTCTCATATATCGAATCGACCCTCCACGGGATTAAAACAATCAAAATTTAACGGAGCACACTCTTTTAGTAACAAGCGTTTCATCACTCCTGTTTACAAGATCCATCTGGATCTATGAAGACAAACGGGAGGAGGAGTAGTTTTATAAGCATTCACCATCATCATTTCAGCCCAAAGACGTCCACTGTTGGACATAGGCCTCCCCCAAATGTCGCCGCAATGAACGGTCCTGTGCGTCCCGCATCCATCGGATTCCCGCAGCCTTTACCAGGTCATCGGTCCACCTTGTAGGAGGCCTCCAGAACTTTTCGACCCGAACGGCCATCTGTTCTGCGAGCAATGTGCCCTGTCCATTGCCACTTTAGTTTGCCCATTCTTCGTGCTATGTCGGCAACCTTGGTTCTCCTGCGGATATCTTCATTCCTGATTCGATCACGCAAGGAAACTCCGAGCATAGCCCTTTGCATTGCCCTTTGAGTAACTTTAAGCCTTCTTATGAGGCCCATGGTAAGCGACCACGTTTCAGACCCATATGTCATCACTGGCAACACGCACTGGTCATAGACTTTCGTCTTGAGACACTGTGGTATATTGGATGGGAAGATACCGCGCAGCTTCCCGAACGCTGCCCAGCCGAGTCGGATTCGACGATTAACCTCTTTCTCGAAATTAGATCTACCCAACTGGACTGTCTGTCTGAGGTAGACGTAATCGTCATTTAATAAGCATTTTTTTTTTTATCTCAGGACGGGGTCGCCCGTTACAGCAAGAAATGAATCAGAGGTGTGGAAATGTGAGTAGAAAACGTTATTTTATTTTTAGGTTTCTTTATAATCCTCAGTCCAAGTTAAACCGTCATGGCGGTCGACCTTTAATGCGCAGTAACCCTATTTTTGAGTCTCATTCGAGGTAAGGGGTTGCGGACCAATACATATTCATATGAGGGCCATGCAGATTTGTCTGAAATGGTCTTTTGAAGAAAGAACCATACAGATTTGAGGGCTTGTCCAGTTAGTGCAAGCATTAGTCAGTATTCGCAAGGCTCAACTCAGGACTACTAAGGAGCTCAAAGACTTGACGGACACAATACCAAGGAAAAGAAATATGGGTAGACTGCAGAAAATACTCAAACTGCCAGACATACGCTAAAATTACAGAAAAGAGAAAAAAAATCTAATCTACATATTCACCTAATCACAATAATAAAAGGAAACATATAGTTCAAAATGTAATAGATACTTAGCAATGTAAATATGTATGTTTAATATCAATTAGAAGAAAAAAATAATGTCAAATTGTAATATAAAATAATCAACAATGTCAAATTGTAAAAAAAAATAACAATAATAATAAAAAACACAATTGAAAAAAAAAACAAAAAATGACAATATGTATAATTGTGGTGTGTACTGGAGCAGCTCAATCTCAAGCCTTTTCGTCCTCAACGTAGTCTTTTTACACTGTAAAGTGTGACTTTTCGAGGAAACTATTACTACTACTAAATAAACTACTACTGCAAAAAACATATATTAATTTCGACAATCTCAAGGGAATCAAAATTCATAGGATACTTCGCGTTGACCTAGAATCCTGAAATTTGGAATAAAGCAATCTCATAGCACAAATATAGGAAAAAATCTGAAAACTGTAAAGTAATTACTTACGTCACTAAAAAAAAAACTTTTACGATTCGGAAAAATCTTCGAGACTCGATTCGGTAATTTAATTATTTTCATACATATGTTTGTACGGAACCCTCAGTGCGCGAGTCCGATTCGCACTTGCCCGGTTTTTCTACCACCACGCGCATGGAAAAGCTGCATGCTCTGCTTCTTCAGATGTTCTGTGTTTCTTATTTGACTGCTCAGGCGATGACTCATAAGTAGGTTGATCTACATCTTGGGCCGTGGGGTCCGAGTGCACATACCTACACTTTTTAAAGAACTTTCCAAACGTTTAGTTGACACTTCGCCTGACCCAAGGGCTGGCTTTTACCTCGGTCAGAGATTAAGCATTGCCATACAACGTGGCAATGCCGCCAGCCTTTTGGGCACACTTCCAGTCGACAGCGATGCGGAGGAGTTTTTTGACGCTATATTCTAGTTAGGAGTAGCCTTTAGTGTATATATTTATGTGTAATGTTTATAGTGATGTTATTTATCTTATTGATAGTATGATTTAAACGTTGAATTCATAAATAAAATCTTAAAGAATTAGGTTACTAATAATAATAATCTTTATAATAATATTTACATTACATTCTAGAGAATAAATATGTAAGTTAAGGATCTACATCTTTCATTGTAACAGGTTTTACATCTTAACTTGTTTTTATCACTACATAGTATAAAACAAAGTCGCTTCCCGCTGTCCGCTACTAGTTGTCTGGCATTCATGCTGAACTGGATCTATTTTGGTGCAGTCATGAGGCACAAAACTTTTTTTTTTGTTTTTTTTTTTTGTTTCCTTTTTTCTTGTTTTTTTGTCTAATCTAATTATTGTGTTTGTGCCTTAAGCTGTACCGAATAAATTCGTTTTCTTTCTGTCTGTCTACCTATGCTTAGATCCTTAAACTACTATGCGTTCCAAATGAAAATAGGATCGATTTCCATGTTGTGACGTCACGTCGTATTGCCAAATCGAAGAAATTTTAGCAAAATTTAAGAACTCAGACCTCAGCGATAAGTAAAATTAAAGAACTAGATTCTAATTAAACTTTTTTTCGTTCACAGTCCGTAAATAAATTAAATTTTTCGTAAATCTTCTTCTTCTTCCTGCCCTTGTCCCACATTACTTGGGGTCGGCGCAACACGTTTTTTTCTTCCACTCTACCCTGTCAGCCGTCACACTATCACTAACTTCCTTTTCTTTCATATCACTCCTCACACAATCCATCCATCTCTTCTTCGGCCTGCCTCTTCCTCTCCATCCATCTACTTGTAAACTCAGAACTCTTTTAGTAACATGTGTTTCATCCCTCCTCTTCACATGACCATACCAAGACAAACGATTTCCTTTCAACTTTTCAGTCACTGGCGCCACTTTCAAACTGCCTCTAATATACTCATTTCTCACTTTATCCATTTTCGTCACACCACACATCCATCTCAACATTCTCATCTCCGCTACATACAGTTTAAATCCTTCGTAAATAAATTAGAATTTAAAAAATTAATTCCTCGATTTGACAGCAAGTCGTGACGTCACAACGTGGCAATCGATTCTATTCTCATTTGGACCGCATTGATACACAACTGATTTTGTTAGATAGTAGATAGAGTGGTTCAAGAGGAAGGTTTATACAACGTTAAATTTTGGTCGTTTTAAGCCCGCGGATGGTCGATTCGGTATATGAAACACTATCGATCGATTTGAGGTTAGTGTTAACTCTAACCTCTCGTTCTAAATTGCGTCAAAAGCGATTATAGCGCGAATCCGACCAAATTTAATAGTCACAAAATTTATGGGCTGTTGAATAAAAACTGTGACGTAGCGCGTTTTGACACAATTCGGAACGAGGGGAGAGTTTGTACCTGATGACACTCGCATTTTAGAACGCGAACTGACAAAGTCTTTTTTTTTATATGTTCGCGTTTGCCCGCTATCTCACCTGATGGAAAGCGATATTTATGGCCTCTTAGGGCCTATTCACGACTTCGGTCTTAGCGGCGAGCGGTGCGGTATCGGTAGGTGATTGGTCGAGATCGCGCCGCCTAGGGCCAACATGAGCGGCGTCATAGGCCCTTACACCAACTTACCCTGCTCAAAGCTAGAGTCAGTTGAGTTAAATCTAGGGTAACTACTCGAGTTATTATTTTATTTATTTATAGTTAATTAAAACGGTACAAGCCCACTTACATTAATTAAGATAGAATTATGAAATCTTAAATAATAATAATACATAATACTGGAAATTGCATGGATTTTTAGAATATAAATTGACTTTGATTATTATAACAGATTGTTTCAATAACACATCATTTTAAATTAATAATTTGAGATTGAATGCAAAGATACACATTAAAATGGAACAGTGGACACCCTTGCATAATGTCTCTCACAGAACACCAGACAAGCACGAATTATTTTATTCCATTCGTCCGCAAACAAATCACATTCAGGGTCGGCATTCAGGAGTGCGATTCACTAAGGTAAAACATCTTTACAACCATGAAATCATCGTTGATACATCTGATGAAAACATATCGGTATTCTTTAATGTAACTGACTCGTAACTGCGCGATCGTAACGCCGCAACGATGTCGACGGCGCGACATAGAACTAAAGTAAGGTTCCGAATGTATGAAAAACGGTATTCAGAAACACAAATCATCCTCGCCTTCAACGACAACGGCGCCTTCGCCTTCGATTTTAACTGTCAAACCGTAAAGCTTGTAAATTGTAGATGTTTCCTTGGTTGTAGACGATTAAAATGTAAGTAAAACAAGTTATTTTTTAAATTAATATTCTTAATATTGTTTTGTTTATCGTACTTTAATTCCTGAAACTTTTATGCCTATTTTTAATGTTTTAGATGGCAGTTCGTCTTTCCTGTATGATTTTTTTGTTGGAAGAAGCTAATCGTCAAGATAATTTAGAAAAAAGACGTCAGGCCTACGCGATACGTAATATGGATCTTCTTACCACTGATACAAACTATATTAAGGTATTCAGGTTGACTGAAGAGCTAATTATCCAATTGGAAGAAGACATTTCGCCTTTCTTAACAAAGGCGGAACGTCGAGGAGGAATTAGCAACCGAACCAAGGTATTACTATATATCAATATACCTAGCTAATATAAATCACTATACCAGTGGACAAATGTCTTAAACGTACTCTCATTCCAGATTTTATGCACTCTCGCATTTTTAGCTAGTGGGAGTTACCAAAAAATATTATGTGAAAATGCCAGAACCTATATCTCACAAGCATCTGCCTCGAGGGCTATAAGAACCGTAGTAGATGCCATCAACCACCCATTTATTATTAAAAAGTATATTAAGTTTCCTCAAAATACAAATGAAAGGCAAATTCTCAAAGAAAAGTAAGTACTTAGGTATTTTAGATTTACACTTTAATTTTTATTTTGTACCTACTAAGTAGGTACCTAGATGCTTTTATGAATAAACCATACCTATGGCTATTTATTTTTATGTTACCTACATACTTAAATAAGTAATATTTTTAAATTGTCTATCTTTTATTTAGATTTTATGAAAAGTTCAAAATGCCTGGAACCATTGGTTGTATTGATGGTACCTTGGTATCAATGGTTCGGCCCAAAGAACATGAAGAAAGATATTACTGTAGAAAAGGGTATCATGCTCGAAATGCTGTTATTGTAAGTTTCTTTTTTATTATTTCATTAAACTTATAGTATGAATACAAACCTTTTTTAAACCTTATTTCAATCTTATATTTTTTTCCTTTTAAGATAAATGATCCAGACTTAAATATAATGCATGTTGATGTTACTTTTGGAGGCGCAACACATGACAGCTTTATATTTAATAATTCGGTCATAAAAACGCATTTGGAGCAGCTAAATAATACAGGAGAGACAGTGTATCTGCTTGGTATGTATTTTAAAATGTTTCTTTGCTTTCATAAATTCCTCTATATTGTTATTATTGTAAAATTAAATTAAATTCGTATTTATTTCAGGGGACTCTGGTTTCGCTCTTAGGCCATACATGATGGTTCCGTGTAGCAACCCTGAGCCTGGATCAAGGGAAGAACATTATAATAATCTGCATGCCACTGCAAGAAATACTGCAGAACGAACCATTGGCATACTTAAAGGCCGTTTTAGGTGCCTTTTGGTTCATCGTGTTCTTCACTATGATCCAGAGATGGTGGGAAAAATTATTAAAGCTTGTTGTGTATTACATAACATTTGCAATCAAGCCAGAGTTCCTCCAGTAGAATTACCAGCTCATTTACAAAGACAAGAAGCGAGGGTGATACAGTTACTACAACATGGAAGCCAGAACTCTATCACTGATTTGGACAGTGGACGTCTTGCTAGAGGTCGTCTAATTAATAGACTGTGGCGTGGACAAAATAGTTAATATAGAAGTAAATACTAACCATAGGCTTAAGATATTAGGTACTAATTCAGATTGTAAGACATATAAAAATTATAGTGTATGTTAATTAGTAATGTATATAGGGTGACTGGTAATTAGTGAACGATACTTAAACACGTGATTGTAGTCATGATAACAAACAACTTTTATGGAACCAAACCTGAAATCGCGAAAAAAATCAGCAAGTTCAGTACATTTTAAAAGTTGTTTGTTATCATGACTACAATCACGTGTTTAAGTATCTTTCACTAATTACCAGTCACCTTATATAGTTCATCTTAAAATATAGGAAGTAGATGTTTTTGTAAGCTTGTTATTATAGTGTTTTACCTAAAGATAAAATTAATTTAGTCTAACAAAATTGTATGTACCCCGGAAAAGTCATTTTAATGAAATAAAACAATCTTGTAACATATCATACATCTTACTTTTATTTATTTATAAAATCTATAATTGCTCTACTTATCCTATCTAGAGCCTGAACCACATCCTGTTGGCCCTCAACTTGTTTACTAATTGCTTGGGCAAACAACAATTCTGCTTGTGCTCGGCGTTCTTCTATGGCTATGAAACGCTCTGTGATGTTAAGCAATTCAGAGCGACGTTGTGATGGAGGAGACCTTCTCAATAGTCGCCGGCGCGCTGCAGATTGACGCGGAGATAGCTGGAGAGTCCGTCGGCGACCGTGTAACGTCTCTCTATGCACACGCTGAGAAGGAGCTGCAATTAAAATATTATACTTATTATAGTTATCTTATTAGGCCATCATATCCCACTGCAGGGCAAAGGCCTCACTTCCCTTTTTCCATTTGTCTCTAATTAATAATTTGTAATATAGGAATATTACAGCATTATTAATATCAATTTATAATAAAAGTTTGGTTAGAGAATGCAACTTACTTTGACTGCCCCCTTCCAAGACATTTGGCTGTGATGCAGGTCTTATTGGCTCAGTAAACAAAACCTGAAAATATATGATAGTTGTTGAATTATTTCTTTGTTGCTATAAAATAATTTAAATCATAATTTTCCAAAACCATACCCTATTTTCTTCAGCTTCAGTACTATGAGCACCTGGTGCTAGTTCATTTACTTGCCGTGATACTGTGGGTATCTGTTCTACATTGTCCTGCACACTATCCCCAGCAGCAGCAAGATTAGACTGGAATAGGATTTTTTAATTGAAAAAACATAACAGGCATAACATGAGTGTTATGCACTATGCACCTTAGTGTAGAAGTTACTTATTATGAGAGTTATAAATATAGGCAACAGTGGAAAAATCCATCAATAAAAGAGTAAACAAATCTTATACCCATTGCATTTCATGGCCTGGCTCATATATAAGAACCTCACTTTGGTCAGCCTGCTGCTCATTTGGAGGGACAATATTCTGAAAATAAAATGTTTTCACAAAATTATATTATAATAGCTTAACTCATTAAACTGACAAAAAAAAACTTACGAGTAAAATACTGGGAGACTCTTCACTTTCCACAGTTCTATTCAACGGCTCTTCCTAAAAATGTAAAAGTATTGTATTAGTTATTAATTTCAATCAAATCATTAAATTTGTAAATGTTCATAGCCTTGAAAATTACAAACCTCAAAAGGATTTATTTCTAAGTTCTGATCTCCAGCACCAAAACTTTCTCCTCCCATAATTGATTGGATTTTTAACTCGATTTCACTGAGTTCTGGCAAATCCTCTAAACCACCACCAGTGCGCCGCCTCGCTGCTGCAATTAAGCTGCATTTCCTCTTAACAGCTCCTTTTTTGTCCTTCCAGTACTGCAACACAAGTAAGAATTATATGATTTGATGTATTAAATAAATAGAACATTGGTTTGGGTTAACTTTCCATTGCAATTTTAAATGTTATTATAATTGCAATTTGAAGCCTAGCCTAAAGTTACAGTGCATGTCTGTAGTTAATAATAATTTAGTAGATTTGAATACTTTTAATACCATTATTAGAGACACAATAGAAAGAGAATAGGTGTGCGGACACCGGTGTCCTCTTGAACATGGATAGGGGGCTGTTAATATAAAAGGATCTACTCAATGCAAAAATACATATAATTACCAACCTTACACCACTGTTCCGATGTTTTCGTACACCCACTACCATCACTGTTCAGGGCTGTTGTAATTTCGGACCATGCCTGACGACTGCGATTGCGGGCATTCGCAGTACGAGCATGGCCCATAGCCAACCAAGGCTTGCTTTCCAAAAAGGTTATTAGCTTTTCCAACTGATTTACCGAAGGGGCTGCGTTGCGAGACACTAAAAAAATAAATGTTTTAGTCAGATAGTAGTTCCAGAAACTGTGCTGTATATTTAAATAGAAATGTTACTTTAGACTTACTTTCGATATGTTTGAAACCAAACTAAAACACAGAAAAAGTAGAACGCCATCTGGTACAGGGTAGGGATGCAGAATTTTTTCAGTCCACTTAGCCACTTGAAACCACTTGGAACTTTGGAATTTCTCATTTAGATAAAAAAAACTCTAACCAAGATAAGATCAAGTTGTTTGTTTTGAATTTTGAATTTGAAATACATAACCTACAATTGCCAATGTCAAAAATTTTAATAGATATTTATTTTCCAAGTCGAAAATGATATAATTAATTAAATATTCGTTGCATAATAAATATAACGTATTTTATACAGACGTATTGTGCATTTTTATTAACTTAAAATGATGAAATAACTTAAAAAAAGGTTAGTCGAGATTTTCTCGATTATACTCCACATTAAACATAGCAACACTGTAAACATCGTACTCATCATCGTTGTTCGGCAGATCGTCGACGAGCGTAGGTAGCTTAGCGAATACGGTTTTTACCAACGTTGTTTTTAAAAGCGATATTTACGATGAAACATCAGTGAACTCGTCGTTGTTAACATCTATGATAAGTCTGTTAGTGAATCGCATTGCAGGAGGGCGGTAAGCATCTTTAGCGTACGACACACTGGGGATTCGGCTCTAGCGACAGTTCTAGACGGCTGTGGCGCAAATAGATGGTGACGGCGGGTCTGACGGTGTACAATGTATTTATTGGGTACAAACAGCTGACAGAAGAGATCGTGGAGCTCAGGGCAGTTATAAACGAACCATCCTGAGTCGCAACTCTACTTTGGTTTTGAACGCAAGGCTGCCATGCCGTCGCGAGCGGCAAATTTGAAGGCGCCCTTAATATCTTTTAATTTAATTTAGATTCTATTGTTTCTAGTTGGACAAGTAACATCAACCATGAATCCGATGGAAATATTTAGAGATTGCGACCGTGTTTGTAGTCATTACTTCAAAGCGTAAGTTTACAAACAGTATTCATTAAACTTATTTCTTTATTTTTTTGGCCACACTGATTGTTTGGCACCCATTCAGAGGCGTAGCTACCGCCGTATCTGCAGTATCAATTATACGGGGCCCCCGCGCTACAGCTACAGGGGCCCCGACGTAGGCAAAAACTCGCAACATGTTATCCACAACCGTGTCGTAGGGTAAACCAAGTATTTGTAAAAAAGCACATCTTTTACTTGTACGGGGCCCCTGTGGGAATTTTGATACGGGGCCTACGTACGTATGTATTACATCGTGTAATGGGCGCAGTGGCCTAGCTACGCCACTGCGCCCATTACACGATAGGTTTTGCTGTCAGTTTTGCCACAGTCAAAATTTTGATTGACGAAGAACCTACCGTGTAATGCGATAACTGACGTAACATGTACTGATTGACGAAAACCATCATTCACCATCATTCATGATTGATGGCTGTGATTGACGTTTGCATGACCGTGTAATGGGCGTCTTTGAGAAACAAAGCGCCCGCTTACGCCGGTCGACCGGTTGAAGTAGTACACGTTCTGATGTTATATACAAAAATTGTTATACTCGTACAATATACAAACGAAGTTTTTCGTTACACTTATGAAAACATAGATAAATGGCGACTTGTGGGGGTCGAAGAGCGCTCAGCCTGATACGATAAAAAATTTGGGTAGGCGAACACGTGCACTTTTCCGCACCAGTGCGAAAAACAGTCCGTGGGAAAGAGCGGGTTTTCCGTCCGTGAGTAAGCGAAAAATAATTATCGGTCGACGTTATGTCAATACTCTTAAAAATGAGCGGCCCGTCCGAAATACTCGTATATCGAAGGACGGGCCGCTCACTTTTAAGAGTCTCGGACCTGGGTCCCCGTCGAACCATTGCTCGGACGCCTCTGTAAAGATGTTATCTATCTCTATCTCTTTATATGACAATGAATCCCTATTTCTCTTGGTCACGCGTGAACGGCTGGACCGATTTCGCTGATTCTTTTTTTGTTGGGCTTGTTATTGTCAGGAGAATTTTTTTATGAAAAAAAAAAGAGTAGGGTAGAGTAAAATAGAATAGTCAGTTGACGGGTGCGAAGCCGCAGGCAAAAGCTAGTAATTTAATAATATATAAAAATATATTTTATTTTTTTTATGGATATTTTAGTTACGGGAAGGTCTGTGGACATCGCCTGAAATCAAGAGGCTGGGAGAATGAATATAAGAATTTTGATAACATTTGCGACATGGATCATGATAATTGCGTTGACCCAACAAAAAGTAAGTTCAATTTAATGGGTTTTTTTAGGTCGTGTCGAAGATGATTAAATGTAAAAATAATAATTAAGTAACCAGAAGTTTTATTTTGCTCTCTTTTGAAGTCATTGGTAACAAATAATTTGTAGCGCATGAAAATATAGGGTGACTGGTAATTAGTGAACGACACTTCAACACGTGATTGTAGTCATGATAACAGACAACTTTTACTATGGGAGCAAAACTGAAATCGTGAAAAAATATCTGCTGGTCAGTAAATTTGTGTTCGCCTAACTGGTCGAAATGTACTGAACTTGGCTGATGTTTTTCGCGATTTCAGGTTTGGTCCCATAATAAAAGTTATTTGTTATCATGACTACACAATAAGACTACAGAATAAGGAGGAATAACAGGCGGTTGCCTCCTTCTACTAAGGAGTAATTCTAGCGAAGAAGGCGGCCGCTCGCGGGGGACGACCCTCACGCCCCAGCCACCGGATCCCGACTCCGATTTCATAGCCACGCTAAGCGAACAATGGGTAGCTCACCTCCGGTAAAGTCTGATACGCCCTCCCAATCCGCCCTAGAGTGGAAGAAGTTACTGGATAATTTCCCAACTAAAAAAAATGGGGCAGTGCTCAGGGGCCCACGGGCTTGAAGATTTCCCAAAATCTGATTGGTAAACTTTGGTCTGATTGGTCTTTTTGAACTAGCAAAATTCTCCCACAGGATTAATTTAGACCAAGGCGCATCAACGAGGCCTTTTTCTTTCATAAATTCAAAAATTAGACAGCCACTGTCGCAACTAGCAACCCAGTTTCGGCCACGTCATCGCTTACCATCAGATGAAACAGTGGTCAAACGTGAGCCTATAAATTAAAACCCTCTTTGTTAAAGAGCCCTCACACACGTGAGGCCCCTTTGGATGTGGGGCCGTGAGCGAGGGCTCACTTCGCCCGCGCCCACCTACGCTACTGCTATTAAGTATTATACCTACCTACCTGTATTAACGAACTGTTCTTATATTTCAGGACCACGTAAGTACACTTTTATTAAATTCAAATCACTATATCTTGCCAAGAAATTCATAAAGAAATAAAGTAAATACCTATTAAGTGTTTAAAAACCCTACCGCAGTTTACAGATGACCTTGAACACCCGCACAGATCTTCATAAATTGTAGCTAAGAACCATCTCGATTACGACAGCTTTCAAACAAAGAAAAAACGGATCAAAATTGGTCCATTTTGATGTATATTGATAAAATCGATTTAGTTGGTTATTTATTACTGTTATATTTTTTAACACTTGCAGTTTTTCAGCTCTAAAACTAGTAAAAAAATAAGTGATATACTGATCGAAAAGGTCACAGATTATTGATAAAGATAAGCGTTAGTGATTGACACTATTTAATGCGTACACACCATAAATACCGTAACAAAAATAAAAAATAACGCCTGATAAAAAAAACCTATAGACATCTAATAAATAGTCTCTAACTTCGTTTGGTTACGGTTGGTAGACATAATTCTTTTTGGTAATAATTTCTCACACAGTCCTTTAAGAAATGGCCTAAGTTTCACTTTTGGCGAAAAAAAAAAATATATGCCATCATTGTATGGCAAAAGTTTCTTTCCCCTTTTTAATACTTCGACGCCTGAGTGTATTTGGTGTTTTTGTATTATAGTGTACATAGTTAGGTCTAGTATTCATTCTTAGTTTAGTTTTTATGTACATAGATTGTAATAATTGAGGAAGAGGGAGGCCGAAGAAGAGATGAATGGATAGTGTGAGGAGTGATATGAAAGAAAAGGAAGGAAGTTAGTGATAGTGTGACGGCTGACAGGATAGAGTGGAAGAAAAAGACGTGTTGCGCCGGGAAGAAGAAGAGATTGTAATAATTATATTTGTTACTACAAGTAGCATCTAAACAAATAATTTTACAGCACGTATTAAAATGAAAAGATCTTATTAGGCTAGTAAGTATTTAAAATACGTTTACTTGCAAATCGTCGTTGCGATTTTAAGACCTATGTGTTGCAAGATCATCTTTTTACCCTTGCCTTTTTACCCGACTGCGCCAGAAGGAGGGTTATGTTTTTCGAGAGTATGTATGTATGTATGTATGTATGTATGTATGTATAATTGTTTGGCACGCTTTGCAGCTCGAACGGCTCGATGGATTTTAGCTTGAGAGGTGTCTTTAGATTCGTATTTACTGTGAGAGTGACACTGGGTATATCAAAATAAAAAAAAAACAAAATGGCGGATTTTTAGCGCCAAATTCAAATGTTTGGCACGCTCTGCGACCTGAACGGCTCGATGGATTTTAGTTTGAGAGGTGTCATTAGATTCGTAATTACTTTGAAAGTGATATCGTAATAAAATAAAACTAAAAAAATAAAAAATAAATAAAAAATGGTACTTTAAAAAACTAAAAAACCCGACTGCTTTTCTGAGTATTCATGAAAAAGCCCTAAAACAAGAAAGTCGTTGTAGCAGTCGGGACCCATTACATCATAGATCTACTGACTAGACGGCTGACTTTCTAGAATGGGTCCCGACTGCTACAGCGACTTTCTTGTTTTAGGGCTTTTTCATGAATACTCAGAAAAGCAGTCGGGTTTTTTAGTTTTTTAAAGTACCATTTTTTATTTATTGACATTTTGAAGCTCTATTGAATGCAAAACTCATGTGTATAGGATGATAACGATTAAATAATCCTACACACATGAGAATTTTTGCATTCGATAGAGCTTCAAAATGTCAAAAAGGTAGGGGTAAAAAGGTGATTTTGCCAATAGTGACACATTTAATAAGAGATCTTACACCCGAATTTATAAACAAGTAAAACTAAATACTTGAGTAAAAGTAACTACGATTTGTATTCTATAGTTAAGAATTTTTTTCATTTTAAATGCAGATTTCAAAGGTCAATTATAACTTAATAAGATTTTACTTAGTAACAAGTAAATACTTCTTCAAGTAAATACTATAAAGTTGAAAGGAAATCGTTTGTCTTTGTATGGTCATGTGAAGAGGAGGGATGAAACGCATGTTACTAAAAGAGTTATGAATTTACATGTGGATGGATGGAGAGGGAGAGGGAGGCCAAAGAAGAGATGGATGGATTGTGTGAGGAGTGATATGAAAGAAAAGGGAGTTAGTGATAGCGTGACGAGTGACAGGAGAGAATGGAAGAAAAAAACGTGTTGCGCCGACCCCAAATAAAACGGGATAAGGGCAGGAAGATGATGATGAAGTAAATACTTCTTTATAAATACGGATGTTAAAGTCGCAATGACGAAATAAAAGTGGAACTCGTAATATATAATTTCTGTTTGGTTCAGATTGGCATCCCTTATACAAAGGAGTATGTGGTGAACTGGAAGAATTTAAACAAGCTCCTATAGAAGAAACTTGGGTCATACGTGATGTGAAGACATGGGATCCCTATGTGTATGTCCCGCCAGAACCCACTGATCCCACGGCAGACCCACTCGACGAGGAGTTGAAGAAAGCTTTGCTTGAAACCCAAGTGGATGCTACGAAAGCTGCTGGATGAATGTGGCGACAATAATGACTTAGACCAAAATATGCAACATGAAAATCTATAATAAACCGTGAAATTTCTGTGGTTGTTTTCCCGCGGCAGAATGTTTTGCCATTAAAAGTACTTTCGAAGAATACATTAAAAGTAAAATAAAAAAAAGAAACAAAAAAAAAACAACTTCACTAAAAACGAAACAACACTAAAAGGATCAAAATAACTTTAATTTCGGAAGTTGGTGATAGATTAGATACAAACAATACCGAGAAACACCGACTTCCGAAATAAAATTTATTTTGTCCCTTTTATTGTTTTTGTTTTTAGTGAAGTCGGTATTTTTTTTTTGTAAATAGTTTTTTTTTATAAAAATGAATAGCTGTTCGTTAGTCTCGCCCTATAAGGAACAACAAATTCACGCTATAAGAAAATCCAGGAACCCTAAAAGCATCGCTTAATCCATCTAAAACACACTCGTAAGTGCTTGTTTACGGAAACACGGCGCGTTGGGTGGTCAATCGTACATTGCTATATGTTTGTGTTTGCGCGAGCGATGACGCGGCCCGCTGCTGCAATGTACAACGAACACCCAACGCGCCGCGCAACGCGCCGTTTCTCCGTAAACACGGCCTAAGGGCTCGTGTACACGACTCCGCCGCCGCGCCGTCACCGCGCCGCTATGCTGTGTATACGTTCACCACCGCACGGTCACCGCGCCGCCGCCGCACAACCACCGCACCGCCACCGTACCACCACTGCGTCCGCGCCGCTTGATTTTACCATGCGTGTGAACGTGTGAGAACGGGCCTCACGCCCCAGACCGGGATCCCGCGCGTTCTCAATTTCCAGCCATCGAAGGCGTAGGCGTAGCTTGCGGATGGCGAGCAAAGAGTGGGACACCGTCCGGAAAACGCAACGTTTGAAGGCCTCCCACAAGGTGGACCGATGACCTGGCGAGGGTCACGGAAATCCGATGGATACGAGTTGACAGGTACGACAGGACAGGTAATTATGGCGACGATTGGGAGCATGGGCGCCGACGCCATGAGTACTCGGGGGCTCGAGCACCTATGAGAAATAAACAGTGAGTGCCGAGCACCTCTGAGAATAAACCGAAGACCCATTTAACGCAGTGGTTTATTAATGGTTTGTAGTTGGTCCCATAGAAATATTGTTTTGATCTGATGATGAACTACGAAGATATAGAACGGAACTCTTCAAAAAACCTTAGCAGAACTGTCGTAACAAGTAAAATTGCTTTGTTTATACATGTAGTCGGTGGCTGAATAAAGGAAAAAGATCTATGTGCCTCACATAGAACTGATCTGATGATGAAGACGGAAGGTAGGTAAGAGCCGGAATTTTGTAATAAATCAGTGTATAGGATACACTGATTTATTACAAAATTGCTGATTTATTACAAAAGCCGTGTTTGGTATTATTAGAATTGTCATTATGATTTGATGATGGAACCGAATGGCAGAAGGTACCTATTCTATTTAAGTTTGGCTGAGGGTTACTACTACTAAAAAGTGTGAAATAAAAACTTTTTACAAAAAAAATACATCCGACTTGACCGAGTGCAAAATAACTTTCAATTTCAGAAGTCGGTGTTTCTATAATAGTTTGGTCTCTTCATTATTTAACACCGACTTCCGAATTGAAAGTTATTTTGCTGTTTTGGTCGTTTTTGAAGTCGGTTGTATTTACTGAAAAAAAAAAATAGGACTTATTAATAATCTGGCAACTCGATACCTTCACGCATTCCCTAGATAAAGGGTCTTAACAGACAGACGGACAGAGAGAGACCTCATTCAAGTTTTTGAATCATTATATGGCCCTTAGGGAAAAAAGTATTTAGGTAATTATCTGATCAACAATTTTTGTTTAGGCTATTTTATGATAAAACTGACCTACACTTTTGCTAAAAATCGCGACCCGTGACCTATGACTCCGAGTATTTTTTTTCCAAGGGTCGGATCGATGAGAAGTTGTAGCGACATCTATGTCGTCACAAATGAACTAATCCTGCATCGCGCAAGTAAGATTCGCGGCGCGATTGGAACATATAGAACAAACCCGAAATCATCTATCGGGCAATAGCCCACCAGACATAACACCCGTCTGGTCGGAGGATCCTCCCTTTTCAACGGAGGTACGTGGGACTTTACTCTCTGTTCCACTACCCCCAAAAACTCTTAAATTTTATTTAAGATGGCGTTTAGAACAATCCAACCAATTTTCAGCTGGGTGCGAATTATTGTAACCTTACCTCTATGTTTTGGTTTAATTTGACTGGACTAATATCTGGCAGCAAATAATGTATCGAGTCAAAATGAGCCGAGCTAGTCCATACAATATCTACTCAGATCTAACTTTGATCGCACCTGTTTTAATGTTTAACATATTGTCAAATTGTGGAGATATGTGTGAGATACTACAACACGACACAATTATACATGACAATTTAAATCCACTAAGAATCTATTTGCAAATAATTATAAACAGCCACTGAACTTTACTCCACCTTCTTATCCACTCCGCTCCGAACTTCACGTCCACTTGATGTGGACGATGACTCAGAAAATAATTCAAATTTTCTTCATACATTTACAGACCACTTTCGGAACAGCAAAGAAACAAATCAGTCTTTCTTCTCACATATTCTCCTGAGAAGTACAAAAACCTAAAAAACCTGAGCGATGATTCACGCGAAGTGTATTTACGTCGTCGTCACTGTGTGACTTTTTGGTTTTTGGTGGGATTTCTTTGAATGAAGATCAGTGGCTGTTTTAATTATTTGCAAATTGATTCTTGGATATTGTGATTTAAAATTGGTGTAGTTTTGTATCTCAAATGTTTGCGCAACTAGACAATTTGTAGAATCATTGAAAGATCGATCTCGGTAAAATGGAGCTGAGAATTTTATTGTAGTTTTGAGAACCTCGGCGCAGTTAAACTAAAACATTATAATGTGTTGACTTGCACCCGCATTCTAATGTTATTTTATAATAATAATAATAATAATAATGATTTATTCAGACATAACCTAATACAGATGGAGCGAAACATACAGGATAAAATATATTGTTGTTGAGTCGATTAGGCTATGTAATATTGCATGCAGTAAACCTTGTGCCTTCTAACACCCAAACTAGGACATAAGTCCTGTATCTCAGGTGTCAGCGTTCCTTCCTGGCTATTCACAAAATGCAGCTTATATTTAAATTATATTAAAATTACTACATAATTCAAATAGGAAAATTAATAAAATTAAATTGATTTGCAATTAACATTTAAAATAAAAATTGAATTAAATTAAATAACAAATAAAATAAAATAAAATAGAAATGAACTAAAATGAAAAAAATAAAATAAAAATTAAATTACAAAAATAACTAATTAATTATCTGAACCAAAAAACAACTAGCACATGCAGATATGTTTGTATTCTCTGCCAGTGTGTAAATATGTGTGTGTGTGTGTGTGTTTGAAGTGTAAATGTGTGTTTTTGTGAGGGATAGGTAAAAGTATAGATGGGAGGTGATAGTCAGTAATATGGGTGTGATTGCAGAAGATAATTATTTTACCGAGTGATGCCAGTCAGAAAATCTTCAGTTTCCTGGTAGGTAAGTGAAAGGAGCCACTCTTTGACCTTCAATTTACAGTTTATTCTGTTAAGATGAAATATGTCCAGTTCTTTATTTACCTTGTTGTAAATTCTTACACTAAGGATGAAAAAGTTATTTCGAGCAAACCGAGTTCTGGTCCTGTCCGGCCTGAAAATTGTGTACATTATTCATGCAAGAAAATATGGACGAAAGACTAGGCGATATGGTCGAACGACTATAGCCTTCCCTAAGGGGTAAATAGAAAAGAAATCAAAGTTATGTCACTAGTGTCAAATGTATTATAATAGAATTTATGATTAGGGATGCCGGAAGTATCAAAGAGTATCGATATTGTTTTAATGGTTTGTGTAGTTTCAAAATTAAAGTTTTAAGCCATTTTAGGATAGAAATGCCTGATTTATGGAGTCCGTGTACCCGACTTATTTTCAAAGATATTTATCGTCGACTAATCGACATTTTACGTGACCCTGAGAGATGACTTGATTTTAGTCTTTAGAATTGATAATTATTGCAATTCAACATGAGCATGTTGCTAGTCTTCTGGGTACATTTCTGGTTGACATCGATGTGATTGAGTTCTTCCATGTATTTGTGTTTTGTTTTATATAGCACTAACTGATCCGGCAAGCTGTTCTAACATATAATAAATTATTAAAGGAAAATACGGGGATGGGAGTAAGATGGCAAAAACTAGCCTGTTCTCAAACCTACCGAATGTATACAAAAAAATTATAAGACTCAGTGGAGCCGTTTTAGGGGAGTCAAATCACAAACGCCTTGACACGAGACTTTTACATAGTTTACATATTAGATATACATATGAGTAGTCAGATTAAGTACATATTTCTTTCTTTCGAATACGTTATTTTTTTATGAAATTAAACTCCAATATTTCAAAAATCATATATTTGATTTTCACTACGAAATTGAAATTTTGAAATCGATATTTTTGACAATCATAGAACATCACTATAGTATTGGTATTGAATATCTTCCATTGCTAGAGTTTTAGTATTTTTAGTTTTGTGAAAAATAGACTTTATTAATGAAAAATGTGTGAAAATCTTGAAAATTAATGACTAAATAAAAATGGCTTTCGAGTACGTTGTGATAAAAGAAGAACTTGGTTTGAAAGCGGATGTCAAAACAGAGGTTTTAGATGCCCCGGAAGAATCCGATCCCGGAATTGAAATTAAGAATATTAAAAAAGAAACCGCTGCACCAATAACAAATAATATAAGGTAATTTATTGTATTACATTTTCGTTCCCACTATTGTAGTAAATTATTCAATAATATTTAGACAGATACATATTAGCGTCCCACCCCGGCTTTCTTACGGCCGTAATTTAGCTTATGGTAAAATAAAATTAAAACTTCGGTTATTTTGGAAAATTTACCGGTATATAAAGATAAGAACCGTATACAAAAGTCTACAAAAATCTACGAAGTCTGATCATGTAAGTAAGTGAAGTGTATCATTTCTCAGTGATGCCATACAGCACTTATTATTTAGATATTTTTATCTATTTTTATTTTCGTTCTATTTTGATTTGCAACGACTGATTGACTATTTAAGCTAATTTGGAGTAAATTAAATTTTCGTTTAATTGTACTAATGACTAGTAGACATAGAGATATAAATTCTAATTATAAATATTATGTACCAATTTTTATATCTTGTGCTGTTTTTCATTTGAACAGAATCAAAGATGCTTAAACCGGTAATATTTAAAAAAAAAAATATTTTCAATTTTGATAGTATGTTAGATGCATTTCCAATAAGCTGTGGGCCCGTAAAACACAGGATTGGTGCCCGGACACAGCACGTAGGGCTGTGGTAGACCACAAAGGAGATGGTGGGTAAACCTGGATGTTTTTCTTAAGAATTGGAACAAAAAGCAAGAAACCATGATAATTGGAAAGAATGGAGTGAGTCCTTTGCCCAGCAGTGGGATAGTACAGGCTAGACACAAAAGATAGTATATATGCATTCATTTGTGAAATGCATTGTGTCAGGCCAAATGTATCCAGTGTGTTCCAGCGGAGACAGCTTCTCAGCGGAAATTGCTAAACCTGATGGTATGCATTAGCTTGCTTGGTGCGCATTACTTTGTGTAATTTATTTTATCACCACTGCTCTCAAAAATGGTGAAGGAAAACATCGTGAGGAAACCGGCATGTCCTAGAACATCCACCAATCCACACTGGGCCCGCGTGGTGGATTACGGCCCATTCCCTCTCCTAGAGAGGAGGCCTGAGTCCCAGCAGTGGGAAAAATTATAAGGCTGATGCAATGTAATGCATTAGCTGGCCTTTATTATTATTATTTGGTAAGACACACTAGCAGCTAATAGCTGATATATGTTTCAAATAATTGTAGATAGGTACATTATAAATGGCCAAATAGCAGATTTTCAGTGCTCTTTACTGGATTTGTGATACACAAATCTATGATTTGACTTCATTAGAAACCTAGATGATATATTCTTATTATCATAAATTCTTTTTTTTTGCTCACTATTGTCTACATTTCTTCCAATTTCTCCTTTCGCAGGTCTGCTGGAAGAAATTACTTTTTGAAATAAGCAGTACCTTTGTACAATTTTTATAATAATGTATTTTCTGCATAAATTGTTAAATAAATAAATAAATTGTTAAGATAGATAAAGGTGTGTAATAAGGTCATAATCACATAAAATCAGTTGTATGAAAATGTACCTTAGGAAGGACATTCTTACTTATAACTTTCATTTAGGAGGTACATTTTCATACAACCGCTCTTACGTGACTATGATGTTATTACACATATTTCTCCAGATATTTTGGATACACAGATATCTTGTGGATATCATCTAGGCTTCTATAGAAATCAAAACATTTTGTGTAAAACTAATCCAGTATAGACTTCTGAAAATCTGTTATTTAACGTGAACTTTGGTCCTCCATAATGTACTGTATAATTAAAAATATAAAAAAGTACTTCTATAGAAACCTTGCACATTTGTTGTCAATTCATAAATTCATAGTCTCCTTATTTTTATTTTATTTATCTAAAATTCATTTATAATTTATTTTATTTTATTTTTATCTTTTTTGCACATTGCACCGTTCCGGCGTCTTTTTGTCAGCACTGGCCAACGCTGAAAACCAGCGCTGTGTGCTCATCGCATTGTGCATGAGGGCACAGCTTTATGCTGAGCGTTCGGCCGTTTTGCACGGATGTGGCGCATATCTTTCCTATATAATTTTATGTTTGTCTAGTTCTTAGTTGCGTCATTCCGTGTGAATAAACAGATTTTCTTTCTTTCTTTCTTTTCTTTTATTTAATCGAGATTCTAAATGATAATAATTTTTATCAAAAACTTAAGGGTTTTAAAAAAACAAGTTAGTATTTCCTGGAAAAAGTTTTGTCAAATATTTGAGTAAATCGCAGAATTACCGATTGCCAACAGAGTGCCACCGTAGGCACGGCGGACGGCGTGCAATGGGTAGCACGCTGTCCGATCGTCCGGTAACTGACCGGACCGAGCCCAAATCATCGACGGCGCGTACTGTTCCCGCGCGCCTCAAGGTGCTGTCAGCAAACCGTAGAGGCAGCCTGCTAGCTGCAGGCAGGCAGGGTCGAAGCCTGCTTGGCCCGGCCCCGGCACGATAGGCAACGAAGAAACGGGTAGGTTTTTAGTCAGTAAGAGTCTGACACTATTTACCGCTCCGCCCAAGGGCGGGTTTGTCATAGGATGATTTTACCTACCCTAAAAAAAATACCAACTGAGTTTTCAGGCGTTATCTCTCTTTTTTCGCGTTGGATTGCTTTAGATGAAGCAACAAGTTTTTAAACTATGCTCGACGTTGACGATAGCCGAGTGGGGAATGGCCACAATAAGGAGATAGAATAAAACAAGTGAAATGCATTTTAAATTAAATATGTTTCCTTATTATTAATTGTACATAAAATATATTATTATAATGTCGAGATGGCACGCACAGCGCAATTTAAGAATTAAAATTAATTCATAATAAACAAATTTTCTTCTAAAATTAGTTAATGAAGTAATTTTACAATCTATGCATATCTTCTGTTGTTTCTGAATTGGCAAACCAGGAACACACTGAAGATCATGCAGACAACCTGTAAAGACAAAATAAATAAATAACAATATAAAGGTGGAAAGTAGATCTCTATAGCGAAGAATTCAATATTCGCGGACGCGAATACAAATGTTGATTTTCGAACAAAGTGCGCACAAAATGTCATACAGGTTTAAGGCCAGGTTCTACTCATTTTGAACTTTTTTAAAACCTCTGGAAATCCTCAAATATAGAATTAAAACATGATATAAATTAGCTGGCTCGATAAAAAAAAAATCGCGATTTCGACCCTAATAAACGTGTTTATCTACGAGATTACTTTATGGAAATATTTGAAAGTTACAAAAAAAAACCATGTTATTTAAAAGCGCTTCGCAAAAACAAAAATCTTGAATAGTTATTATTATTATTTTTATAAAAGTAATCTGCGGTTTTGAGGCTGCGAAGTCGACATAGTCCCGAGCAGAGTACGTACAAAAAGAACAGTGACTACAACCGGCCCTTAATTAGTCGTGTCAGCCAAGATTAAACCGAACATAGCAGAACCGTTACAGACTGAATGAACGAAGCTAGACACATTATAATTAAAAAAAAAAATGATATGGTTTTTAGGTCGGTTTGTATTATTGTATTTTTATTAAATTTGAAATTGACATAAACACATGACTATGACTCCAAACTTCATTATGTTTGACAATTTGTAACACTTTAAATGTGAAATGCAAGTTGTGTGATAAAAAAATATCAAAATAAGTAAATATAAAATTGACAAATTGTCATTCTAGATCCATTCAATCAATATATTATTTCCTATAAATTATTTTTTGGAAGTAGGTTTAAAAAAAAAAACATCAGTAACATCACTAGTCGAAGGTTACTCGGGCCCCGGGTTGTGCGAAATAGAACCCCGAGGCCCTGGAACGAAGGCAAAGAAAGAACATAGGAGTGCAGTTTGTTGGGTAAAAATCTGGCACGCTCTCGCGCTCCGCCTTAAAAAAAATGTCTTATGGGATAAAGTAATTAAAAAAAATTCAAACTACCCACCTCAACAAGAATAATAATAATAAGAACTATCCCAATCGCCTCTCCGAAGGTCTCGAAGTAGTTTGCGACCCTCGGAATGCAGCCCTGGTAGGAGTTTGTGAGCGTGCACTGATTGACAATCATGTCAGGGTTTTCGCAGCATGATGGAGGCACCGGCTGGCCGATGGTAGGGTAGGATTCTGCGCTAAGTGTACCGCAACATTGGAACTGAAATTATAAATTAATAAATAATAGTACAATACGGATCAATAAGAATAGGAATGTCAATTACCACTTTCTTTTAAATGTTTTTTAAAAACTAAAAAACAAGGGACTGCTGACTTAATCGCCATCTAGACCCCCCCATACCCCATGGCATCAAAAATAAGCAAAGCAAAGACCCCCCCGCCCTGTTGTGTTTACGTAATATGTACCTACTTGAATGGCCCCTTATTGATATTTTCCAAAATAACTTTAAAAATTAAATATAAATATGTTAATAGCATCTAAATCTAAAAATTTTAACTATAAATCACTCCTGTAAAACTGAATGTCGCTTAGTCATTTTTGCTTCTCAAGCGTCGTTGAAACATAAAGAAATTGAAACTTACCAGGATCTCCATGGCATTATAAGCAGGCCTCACATTATTATTTGCGAAAGCCTTAGTGAGCCAATCGGTGACGGTGTCTATCGTATGCCCTACAAACTGGAATATCACCACTGTAATGTATGTCTTGACGCTTGCCAGTATGCCCATGAAGACAGCATACTGAAAATGAAAAAAGTTTTGTTTTAGAAGACTATACCTAAGAAAATTTAAACACGTTGTGTGCATTCCAGCCGCCGCCGGGATTCCGATCCCGATTTTCGGCCACCGTAGGCGCGGGCTTGCGGATGGCGTGCAATGGGTAGGTAGCACGTTGTCCGATCCTCCGGTAACCGACCAGACCGAGTCCAAGTCATCGACGGCGCGTACTGTTCCCGCGCGCCTCAAGGAGCTGTCAGCAAACCGTAGAGGCCCAGCCTGCTAGCTGCAGGCAGGCAGGTTCGAAGCCTACTGAGGCCAAGGGCCGCTTTCTGAAAAGAAGGCTCGGCTCCGGTATGATAGGCAACAAAGGAACAGGGTAGGTTTTTAGTCAGTAAGAGTCTGACACTATTTTCCGCTCAGCCCAAGAGCGGGATTAGTCATTAGATGATTTGAAGTACCATAAAAAAAAAACACGTGTAAATAGCATGATGTAGATCTATTTCAAACTAGTAGGTCCTAGGTCAGGAAGTGCTTAAGGCCCAGTTCTACTCATTTTAACCTTTTTTAAACCTATGGAAATCCACAAATATAAAAGAGAACACCATGAAAATTTATTTTATTAAAATTGACTATATGGCCAAGGGCTTGGCAAAAATAAAAACACGATATAAATTAGTTGGCTCGATAAAAAAAAAATCGCGAATCTGACCCTAATTTACGATTTCAAACGTATTTGTCTACGAGATTACGTTACGGAACTATTTGAAAATTATAAAAAAAAATAAAGCTTGTTATGTAAAAGCGCTTCGCAAGAACAACAATCTTGAATAGTTGTTGTTGTTTTTTTTATATAAAAATAAAACCGCTGTTTTGGGGCCGCGAAGTCGACATAGTCCCGAGCGAAGTTATTACAAAAAAAAACAGTGACTAGAACCGGCCCTTAAGTTGAGTGTATTACCCCTCCCGTCTTCTTATTTAGTTTTTCATCCGGAAATCTCATTCGGTTTGTTTTTTTATTTCGCGAAATAGACGCTATCATATCTTGTATGGACTTTTTTTTTTCGATGTTTCTTCTCAGGGTAGTCAGTTTTTATGAAACACCGACCACGTCTAGTTTAAATTAACGAATTATTAATTTGCTAAATTAACATCACAATTTAAAATTTTGATTTTGAGTTTTATAAACATTCTATGTTTTTTTTTTTGGAAATTTAAAACGAAGCCGCAGTTCATGGCATGTATTGCAGAGAAAAGCCGAGAATTCCAAAGATTTCTATCACTCGTGTGATGATGGGACGGATCGCTAGTCTACTATATAAAAATAAGTCGGGTTTTCCTGACGCTATAACTCCAGAACGCACGAACCGATTTCCACGGTTTTGCATTCGTTGGAAAGGTCTCGGGCTCCGTGAGGTTTATAGCAAAGAAAATTCAGGAAAAAATTCAGTAGGGTAGTGTAGGTGTAGGTAGAGCGGGGGCGAAGCCGCGGGCAAAAGCTAGTTAATTATAAAAACAAGTTGTCTCCTGCGGTTTCCCTCGCGTCTTTGGTTACTGTTCCGCTTACGCGAGTCGTGGCGTGATGTTGCATAGCTTAATATTATAATACTATGTGTCACTATCCTGCCTATCAATCCGACTGGTAGAGCCTTAGATTGACACGAACAAATGGTCAAAATCGGTCCATCCATTTCGGAGATTGGCCAGAACAAACAGGCACACATACATACATTGGACACGCATACTAAGGGTTCCATACAAACTAAAAGTACTTTTTTTTTTTACAAATCGATAGTGTTTCATGTACTGCATCGACCCTCCACGGGATTAAAGCGACTAAAATTTAACGGTGTATATTAATTAGTACCTAAGTGTTTTTGTTCAATTGTATATCGATGATAAAGTTTCTTATTATAGAAAAAAATTTAACTAATCACGATCAGTTGTTCCGCTAAAGAACACATTGTATTACATTTTATCTGATAAAAAAAACAGTGTACTTATTTATTGCTTTTGGCCGACCATTATCTATCAGATAACGCTTTTACGATCAGTTATACCTATATATTTATGACACATCACATTAAACACTGACGAACAACCAATCAAAGCGAGTTAAGCTGCACTAGCCAAGGCTAATGTAGGGATTGGTGAAAGTTTTTTAGCATTAGCATTCTCGGCTTTGTAATGTTCCCACTACTGGGATTCAAACCTCGCACATCCATAACACCCATCCAACGGAATTTCACACTCACAAAGATGTCACATGAAAAAAGTTATGCTACTATGACAATACAAATAAATAAATGGTTCTGAATAGTTATGTTGAAAATGGTAGTAGATATTATCGATCTGGTGATAATAATGGAGCAGGAACTTCGTAATTAATCAATGCACTATCTTGGGGTTTACTCTCGAGTTTAATTCCAATCGGTCGCATTGGAATTGTGAGTTTAGGTACTCTTGAATTTGATGGCAGCGCCAAATTGGTTTAAAATTGCGTGGCCACAGGCCAAGACCTATCATCATTTTACTTAGTTTCCCAAAAAGGTCACGCAATTTGGCCCTAAAATCGAATTCAAGAGTACCTAAAGTCACAATTCCAATGCGACCGATTGGAATTAAACTCGAGAGTAAGCTCCCTTAACAGTGTTTAGGCTTTTTCTGTCACAAGTTAACTGCAGTATTCGGCTCCATAACTCCCTCGCTCGACTCGACAAACTTTTAAAACCACTTGTATCACAATGTACTATTTTTAACCCCCGACGGAAAAGAGGGGTGTTATAAGTTACCTGTCTGTCTGTCTGTGTGTCTGTCCGTGGCATCGTAGCGCCCAAACGAATGGACCGATTTTGATGCGGTTTTTTTTTTGTTTGAAAACTGGCTTAATCGAGATGGTTCTTAGCTACAATTTATGAAGATCTGTCCAGGTGTTTAAGGTCACCCGCTCGTTTGTTAACTGCGGTAGAGTTTTCAAACACATAATGGGTATTTACTTTAATTAAACTTATGTGACATAATATTTGAAATACTCGTGTAGAATCTGGTGGCATTGAGCTGGTCTGATGATGGAGCTTGAAGGAATCCTGGATTGCTTATTAACATAGTAAACCTATCTAGTTTGGGCGAATTAGATTAGCCTTAACCAGTGCTATACATTTCTCATGAGGACAAGGACCTGATGCTAGAACTGGGAGGTAGCTGATGGAACTTTGGAATGCCTACTAGTAAATCCACCGAGTTTGGGCTCATTAGATTCGTCTTGACCAGTTCTATACATTTCTCATGATAACAAGGACTGTCGGGGATTTTTTATTTTTATTGTTATTAATTGAGAATACTTACAGTTATAAGCATACAGCTAGACTCCTTGATCGCTCCACAGCAAGCAAAGAAAGCAATGATAAATACTATACATCCTAAGATGATTATGCCAACTGATAAGATAGTTAAGGTGGCTGGAATCAAACCTTCGAGCTGATTCAGTTGGATTTGGGCGGCTGTACCTAAACCTATGATGGCTAATCCGGCAACCTGGAACAGAAAACAAATGTTATGTAAATTATAATGTGCTTTTGCCAAACTTACGGTGGAGGTGTTCCGCTTGGGCGGAGCATGGCTGTGACATGGGGCTGATCGGCGGCGACGACCTCTCCCACCGTTCGGGGCGAAGGGGAATAGGAGGCTGTCGCCTAGCAAAGGAGGCGGCTCCAAGCGTGAGGGAACGGTTTTCCTCATGCTTTAACCGCCTAGACCGTAGGTGTGAACTTGCGGAAGTCAAACAATGGGTACCCGTTCGCACCGAGCCCGAGTTGTCGTTCATCACGCATGCGGAGCTACTATTCTGGATCACGCCCCGCGTCCCGCGTGCGTATTCCACGCATTACAATAAATACTAGTATAAAAAGGATATTTGCGAGGATACGCGTGCGTAGCGATCCCGCATGCGTGATGAAATCCGCACTATATTAAAAATACCCTTAAACTATCAAGGAATAATTAAGCGGCATGGTTTTACGTTTGCATACCTACAATATTGAAAACACAAGCTTATCAAAAATGGGTGTCCCAAGATTTGACAGTGTGCATAGTAGCGCGCCATGAAGCTTGCATTTCTTTGTTAAACAGGTACAGAAAGGGATTCTATACAAAATTGACCAAATTGTCGAAAAATGTAGGTATTCTATAAATCAGGCTTAAGCGCATAACCTATTGCGTTTTCGGCCTAACGTGCGCTTATGACCCCAGGTCAAATGCCACACCCCACCAGGGCGCCCTCAGTGTCGGGAGTGGCAGGACGATTTCCTGTCCGGGCACGGGTTTGCGGATGACGAGCTAAGGGTAGCTTGTCTGACCTCGCTCCAATCGAGACACGACCACATTTTTTTCCCGCAATTTTTAAGATAAGAGTAGCGGAAGAAGCTGTAATGTTGTAACACAGTCTGTAGACTCCAGATCACCAGAGTTTTATAGCAATGGTTTTAATTATCTTCCAATTATATGGCAGAAATCTTTAAACAACGAAGGTAAATACTTTGAATAAACTAATGTATAGGGTCGAAGCCTACTGGGGCCAAGGGCCGCTTTTTGAAAAGAAGGCTCGGCCCCGGAATGATACGCAACGAAGGAACGGGGTAGGTTTTTAGTCAGTAAGAGTCTAAGACATTATTTCCCGCTCCGCCCAAGGGCGAGATTTGTCATTGGATCATTTTACCTTCCTTCCTAAAAAAAATAAACTAATGTATTATCGTACAAAAAAAAATGTTTTCATTTTTCACACTTTAAAACTAATTTAATAATAATCCCTAATATTTTATTTTTGCATATTTATTCAAAAATCGGTTAAGTACCTGTCATTATTAAAAATAAGGTTTTTTTCCTATACCTTGAATAAATAAATATTATATTTTGTTTTACAAAAAAAATCATTCAATTTTTCAGTATGGAAACTGCTATTTCATATTTCAACCACTAATATTTAATTTTTGTATATTTATTGATAAAACTGGTTAGATATTTTTTTATTGTTTACTAGCTGACCAGGCACCTTCGTACCGCCTAATATTCAATGAATACTTTCTTTTTCTCACCTTTTAAACCTTCCCTGTACTGTAAAGAATATTTCAAGACTAAAATGAACCAAATCGGTCCAGCCGTTCTCGAGTTTTAGCGAGACTAACGAACAGCTATTCATTTTTACACGACTGCCCCAAAAAAGGAGTGTTATGTTTTCAGGGTTCATGTATGTATGTATGTGAGTTTCTTTATTCCACCGTAACTTCTAAATGACTGAACCGATTTACACGTATGATGTATCGTTAGAATCCATGCATCATCCCGAGTAACATAGGCTATTGAAAAAATATGGAGTATTTCAATGTTGGGCAAGATAAATAAATGAACACCCACACATTTTTTTTAAAAATTTTATTCTCTTAATGCATGTGATTGTCGTCTAGGATTTGAAGAGTGGATTTCGAAAATATATATGTGTTACACTATTAATCGAAACTGTAGAGTAAAAAAAATTTTTTTTTCTTTACCAGAAGTTGTAGGACTAATTTTGGCTATGGTGACCCCCGTAGTCAAAACTCATTTATATACTTTACAAGTCTTTGTTTGAGTAACAAAAAGACATTAAAACCAAATTTCAACCACCAAAACGGCATATAGGTTCAAAGAAAATTGGGTGTTACATTTTATATTTATGACTCGTCTTCTTCTTCCTGCCTTTTTTCCCATGTTATTTGTGATCGGCGCTACACGTTTTCTTCTTCCATTCTGCCCTGTCACCCGTCGTGCTATCACTAACTTCCTTCTCTTTCATATTACTGTTCACACAATCCATCTATCTTTCTTTTGGCCTCATATGTATACTCATAACCCTTTTAGTAACATGTATTTCATCCTTCCTCTTTACATGACCATACCAAGACAAACGATTCAAACTTCTCTCCTTTTTTGTCACCCCACACATCCATCTCAACATTTTCATCTCCACTACATGCTATCTTTTTTCATCTGTCTTTTTCACAGCCAAACATTCTGATCCATAAGTTATGACAGGTCTTATCACGGACTTGTCGATTTTACTTTTCAACTTGAGGGGCTTCCGTGGGTCACAAGTTGTTCCAGTGGCCTTTTGCCATTTTATCCATCCTGGGTTGATCCGATGTGTTACGTCTCGGTCTACCTCGCCATTTCCTTGGATAAGCGATCCGAGATACCGAAAGTCGGAGCAGATCTGTATGGGCGTTCCGGCAAGAGCTAAGAGCACAGGACCGGAGAGAACGCCGAAATTACAAAACAAGTACTCCGTTTTCATTCTACTCAATTTCAGGTCAACACTCTTAAGTGCACTACACCTACAATCTATTCTGGACCTCTAGAGGTCCAGAATAGTGGCCTAGGCCACTTTCGGCAACCAACACAATATCGTCACCAAACAGCATCCACCAGGGGGCCTCTTCCTGAATATCCGACGTCAGAGCGTCCATTATCATCAGGAAGAGGTAAGGGCTGAGAGCCGACCCCTGATGTAAGCCGACAGCCACATTGAAGCTGAGAGTGTTGCCCACTGTAGACCGGACTTGGGTACTGCACTAACTGAACATCGCTCGGATCTACTGTACATACTTCCTTGGCACACCTTTCTCTTTAAGGGCCCACCATAGAACCTCACGAGGTACCCGGTCGTATGCCTTCTCGAGGTCAATGAACACCATGTGCAAGTTTTTATGCGCACCTCTGTATTTCTGGCACAGCTGGCGTAAAGCAAAAATGATATCCGTTGTACCCCGATCAAGCATAAAACCGAATAGGTTCTGTGAAATTACACTCTCTTCTCTTAGCCGCCTTTCAATAACTTTCTCCCAGATTTTCATATTATGTGACATTAACTTTATTCCTCTATAATTGTTGTACTCAAGCACATCGCCCTTGTTCTTAAAGATGGGCAACAATGAACTGTTACACTAATCATCAGATATGGCTTCTTTCCGCGAGAACTTGTTCAAGAACAAAGCTGATCACGTCCATCCATCCACTCGCAGTAACTACCACACTTCAACTGGCATTCCATCTGGACCAATGACCTTACCATTCTTCATATCATTAACTGCTATTCTGACTTAATCTATATTAACCATTCTCACTGTCTTAAAGTTTCGTGACATATCACTAAAAGGATTAAAATAAAATAAAATAATTAAAAAAAATTAAAAAACACGACTGCCATGTCAAAAAAAATAAACTAAAAATCAAAAAAACAAGATGTTTCGATGATGATTCAAGATGATTAGAAAAGTGAAGAAAGTAGTCACTCGTTGATAAGGCACGGAATCTCGGAAACTACTTGATCTACAAAACTGAAATTTTCATCGCAGTCGGGGGACTTTTTATACTACTTATAAGAAAGTATTTCAGAGTGGTCCCCCGACTGGGATGAAAATTTCAGTTTTGTAGATCAAGTAGTTTCCGAGATTCCGTGCCTTATCAACGAGTGACTACTTTCTTCACTTTTCTAATCATCTTGAATCATCATCGAAACATCTTGTTTTTTTGATTTTTAGTTTATTTTTTTTGACATGGCAGTCGTGTTTTTTAATTTTTTTTAATTATTTTATTTTTTATTTAAAAGAAGATTACCTATCGTGTAAAAAATATAAATAAGTACTTACCGCAAAAATAAGATTACCAATAATCAAAACATATTTTACAATAAATTCCGCTAAACAACACATTTTGATTATTTTTCAAAAACTCTTTAGACAGAACTGCATTTGCCAGTTTTTCGACACTAACTAAATATTATTCTTGGCTTTACTTTATAGAGTAGAAGGGTAAAGATAAGATTAATAACTAAAATGGGGGCGATATCCATGCGAAAATATAGTCAAATATATCTTGACATCTGTCAGTGGCGTTGATAGCAAAGTTATCATCAATGGTTACAGTACGGCCGACGGCTCTTGGCGCGTCTGAAGTTAGGCTCTGCGAACTTTTAGCACTCAAAATAAGCGCGTCAAATAAATAAATAAATGATTTATAAAAATAAATGTTGTTAACAACTGCTATTGGCAGTTATTTTTTCAAAACATTTTTTTTTACGAGTGCACAAGCGCTAAAGTTCGCAGAGCCTAACTTCAGGCGCGCCAAGATCCGTCGGCCGTACTGTACTTTGCCATCACCGCTATTGACAGATGTCAAATGTAGTTCCATATTTTGCCGTAGGTCACGATATAATGGACAATCGACTGGCTTTAGTTATCAGTTTTATCTTGCAAGTACGATAAATGGATTTTCATTAACCTGTGTCGTTGTAAATAAATACATGTGGACGTGCCCGGGTAATAAGTCGGTAATTGCCAAATTTTGTTTTTCGATTATCTACTTGGGGCCATTCAAGTATTACGTGAGCACTACAAGGGGTTGGGGGGGAGGTCTTTGCTTTGCTTATTTTTGATGACATTGAGGATGGGAGTCTAGATGGTGATCACATTAGCAGTGCATATTTTTTTAGTTTTTTAAGAGAATAATGTCGATGTTTCAAAATCACAAGAAAGTGAGCAGACACATACTCGTAATTATAATGTCATTTAAGACTTAGAATCATGGATTCGTGTGTCATGGACTGAGAACTTTTAATTTGAATTAATAATGTGAAAGTTTTGAATAACTTTGTTTTATTTCAAGTATTCCTCTTTTCTAGACTTACAACTACTGCTTATAAATTGATAACCTAATATTTTACGTAAGCATTAAATGTGCTTGCGTAATACTTGAACGGCCCCTTTATTGCCGGACGATAAACCGGTAAACAAATTTTTGCGATTACTGACTTATTGCCCGGGGTCGTCGATGTGTAATTTTCCGATGATAGAGGATTTTTTTAAAGAGTTTGGGACTATGTGTCCTGGGCTTTACTTTTTTTTTAATAAACCTTGCTCCCACACTAGGAAGCCTATGTCCAAAGTTTTCAAACAGCGGGTTTGCGGACGGCGAGCAATGGGTAGCTCGCCGCCCGACCGTCCGGTAACTATTCGGACCGAGCCCAAGTTGTCGACGGCGCGTACAGTTCCACACGCGTCTCAAGGAATTGTCAGCAAACCGTAGGGGCCCAGCAGGGCCTAAGCCTACTGGGGCCAAGGGTTGGTTTTTGAAAGGAAGATTCGGCCCCGGTATGAAAGGCAACGAAGGAACAGGAGTGGGTTTTTACTCATTAACCTTTTGAATACCGTAATTAGAGATACAATAGAAAGACAATAGGTGTTCAAATAAATTCCATAACCTAATATTTTTTTTATAGTTTCTTTTTTTACTTTTACTGTATGCTTTCAAAAATACTCCTTATGGTCGTTCTGCCGCGGGAAAACAAACATAAAAATTTCACGCTGTAAAAAAGCGAAATACCACTCACTGATTAATCACGAAATCTCAGAAATTATAATACCTACAAACTTAAAATTTGGCAGGTAGGTTCCTTATAGGGTGTAGACATCCGCTAAGAACGGATTTTACGAAACTCCACCCCTAAGGGGGTAAACTGGGGGTACGTTTGTATGGAGAAACAGACATTGACGCGGGCGAAGCCAGCAGTAGCTAGTAGTAAGTTTTTCGACAACCAAAACCCCGCTCTTATCCCTACCGCTTTTAGGCACGCAATTTCCTGTTTTCCGCACTAGTGCGGACGTTACGTTACAAAATAATTAAGTAATTTTTTGCGATTCGGAAAAATTTCGAGACTGTACCTCTACCATGAGTTTTAAGCAATAGTATTCGTCGCTACTCGATATCGGCGCCGTAAATATTTTGTATGGCAAATTTTGGTTCTGCAAGTGACCGCTAGAGGCGCTGCAAAATTTGCCATACAAAATATTTACGGCGTCGATATCGAGTAGCGACGAATACTATTGCTTAAAACTCATGGTAGAGGTACTGATTCCGGAATCGAACCATTTAATGTGCGAGTTCGACTCGCACTAGACCGGTATTTTGTAATTCTGTTATGTCAGATATTTGTTTCTTCTTCTTCTTCTTCCTGCCCTTATCCCATATTACTTGTGGTCGGCCCAACACGTTTTTTTCTTCCACTCTGTCCTGTCACTCGTCACACTATCACTAACTCCTCTTTCTTTCATATCACTTCTCACACAATCCATCCATCTCTTCTTTGGCCTCCCTCTCCATCCATCTACGTGTAAACTCAGAACTCTTTTAGTACATGCGTTTCATCCCTCCTCTTCACATGACACATTGTAGGTGCGGGCTTGCGGACGGCGTGCAATGGGTAGCACGCTGTCCGATCGTCCGGTAACCGACCGGATCGAGTTCAAGTCGTCGACGGCGCGTACTATTCCCGCGGGCCTCAAGGAGCTGTCAGCAAACCGTAGAGGCCCAGCCTGCTAGCTGCGGGCAGGCAGGGCCGAAGCCTGCTGGGGTCATGGGTCAGTTTCTGAAAGAAAAGCCCGGCCCCGGCACGATAGGCAACAAAGGAACGGGGTAGATTTTTAGTTAGTAAGAGTCTGACACTATCTCCCGCTCCGCCCAAGGGCGGGATTTGTCATTGGAAGACAAACGATTTCCTTTCAACTTTTCAGTCATTGGTGACACTTCCAAACTTCCTCTAATATACAGATGTTTACATTTGGGAAAGACCCGGTATCTTCAATTAACTTTATTGTGCTGACGCATCCAGCTTTGCGTGATGAATCCACAGCATGATTCACTTCAGATTACATAATTTTATATTAGCGTTATTATATTTTTTATCATCAACCGCTGATAGTATAAAAATGTTAATATGTTATTTCCATCGACTTACATTCTAAGTGATAGACAAGCTCGTTCATAGAAACTATTTGTCACAATACCGAAACGTTAAAACAAAAGTTCGCTGCAGCGCTAAATTGTCATTATGACGTCTAACAAAACTTTTAAGGTTACAGCGCTTAAATACTGCAAAACTGCACTAATGTCATCAAGTCAAGATGTTCGGCATACAGTACACGTAAGTCAAGGAAAGTTATTGTACGGCATGCCTAATCTAGTGCGTAGTACATATATATCGATGGTTATTTCGAAGTTATAAAACCTACGCAACCTCTAAATAACGTTTTTCAAACTTTGATTAATAAACTCATTAACTTTGGTTAAGTATCGTAGCATATACTGAGTTAGGCGCCTTTTTGGCCTTGCACAGATTTTTATTTTATTTCTTTTTTATCTATTTTTATTTCTATTGCATGTGTAAGGTACAAATAAACGTTTTTTTTTTCTTTTTTTCTTTTCTTTCTTTTACCGCGAGCTCTTAAAAGGGTTCCTCCCCACTCGCCCACCGTTAACGTCAAGCATGGTTTAAAAGCTTGTTGCTACATCTAACGCATTCCAACGCGATGTTTGATGAAGAGGCAACGCGAAAAAAGAGAGATAACGCCTGAAAACTCTATTGGCATTCGGTGATTTATTCGAAAATTTCACAAAACTTGTGTTTTTTTTAAACCCTTAAAAGATTTTGGAATAATTGTGGTCATTCAGAGTCTCAATTAAATGTGCAAGGCTTTTGATCGTTTTAATCCCGCTGAGGGTCGATTCGGTACTTGAAACACTATCGATTAGAAAGATAAAATGAAAAAATAAAGTACTTTTTTCTAAAACTCCAATTAATATACGCCAATGAGTCAACGACCTTGTAAGTAGTTGTCGGTCGTTGTGTACTAACTACCTACAGTTCATTGGCCTCGCTCGGCTGACGTTTACTTAAAGAATTTAATTCCGTACATGCGTAAATAGATTCGAGTTTAAAAAAAAGTACTTTATTTTTTCATTTTATCTTTACAAATCGATAGTGTTTCATGTACCGACTCGACCCTCCGCGGGATTAAAACAACTAAAACTTAATGGTGTATTCTTCAAAATCGATTTTTAATTGAATCGACCAAAATAATAATTGTCCTTTTAACCCAAAAAAATTCAAGCAAAACATCAGCCTTATAATGTTCCCACTGCTGGGACTCAAGCCTCCTCTCTAGGAGAGGGAATGGGCTGTAATTCACCACGCGCGCCCATTGCGGGTTGGTACAAAATACAAACCTATTGTATATGTGATAATAATCAATATCAGCTATATTTTCCTTATTCCTAAACCAAGATCAAATTACACAGAATTTGATAAGATTTATCAATTTCTGTTGTGATGCGGGTATCTCGTTAGGATTTTCCTTGAATGAATGAACCTGTATCGAAACGTGAATGAAAATTTTACTATTCAATTGTTGCCGATTTCTAGCCGTTTCTTCTCCATAGAAAACGTCCAATTGAAACTGTGTCATCATCATCATGATCATCATCTTCAGCCTTTTTTTTAATGTTCCCACTGCTGGGACACAGGCCTCTTCTCTAAGAGAGGGAATGGGTCCTAATCTACCACGCGGGCCCAGTACAGGTTGGTGAATATCACATATCTTCGATTTTTTGGTTCTAGGACACACCGGTTTCCTCACGATTTTTTCCTTCACCGTTTTGAGAGCAGTAGTGATGAAATAAATTACACAAAGTAATGCGCCAGCCGCGTTTGAACCCGCGACCTACAACTCGTAAGTCCGGGCTGTTTTATCCTCTAGGGGCGGGAAATCCAATCTTAGTGTTTATTTATTTATTTATTTGGGAAAAACAAACAAATGTACAATATGTATTACAATGAAATATGGAGTGACGTATATGTGTTAGTTATAAAAAGAAACTTTGTGCTAAATTTCACGCTCCTAGGTCCTGAAGTTTCGGCGTGTGTTGTCATGTCATGATGTCAGTCAGTCAGGGTGTCCTTTTTTTTCTTTCAACGGATTACTTAATTCATTCTACACACATGGCCTACCTGTGTGCTTAAAATGTCAGAACAAGAAAACCTGTTCTGTCCCTGTCTGACTCTTCAAGCATACAGGTAGAAGTTGGTATCCGTCTAAGAATGTGAAGGTTGTCTTGTTCCTGTTTTTTCGATTCTGCTGTTTCATGGCGACAGTCTGGTGGAGCTGATTACTTGAACTCAATGAAGTAAGACAAAAAAATGATCAAACACCTCTTCATCCTATAAAAAAGCATACACCAAAAAAGGTAATTTTATTTTCCTTCACATGCAAACTTTAAAACTGAATTACGGCATTATCGAGCATTGATAAAAAAGTTATCACGCGATTGTGTTTAGATTGCTATCTGAATAACTGTTATTAGGAAAAATAAAACATTAATATTATGTTATTGAACAATCACGAAATGCACGCTGAAAATAATTATATGATTGTTTCGAATGTAACTATTTATTACATCACTTTATAAATACAATCTTATTTTTAGTATATGCGAAACTCGAAACATGGGAAAGAATCTATGTACAAAATTTCATAATTGTATCATGAAAAATTACAAAGTTATGAACTTATGTTACATAGTTGTCCACACAGACACATGGTCACCGGCCACTAAGGGGTTGTTATGCTCCCGCACCCAGCTGTACCGTGGCTCCTAATGCCAGCTATGACCTACGGTGACCTGTATTGTACTTAGTCGGCGGTGTTCAACTTGTGATCTTCTTTTTTAAATATTTTTGGGAAAAAATATAACATGGTGTAAAAATTATTATTGGAAGCGATTCAGTTACTGATTCTAAACAAACTATATTCAGGTTTTGCACATTATTTTTGATGTTGTGCATATATCACAGTAGTATTCTTCAAGTGTCATTGTGGTTGACGCAATGATTGAGTAATTTGACTGGCCTGTTGGTCTAGTGGTTAGTAAACCTGACTGCTATGCCGGAGGTCGTAGGTTCGATTCCCGCCCAGGAGAAATGTTTGTGTGATAAGCATGATCATTTGTTCTGTGTCTGGGTGTTATTTATCTATAATATGTATGTATTTAGAAATATATAAGTATGTTTATCAGTTGTCTAGTACCCATAACACAAGTTCTGCTTAGCTTGGGGCTAGAACGGCGTTGTGTGATAGGTGTAGAATATTATTATTATTATTAATTGGCTGCTGCGCTACATGTCGCGGGTTCGATTCTCGCTCCGAACCAATATTTGTAGGGACAACAAATAGTTGGTGTCTTGTGTTATGAGTTTACATTATTATTTTGTGAACGCAATCATGATACAGGAGTGGAAGAAATTAAAAAAACCGGCCAAGTACGAGTCGGACTAGTGCACTGAGAATTCCGTACAAACCTAACTATGAAAACCATTCCCGAATCTCGAATTCTTTTCCGAATCGCATGACGTAACTACCAATTTATAGTTTTCTATTTTTGTGCTAAGAGACCTTGTTTCATGGCAAATTTCAGGATTCTAGGTCAACGAGAAGTACTCTATGAATTTTGATTCCCTTGAGAGTGTCGAAATATACGTTTTGCGATAAACACGTCTGTATCTTTATGGTTCATTATCTTCGAAGGTTATTTTTTTCATAGCTTGAAGGGACTCCAGACCTAAGTATATGGTTATAATTTGAACTCGATACCTCTACACGTTCTCGCGATAAAGGGTCTTGACAGACAGACAGACAACAAAGTGATCCTATAAGAGTTCTGTTTTTAAGGTACGGAACCCTAAAAGTGCATAAAAATTTAATAAATAAATAAATTTAAAAAAAATACATTTTCTTCTTCACGCTCACAATGCTGAACGGATTTAGATGAAATTTGGCATACGAGTAGACCGCGTTCTGGAATAGCATATAAGATATTTTTTATTCCTCGAGTAACAATTTTCTCTTTCGAAGAATTTTGCGAATACGCTGGCAGTAGCTGGATATAAGTCCTTTTATTCATTTGAATAAAATTTAATCAGCCTTTTAATGTTCCCACTGTTGGAAGTCAGGCCCCCTCTCTAGGAGAAGGAATGGTCCGTAATCCGCCACGCGAGCCCAGTGCAGTAGTGCTATTCTCTAAGAATACCAGCGCTGCCGCAACGACGAACATCCAAATAGGATACATTGAATTAACAATCCAATGTATAGGTAGATAAGGTTGGCAATCCAATGTATCCTATTTGGATGTTCATCGTTGAGGCAGCGCTGGTTTTCTTAGAGAATAGCACCACAGGTTTGTGTATGTCACATGTCTTCAAATTTTTGGTAATATGACACGCCGGTTTCCTCACGATGTTGAAATAAATTACGCAAAGTAATGCGCCTGGCTGGGTTTGTAACCACAACTCGTAAGTCGGGGCCGTTACCTATCGGCCACCACTGCTCTCACTCGGCCACCACTGCTCTCAACTCGGCCACCACTGCTCTCAACTCGGCCACCACTGCTATCAAACTATAAAAGACGAAAAACGACCAACATTTTATAAATGCCAAAGCAGGTCTATGTGATTTTTTTTTAATTTAGAAAGGTGGAGTACGTTTCAATTGGCAGTCGTGCCTGAAAGTCGGTCAAATGATGTAAAATCAATTATGTGATTGTTACAGAATAAAGATTGAACCCATAGAACCTCCAGATTCTCCGGACAGTTCGCAGACTAAAGATCAAAGCTGGATTGTTCCGATCAAGGAAGAGATCCACCCTGGAACATATCTAGAAGTTGTTGTTGAAGAAGAGGAAGCTGAACCTCACAATGTGAGTAGTAGTAGTTGAGCTCTTAGGGAGAGAACTCACGAAGTAGTTTTTTCCCGCGGTCGCCACGGTTGCGGGCCCGCAGCTTCTGTGGAATGTAAATAAATAATTATGTAAAAAATTAAACCAATTTTCACGACGCGGTTTACGGCCGCGATGTGCGCGGTTGTTCGCGACTGCCGCCCACCAGCGCCGCGGTTTGCGTCCGCACGCTTTGCGGTCGGCCAGGCTTGCGGTCGAAAAGCGCAGCCGTCGCGGCAACGGCGGCGAATCTACCGTCTTGTCAGTTTTGAAATAAAATTGCCGTTTCGGCGGCCGCGGGAGAAAACCGCTTCGTGAATTCTCTCGCCCAAAATGTCGTAGAGGTTTAAAATTTCGTGTCAGCCAAGTTCAAACCGAACAGAGCAGAGCCGTTACCGACTGATTAAACGAAGCTAGTCACATTAAGTTCATTCGAAAAGATTTTTTGTGATTTGAGATTAGTTAGAAGTGATAAAAACATGACTAAAATGTCGTTTCACAATTTGTGACTCAGAAAATGTGAAATGCAAGTTGTATGATAAAAAAATAAATATAAAATTGTAAAATCATATAAATTATAATTGTCATTTTAGATCCGTTCATTCTTTAAACATTTGCACATTTCATCTTCTCCTTTTCTCTCTTGCGGATACGAATGCGAATGTCAAAAAATTGAGCAAATATTCGCGAGTTCAAATGATCTGCACGGTTCATGCGCCCAAGGTGTCCACACTATGGGAATTCTGTTCCATTGATCATGATGAAGTTAATAAACTTGTTACTTATTATAATTAATTAATTGCGTGTTACATTGCACGTTACAATTTGTAAGTCTGTTCCCGCCTGTAGTGTTTGTGTACAGTACGACCGACGGATCTTGGCGCGTCTGAAGTTAGGCTCTGCGAACTTTAGCGCACAAAATAAGCGCGCCTAATAAATGATTTATAAAAATAAATGCCAATAATAGTTGTTAACAGCAATAAAAACTGCTATTGGTATTTATTTTTTCAAACCATTTATTTTTTTATGAGTGCACAAGCGCTAAAGTTTGCATAGCCTAACTTCACACGCGCCAAGATCCGTTGGCCGTACTGTACTTGTCTCGGAGTTACGGGCTATGGGCGACCCGCGATCGGCTGCAGTTGACTCTTTGACAGTTGCTTTCGGGCGTTTGACCAAGACGGACGTCTTAACTGGCTCAACGTCAAGACTTTTGTCTTAACGTCGTGGCTGGTGACGTAACGAGCCAATGTGTTTACCCCCTGTATCAGTGCTTTCACTACACCGCCTACAGATTAATGACTATGAAACTGGCCTCGAAAGCTAATAATATAAGTATGAATGAAGTGTCGTAATTGTGCACTACCTGCGGGCACCGCATTTTCAGAATTTCTTCGAGATGGTACGAGTATACTGACGATTCATCATTTTCTTTATAGGATAAGCCAGCAACCAATGGCCTTGCGTCTGATGAAGACTCGACAGCGAAGCAGGCTTCCTCGTCTGATGAGGGATGTGGTAAGTTCTCCCTAAAATACATACATAGATAAAGGATTTTTATTATTTAGGTGGACATCCCATCCATAATCCATACATAAAAAGCGTTTTGGAAAAACATTCATTATGCGTACAGCTAAGGAGTGGAATGTCCTGCCGGAGTCTGTTTCCTGATAGCTATATAACCTGGGGGTCTTTAAGTCAAGAGTGGATAGGTTACTTCTAGGTCGGCGTGCTTCATTGTCGGCCACATCATTGCTTACCATCAGGTGAGATGGTCAAACGCGAGCCTATTTTTTTATTGATATTATTGTGACGTAATTGCCACGTTGGATGGCAATGCTGATTCGTTGACCGAAGAAAAGCCCAGCCCTCTGGTCACGCGAAGAGTCGACTAGCTGTTTGCTGATGTCACGAACAACTTGATGAGCGCTCGGACCCCATGGCCCTAATGTTTCAACCCCAAACGGCTCAAACATATAACTTCCGATAAGGTTTTTATATTTACGCCGTTTGAGGTTTTCTGCACTTGCAGCAGACGCCCCAGTAACTTTGTTGTTTTTTTGTTTCTTTTCGAGGACTAAGTCGTTTTTAAGTTATTAATTACTAACATAGTGTTTTCTTTTTTCAGAAACCTATCCTACGACATCATCAGGTGGTTTCCTCTGCGAGATATGCAGAAAAATCTTCGTCAACTCAGGCAACTTAAAAAGGCACATGCAACTCCATACCAAAGAAACTATCAAATGCCCTCAATGCCCCGGTCAATTCCTCAACCAAATCCGCTTAGACAGACATATCTTCCATCGTCATACAAAAGACTATCCCTGTAATGAATGCCCGAAGAAATTCAAAACATCCTCTAACTTAAACCAACATAAAAAGACCCATTTGACAAACAAACCGTACAAATGTACCTTGTGTCCTGCAAGCTTCTCATTCAAGAGCAATTTGCAGAAGCATCAACGCGGTAAACGCTGCAAAAAACCCTCACAAGATCCTTTAATATGTAAAATTTGCGATAAAGTCTTCGAAAAGGAGTATTTGTTGAAATCTCATTTGGTTAAACACGATACAGAGAGGCCCTTTGCCTGTGACGAATGTACCATGACCTTTAAACACAAAAGCACTTTGATCCGTCATATGCACGTCCATAATGGGATCCGGCCTTACCCTTGTCCTCATTGCGACAAGACTTTCACCAGTTCTGGTCTCCTAAAGCCTCATCTAAGAGTGCATACGGGCGAAAAACCTTATACGTGCGCTCTCTGTGGCAAGAAATTCGGTCACAAACATAACATGCAAAGACACATGCTGGGTCACGAAAAAGTGAAGCATACCGTTTGTGATATATGCCACAAAGAATTTCCTAGAGAGAGCAGATTGAAATATCATATGAAGACTCATGTCAATGAGAAGTATTTCATTTGTAAAGTGTGTCCTAAAAGGTTTTCTCATAAGCAAAATGTTATAAGGCATTATAGTAGGAAGCATCCGGGACATACGTACAGTTGTACGGAAACAGATGCTACTGTAGCGGCGAAGGTTTGGGATACGATGAAGCCGAGATTCTGCGATGAAGAACCCGAAGAAATATTGGGTTGAACCGTAAAATTTTACATTTTGATGCAAATTGAAACTTTGTCGTTATAATTTAGATTACAATGGCAAGTACCCACATGTATGAAACGACGTTTGTCTGCGACGAATATCTGTGCTTCCTGATAATATTTTCATGCAATGTGTCAAATTTTGTGGCAATTGTTTGGTTTTATAAACTGTTAAAGTCGAAAACCAGCGTTGGGTGTCTGATGCCCAGCAATTGCTGAGTTGGCGACCCTGTAATGTATTTCTGTACTGTTTTTTATTATTTAGTGTCGTTGCTGTTGCTTGAATAAGCGAATTTAGCCGATGCCATTTTCCTCACGAGTGCAGAAATAGAAAAGAAAACGCAATTCTTGTGAAATAATATTGCGTTGTAGGTCTAAAAACACTTTTACAAGTTAAGTTTTTGTCAGTTTAAACTAGATGAGGCCGGTGTTTCCTAGCTGACTACCCTGAGAAGAAACACCGAAACAAACTCAGGGGTCAATTGGAGCTAGTATTCTAGTTAGTATGTTGGAAAGTGTTTTATAAAACAGTTTAGTGTGTGTTTTGTTTTATTTGACTTCTATCTAATCTCTTGTTGATACTAGCTCCATCTCGTGGTGGTCTTGTGAACTAAAAATGTTTGATTTACAGATAAAAAATTCTCATTGCAACTATTCTAATTTCGTGATAGAGACTTAGTATCTAAGGAAAATATAAAATAACAGTAGATACATATAATTTCTGCGGTGTCTCAGGACAAAAGTCGTGTTGCCAGTGATGACATATGGCTCTGAAATGTGGTCGCTTACAATGGGCCTCATAAGAAAACTAAAAGTCACCCAAAGGGCAATGGCAAGAGCTATGCTCGGAGTTTCCTTGCGTGATCGAATCAGGAATGAAGATATCCGCAGGAGAACTAAGGATACTAATATAGCCAGAATAATCGCCAAACTTAAGTGGCAGTGGGCAGGGCACATTGCTCGCAGAACAGATGGCCGTTAGGACCCAAAGGTTTTAGAGTGGCGACCACGTACCAGAAGACGCAGCGTTAGTAGGCCTCCCACAAGGTGGAGCGTGCACCTGGTGAGGGAGGACGGGTCATTGTGGCGACACTTGGGGGAGGTATGTGCAGTAGTGGACTTCTTTCGGATGAAGTGATGATGATTATGATACATAAATTAAATAAGATGTGAAAAGATAATCCTTTACATATGGAATAGCAGAAAATGTGTGTCTATAATAAGTGGAGTTCTTCAAATAATGTCAAGTAGTACATTAGTAGGTTTAGAGTTTAGGGTATTATGTGAAATTGATACTGATTTCTAGAATATTATTATTTTAAATCGTGACGTTTTTAAGTTCATGACCTCAATTTTTTAGGGTTCCGTATCCAAAGGGTAAAAACCCCTGCCAAAATTCCAATGGCCAGCTGTCACCAGACTTAACAAAAACCGGGTCAGGTGAAACTAAAAATTGGCCTATAATGTAGTGCCTAATGTTGTGTAAATAATGGTACGGAACCCGTCGTGCGCGAGTCCGACTTGCACTTGGCTGGTTTTTTTATTAGTATTATGTTATTTACTTATGTATGAAAATAACTATAAATTGGATATAGGACTCTGAAAAATATTTGTATATTTACAATGTGTTTGCAATAATAATATAATAACATTTTTTTTTATTTTTCATTACATAGTTACTTATTGCTAAAACTCAATAGCAGCGCCATCTCTCCGTTACATTGAGAAGTGTTAGTAACTCCATCTAGTGGCAGACATACGAAGTTACAGTTGACGTTTGAAAAAGATTTGTATTTTTTTTTTTTAAGTTTTACTAGAATAGTAGATATTTATTTTTAATGTAAGTTTTATGTGAATTTATTTAAATTGTTCCTACAATCTTTCAGGGTGTAAGGAAATCATGAATATTATAAAAATCTGCTGTGCTCTACATTTCGCACATTGATATGAAGAGTCACACTAACCAAAAAAGCTATTTTTTTCAGTAGAAGCATTATATTATACACCGTTAAATTTTGGTCGTTTTAATCCCGCGGAGGGACGATTAGGTACATGAAACACTATCAATTTGTAAAGAGAAATTAAAAAATAAAGTACTTTTTTTTTAAACTCGAATTAATTTACGCATGTACGAAATATTTTTTTTTAAGTAAACGTCAGCTGAGTGAGGCCAATGATCTGTAGGTAGTTAGTACACAAAGACCGACACCTACCTACAAGGTCATTGACTCGTTTACTTAAAGAAATTAATTTCGTTCATGCGTATATTAATTCGAGTTTTAGAAAAAAAGTACTTTATTTTTTAATTTTATCTTTATAAATCGATAGTGTTTCATGTACCGAATCGACCCTCCACGGGATTAAAACGACCAAAATTTAACGGTGTAGACAGTATAGAAAATTTATATCATGTCATGATCTAAATTTTCTATACTTTCTGGTGCAAAACTCGTAATTACTGTTTGGTGAAACTTTAAATGCTTCTACTGAAAAATTGAAGAGATAAAAATGTAGACAATGTCGCGTCTACGTGTGAACTATGTAGCTATAACATTATTTTTAGTATATGCGAAACCCGAAAAACGTGTCTAGTATTTTTATGTAAAGAATCTATATACAAAATTTCATATTCATATCATGAAAAATCACAAAGTTATAAGCTTGTTATGTAACCTGGTTGTCCGCAAAAATACATGGTCACCGGGGCACTGAGGGGTTGTTTTGCTACCAAACCCAGCTGTGCGCTATGTCCTGTACTTAGTGTCGGTGGTGTGTCCAACTTGTAGCTCTTCTTCTTCTTCTTCCTGCCCTTGTCCCATATTACTTGGGGTCGGCGCAACACGTTTTTTTCTTCCACTCTATCCTGTCAGCCGTCACACTATCACTAACTTCCTTTTCTTTCATATCACTCCTCACACAATCCATCCATCTCTTCTTCGTGCAACTTGTAACCATTTTGTAAATATTTTTGGGAAAAAATATAACATGATATAAAAATTATTGGAATCGATTCAGTTACTGATTCTGAACAAATTATATTCAGGTTTCGCATATGCTAAAAATAAAGTTATATAAGTACCGCAAAAAATTTAAACATGTTGTATTGCAAGATCTCATATAATTTACCTTAAAAATGTAGGTATTATTCGGTTTCTGAAAAGAAATTCCAATTTTTGAATTCGTTGCAGAATGTTTTTATTTACGTCAGAAATCATCAAATTACTTCTCCCGCTCTGGGCGGAGCGGGAGGAAGGGCTAAACTGTTTTCCTTGCCATGCCCTGGCAGGACTCGACCCTAACTGGCCCCCTCAATCTTGCTGACATCTCTTTGAGGCTTACGTGGAACGCTATCCGGATTTGGTCTTTACTGGACGGTGAGCCACCCATTGCTCGCCGTCCGCAAGTCTGCGCCTGCTTTGTGCGGAAGAAACGCCCGGGTGTCATCATCGTGTGGATAGCCTGGAGGACACGGTAGAGGTGAAGCCCGCTTGGCCATAGCACCGCCGTGTTCTCGTCGACCCCACGAGAAGACGGCGGTGCTCCGCAGCAATGACCTGTCGCGCCGGGCCCTGGTACAGGCCATGGTCCGGAGCGAGGAGAAGTGGCGGCTGCAAAGCAGTAATGCTAGCGAAGGAGGCGGCCGCTCGCGTAAGGGAACAGACGTCCTCACACCCAGCCACCGGTACCTCGATCCCGATTTCAGTCACGTAGGCGTGGGCTGGGCAAGCAATGGGTAGCTCGCTGTCCGGACCGAGCCTTGGTCGTCAACAGCATGTAGCGATCCACGCCTCAAACTAGTGTCAGTAACACGGGGTCCAGCAAGTCCGAAGCCTACTGGGGCCATGAGTTATTAGAAATGAAACCCCGGGGTTTTGGAACGCAAGGCAAACACGGAACATAGGAGTAGGTTTTAGGTAGTCAGACGCGCCCTCGCGCTCCGCCCAAGGTGAAGTCATTGGATGATTTCCCACATAAAAATATATGTATATAAAAGTCTATACCTTCGAAGGCTAGGAGTCGCCTTGCTAACTCCCATCGCAACGCCCGGTCGTCTCCGTATGGGGTTCATTGCAAAAACTGGTTCTAAGTTTCTTCAACTGATTTATTTCTTTCTTCTACTTTCAAATATGAATGTGTATTTATATAAATTATTGAAATATATTTTTTTAGGTATATAATGCTGTAAATAATATAGTAATAGCTGGTTTTGTTGCTATTTGACTCTAATCTTAATATGATTAACAATTAAAGCTACTGTAATTATGTTTACAATTAAATTTGATGTTTTATTTTTATCTTAAAAATACAATAAACCTTTTTTCGTAGGCACCCATCGCGTGAATAAGCTCGTGTGTTGTGCGCGGCGATCCCCGTCGTGGAAACCAGATTCTTACATGTGCAGTGCCGCTATTCAACTTTAACGGTGTGCATGTAGTCGTGTCGATGGCAAACTTTTATATGGGACCGCGCGGGCGTCCACTTTACGCATTTTCGGCTCGTCTTCATCCGTATGTGTATCCCCATCCCCTTTATAAACACAGCAGCTCCGGGTAAACTAGAGCTTTTTACGCTACACACAGGCCATTCGGGACTGATCATTCACGGTAAGATGTGTTGTGGGAGGAGCATCACTCACCACCGCCTGACTTCGTGCAATCCCAAGAACATCTGCCACTGTGACGCAATTTGCAGTGGCTTATATGGAAAACGATCAATAGACTGCGCACTAAAGTAGGCCGTTGCAAATATAACTTGGCAAAATTGGGCATTATAGACCCCTCTCGACACCTATTGCGAATGCGATGCTCCTTACCAGAAGATGGCTAACTTAGAAAGAGCCCAAAGAGTCTCTACATTTGCATTTTGAAAGCCTGACGCCGCTATAAATGAGACAACCTACTGGGCCCAAAAAAGGTAAGGGAAAGAATACCATCCGGTCCCGATCATAAATCTATCATATCGTTAGAAAAAGATCTGCGGGCCTTAAAACATCACATGAGCAATTCATCTAGAGCAAATCATATTCCGAATTTCTAGCAGATCATAAGCAATTCTTCTAATGTTCGTAAAATGGTTGCACAAATTAGTCGAATCATAATCAATTCATCTTATTGTAAATATTGCCATACAAAAAAAAAATGATTCATATTATGATTCTTTTTAGACCTGCTGAATGGATAATAAAAAAATAAGGCTAGAACTACACTGCGCACACGACCGCCACACACGCCGATCTGGCCGCGTCGTTTCCATACATTTTAAATGGAAACTAGATTTTTAGAGCTACACTTGTTCCACGGGACGTCGTTTTAACAAATCAGGCGTCTTACAAGTGTTCGTCGGTCCAATGTAGTTCTAGCTTTAGATTTACAAATAAAACGCGATCTTTTGAACATCAATAGAAAGACAATAGATGTACGTACGCCGACGTTCGCTTGGGGCTTGAGTAACTACGAGTTCGTGGTAGTTAGTCGTTGATTTCTTTATACGTTCAATCGAGGCCCAAATCTGATGATTCGGCACCGCTAGTTTTATTGTACTTTGATTTGCATTGGCTCTTTGAATCGCATTGATTTCATTCCTGTTAGGTGACGTACCTAACTTTTACAATTCCAAATGGAGGGTAGAAATACGTGCTTGCAAACGAGAACGCATTCCCCACCACTCCATCCTACTCCCACGCGCGCGCTAACTGATGCTTTTGCTCTGTCACTGTCGGTCGCACGTTCCATGAAGACGTACCTCACTCTTGGAAAAAACTCCGCGCGATGTGTCACGCCATGAATTAGTGTAAGTAATATTTTTTTCTTATATATTTTCAATTTGCGAACTGTTACAAGTGTTGTAGCCTGACTGGTGTTAAACAATATTGAAAAGGAGTGTGTGTGCCGTATATGTGCAGTGGTTCCAGACTGAACGAGCTTCACTTCGACGGACAAAGTCAAGGTTAGTGCGCGTTTATTATACCTACCAATTTTTGAATTAAAACGGAGCAGGGTTCGCCACTAATTGCTACAATATCAGGCCTAACCTAACTCACCAACCATACACTATTTGTGCGTCGTTTAAATTCAAAACAAACCTAACCTTTTATATTGCCTCGTCTGAAGTTGCCTGAGGGTTGAAATACTTTTTATCCCTAGGGACTAGGGAGAATCACTTACAACTGACAGCTGTCAAATTATTTAAAAAAAAAAACCAGTTCTAGTATCTTTGCATTTCTCTTGAACTATGTCCCAAGTCCCAACGTTCTATACAGCCAATCAATTACAGCGCGATGTAAAATTGAAATAACTTAAAGTACCTACCTACATATACACATATTTTTTAAATGACTTAATTATAATTTACTTTCAATTATTTCTTTAAAACTAACATAGATATGAGAAATATTTACTATTTTTCACTGTTATAAATGAAAAATGATGTCTGAATAGCCGGTTGACCACAGAAAAAAAAAAACAATATAGGCGGGAAAATGGCGATGCGATCTTTATTGATTTTTTCGAGTTGTAGAATGTAGAGTTTTGTTTATACCTAACCTACTTTACTAAATATCTGCTGTATGAGATTTTTTAATTACACTTTATGTTCATCTGATTCAGTTAAGAATTTAACACCTGATTTTTAAGAGAAGAAGCGAAAGCAGTAGTGGAAATCCTTTTACCGCCTAAATCAAAAGAAACATACTTACTTATATCATTACGACGACCTTTGAAGACGACTCAGGTTTTTATTTTCCTTTTATTCGTAATTAAAAGCACAGTGTTTGCCTTTGGTGTAAGAATTAATATTTAATACCCTGCACTATTAGCGACTTCGATACGCTTATCCGCCAAACTCCTTCTCGGGACTAAATATGTACAATTATTTCTATTGTTATTTTTGTATTGCCTAACCTTTTACGCCTTTCACCAAAATAATACGTATTACTGGCGGATCAGTGATTTTAATTTTATTTCGCTACATCGCGTCTTCATAATCATAAACATACGGCAGCTAACGCGATTTCACTCGCACGACAGCGCCGACTCTTATTTTTATTTTTATTTATTTATTTCTCACCTTACATCTATCTTTACAGGTTTTTTTTTTTAGACCCCAATGCGATAAATGCGCTATTCCTAACTAAGTTCTAACCTTACAATCTATAACTAATTACAAATAATGCATTTCTTGTGAATTCACTCACATATCTGTCCTTGTCTATCAGTGAATAATAATAATAATAATAATCTGTGGGCATTCAACTCACGGATTCCATAAACCTGAGATCTCTCTCTCCAACCGAAACCTATAAGTATTTGGGTATGTCGGAAGCCCTAGGCATCAATATCACTGACATGAAGCAATCGTTGAAGGAGCGTTTCTTTGGACGCCTGAAGAAGGTTTTCAATAGCCTTCTTTCAGGCGGAAACAAGGTGCGCGCCTTCAACGGTTGGGTCATGCCGGTATTGATGTACTCTTTCGGCGTACTCAGATGGACTCAAACGGAACTTGACGCCCTGGATAGGCGGGTTCGAACACTGCTGACTGCATACCGAATGCATCACCCACGATCGTCGATGATGAGACTGTATATCCCGCGGAAGTGTGGCGGTCGAGGTTTTTTAAATGCTAAGACCCTACACAACCGCGAGGTATGCAGCCTCAGGGAATATTTCCTAGCTGCCGACGTGGGTATGCATCGAGATGTAGTGGCAGTGGACAAGGGACTCACCCCTCTCATTAGGCGGCTGGATCAAGGGCTTGATTCAGAAAGCGGTACTCCTGGACACGGCTCGTATTGTTAGGAGGTTCCTTTCTCTGGAGCCCTGACCGCCGGTAGCTTGGACCCTGTTCCCGATACCGGTGGGACACTATATTTTATATTTTTAAATGTTTTTTTTTTTATATATTGTATGTTAAAAATATTTAAAAATGTAAAAAAATATGTAAAACAAGAAATAAAGGAAATAATAAATTTATTAGCAGAAAGGCAGGTACATCTTATCAATCGTAAACAAAATACAATGTATCAAATAAATTATGTTTTCCTTGGAAAGATAGAGTAAACGACGATGTCTGTGCTAGGCCTTCCTCGTACAGCTTTTGATTAAAAGTAAAAGTTAAAAAAATAAAAAAATCGACACAATTTAATTTTGTTAAATAGTCCGAATATCGAATTAGTTTAATATAATAATATGGATTGAATTAAATACATTGATTATAAAATTGGCATAATTGAAAATTTCATCAAACAAAATAGAATTAAGTAACATGATTTTGATAATAATTACATTGATATTAAAAACAAAAAATAAAATAAAAATAAAGTAAAAAGCATGCATGGAAATACGTGTATACATGTAGCTATATTTTTAGGCATGTGATTAGCACTTAGCATTTAAAATCTCTAGCGAATAGTCTTTCGGTCTCGTCATATGTAAGTCCCTGAAGATATTGACTTACAACACTCTTACACTTGTAACTTTGAATGAACGTTTTGTTGTTGAATGTACGTTTGCGACTGTGATGACACTGATCATAGATGTGCGAGTTTCGAGTCTAAGTTTTCTGTTTATTGAAATGTTAGCGCGTAACATACCTTCCCCTCTAATATATCAAGGATAATAATTTATAAATTTTTAATTGATTACATTGAAATGGTACACCCTTCTTTCCGAATGTCTCTAACATTACACGCCCGTTAGATACTAAACTTTATGCTACGCTACGCTGCGCTGCACCGTTAAGCCAATTCAAGCATTGAAGAATGTTAATGGGTATACAGAATCGCTTTAAACTTTGTCATAGTAAAACTTTTAAGTTAACAAATACATAATAATAATAATAATAATAATAAGTTTATTGTCACAAAAAATATACATTGGTATACACTTTTTAACAAATTGGTCACTACGTTGCTAAAGTTTGTATACAGGTATTGTGACCCCTGCCTCTCAAACTAGGATAACCTGTATTTTAAGAGACAGTGTTCAGCTGTGAGGTTACATATAAAGGATTATACAACGGCAGACTGTGCCAACCTATTAATTAGCAGGTTTACTATACAAAACATAATTATTATATTTATCAAAAGGGAAGAAAAACAGAATAAAAATAAAATTAAGTATCTATATAATAGTGAATGGGTGTGGGAATGTATTTGTGAAATATGTGTGGTGAGTGGTGAGTGTAAGAGTGTAGTGAGTGTGAGGTGTTTTATGTACGTAAATAAATTGCATAGGATAAAATAAAATAAATGCAGTACTAGGCTATGTATTTGAGAAGTGATTCGGTTTGAGCATAGTTTTGTTGAAGTAACCATTCCATTACCTTAGCTTTCAGTTCAAATTTATTGCAATCTAGTATATTTAGTTCTTTATGAGTTCTCTTGTATATTAGTGAACTCAAAGTAAAGTATTGATGTTTGGCAAAAGCGGTGTTGTGTCGTGTACCTGGAGGAATATTAGTTCGAAATACAAATACAAATACAAATACACTACTTTAGTTTAGATTTTACAGGCATCTAAAACTCCTGTAAATGGTAAATATGACGCGCGGACGCACCGCTTCTACATGACGTCATAATACAACGCTTTTTCATGCGCTCAGTACTGTACGCCCACGCAACTGCGCCTAGGTACTAGCTACTCAATACTTTATTGCATTCCATAATACGTACATAGATGGTATAAAATATTGCAAGAACAATATGGACCCTGTCGGGCACAGCAGATTCTTTAGTGGATTGTGTTTTGTTTCGTGTTTGCAGCTTTCTGTTACTGTCATATTGTAGTATATTCAAGTACCTACCATCATTCCAAATTCGCACATTATGCATCTACCCCACTGGTCTCTGTTTATTTTAAAGAGATAGAGATAACCTACTCGCTAGCCGTGGGTACAATCAAACGCACAAGGGTAAATGGGGTAAATAAATAATAATAAACACCCGTTCAATAGTTTAGTTAAACTTTCATAGTCCAAAAATGTTTATTTCAACTTTTACATAAAAAATAATCACATTACATTCCAGTCCCACAGTTACTTTACAAATATCACACTAACACCCGTATTTACAAACAAGTAATACTAATTACTTGAGTAAAAGTAACTACTTATACCACAGAATATATAATAGTACCTTACCGGTACTTACGAGTATACTATGATTTTTTATTAGATGAAGTAAAGTGACAGCTATAACAATGGTTGATTGACAGTTGGGCATTGTTATTTGACAGTTGGGCATTGTCCACTGCTGTCACTTTACTTCATCTAATAAAAAATCATAGTATAAGTAACAATTTGTATCCAATAATTAAGAAAAATTGAAATTTATAATGAAGATTTCAGAGTTCAAGTAATGTCTTGATAAGAAATTACTTAGTGATAAGTAATTGCTGCTCTATAAATACGGGTGTTAGATATTATTGAAACCTCTCAGGTATTACCCAACTTTGTTGTTTTCTCCCTCCCAGTCAAACTGGACACATTAAAAATATATTTTCAATACACTTAATCGAAAACCCACTCCGCTGTTTTCCGCACTAGTGCAGAAAAGTGCTTGTGCTCGCGCCCGCCACAATTGTATTACATTTATCGTATCAGACGCGCACAACGTCGTTTGATACACGTGCAAATTTGTCACTGCAGCCCTCGCCTCCATAACGCACTCGTTTACGGCTCGTGCGGATTCTGCCTCGGTGGCAATGACAAACTTTCTGCAGTTGTATCAAAATGTACTATTATTTTACACAGAAAATATCATACCATACCACAATATTATGCTACGGTGAATATCTTCATACATTAAATTATCCCTACAATACTCAATAACATTAGATATTTAAACAAACATTTTTTAGGGTGTTTATAATATCATGCGGATTTCATCTAGCATCCCGCATGCGGATTTGCTCCGCATGCGTAACCTCTGCAAATATCCTTTTAATACAAGTATTTATTGTAAAGCGTGCAATACGCACGCGACGCGTTTTTTTGCCTTGTGAAATTTTTGCGTGATGAAACCCGCATGATTTTAAGAACACCTTTACTGTCCGTTCAACCGATTTTGACTTTTATTGCGTTGGTGGCATGACACATGGCGGCTGCAGTAAATAGTTGGTATTGTAACCACTTTTTTGCTTTCAATGCCATCATTCGCAGCCCCCGATGTGCCGCATTTCGATTGAGACCCGAAAATCTGTTACTGAGCATTGAAGGTCGATCGCCATTTCAGTCCAACTTATATGCAGCGTACAACCCACCAGTCATGTTCTAACCCAATTATTGGGTTTAAACACTTCTCTACTCTAGACCGAATTTCCATCACAAAGGAGATATTATAATAATAATTATAATATTCCACAACTATCACACAACGCCATCTAGTCTCAAACTAAACAGAGCTTGTGGTATGAGAACTAAACAACTGATAAACATACTTATATATTTCTAAATACATACATATTACAGATAATTTACACCCAGACACAGAACAAATGATCGTGCTCATCACACAAACATTTGCCCTGGGTGGGAATCGAACCCACGACCTCCGGCTTAGCAGGAGCCACTTACCACGAGACGAACAGGCCTGTCATTATATTGCTCAAGTGTCTGCGCAGACGAACGCCCAACGCGCCGCGTCTCCGCAAACAAGCACTTAGGCACAGAGTCCGATGGTACGACAATCCGACACGACCGGAGAGAAATTAGGCGTAGAACTAACGGAATTACATGCTTTTCGAAGCACGAGATCTACTATACAATTGAAGACAACTATACATACATAAATATATTACATTTTTAATATATTACACATCAGACCTTAGGACGTTGAACAATAGTCTATCAAACAACTTTACCCAGACCGAATGCGCTTTCAGTTCTGATAATATTGAATTATGTATACATCGTTAAATTTCAATCGTTTTAATCCCGTGGAGGGTCAATTAGGTCCATGAAACACTATCGACTTGTAAAGATAAAATTAAAAAATAAAACTCGAATTAATTTACGTATGTACGAAATTAATTTCTTTAAGTAAACGTCAGCTGGGCGAGTTCAATGACCTGTAAGTAGTTAGTACGCAACGACCCAAAACTTCCTACAAGGTCATTGCCTCATTTACTTCACATGGCCCATGGCCCCAATAGGCTTCAACCCTGCTGAGCCCCTACGATTTGAGTCAGCAATCCACGCGCGCCGACGACGACTTGGGCTCTGTTCGGTCGGACCGGACGGTGAGCTACCCATTGCTCGCCGTCCGCAAGCCCGCGCCTACGGTGGCTGGAATACTAATAAGGTCTATTTTTCAAAATAATCAAAATTTCTTCTGCATTTTTCGGTCTGAGTGAAGTGTTTAATATTTTATAAATATTGAAGCTTTGTACAATAGAATGCATAGACTAGATCCAGACGACACTTCAATTTGGTCGAAATCCTGAAACCGGGTATAGATTGTTGTACAATGCGTTCCAAATGAAAATAGGATCGATTGCCATGTTGTGACGTCACGTCGAACTGTCAAATTGAAGAAACTGGGAATGGTGAGCAAAAAAACAAATTGTAAAATTTAATTTATTTACGAATTGTGAACGAAAAAAGTTTCTTTTTGTTTTTCCTGTCCCCTACCCAATTTCTTCATATTATAATTATACATTGCAACAATGTGGACGGCAAATTATTTCATTGCGTGTTACATTGCATGTTACAGCAATCTGTACCTGGCTTAATAAATTTACCAACATTTAGAAACATCAATTTTTACAACATCAATATATTATTTTTATAATAGGTATACCTACTATATTTTTATTAATTTATTTCGTCAATTTAGACATAGAAGTTCTAAAATCGTTTTTTTATCAAAACTTTTTTATTGTTTACATTAATGACAACATTTTTTTTCTAAACCACAGACTATTTAATAGACTTTAAAAAAATTCATAAATTTTACACATATTTTTTGTGCTAAATGCACAGTTCACATATAGATTTATATAAAACTTGCTTACACTTCTTGCAAGTCTCATATTAACATGTATTATATACACTAAGACCCATTTATAGACATTGGGAATGGACAGACCAAACTCTCAAAAAATTTATTATTCAAAAGAAAGAGACAAAGCAACGCGCGGCCAATACCTGTCTCGTTTCTGTGGGAAGTAGTGACGAAGGCGACCCAGCAAACCTGTGGCGTGGACCAATCAGGAAAAAAAAGCTGTTGGTCACACTATTGCTATGTCTCTCTCTCTTTGCTACCTTATTTGACTACTAGATAGAGAAAATTCAGCCCATTATCTCCGTGGGTTGCTTGAGAGATCACTAAAGCCTACTTAACTACGGACGCGTAGCTTCATAGACGCGTATTCGTCATTATACGCTTGGTGTACGCCTGCGCGAAGCGACCATACTAAACTATGAAACTCAGCGAAGCGGCAACGAGACGAAGCGGCAACGTTGTGCCGTCGTGTTGTTGCAGTTTTGTCGAGAATTTCATATTTTTGTATGTAAGACTCACGCAGGCGTACACCAAGCGTATAATAAGCGTAAGAACGCCAAATATAATTAAAACAGAATTTTGTCATGTCAATTTCGAAAGACTGGCAGAAATAAAACCATATTTTAAATTCGTTTAATTAATGCTATTGATTTGTGATTTAGGAGAGTCTAGATAGTACTGTCTCTAGCCATTGAATAGCCTGTTTCATTCCTCTGAATAAAGTCGGAAAAAATGTTTTCAATACACTTACTCAAAATCCGGCACTTATCCCACCGCTTATTGGCATGCAATGGACTGTTTTCCGCACTAGTGCGGAAAAGAGCGCGTGCTCGCACCCGCCACAATTTTATTGTAATAAAATAGTTAATCGTATCGGGCGCGTGAATATTGAAAAACGTCGTTTAATACATGTGCAAATTTGTCACTGCAGCCCTCGGCTCCATAATTTTCCAGAAATCCGCCTCGATCGCAATGAGACACTTTCTGCACTTGTATCAAAATGTACAGTTGTTCAATGTTTCAGTTTTTTATGGTGACTGACGTTATCAGAATTAGTGAAACAGGCCTTTAAACTTTTAACTACCTACGTCGGATATATCCGACAAACGCTCTCGCGTTCATTCGGCCAGGGTCGGACATCCTGGACCATACTCCATCTCGTCAGCTCTTCTGTTAACTACAGGGATTGAAGAGCTAAACGAGACAGAGTAACCAGTCGCGAACACACGATTCCGGCGAATAGGAAACGAAAACACTCGTCGAAAAAAACCGACGTAAGCGGTTTTAAAGTGTTTAATATCTAATTCTTAATAATTTCTCTTTTTCTTTACAAAATCGTATTTTTTTTAACATGGTTAGTTTTTTTTAACGGAATTAATTTTAGCGGCTACTGTTGTATCTCATTTAGGCATTTAAATAATCATAATTTTGATGACTTTAAAGTTCAATTTTTTTTATAAGATACAAAATAAATTAACCGGTGTAATTCCAGTCGTAATGGGTACAAAATTTATCTCAAAAGGCCGTGTCACACTGTTATATTTCTGCCATGAATTTAATTTTTCACTTCAAAACATTTTTCAACACACTTATTCGAAAACTGGGTCTTCCCCCTATCGCTTTTTGGCACGCAATGAAATATCTTTCGCACTAGTACGGCAAAATGCTGCGGCTAGCCCCCACTGCCATGCTCAAGTTTGTCATCGGGCGTCCCCACATTGGTCGATCGCTGGGTGGCCCCACGAAAATCGACATCGTCACTTCGATAAGAATCTGTGAATTATTTCTAACAATAATTTATTTTTAAATAATATAACGCGGCATGTAAGTTGAACCTTTTGCTATGATAACGAGCAGCCCGCTTTGATTGAGATCCAAAAATCTAATATAGTACGTAGTAAATAAATTGAACTATATGGCAGTCGTTGCTATGCATTTCGATTGAGGCCCGAAAATCTGTTACTATATTCGAGTAAGCGTGTTGAAAAACATCGTTTGATACACGTGGAAATCTGTCATTGCAGTCTCTCTCCTTCGGCTCGGGCGCATATTCCACCTCAGCTGCAATGGCAACACCCCACGTGTATCAAAACGCACTACTCCTCCCACTCCATATACTACCTATTCTTTGTCCAAAAACCGGCCCAAAAACAAATTCTACTGAGCACTTCAAGATCCATCATCTTCATCGAAAAAATCTTTCAACAAAAGCGGTGGATGATCTTGTCTGGGTATAAAGTTACCGGAATGTGGGTACTGAGGATGCCACCAGCTACAAACTATGGCCTTTACAACTGCATCGAGGATGATCTCGCACTCAGGGACAATACCTTTGACGGAGTAACAGGAGCTGTTGAACCCTAAGTGCAGGGTGTGATGCCTGTAGCTTTGAGATAGGACCATTTTAACGGTGGATAATGTCATGCCCTGGAGCGCTGGTATGCGGTCGAAGCCTTTGCAGGTTACCTGAAATGGTTAATTGATTTATCAATACACTTATTCCAAAACTCACTCTTATTTCACACTTTTAGGCACACGATTGACTGTTTTTCGCACTAGTGCAAAAAAAGTGCGTGTGCTCGCCCCGCCACAATTTTATTACACACTTTATCTCAAAAACTTTTAAAGGTTTTAACAAAACACGTATTTCCTGGAACTAGTTGTTTGAAATATTCGAGTAAAACACGGTATTACCAAATACCAACAGAGTTTTCAGGCATTAATTATTTCCCTTTTTTTGCGTTGCCTTTTCATCGCGTTGGATTGCGTTAGATCAAGCAACAAGCTTTTGAACCATGCTCGATTTTGACGACAGGCGAGTAAGGAAGGCACGCTTTAAGTACCATTATTGCTTCGCATATGCATAAAGTATAATCAGCCTCATAATGTTCCCACTGCTGGGACTCGGGCAAACTCTCTAGGAGAGGGAATGGACCGTAATCTACCACGTGGATCCAGGGCGGATTGGTGGCTGTCACATGTCTTTAATTTTTTTGGCTCCAGGACGTAGCGGTTTCCTCACGATGTTTTCCTTCACGTTTTGAGAGCTGCGCTGATGTAATAAATTACACAAAGAAATGTGCCTAGCTGGGTTTCAACCCGCGACCGATTATTCTCATATGCTTTGACCATTACAACTTGTTGATGAATTCTATGATCTATATCAAAGTTAAATAAGACCAACCGACCGAAACATTCTCCTTAACAAAAAAAGAATCATCAAAATCGGTTAACATTTAGCGAAGATATCGTTGAATAAGATATAAAAACATTCAGTCGACATGAGAACCTCTTACTTTCTTGGAAATCGGTTAAAAATCATCTTTATTATTTCAGTCGAACGATGTCCACTGTTGGATATAGGCCTCCCCAGTCGCCACAACGACCGGTCATCGAATTCTCGAGACCCTCATCAGATCATCGGCCCACCTTGAGGTAGACCTTCCAACGCTGCGTCTTCCGGTACCTCACTACAACCCTTCGTCCCCATCGACCATCTGGACGTCTACTCTCTTTCTCCGAAATGAAAACTTCGGCAATTAAGGCTCGGCGCAATCGGGCCACTGACCACAGTCACCGGTGGCTATCGCGCACTACCGCCACATTTGTAACAGAATTAGAAGCAAGCAGCAGCCACATTTTAAAACCCGTTCTCTGCTGCGTAGTCTTATAATGGACTCCGACACGGAAAGTTTGCTCGCGCATGGTGGCTAGACATGGTGACACACGCGATACGTAGAACGTCTAACGGTTAACAGCGCGGTGGGTGGATCAGTATGAAAGTGGGGGGTGTTGGCCTAATGTGTGGCCCGTGGCGACCACAAGGAGTCGCAGACACTGCTGTCGCGAGTGACGGCCACCGGCTACACGTAGGCAGCGCGTTTATACAAAATATACAAAAGTGTCTTAAGTTGCTGTCGATGGCCAACAGTGGCTGTGGTCGGTGGCCCTCTTTGTGCTGAGCCAAATTGAACCGTGAAACAAGTGAAATTTTTATCGAAACTTCGTTTTTCGGAGAAAGAGAGTAGACGTCCTGTTCTGCGAGCAATGTACCCAGCCGACTGCCACTTAAGTTTAGCGATTCTTAGGGTCAAAAAACGAAAAAAAAAAACCTACCATCAGAACCTGTGCACCTTCTTCAGGATTCGCATCCACCCTTCCAAGCTCCTCAATTAAATCCTTATCCACATTAATCGGACTACTATGAACCTGCGGTTTCTTCAGCTTAAAATACACGTTCCAATACGTCAACCCTCGATTATACCAGACGTTCACACAAACCCAGCTGACCAGAGTGCTCAGATGGGTGTCTGTTCGGCAAATACGGCGGGTGAATTTATCGTAGGTGTGGTATAGAGCTCGAATGACGGTTTGCCTCAACCCGTAAGCTTTGAGGCTGTCTGCCCGAAGTCTATCAGGCAACTTTGGATGGTTTTCACAGTACCTCTTGTACTGTAAGATCCAGAATGCCTTGCTTTTAGTAACTGCACATGCTGCTTTATTGATTTTTGCAAACGAGCCGATGTCTTCTGGTCTTATATACTTTGATAAGAGGTAGAATAGGATTTCGGGGTACTCAATTCCGGGGTGTTCGTCTATCGGGGTTTTGTCTTTCTTCTTCTTAGTGTAGACCAGTTGTTTGGTACCGTCTTCTGCGGTTTCGGAAACTATTTCAGTATCGTCCTCTACCGCGTCCCACGCCGGTTCCATGGTGGGTTTTAGAACCGGTGCCGGTTTTCTGATAGCTTTAACCGGTTTTGGGGCGTTAGCGCAGTCGTTGATTGTGAAGTCTGAAAAGATTTGTGATGTTTTTTTTAGGATGTTTTTATTTGAAAGAAAGACAGAATGAAAAGATAGAAAGTAGTAGTATAGTGTTTAGAGATCACAACATTGAAGTTCTATGTGCAAATTTTATGCTATATGGTAGCTTGCAAAAATAGATTTTCTTGAAAATGGCTCTCGATTAATAAAAAATATCAATTGGTAGGTCGACTCTTTTTGGTATCGAAAAGTAATTATCTAAGAGTCAACGTTGCAACGCTGCGCTACGCGGGCGTCTGCGCGGTCAACCGTCGCGGACAGCCGCGCCCCTTTTGCTACGTAATAATACAGTTCAATAAGTTCTCCATCAACACGACTACATGCACACTACTAAAGTTAATAACACGGTTCCCGATACGGCCCGCGCGTGCGCCCGCTTAACGCAGCGTTCGCCCTAAAACTTTTCAAATCTGGTGGACGGGGAAATTGTCAACTAACAGAATAAGGATCAAAGTACTGAAATGTGACGTCACTGCCATTAGGTTACGTGTGTACAAAAAAGATGGCGAGGTATTCCCACCACACTCCGACTTCCCCCCAATATTCAAAAGGCTGATTACTGTTTATTTAAAAACCAATTTTAATACTGTTTCCAGAAAAAGATTTATTTTAAGTTTTTTTTTTCTTTTTTAATTTGAGGTTTTTATCTGACCAGATATGCCAAGTCCATCGTATCTTTACCCACATATACCTAAACTAAAATAATTAAGATATTATGTACATTATAACTTTACAATACTAAAGATGGAAGTCACTTTGGAGGGCTGTTACTAAATAACATAACTTTTTGGCATCATCTGCAGTTGGTGGAGACAAAATTGACTGTATTAGTCCCAAATTAAGTCCATTTAGATTTAATTCCCTCAAAAGTGACTCCCTCTCACTCCTATTCCGGACACAATCCATCAGCAAATGTTGCACGTCCTCAATTTTTAGTGTTATATATTGTTTAGTATAGGGGCCAATCAAGTATTACGTAAGTACTACGGGGGTTGTTTTTTTTGCCGGTAGGAAATCATCCAATAACATCTTCGCGCCCTTGGGCGGTGCGGGAGGTAGTGTCAGTCTTTTACTGACTAAAAGCCCGCTCCCGGTCCTTCATGGCCGTGGAAGGGCCCTGATGTTTCACATTACTCATGGCCCCAGTAGGCTTTAACCCTGCTCCCCTACGTTTTGCTGACAACTCCTTGAGGCGCGCGTGGAACGCTCGGACGGTCGGGCTTGCGGACGGCGAGCAATGGGTAGCTCGCCGTCCGCAAGCCCGCGCCTACGGTGGCCGGAAATCGGGATCAGGGTAAAACGGGGCCCTATTACTGAGACTCCGCTCTCCGTCCATGTGTCTGTTCGTCTGTCAACGTCTGTGAACCGTGATGTCTCTAAACTCGTTTTTTTGCTTCTATAACTACAAATACTAGAAACAGAATAAAATAAATATTTAAGTGGGGCTCCCATACCATGCCATTTTTTGCTACAGACTAAACGAAACTCTTCGTGCGTGAGTCCGACTCTCACTTGGCCGGTTTTTTATTTTCTTTGATAATTTCTATGACATGCTGGGTCACCTAGTAACTTATAACTAATTGCCTAAAACTCAGCCTACCAGTCTTACCTCCGAATACCGGTAGTGCCCAGTAACTGGGTGGCAGTTAGAAGTCAAACGCAGCTTCTAAAATTCTGTCAGTCAGCTGCATCAGGTCAGATTGGAGGCTGACCCGAACCTAGTTAGGAAAAGGCTTGTCTGGTAAACATGGACACTAAATTATATATTAGAGCCAGTTTATATAAAAAAACAAAGATAGCGTACAAGCGTAACAAAAAAAAAAACACTAAAATAAGCAAGGTTAAAATAATCTATTCATTTCGGGACTATTTCTTAGGTTATATGGTTTTTTTTCTTGATTGCTATGCTTGCGGTTGACCCCTAATGGTAAGCGATAATGTGGCCGATGATGGAGCACACTTATGTTTACATTTTTTTTACGTTTACATCTTTAATGAGTCATTAAGAGGAGGTAAAATTAAATAACTCTTCCTGCTGTGGGTGAAGAGAGCGAGTGTTACACTTTTACTCACTAAACCCCACCTTTTTGTTATTGTCGATAGGGTCATATTTGACCCCTATCTCACCTGATGGAACATGACAATGTAGTCGACAAGTATGCTTGCCTAGAAGTAACCTATGTTCCTATGGTTGCCATTTGCATTCCAAGTCACTGCAACTCATTTGATGAACCCCACAGAGAAAGTACAGGATAAATTGAAACTCTTAGAAAAGATTTTTGTTAACTCTTTGTTAAGTACGGGATAGAAGATTGTCATTTCAAAATAATTTGTAATTAATTCTGAGTTTTTTTTATAAACTAATTGCTCACCATAAGTGTTTAGTATGCAGTTATCTGCGTATGCTTGAGACAGTAGTTATGAGTCACGAATCTTATAATCCATCTTACCGAAGGATAAGACAAGATGTCATCCATGAAAAATACTGATATTCAGCTGACTTGGGGCAATCTAACATAATAATATGGCTTGTGTTTTAACACGGGCATCACACTCACATTGAGTATAAATTGTAGGTTTATAAATTGTCAAAGTTATATTTACTGAAGTATTGCTAGATATGCTGCAATTATGTAAATTGAAATTTTGTACGGGATTGGAATACCTATTAATTTTGTAGGTTAAAATAAAACTTATCAGGTGGGTACCCTGCATGTAAAAAAACGAAATAATCTTATTCCTAGAAAGTTAAAATTAAGTGTACTGCACATAAAATCAGGAACTAGACTATCATCTGTGCAAAACAGCCCTAAGCTAAACTCAAAATAAAAAAAAAAACATTACCTTTCTAATAAAAAAAAAGTAAAGCAGGATCAGCGCCAAAATTAAATGGGAACTACATATTACATAAAGAATTATATTATTTACCTTGCGATATATTCTTTTTTCCTTTCTTCTTTGTCATTTTAAAAGGTTTTTTAAAGTTCAACAATACAAAAAAAATAATTTTGTATTTATCCCAATTCACATGATCATTTTTGGTTATGCACTCTGTAATTCTTTTAGGTTATCATTTTGAATAATTAGTTGATCAGGTTAGGTTTTCTAAGTAGTTTTTAGGCACAAAAATAAATTATTTACGAAATTATCAAGTTTTGAAATCCGTCTAAGACGAATTTGACAACTCAACTCAACTAATGTCAAACTTAATCGATAAGATTAGTGTGGGCAGTATTTGGCACGAAAATTCTACCATGTACAGGCTATATTTTACGAAAAAGAAACAAAGCAACGTGAAATTAGTCCGATATTATTTTCTTGGGTATTTACAGTTAATAGAGAACGTTTTCAAGTCTAGTCATTTTGTTAAATTGGTCACCGCCCACGTAAGTTGATTACGCATTTCATTCCGATCTAATATGACCTGCAGAGCAGCTTTCAGTATATTAAAAAGTACTCTGTGAGCGCAGCGCTGACGGTCACGCACGGTCAGTGCCGGATTAAGCCAGCGTCGGGCCTGTAGTAAATTCTAGCAAGGGGTAACGGTCTTCAAATTCTTTGGTGTGGCTTACATTGTCTTTATGGGAAATCGGTATGTGGTTAGAATTCATGTGGCACAGTCGCACAGGTATTTTGACTTGATTTTTTGTGTAATTTGCTACTCAGTTAACCCACCACTGCACACAGTATGCGAACCAATCGTATCAACATGCCTGAATAACGATAACACAGTATCATATAAGGAACGCATGGGGTGCGCCGTGCTTGTCTACGTGTGCTCATACGTTGCTCGTGACTGAAGATACCACCAAGTCGATCCAAACTTCTACCTAATTTAACTTCTAATCAAATCATAATTTCTTTAGCATAAGACTGTAATCATAATCAGCCTTTTAATGTTCCCACTGCTAGGACTCAGGCCTCTTCTAGGAGAGTGAATGGGCCATAATCCACCACGCGGGCCCAATACGGGTTGATGAATGTCACGTCTTCTAGTTTTTGGTTCTAGGACATGCCGGTTTCCTCACGATGTCTTACTTCATCGTTTTGAGAGCAGTGGTGATGAAATAAACTACACCAAGTTATTTTTAATTTTTGTTAGCGAATCATGAACGAAAAAAGTTTATAATTCTGCTCATCTCTGCGTCACGGTGTCAAGTGTATGAGTTACTATTATTAAAAAAAAACAGCTTTTCAAACTAATTTTGACCTAAATATTATTTTTAGCTAAATTAGAATATAACGTTTTTACTTAGATTTAACTAAGACTCGGTTAAGGTAAACTAAAAATAAAACCGTTATGGTTACGCATATAATTTTCCTTGCAAACTGTACTTTTCAAGTACATACTAAATCTATGTTTTCAAGCAAAAACAAAGGAAACTAGCTTTCCCTTTCTACGGTTTTCATGTAATATTTGACAGACAGAGGTCATTGACGTTCTTATTGTAATTTGCATCGCGCTGTAAACGAAAACTATTAAGAGCCAAATTCATCAATAAATTAATCGCGATTCGTACAAACAAAACGCAGTTTGGGCGACTTATCGAGATTATAGCTTCATTTTGCGTTTTACCGCGACGAATTGAACCTGGTTTACGCTAAACTCAGTTTCAATTCTTTTGTTGCCCATGTTTACGACACGGGTCTTTAAACTAGATTACCCTGAGCTCAGTTTAGTTGAACTAAGTTTTTATATTGAATGATGAAAACAGCCCTAAGTTCAGCGCCATCTAGAGAGAACATGCTACACTCGAGTCTGCAGCTTTCTTCTTAAGTAAGATTATAATTTTAGGCCTTATAGGTACATAGAATAGCATCAGCCTTATAATGTTCCCACTGCTGGGACTCAGGCCTCCTCTATAGAAGAGGCCGTAATCCACCATGCGGGCCCAGTGCGGATTACATGTCTTCAAATTATAATTGATTATTGTTATTTAAGATAGGTACATAAATAAAACGAAAATAAAAATGACACGTTTTTATTTAAAAATACAAGGTAAAGGAATAATAAGTACACAAGAAAGCTTTCAATAAATACAAAATTGTCCTTATTTTAACATTCATTTGTGGAGAGCTGCACAAGAAAGCACCCCTTATAATATCAATTTGTGTAGAGCAGCAATAGTGAACACCCTTCTTTTATTGAGAATATTTTTTAACATTAATTTGTATAGTTGCGAAAGAGAGCACCCCTTATAGCGTTATTTTACAAAAAGAGATGTTTTTGGTATTAATACTACGATTGTATTTAAGGCCTATTTAACGGTATCAGCTATGTTTTGAGTGACTTGTAATTTATTAGCAATTGTTCTTTTTACAAGCTTTTATTTAGTTTCACCTGACCAATGTTTGTCTATGATCAAATCTTGCAAATTAAATTTGATTTACTTCCCGGTTACCGATTGAGCTGACATTTTGTATGCGTGTAAAAATCCCGTGACAATGCAATATTATGATGACGTGGAGCTGATAGGAACTCAGTCGACTCGTAAACGACACAAGTCCTTCGAGTTTGGTCGAGTGATTGAGTCTGCTCGTTTGGTTTGTATTGACGAGTATTTAGGTCTTAGATGGTAACCAGGGGCTGATGATGGAACTGGAAGATGGCCATAGAAACTCGGTAATAAGTGCAATAATATAACCACATCGTGTTTGAACTTTTTGCAGTGGTCTTGATGTGTATTAATTATATAAGTATATACCGCACTATAAAAGCTTGCTATGGAAAAAAATCTCATTGAAAACTTGTTAATTATATTGGTGTTAGAGTAAAAAAAAAAATGTTTTTTACACAACCAAACAGTTGTTATTAACTTAATTAATCCTTATTTTTGGGCACTAATCCTATTACGTAGTCACAGTATCAATACCAAAAACGTTTATATGAAACCCATAATACTACTCAATATAAAATTGTTTCTGTTAACTAAGCACCTATGTATAGCACAGTGAAAAACTTAAAATAGTTACAAAAATAATATATTTTCTTTAAAATTAATATAAATCTGGACGGATAGTAAAAAGTTTAAGAGTATGGTGGAAATGCTAAATATTTGAATTGTTTAGAGCTTTGTTTTGGTATATGTGGTAAAAGAAAAAGTTGTCAAACAAATTACAACCGATATAAAAAACAAACTTGTTATGTATAATGACAATCAATGACAATTTAAATAACAAGGTCAACGATCGAACAGGTACATCATCTAGTTAAAAGTAAATCAGATAAGACAGTTTTGAAAGGAAACTAATAGTGACAGAAATGACAGAAAAACTAATTTTAACATTTCCACTTTCAATACTCTGTAATACATCTGACTCTGGTCTCACAACTAATAAAAATAAGTTTCTTTTGTACCCTAAATTACTGATAACTGAAATATCTTATATTCCGAACGCCATGATAGATAGAAACTTTTTTTCACTACACAAAATACATCATCACACTTAGCAAAAAAAGAGTGTTTCTCCTATCATAAACGTAGAAAATAATGTTACAAAGTAATAATACGGATAATCTATAAATTCTACCATTACGTACATAGAAAAAAAAAGTTACCATTTCAAAGCTACCAACAACACCATCTAGTATCACATAACATAACAACCAGAACTGAAAACTCTAGTTTTTACCACTAGATGGCAGTATAAGTCTATTTACGGACCGCAGAAAGTTTCTGAGTCTTTAAAAACTTTTATAAATCGTGATTTTGTGCATATTTCTGGCGTGTAATAAATTGGACCACATACATTGGACAGATACAGTGACAATATATCTTTAAACACTAATAATATATTTTGTACGTAATTAATCTGCAAAAGGGCAGTATACACAAGCTTTAATTTTAGAAATTGGCGAGAATTTTACTCTTTTAAAGTTACTCGTTTCCCATAACTCGTTAGATTATAATAATCTACAAAGAACAGTAGGAATAACGATTCGTTTGATTATAGGAAACGCGGAAAACTTTAAGGGCCGGTTCTAGTCACTGTTTTTTTTGTACGAACTTCGCTCGGGACTATGTCGACTTCGCGGCCCCAAAACAGCGGTTTAATTTTATATATAAGAAAAACAATAATTAATCAATACTTTTGTATTTTGCGAAGCGCTTTTAAACAACAAGCTTTATTTTTTTTTTTGTAACTTTCAAATACTACCGTAATGTAATCTCATAGATAAATACGTTTGAAATCGTAAATTAGGGTCAGATTCGCGAAATTTTTTATCGAGCCAACAAATTTATAATTATCATGTTTTCATTTTTGCCAAGCGCTTGGTCATATAGTCAATTTTAATAAAATAAAATTTTCATTGTGTTCTCTTCTATATTTGTGGATTTTCAGAGGTTTAAAAAAAGTTCAAAATGAGTAGAACCTTGCCTTAAGTTTACCAATTTAAAAATACATACAGTCGAACATAGAACCTCCTCCTTTTCGAAGTCGGTTAAAAAGAGACAAATATACAAAAAAAAAACACAATATCATTTAGAAGCACACACGTTACACGATAATTATCATTAAGTAATTATAATTAAATAGTTTGTGAGATTACTCCAACTCGAACAAAATGACTTTTATAGTTTAAAAGCCAGATTTTTTTATAAAATAATTTTGAAAAAAAAAAATAACACGGTAATGTTAGCGCAGCGGTTAAGTGTTTGGCTACTGCGCTGTGTGTAGCGGGCTCGATACCCGCTTGGAACAAATATTTGTATAGCCCACATATAGCTGTTCGGAGTCTGGGTATCTTGTGCATCTGAATTGACGTGTTTGTCCCGGCTGTCATTTTTAAATTTTTGACAGTCGAGGGTAGTTAAGAGCTAGAAAATTTGACTGCAGTCAAGACAAAGGGTAATAATAAATTGTAATTTAAAAAAATCGATTCCTTTTTAGAAAAAATAATATTATATCCAACCGAAAAACCTAATCAAAATTGTTTCTTTTTACCCCCTGTGTTTCTATTTGCCCCATTAGAAAAAGGCTGCGCAGATATTACTTTCGCTTCAAGTTAAATTTATGTACCTAAGAAGTCTTTGAAACTACAAAGTCAATTTGTTCTAAACTTAAAAATAATCTTAAAACGTACAAAAAAGTAACATCAATCTTATTTTAAAAGAAAAATAATAAATATGAAAATTATAATTTGTTTCGGTGGATTATTCCAATACTAAATTATTAAAAAAATAAATATTATAATTTTTGTGATGTTATTTTTAATTTAGAAGATATTTTGTTTAATAATATTGAATTTGCTGGGATTTTACAACAAAATGGATAAAGAATTTGAGTAATCCATCTTCCTTTTATTTTAAAAAGAAGATCTTGGTTCATGTAACCATTATATACTTCTGGTTAACGTAACCAGAATTTTATTCTTATCAAAGATAATTAAGATGTTTACAATCATAGTTGGTTGTTTAAGCTGCAACTGATTTTGTGACATTTCATCTGACTACACGGCAAATAAGTTGAACCATTTGCTGTAGGTTACACGCAGCTCCTCTTTTCGATTGAATGTGGTAATGTCATCTTGATTGAGATTTGAAAAGGGTATAGTGCTACAATGATGGGGCGTAACTTGTTCTGTCTCTTGCTTGTTATGGAGGGAAGTGGAACATACGTGTGTCTTCTTACCCCTTCGCTGTCTTTTGCTGATTAATTGCGTTTCGGGATCTATGACATATAAATAGTTTCTCCGAAATTTATCAAACTATATTTCCACGGGGATTTATCAGTTCAAAAGGTCACAAAATGTGGAGGCAGCTTTTGTAAAGTTCATAATATAAGAATAAAATTAGAAAACTTAATTGGTTTCTTTAGTCTCCTTCGGCTGGTCGGTGTATACGATTTCGGCGTACTCCGTGGAAGGAGGGGGTGGTTTCTCCGTTGAGGTTTGTTCACCGAGCGCCAGTTCAGCGTACACTACGCCCTTTTTGTCATCTGAGAGAGGCTGGAACGAGAAAAATAAAATAAAAATTAAAGCGTGTTTAGTGTGTAAGTACTACTTTAACAAAAAGAACGCAACGTCTCATAGAGGACGGAAGTTTCGGATTTTCGAAAATAGAATCGAACCTTCATAGCATCTCTACTTCGGAACATTATATTCTTTTGTTCTTTAGTAGTTCTTTTTTTTAAGTAATATAAACTAGTGTTTGACCACAATCCCGCCTGATGGTAAGCATTGATACGATCGTTGATGGTGAAGCGCATTAGTTTATTAAAAACCTACCCTTGAAGATACCTTAATTATAATCAGACTGGAAGACCGTAGCAGGCAAATTGTTGCAGCCCTTCGATGTACGCGGTATAAACGACGAGGCGAAACGCTTAATGCAGACCGTAGAGGTGTCAACAATGTAACCTTGAGGAGTTTCAGTTATTTATTTATTTAGTACAGAAAAATAGCCATTATGAGTGCGTTAAACCGTTCACTCTGTCTTATCACAGAAACTCAAATTTTCTAATAATATCGTCTTCATCAGCAGACAAATCTAGTCCAGGGTTGATATCCACGAGCGCGTTGCCCATCGTTATTATACGCGGTGGATCGAGCTACTGTGCTTGCGTTGGGTGTTGTGTGCAGTCATTTAGTTGGGTTTGTCTCACTAACCTTATCTTCAGTATCAGCCACCTGAGTCTCTGTAGCCTGCACCTTGTCCTTGGCTCGAGGCAGTACGGCCCTCACGCGAGCGCTGAGCCCTGCCAGTCTGGAACGCTCCCGGCCGCCAACCGCACTCTCTGTGTCGCTACTAACGAGATAACTGTGTTTAACCGTTGCCGGGAACCAAATAGAGGTGATGGTAGATGATTTATGCTAGACCGAACCGTGTCCAAGCTGTATCATCCTTGCTAGGCCCCAAAATACAGAATTGCCATTCCAAGACACGTGTATTTTAGGATTTGTATTTAAGATATATCACTTAGGTCTTGACGTATTCCTACGTTGTCATCAAAGGCCACACACCAATTTGGCATTTAGGATTATGTTTTTAAGGCATCTGTAGGAGAGTGTTTGGATTTATGACATACCACTTAGGCATCGAAGTACTCCTGTACTGTCATCGAGGCATAATGGAAACGAGCACAGAAGACATGCGGCATTGGGCATGTGGCAGGCTACTGGAACTACTACTACCCATGGAAGCAAAGTAATAACCAAGGACGCAGGATTAGAGGGGAATGTTAGCATTACTACAAAATGAATGTGACACCTCTCAGGCCTGGGTCGGTCCAGCATAAACAATAAATTATTTACTTCGATAATAATAATGAGTAATGTGGTCACAATGGAAAAATGGATACTAGGATCTAGATAAAGTGACACTATAGCAGAGAAGAAGACTGTTGAAGAGTTTATTATAATTCACCACTTTTTATTCTTCAAATAACTTCTCCCGTTCTGGGTGGGGCAAGATGGACTATCAGACTTTTACTGACCGGTATTCGCCTCATCGGAAGGCTTAAAGTCACTTGAAGGGCAATGGAAAGAGTTGTGCTCGAAGTTTCATTGCGTGATCGCATCAGGAATGAAGATATCCGCAGGTGAACAAAAGTTATCAAAATATTTCGAAAAATCGCCAAACTTAAGTGGCAGTGGGCAGAGCGCATTGCCCGCAGGACAGATGGTGGATCTATATGGATCTGGAATAGCAACCGCGTACCAGTAGACGCAGCATTGGAAGGCCTCCCACAAGATAGACCGTTGACTTAGTGTGGGTCCCGGGAATCCGATAGATGCGAGTCGAACAGGACCAGTCGGTATGGCGACGCTTGGGGAGGCCTATGTCAATATCAGTGTTATAATGTCACTAGTCTAGATCCTCTCGATGCATCCAGCTGCTACAGTGATGATAATTAATAGAAACACTATGGGCTTAGTAGTTACTAGAGTATAAGATCAGGCAGTTTTTTAAAGTACTTAAGGCCTTATTCATAACAAAGTTAATCATGCAATTAGTTGTTAAACGTTACCTTAGTTTATGTATTAATACAGTATCATGGCTGCGTTCACAAACATTTAAAGTCACATACACAAAACACTCAGACCCGGGACAATGAGTTACTTATTAGTGGTTAGAACTGATTATTCCAGTATTGTCCATCACCGGGGTAAGTTGACACCCAGCCATCAATTAAGCCAAATAAAAGCTTCAGATATATTAGGGGATAAAATGACCCCCAAAATAACGTCAACGCTAAGCATCACCTCTGTACCTATTTTTCTGTTCTTTTCTTCTTCTATTTTTATGTGTGTACATAAATAGTTAAATAAATAGACGTTGTCAAATTACCCCACAACATTTCCAGCGTCACGTGAATGCGTTGTAAAATTTTGGAGGGCAAGTTGCAGCAACGTTATAGCGTCACGCAGATCGCGTTTCGCGTCAATTTGGGGAACGTTTCGTCCCCTATATATTTGAGGATTTATGTGAAAAGTAACAATAACCCAGCATGTCCACGTGGTGAATGAAGGCCCACACTCTCTCACAGAAGGAAGGCCAGAGTTAGTGGCGTAAATAAAAGAGATTTTACACCCTTTTACGCATACCTCTAATACAAAGTTAGTAGGTACATAAAACTTATTAGTATAACGATGAAAATTATGAATCAATGAAAGTCACATGACCGCTCCCCAGATATAAGATGCTTGAAGTATTTAAATAGCAGAGTAGTGAGTAAAGCCAAGCTAATAACACAAAATGGATAGGCACAGAAGTCAATCTCATGTATGTACTTCATTTTTTATACCTACGCTCGGCGGTCGCTAGAAAAAGTACTCTGTGATTTAGCACTGGTTTAATCACGTACAAGATATCGTGTGTGAGAGAGCTGTCTATGTGTGCGTTGCTCGAGCGCGACACGTATGTAGATTGCCTTCTGTACTATCTCTCTTTTGTGCTAATAATGAGCAGTATAAAGAAATAATGAAATGTGACAACATTGTCAAGCGTATTATGAATGGTCAAATGTTTTTTCAATACACTTACTCGAAACCCCGCTCTTATCCACCGCTTTTAAGCACGCAATTGACAGTTTTCCGTACTAATGTAGAAAAGTGCTTGTGCACGCACCCGCCAGTTTTATTACATTAATGTTATCAACCTGGGCGCACGTTGATCCCCAGTAGGCACGGCAACCCTCACGAGTCGTAAGTGTATTAAAAAACTTCGTTTGATACAAATGCAAATTTGTCACTGCAGTCCTCGGCTTTATAACACACTCGACTACGGCTCATGCGAATTCCGCTTCGTTTGCAATGACAAACTTTCTGCACTTGTATCAAAATGTAATATATTCACATCGCCATTTGGCACCACTTAGCCGTGAGGTCTACTTTTGAAAACGTATACATATAGTACGCGGCAAATAAGTTGTACTACAATGGGCGTCGTTGCTATGGTTACGCGGAACCCTTCACTTCAATTGAGACTCGAAAATCTGTTACAGCGCATTCAAGGTCGATCGCCATGTTGGTTCAACTTATATGCCGGTTGACAACTAACTAATGTTATTAACATAAGCGTTTTGACCGGCGCCTGAACCTGATGCCTCAGTGCTGCCACCTGGTAAATGTCATTTTAGAACACCCTCCTTTACCAACGTTTGACAAGTTGTCACATTTATTTTGGATTCCAGAAACTGGGGGTGAGACAAATAAGACACATCGGTTCCAATAAAACCCAATGAAAACTTTTGTCATGATTTACTTTTTTCTTTTCGCCACAAAAGAAACCTAGGTTATATGTTAGAGGACAATACGAGAAATCAATAGCAAAAAATACCAGGTCCTTAAACCGTAACCGAACGAAGATACGTTTAAAAGCATCGCTAGTGGACATGGTTCCAGAACGCACAGTTGTCCCTTACATCAATATTCCAAATTATGTATACTTTCAATGAGGGACTGAGGTACCATCAAACTCGTAGATTGTGATCATAATTGACACTATATTATTGCGTACACACCATAAATACCGAAATCTATATTAATCTACTAAATATTCTCTAACTTCGTTTGGTTACGGTTGGTAGAAATAATTATTTTTGCTATTGATTTTTCATACAGTCCTTTAAGAAATGGCCTAGATTTCACTTTTGGTGAAAAGAAAAAATATTATATGCCATGCATGGGAAAAGTTTCATTCCTCGAAAAAAAGATTTTAAATAACAATTTTTTTTTATTTGCGATGTTTCTTATTTGATTAAAGCTGTGTCTACACTTTTGTAAAAATTTAACGATTCTTTACATGTCACGGTACTAAATTGGACTATGATTTTTTGGTTACTTTAGATATAATATTTATTGTACACTATAAAAAAAATACAGTAGGAGCTTCAAATTAATAGGGTGTAACAATGGACGGGCTCATCGTTGATAGCGATTTTTTACAGACAACCTTTGCATGGATTTAATAGAGGAGAAAAGATACACAGTTAGATCGTGGTGTACTATTTACATATATATACAATACATATACCAATAAAATATTTATAATACATACAATATAATATTTATGAAAGCAGAGAAATATGTAATTAGTGACGTTCAAGAGAAAGTGATCTTTGACCATTTTTTTGAAAGTAATGCCTTACCGGCACGGGCAAAACATTCCACAGCCGCACTAATTGAATTGAGAATGATTTATCAAAAAAATGTATTTGTCCGCCTTATTTCAAAACGCGATCTAAATTATTTCCGGGACTACTACTAGGTTTAATACCAATAAACGCGATTTAAAATCTAACTTAGTAATAGTCCCGGAACTATTTTAGATAGCGTTTTGGCGGCACAAGTTACAAAGTCTATTGTTCGTCATGTAGTTTCGAATAGACATTTATTTCTCTGGGATCATCAATATTTAAATCATTTGTTACATTTACAATAAAAAATATCTAGTAAATGTTAGTTGTGTCCAGTATTACAGCTGTTAGCTCATACTATATAATACATTTTTAGCGATACCGCTTATTGTTACACCATAATTTTAAGCTCTTACTGAATTTTATTTATCGCTATCGCGTACAAAGAGAAAATATATCTATCATTACTGTTTTTGTCACAAGTATTTATCACAGAAATTCAGTCCGTTAAAATATCAAGAGTGTACACACAGCTTATTTCCGTGTATTTGAAGCAAAGGCAATCTATTTTACATCAATGTTAGACGTACGTTCTAGGAAGCGAGTTGCCCGACTCTAAAAGCACATCCCCCGCCGGCGTCCTTGCGGAAAAAACATATTATTGTATAAGGCAACAATTTTGAAAACATTCCCTTTTAGAGTTTGTCTAAAAAGTCAAACGACTTGGGTTAATATTGCAGTAAAATGAAATCTGAAGTAGTCAACACTGGTTGAGTAAACAAGGTTGATTAAAAGGTACCCTATAAAAGTATCAAATATAAATCTTTTTTTTATTTAGTTTTATTAGGAAACTTTTTAATAATAAAAAAATGCAAGATTTTAATTTAGAACTTATTTCAATCTCTTTAATGATAAAAGTACTAACTAAGAAAAACAAATAACATAAAATATCCAACTGTTCGCACCGGCTTTTGAAAAGTGAGTGACAACTAAAATTCGCGTTGCCAGTAACAGATTTTTATAAGACATAAGAAGTATGTATTTATATTTATTAGATATTGTATTAGTTTTCTATTTATTTTGTCTGTTTTTCATTAAGTTGCACCTATTACGTTATGTCTCTGCGCCACCCTAAGGTCGACTGGTAGATAATGCCTACGGCATTAAGTCCGCCTTTGTACACTAGTGCATAAAGATTTTTAAATAAATAAATAATTTTTTTATTTCGTTCAAAAATTTCAAGTTGTTTGACGTTTTAGACATACTCTAACAACAATGTTGGGCGAGTCCTAAAAATATTGTTTTAGGAATCGCACCAATTTTTGTTTAAATAATATCAATTTAAAAAATAATAATATTGTGCGCTTCAGACCACATAACAGAAGTGAAGATTTCATCAAGGCGAAGTTGGTAATACAGAATCTTAAACGTTCGGGTGAGATCGGCTCAACGATCTTACCCGAACGTTCTTTACAAAGCCGAGCGTGGCGGCTGCCTCATCCAAGTAGAGAAATTTTCACTTCAAAATAAGATAAAGTTAGCACATTCGTTACAATAGGAAACTGAAAAATGCAAGTAGGTATATTACAAAAAAAAAACGCCTTTATTTACACTACAGGACAAAACAAGGATAGATGCCACGTGGGTATATTTTTTTAAGACGAGAAATCATCCAATTAATCTCCCGCTCTTGGGCGGAGCGGGAGGGCGTGTCAAAGTCTTACTGATCCTAAAACCCACTCCTGTTCCTTCTTTGCCTTCGTTCCAGGGTTATTTTCACATTACTCATTGCCCCAGTAGGGTTCGACCCTGCTGGGTCCCTACGATTTGCTGACATCTCCTTGAGGTGCGCCGTCGATGACTTGGGCTCGGTCCGGACGGCCGGACAGCGAGCTACCCATTGCTCACTATCCACAAGCCCACGCCTGCGGCGGCTGGAAATCAGGGTCGAGATCCCGGCGGCTGGGGCGTGAGGACCGTTCTCTCGCGTGCGGCCGCCTCCTTCGCTAGCATTCCCCCTCGCTCCGGACCATGGCCGGTACCAGGACTTGGAGCGAGAGTTCATTGCCACCGATTGCCCTACGAGGACACGATGGAACTCTGCTCAAGCTTGACACACCTCTATTTTATGGACAAGGAAAATTATCCTCTATGTGGGATAAATGTATCTACCAAAATGTAAACATACGCTAAAATCATTTACTCTAGAAATAATAAGGAAAATGATTATTGTTTTAGGTTTTCTTTTTTCTATACGATTATGTGAGTCACAAATAGACATTTTAATTTACTTTTTTTTTCTTACATTTGCATTACTGCTACCTAACAGTTGTACAAATAAAATATTATGCTATTATTATTATGTGTGTGTTATGCTATTATGCACATAAAAGTGATTTTAAAAAGTGTGGCATCTATCCCGGTCTTACACTAATTAATTATAAAAGGAACATTGAATTCAGGAGCTATATAATTATATACATATATTACGTCACAGTCAACACTGTCAATTGGTCAAAACTACTTTTCACAGGAACTGGTAAAAAAAACTGTAGGCCCTTTAAAATTATTCAAAATGACTGATATTTACTAAAAATCATTCATTTTTCGATCCCATGAATGATATTTCTGTCGTCCACACTTTTGGCTTGAATTTATCATGAGTACCAAAATGAAACTTAATTAATTTTATTTCTGATTATGTAAAAGCAGTTTCTGTAGTGATTCTAGGTATGTACTTAATTGAAAATCAGCGTCAGTCACTTCGCTAGTGGTATATACATTCATGTTAAAATAGACCGCTAAAAACACTTAATTTCTTTCCTTATACTTCTCTTTCTTTATTTTTACTACTTTATTTATTTTTCTTTTTTTTTTCTATAAAGAAAACCTTTCGTTTTTTTTTTAATAATAAAATAAACTCTATTTTAATATAAGCGATTTGGCTGAAGCCAGTCACAACTAATAATAATAATAATAATAATGCTGACTAGAAGCCGGGCGAAACAACCATTCACACACCCAACATCTTCGGGTTCGTCGCTCAGCTCCGCCTCGCAGCCGCCGGGACCAGCGCCAGCCGTGAGTCCAGTGATTCCGGTAGCTGCAGTTGCGTCGAGCTCGAGCGACGAATATTTCTCGCCGCCGACGACACCACCACCAGCGCGTCGACGGGGAAGAGGCCGACCTCCGGCCAGCTTGGGACCTCGTGGCCCTCCGGCCTTTGATAGGGTCCCCGCTGCCGGTGGAAGTGTGCAGCGCATGAGATGGACACAATCCATTAATGAAAATGTCATGCGCTCATACTTTGGGGCTACAGAGGGGGGAACTAACCTGACTGCGTACCGTGGTCGGATGCTCTCTCTGTTTCAGGTGCTTGAGCCAGCTGTCAACGTCACAGCCCAACGACTGTCGGATCAGGTACGGGTCATCCAGCGTAGCCGTATGTTGGATGATGCTGTGCTTGATAGACTGCGCCTGGAATCGCAGAGTAGCCGTGTTTCACCTGCTACACCACCGGTCGCGGAGCAACTTCAACCCAGTGCTTCACCGCGACCCGACCACGTTGGTGACGCCGATGATGACGCGGCTATATCTGTGAGTACCCAGTGCAATGAACGATTGAGGAGCGCTTTGGAGGACGCTTTTCGGGAGTACCGCTCCACTCCGCCGGGGCTTAGACCTCGACTACCTCGTTTGCCCATGCACAAGAGAAATAGGGCGCTGGTGTGTGCTTTAGATTCGGAGCTATCAAATTGTTTTGATAGCAGCGAAGACCTCACTGATACCCACTCAATCTTGTACTGTGGGGCTGTAGCGGCATGTCGCGTAGCTCACTGTAAATTTCCTAATTTTGACAGAGCTACACGACCAACCGTGCCGGCCTGGCAGTGCAGGATTGAGCGCCGTATCGGTGAGGCTAGAGCACTCATCGGCAAGCTTATCTGCTTCAGGGAGGGCAATACTCGCCCTAGAGTGATGCGCTTTGTGAGGCGGGCATTCTCGGGAACTGATATTAGTCCTCGAGATTATCTGCCCTGCGTCACAGAGCGTATCGACTTCCTGAAGCAGAAGATCTATGCATGGGCAAGCCGTATTCGTCGGTATAAGCGCCGAGTGGAGCGGTACACTCAGAATCGCACATTCCAAAGTAATGAAAGGTGGGTTTACAGGGCTTGGGAGCGACCGGACCAAGGTGTGACTGATACACGCCTGCCGGATGATAACGCCATGTGTTCATTTTGGCGCAGCATCTGGTCGGCGCCTGTCAGTCACATCGAGGGTGATTGGATCCGAGAGGTCGAGCGCACATGTGATCTTTTACCAGAAATGGGGGCAATTACCATCAGCCCCCAAGATGTAGCCCGTGCAGTCCGTCCGTTGCCTAACTGGAAATCTCCTGGGCCGGATGGGCTGCACAATTTCTGGATAAAATGGTTCCAAAGGTCACATGCTCGCTTGGCATCTCAGTTCCAGTCTGCCTTAGAGTCAGGGTCGCTACCCCCCTTCCTAACAACAGGAATAACCCACCTGCTCCACAAATCAGGTAGTACTGCGGATCCTAAAAATTATAGACCGATCACGTGTTTACCGACGGTCTATAAAGTTCTTACATCCATTCTGAGAGCTAAAATCAATAGTCATATTGAGACAAATTCTATCATGTCAGCCTCTCAGAATGGATGTAGGAACGGGTCCCGCGGTACTAAGGAGCTGCTCCTCATCGATATGGCCATAAGCCAACAGGTTCGACGTTCTCGAAAGAATTTGTCGGCATGTTGGATAGATTACAAGAAGGCCTATGACTCTGTTCCTCATACATGGCTCATGAGGGTGCTAGAACTGTACAAAGTTGATACAACTCTGCGCACCTTCTTGATGTCGTGTATGGGGCAGTGGAGAACAGTCCTTCGCTATCCGGGATGTCGACAGATTCGGGGGAACAGTGAACCGATAAGGATTGAGCGTGGCATATTCCAGGGTGACAGTCTGAGTCCTCTGTGGTTTTGCCTAGCCTTGAACCCTCTCAGCACACTGCTGGAGGGTACTGGCTTAGGCTTCCGGTTGAAAAGAGGTGGTCAGGTCATATCTCACCTTCTTTACATGGATGATCTGAAACTCTTTGCCCCCAACGACTTGCAACTGATGGAGCTACTAAAGGTAACTGAAACCTTTAGTAGTGCCATCAGGATGGAATTTGGTGTGGACAAATGTGCAGTCATGCATGTAAAGCGAGGAGAGATTATGGAATCCGTGGGAATTCAACTTACGGATTCCATACACCTTAGATCCCTCTGCTCAACTGAAACTTACAAGTATTTGGGTATGTCGGAAGCGTTAGGCATCAATGCTGATGACGTGAAACGGTCGTTGAAGGAGCGCTTCTTCGGCCGCCTGAATAAAGTTCTGAATAGTCTTTTATCAGGCGGGAACAAGGTGCGCGCTTTCAACGGTTGGGTCATGCCGGTGTTGATGTACTCTTTCGGCATACTCAAATGGACTCAGACAGAACTTGACGCCTTGGATAGGAGGGTCCGCACACTGCTTACCGCAAATCGGATGCATCACCCACGGTCTTCGGTGATGAGACTGTACATCCCGCGGAAGTGCGGGGGTCGCGGCTTCTTAAATGCTAAGACCCTACACAACCGCGAGGTGTGCAGTCTCAGGGAATACTTCCTGGAAACCGACGTGGGCATGCACCGAGATGTGGTAGCGGTGGACAAGGGCCTCACTCCGCTCTCCTTGGCTAACGAGAACTGGCGCAAACCTATAATACTGGACACTAATGACCGCAGGGAAGTATGGCAGAGCAAGGAGCTTCACGGACGCTTTTACCGGGCCTTACATGGGCCCTCTGTAGACCTATTAGCGTCCGTATCTTGGCTCCGTTTTGGTGACCTCTTCGGGGAAACCGAAGGTTTTGTCTGTGCGATAATGGACGAAGTTATGATGACGAACAACTACCGGAAATATATTGTGAAGGACGGTACGGTTGACATCTGTCGGGCATGCCACCGGCCCGGGGAATCAATCCGACACATTATTTCTGGATGTTCTCATCTAGCTAACGGAGACTATTTGCATAGGCACAACCTCGTAGCCAGGATTATCCACCAGCAACTTGCTCTTAAATACAATCTTGTGGAAACAGAAGTACCGTACTATAGGTATGTGCCCGACCCAGTTCTCGACAATGGCAATATCTCATTGTATTGGGATCGATCTATAATCACTGACAGGACTATTGTTGCCAATAAGCCTGATATAGTGGTCATAGATCGACTAGAGCGTCGCACAATGATTATTGATATAGCGGTCCCTCATGACGAGAACCTCGTGAAAGCTGAGAAGGAAAAACAAACTAAGTATCTTGACTTGGCTCGCGAGGTTGTCGACATGTGGGAAGTGGACACAGCAGTCATTGTGCCGATAGTCGTTACGGCCAATGGCTTAATAGCCAAGAGCCTCGACCAACATCTGCGGAGGCTCTCGTTAGGCAGTTGGATCAAGGGTCTGATTCAGAAGGCAGTACTCCTGGACACGGCGCGTATTGTCCGGAGGTTTCTCTCTCAGGAGCCCTGACCACCGGTAGCTTGGACCCTGTTCCCGATGCCGGTGGGCTACTATTTTTTATATTTTTAAATGTTTTTTTTTTGTATAACCTTCTATAGAAAATATTTAAAAATGTAATTTATATGTATATACAAATAATAAAAGGAAATAATAATAATAATAATCTTTATTTATTTGCAAAACAACTAGTTTTGACTAATCAACAATATTGATTGTAACATATTTGTACCTATGTAAAAATGGCGTCCAAAATATTAAAACCCACCGGGTTTGTTACCCTGGGGGTAATATGGCATAGCGATGCCATATTACCCCCAGTTAAGTCATAAGTCTACAATAAACTACCCACATTATAATATACATAGAATATAGTACACTTTATTGCCCTTAATATAAAAAATATACTTACGATTCTCCGGAGCTCTTCGGGTTGTCTCGTCTTCTGCCTGGAAGATGAAAGAAATGTTCGTGGTCTGAGTGAAAAATGAAAATGTTAAGGTATTCTAATTTTGCTGTTTTTTAAAAACCTCTCAAGATGTCAGCTCAAAGTAAACTTTTGTCCATCCTTACAGAAAGGTCAAAACTACGTTACAATTCTCGGAAAATAAGTTTAACCAAAATGATGATCAACCTTGAATGCGAAGTAACAGATTTTCGGGTTTCATTCAAGGTAGGGGGCAGTGCGTAACCATAGCGCCGATGGCCATTTGGTTCAACTTATTTGCCAAGTGCTATAGCTATTTTGAAGTTGACGTTCCAAACTTTAACCCATATTTGAAAAAAGTTTTCAATGAAAATATTTTTTTCATAGCAAGGTTTTTTAGCGCGGTATATACTTATATAATTAATACTCATCAAGACCACTCCAAAAAGTTCAAACGAGATGTGGTTATCTCATTGCGCTTATTACCGAGTTTCAATGGCCATCTTCCAGTTCCATCATCAGACCCTGATTACCATCTAGCACCTAAGTACTCGTCAATACAAATAAAACGAGCCCAAACTCGAAGGGGTTGTGTCGTTTACCACAGAGTTCCTATGGCTAAGTTCCAGCTCCATCATCAGATCAGCTCCATGTCATCATAATATTGCATTGTCACGCGATTTACACATGCATATAAACTTTCAGCTTAATCGGTAACCGAGAAGTGGATCAAATTTAATTTGCAAGATTTGATCACAGACAAACATCGGTCTGGTGAAACAAAAAAGAAAAATACGCAGTACTCGTATTCATTTGCCATAACCTGCCTGCGCATCCAATTGTTCGAAGTTCAGAGCAAACAAAATATTTCAGCCTTACTGTGTGTAAAATACTCAGGCGTGCGTACTACGGAAATGCGCCCAGAAGAATGGCAGTAATGCTACGCGCAGCTAGTTCATGTGATAGTTGTGGGAAAAAAACCTTTTTTGCCGCTTATTTAACTATGTATAAGCAAATCAAGTTTTCAAAGCGTAATTTTCAATGAACTTTGAAAACTTACTCTCGAGTTTAATTCCGATCGGTCGACATTGGAATTTTGACGTTAGGTACTCTTGAATTTGTTTAACGCCAAATTGGTTTAAAATGGCGTGACCTCACGCCAAGCCCGAATTCAAGAGTACGAAACGTCACAATTCAATGTCAACCGATCGGAATTAAACTCGAGAGTAAGCCCCCAGATCACGTGTCCGTAATTTCGCATAAACATTTATTAATTAATTCTAAATATTTTGTACGAAATGTCAATTAGATAATTTGTATAACCCTTTTCGTAAAATCAAAGCGAGTGTGTCGGAGTATTACTATTAATTGGGTACTCGATCTAAATCGTTTGTAGTCCTAGAGAAGTCGGCATGCGTGTACAATTCTCGACCCTTTAACATAATTAAATAACCCTTTGGCTGAAACCCGAATAGTTATCCTCATTGCCTCTCCACATCAGTATTGCCCAGTCCGGAACAAAAATTGATTAACAATTTGAATTTAATTTGTATTGTATTCATTCATTTGCTTTAAACCGTTAAATTTTGGTCGTTTTAATCCCGAAAGTAAATCCGAAGTACTTTTTTTAACTCGAATTAATTTACGCATGTACGAAATTGATTTCTCTAAGTAAACGTCAGCTGATCGAGGCCAATAAAATGTAGGTAGTTAGTACGCAACGACCGACAACTCCCTACAGGTCATTGACTCATTTACTTAAAGAAATTAATTTCGTACATGCGTATATTAATTCGACTTTTAGAAAAAAAGGTACTATATTTTTTAATTTTATTTTTATAAATCGATTTTGCAGGTTCTTTTTTCTTTGTAAGTATGTTTTTTTTACCATTATGTTTATTTTGGTGGTCTAAATGATTTTTAAAAGTTTGCCCATCTAATTTAATGGGACGTTATTAAATTAATGTTATTGAATTATAAACTAGCTTTTGTCAGCGACATCGCTCACGTGAATGGTTTCTCTATACAAACTTTGGGGGCCAGGTTTCATCCCCTTGGGGGTGAAGTTTTAAAAATCTTCTCATAGTGCTCGTCTACGTCATAAAAAAAGGAAACCTTGTGCAAAATTTCACGCTCCTAGTCCGTGTAAAGTGCGTTTCACTAAAGAATTCCCTTCGTTGTAATGTTGGCTCCCCTGCCTGTCTAAACGTCAAAGAACGAAGGTGCTTGTCAGGGCTGCCAGATATGTTTTAAATCGTAGTGCTACGTATCGGAGGTTTTATCCTGTGAGTAGACTCCTTTCTTGCATCCCAATAAAGCTGTGAATTGTTCCGAATCCTTATGTAGTAGTATATTTTATCAAATAACAGTCTTTACAGTTTGCAAAAGGAAAAATAAATTAGAACGCAATTCATGCAACTGTCAACACAGACTCATAGGACAGCAGCTTTCAGGGGTAGTTTCCGTTACGCTGCATCTAAGGTGTGGAATAATATTCCACCACCATTAAGGGTACTGGGCACTGTCCATTCGTTCAGATCGCGATTGCGGCAGCATTTGACAGATGCGCAACGGAAGCTAGACATGGTCACACTTAATGTGTCAATTATATAAAATGTCTGTGTCACGCCAAACAAATATGACGAGGACCACGTATAACTTTATCTCACAGTAAATTCTATTAAATAATAGTTAATCATTATCATACAATAGTGTCAATGGCTACATTTTTATTAGAACTAAAATACCTACTCACTTATTTATTTTATCGAAAGTATTTTTTTTTTATACATACATTTATTTAATACCTGTAATAACTTATGTTTGAAACCGCTTGATCCGTCACTCATCACTGAAGGTTCATTGAAAGACCAGCGTCAGACAGTATTTTTCTGTTTGGCAACATTGCTGACATGAATCTTTTTTGGCGCAGCCGTGAGGCACACATAGTGTTGCAGTTTTTATTTATTTATCTTACGAGTATTTAAGTGTGTTATCCTGGTGACTGTCGCCAAATAAATACTTTTTCTTTCTTTCTTTCAATTTGTAAAAGTAACGAAATATAGGTCCAGCTCCCTAATATTGAGTATATTCATTACTAAAAATGTAACAACACTGGTTTGCCGTGCTACCAACATCACGGTGAAGGGAATTCTTTCGTGAAACGCACTTTAATTTCGGCTGTGCCTATGTCAGAACGTTTCTCGTTTACATACCAGATTACAGATTATAAATGAAACATCAAATTCTTATTTAATAAATACTTTATATTCAATAATATTTCGTCATAACCCTTACTTATAGACATTGATAGTGATGAGACAAGTATTAATTTTTATAAAATTTATACAAGTGACATGACAAAAAAAAAACTAAATCGAGTTTTGGATTAAGTCAAGAAAGTGAGGGATTTGTCAGAAAAAGATCTTTTTTGTCATGTCAAATGTGTGTTTTTTTTTTTAGTAAAACGTTCGGCGGATATTAAAAAAGGTATAAGCTTAGAAATAATTTGAGCTTACAGATTCGAAAGACGCAATGTTTTGGCAAAAAGTGCAAAAATGGCAGTGTCTTTAGTTTTTTTTTTCGTTTATTACTAGTTCACCTTATTTCAGTAATGGGGCGCTAAGTAAAAATACGCTAAAACTAAATTGGTACAAAAATAAATTCTTAATTATATTTAATTACAAATACTTAAAAATCACAATCTTGGTGACTTATAAAACTAACTTAAAAATAAAAGAAGAAAAACTATTAAAAAACAATTATACAATTGTTTAAAAAAAAATTAAATGATTAAAAAGATGATTTTTATTGTAAAAGGAGATATTATTTGATTTAGGTTTTATTGTACCAATAAAATAAAGCTTGGTCAAAATGGGTTAAAACTTATTGTTAAAAATTATTTATTTTACTACATAATATATACAAAAATATTAATATGGTGGTACGAACACATTGTAACTTAAATAAGAGGTGGAGGCACCAATTGCCAGCCTACGTCAATAATAATATTTTAACCTTTTAAACGCTTTTGTCGGATATATCCGACAAGAACTCTCGCGTTTATTCCGCCAGGGTCGCACTTCCACGACCAACTCCATCTCGTGAGCTCTTTTGTCACTGGGATTGGAGAGCTAAACGAGATCGAAAACCTAGTTGCAAACGCACGACCCTGGCGAATAGGACACGAAAACACTCGTCGGATTAATCCGACGCGGCCAGTTAAAGGGTTAAGTATAATACATCATTACGAAACAATTTTAATTTTAAACTCTTTTTTATTATAACTTCTCAAAAAGGCTTCTTCCATAACTATGGGTTTAACAGTCTTACGAGGCCGACGACTGGTCTCTCCACCCTTCTTAAAACTATATGAAATCATGCGAAAGGTGAATAAATCTAATTTCAATAAACATTATTTCGCAAAATAACTATTACATTTAGTACACAATAAGCCATTAAGTTGCAAAATTGCTATAAGTCTCATTAACCATTAACATTTTCAAGAAATATTCCAAAAAAAAATGTGCTCCAAATTTGTCTATTTTTATTTAAAAAATGCCTTACAAGATACGCGTTGGGATTTCGTTGTTACACAAGTTATATTTCGAAAAAACGTATTTTTATAATGAGATTCTTAATACATGTACCTACGTAAAAAGTTTTTATTACTTCCGTGATTGGAATCGAGAAAAAATAACCGTGTTTTTCGTAAAAACATGTTCCGTTTAAATAGTTACGTTATTCTTTTTTTTTATAGTTTCGTCATATTACATGTCCGTTACTTTTCATTTACTGTAATGATCAGTTCACACCAAGACGCGACGCTACGCAAAGAGCGACTCGAAATATAACTTTATTTACTTTATGAAAAGACTTGTGAGAATTCAGATTACGTTGCAACCATGCAACGCTGCTCCGTGAGGCATCTCGATCTGAAATGTGTATCTGTTCGTGTAGTAGATTAAGTTATATTTTTAATCGCTCTTCGTTGCGTTTAGCGTCGCGTCTCGGTGTGAACTAGCCCTAAACGGCTTTAATAGTTATTTAAACGTTCAGATAAAATTGTAAATCGATTCTTTTTTCTCGATTCCAATTTAAAATCCGTGACAATGTTGTACATAAGAGAGACAGATATACATTTATTTGTAACTATGTTTTTTTTTCTTCAAATTACAAACCTATTATTCTAGATTTTTTTTTGAGCGTATTCAGAATTTACTTACATTTTTAGGAGTAACTTTAGTTTTAGAAACTGAAATGCGTTTCGGAATGTTTGGCAAAATTTTCTGGAGTCCAACATTCGTCGGATATATTCGATAAACACTCTCGCGTTTAATCCGCCAGGGTCGCACATCCACGATCAAAGACTCCATCTCGTCAGCTCTTCTGTCACCTATGGGGATTGAAGAGCTAAACGAAATGCGAGTAACCAGTCGCAAAACCACGACCCTGGTGAATAGGACACGAAAACGCTTGTCGGAAAAAACCGACGCAAGCAGTTAAAGGGTTATTATTCAACTAATTTCAGGAGACTTTTAACTTCAATATAATAAAATAAATACGTGCTTTATGTGCCTGTAGTTTTGCGGATTGCCAGTAATTTTTGAATACGCTACCATCACTTCTAATAATCTCTTTCCTCAAAAATTTTCTTATTATTTTAAAAACATTACTTTTAAAATTGCGTACATTTTTATTTAAATACAATATTTATTAATAAGTAACAATGTCAAACACGTCTGGCACTAAACGACACTTAATAATCAAATATTAAAGTCCAAAATAAGTGTTAATTCTGTCACTTTACAATTTAGGTCGACGTTTGAGATTTCGTAACTTATTCGGTGAAACTCGGGATTTAATAATGATTTAATTACATAATAAAATATGCTCAGACACTGTTCTTAATTAGCTTAACTTCAAAAGAATAAGTAATAATACTAAGATGTTTTAACTTGCTTCAAATTAATATTTCATAGATTTCTAACAGGTACAACTAACTAATGCTAATTTTAAGCTCAATTTAAGTGGCATTTTTTTTATTGAACTGCGACTGTACCTACTCTATTTATAAGCATGCGAATGGAGTATGATAACTACTCCATTCGCAGTAAGATTACAAATATAAACAAACTTTTTTCACTGTCCTTTCAACCGATTTTGACTTCTATTTTATAGGCATAAGGATGGTGTTAAAAGCAAAACAGTGGTTACAATACCAACTATATATTGCGGTTTCTATTTCTCATGTTATCAACGCTATAAAAGTCAAAATCGGTTGAACGAACAGTAACTAAACGGAGTATTATTATTTGAATTTCTGTACACGTCTAAAATCTATAAAATACATTGACCAATCGGACGTACAATACGTAATTATTACTTAAACTTTTGTTGGGAAATAAAAAAAATACAAGGTTCTTTAAGTAATTCTCTCACAGAGAAAAAAAAAACATGTTCGGAAGAAAGAGTAACGTTTTATTTGAACAAAAATACCTTCGAGTTTCACCATTAAAACAAGCGACATCTACCGACTTACGCTTAAACGGCCGTGTCCGGTTTTTTTTCCGGGTGCTTCGTATCCCCATTGCCGATATAGTCACCGTGGTCATGCGAGGGGTTCTCTGATCCCTTGATGTCCTCGTGAGGGGGGAGGGGAGCCTCAGAGTCCGCCCCGTCCGGAATGTCGGTGCGGTGAGAGCGTCCTGCCATACAATACATTAAGCGATCAAGAACTTGGCTGTTTTATTACAATTTAGCTTGTTAGAAGCCGTGTTGGTGCGGTGAGCGTTTGAAATGTGTGATGGTGCTTGAATGTGAGTTGCGTTGGGCCTGTTGCTTATTTGAACCCTAGAGCCTATATTCTACATCAAATATAAAAAAATAAGGTATTTTGAACCTACTGGTTAGGTTGCGAACGAAGCCACCGCTGTTCCCCTCGTGTTAGGTTTAACACAAAGAGGATAACGGTGGCTTCGTTCGCTTGCTCACTCTAGTTACCGTAATCCAATGAGGATTACGGTAACTAACCTAACCTGTACATAACGGAGTGCCCTAAAGTTCCCAGCTCGCGAACTTTTTGGTGTACAATAAAGTTTTATTCTATTCTACGGTGTTCAGCTGAAATTTGAGTACTGTGTCTTATGAACCTATCTATCATGCGATATTTGAGCGGTTTATGGGCTCATATATAGAGTCATTTATATGGCAAAACAACGTTTGCCGAATAAACTAGTCTTTATTACAAAAATACAGTATACTCTGTAACTACTGAATATTTTAATTAGACATTACCCATGTTTTGTATAAATCTACCTATTATTTTGTTTTCATGAAATAAAAATCAGAATCATGAATACGCTATATAACCAAATCGCTATTTTTTCTAAAAAAACATGATAAAATGAGAAAACGAATAAATGACGTTGATGAATCCCAAACAAAAAAAAACCAGAACCCTAGTTAGTTATTAGAAAAAAAAAACATAAATTTACACACTCCAATAGATTACAGAAGTAATAAAAATAGTTTGAAATAAGGTCAAGGCCCAAAATATTAGCTACAACACGTGAAAACACTTGAACTACATATTCGTTAAACCACCACCTGTTTTAACCCATAAACCGCTTGCGTCGGATTTTTCCGACAGCATTTTCGTGTCCTATTCACCAGGGTCGTGTATTATCGACTGAGTACTCCATCTCGTTTAGCTCATCAATTCCCATAGGGGACAGAAGAGCTGACGAGATGGAGTATTTGGTCGTGGATGTGCGACCGTGGCGGAATAAACGCGAGAGCATTTGTCGGATATATCCGACGTAGACGGTTATAAGGTCGAAAGTTTTTAATAAAAGGACATTGCTAAAAAAATCACGAGAAAGTCACATGCATATAAATCATGTATAAATCATGCTTTATTGAAGAAAATCATAGATATAATTAATAACATTCACATGCGCCAAACATTTGTTATATATTAAAAAAAAAATGAAAAACATGCAATTTAGATTTTTGGTATTTTTTTTTTTCGTTCTTGATCGCTCAAAAATATTGCTATGCTGAGACACTTAATTTAAAACACTTATATTTACTACATATTTTAAAGCCAAAAACACTGCCAAAAAGTTGCACTTTGAAAATTTTGTTTGTACTAAAATCTACAACAGCCAACAGTTTTTACTAAAAAAAATGGGAATTTTAATAAAAATTCTTTGACGGTTTCTGACGTAAATCCAACCAGTGCAAGCCTCAAACAGTTAGTGTGATTTGTGTTTCTTTTTTCTAGTTTTTACTACTTTTTTTCTTTTTTTCCAACGTTACCTATCGACCAACAGCCCGTGAGCCTGCCAGAAACGTATTACTTATTAATAATATTTATTTAAAAAGGAAAAAGGAATTACGCATGCCTAATATTTGTAATAAAAGCGATTGTAGAAAGCATGGTCAAATCACAATGCAGATATCAATAAAATGAAAAAATAAAAAAACAAAATAATTTTATTGATATTCTGTCCTCAGGAAAATTAATAATATGAAGTAACTATTTATCGAGGCTCTTGGACTAATGGTAAAAACAGGGAAATATGACATCACAATTAAACTAAAGAATCATTAACATTAATGGAGCAAAATATAAAATGATTGACTATAGTAGTTACATTATAAATGTGTATTTAGGGTCAGTTTTAAAATTGTAAAAAAAAACTTTGCAGTCGTGATGGGTACTGATATCTAATGACTGAAATGAAAACTTCATATAGACGAGATTAACCCTTAAATGCTTTCGTCGGATTAGTCCGACGAGGGTTTGACTGATGTGTCCTATTCACCAGGGTCGTGTGTTTGCGACTAGGTACTCCATCTCGTTTAGCTCTTCAATCCCCATAGGTGGCAGAAGAGCTGACGAGATGGAGTATTTGGTCGTGAATGTGCGACCCTGGACTTGAAGGTTAATAATATAACATCGTAGTCCTTCGGGTGCAGTCGGCCGATTCGTGTCGATCTTACCCGAATTTGCGTTACATAGCCGAGCGTGATGTCTGATTCAATAAAGGATAGCCCTTTATTGAATTAAGAATAATGCGCGCCTAAAGAAGTGTTCACTTCCAAAATCTAAACACGATTTCAAGTGACAATAGATCGTAGTCAAGATTATTATAATCGTCAAGAGATATCAAGTCTTTTGAATAACAAGTTTTTTTACATGAATTTACATTAAGATGTAATTTGAAAAAAGGAAATGCATGTTAAAAGAAATAAATTTCAACAGGCTTATCATGCATATGAGTAAAAAAAATGCTCCAAAATATCAACAATTCAACAGAGGAAATAGAAGAAGTAATGGGACTTACCAGCGAAGCACCATCGGTCGGTGGCGAAGGCGAAAACTACTAGGAACACAGCCACTAGTAGGATTAGAACACCGACCACGATACCGACTATTGCGCCAGTGTCTAGCTCCACGCCTATGGAAACAAAATTTATGTTAATAAAATATAAATAATACAGAAAAAAACCCGTAAAAATGATGACACAAAAATAGAACACAACTAAAAAAAAAATAGTAATGGCTTTGTTCCCCGTTGTGGTAGTTAGTTTACCAGTGAAGGATGAAAATAGTAGAAAATCAGACTTGGGCTTGCGGACGATGAGCAAATGGGTAGCTTGCCATCCGGGAAGAACTGAGCCGTTGACAGCATGATTGGCTGCTGCACCTCGTGTCGCGCGATCGATTCCCAAACGGAACAAATATTTGTATATAGGGCGACTAGTAAATTGTGACTTTTACATAAACACGTGATTGTAGTCATGCGAAAAAAATCTGCTGATCAGTACATTTATGTTCGCCTATTGGTCAAAATGTACTTGACTGATTTTTTTTTGCGATTTCAGATTTGGTCCCATTGTAAAAGTTGATTGTTATCATGACTACATTCATGTGTTTAAGTATTGGTCACTAATTACCAGTCACACTATATACATGGCTTACAAATAGATGTTCCGCATCTGGGTGTCTTGTGTACAACGCGTTCCAAATAAGAATAGGATCGATGGACATGTTGTGACGTCACGTCATACGGTCAAATCGAAGAAGTTTTGGCAAAATTCGTCGAATTAAACTTAAAAAATTGATTGTTTTGCTCACCCTATTAATTTTTGGAGTTGACAATATGATGTGACGTCCCAATATGGCAATCGATCCTATACTCATTTGGAACGCATTGTAAGTTTTATATGTCTGTGAACGCACTCACGATAAAAGAGTTGAAATTTAAAAAAAAATAGACAAGTTAAAATTCAATTTCACGACAGTTTGCGCTTTTTGCGGGAGGGGGTTTTCTATTTCCAAAAGTATTTATAATAAAATTTCTTCATATGATTTTTATTATAAAAACATTCAGTTCAGTTCAACAATCAGTCTTATAATGTTCCCACTGCTGGGACTCAGGCCTCCTCTCTACGAGAGGGAATGGACCGTAATCCACCACGCGGGCCTAGTGTGGGTTACTTGATGTCACATGTCTACGAATTTTTGGTTCTAGAACATATTTCCTCACGATATATTCCTTCACCGTTTTGAGAGCAGTAGTGATGAAATAAATTACACAAAATAATGCGTCTGGCTGGGTTTCCACTGAGCCACCACTGATCGTCCTCCTTTTAGTTACAATTAAAATATTATTCTAAATACTTTTAAATTCGGGATGAAAAAACCTCTCATGGAAAAATCGCAAACTATCATTTATTTTTTTCTCTGAACAAGATCGGAATGTGTTTAAGGTAATACAAAACGGAAAAATGTATAATGCTGAATAAAAAAAAACTAATTGTAATCCCAAAAGAACGATGTCTGAGAAATGATGAAAGAAGGAAACTTTAGTCAATAATTTAGAAAAAAAATAGTTTTTAAACCTATAACCACTTGCGTCGGATTTGTTCGACAAGAATTTTCGTGTCCTATTCGCCAGGGTCGTGTGTTAGCGACTGGGTACTCCATCTCGTTTAGCTCTTCAATCCCAATAGGTAACAGAAAAGCTGACGAGATGGAATATTTGGTCGTGAATGTGCAACCCTGGCGAAATAAACGCGAGAATGTGTGTCGGATTTATCCGACGTTAGCGGTTGAAAGGCTAAGCAGTATAGTGACAAATAGAATTCTTATAAAAAAAGATAAGTGTAGACAGAAATACAATAGTAAGTTTGAAGAAAAATTGAGAATTCCTGAAAAATCAAATTACGAAGTCAATATTGAATGTAATGTTTTTGACTTGGATACTAGCCCTGTTTTTGTATGACTAGTTAATTTGTTTACGATTATAATATGGATGTACACATTCTAATCTTTTCTAGCATTTGGCAGCAAATGCCTTTGTCAAGTCAGCCTTCTCGCGAAGCTTCGCTGAGGTAATCAACACTACAATAAAATTCTCAGCCCCATTTCGCGAGAGATCGCGCCTGTTTCAATGATTCCTCTTGAAATACAAAAAACTACAACAATTTTACATCACAATATCCACTAGGAATCAATTTGCGAATAATTAAAACTAACTGCCACATAACTTCTCTGGAAAAAACTTCGCCAAAATTCCTCGACATACGAGTAAATATGAGCACAGTAGTTAAACAACATTATTTCAAAGTCATGGCACTACTGATTTCTTAAAGATTTTCATGCAATTGACAAAATATTCTACAAAATATCCAAAAACTAGACAATTTCGTTCCATGCTGACTCATAAAAAAAGTAAGAACATTATACGAATATACAGGTTTTTTAACCATGCCTCAGAGAGAAATATAGAATGAATATTTAAAAAATACTGAAAACAATTATGACGCTCCGAATAAAAAATATATCATCATGCTTTTGGAAGACAGAGAATAGTTTAAAGATAGTACAAATGAAAATACAAAGAATGTTATTTACAAAAAAAAAAAAACATTTTTGAAAGACCCATTCAAAATCAAATTCTTGAATAAACTTAAAGTTCACTGAAAATACTACTCAGTCTCTTATACTACACCGTTCGAATGAAAAAAAAATAACGCAGCTTCCTATGTGTGGGCGATTCTACGCGCATTCGATTGCGAAGCGATCGGGTGCGGTTCACGTGAATTAAACGCGACATGATGACTTTGTTCTTTGTGTGCGCGAAGTTGCTGCTTGAGGCGCCATTTATATAAAAACAAGTCACCGAACTGTAAAAGTTTGCGTGAAAATAGTAACTCTTTAAACACCGACGTCGGATATATCCGACCAAGGCTCTCGCGTTTATTCCGCCAGGGTCGCACATCCACGACCAAATACTCCATCTCGTCAGCTCTTCTGTCACCTATGGGGACTGAAGAGCTAAATGAGATGGAGTACCCAGTCGTGAACACACGACCCTGGCGTATAGGACACGAAAACACTCGTTAAACCAATCCGACGCAAGCGGTTAAAGGGTTTACCAACTATTTTCATCCGCTTCGCTTCTCTCTCTTCTGACACGTGTGGTTAGTTACGTAAGCCACCGCAATAGAGTATCAATAGTTTGTTCTAATCGCGCCGCATCGCTTCGATTTCGCGTCAAATCGCCAACGTAGGACACTGAGTTACAAAACAAAACTCATTCATTCACTACCGTTCGTTTACACAGTTATCATTCCTGAATGAAAATCTTACCATAGATTTCTAATAAATATGACGACTTCGTTTTCCGGGCTGTAGGGAATACAAGAATTTATCAATAATGGAATTTTTTCGTACTTCTTTTTTTCCTATATATTTGGCAAAACTTTACAAAAACCATGTGTAAATATAATTTTAAGATCTAATGAAAAAAATAATTGCACTCCTTCACTTGCCTAGGGCGTGATGAAAACTATGAGTATCATTTTTATTATAATTGAGTCATATTATTAATAAAGATGGCAATATCCACTTAATATCAAAAATGAGCCAAAAATGCGGTTTTATTAATCTGTGGACGTAGTTAATACTGGTAAATAATTTTTAATTAAAGTGATTTTATATTACACTTTATATGTGGTAATAAACCAATACAAAATACTGTTTAAAAATTATAGTTCGTCACAAAGCCGGTTTTATCCTATACAATTTAATTCAAAATGAATTCCCTGATATAATATATTTTTTTTATATTCTTCGGTCTACAAATAATCGTCTTCTACGATGTCCCTCACACCGCTCTGGGTTTATCCACTCCTCCTTTTTGTCCAGGTGGTATTTGCGTGAATTTCCTTCTCAGTATCGAGAGCAGTTGTGATGAAATAAATTACACTAACACCCGTATTTATAAACAAGTAAAACTAAATTCTTAAGTAAAAGTAACTACTTATGTAACTATTTGTATTCTACAGTTAAAAAAAAATTGAATTTAGAATGAAGATTTCAAACGTGAAGTAATGACTGAATAAGATTTTCCTTAGTAACAAGTAATTACTTCTTTACAAATACGGGTGTTAGTAATCTGCCTGGACGGGTTTGTATCCACAACATACGATAAAATAGCCAAAGAAAATACGTACCGGCAGGTTCGGCCATGGTACTGATCCTGACAGCGAACTCCTCCCGCCCAAGGCCGTTGTCCACGCGCAGGTAGTAGGTCCTGTCCACGTCTTCCTTCGCGATGCGCGCCACGATCAGAGTGACGTTGTAGTAGCCGTTACCCTGAGAGGAGGGAATGTTACCATTATATTCCACATTTCACAATATTCCACAACTATCACACAACGCCGTCTAGCCCCTAGCTAAGCAGAGATTGATAAACATATTTCTTAATACATACATATCACTACATAGTATAAAACAAAGTCGCTTCCCGCTGTCTGTCCCTATGTATGCTTAGATCTTTAAAACTACGCAGCGGATTTTGATGCGGCTTTTTTTAATATATAGAGTGATTCAATTAATATCACTATTGAACCCGTGCGAAGCTGGGGCGGGGAAGTTATCGATAAATTACACCCAGAAACAGAACAAATGATCGTGCTCATCATACAAACATTTGTCCTGGGTGGGAATTGAACCCACGGCCTCCGGCATAGCAGTCAAGGCCACTAACAACTCGCGCAACAGGCCATCAATAGCGAGAAGAAGTTTCATAGCCCGATGTACCACTTGTGTAACGGAAGAAAAAACCGGCCAAGTGCGAGTCGGACTCGCGCACGAAGGGTTCCTTACCATTAGGTAAACAACAATAATATGGGCAAAAAATGGCGTTTTTTGTATGGGAGCCCCGCTTAAATATTTATTTTATTATTAAAGTAAAAATACAACTGAATATTTTGTGAATATTTCAAGTGCCCACCTGTTACCATTATTGATTTCGAGCAAAAAAAGCAAAAAAAGACTAGCGTTTGTTGTATGGGTGTCCCCCTTAAATATTAATTTTATTATGTTTTTAGTATTTATTGTTATAGTGGTAACAGAAATAGGTACATAATTTGTGAAAACAACCGTCTAGCTATCGCAGTTGCTGAGATACAGCCTGGTGACAGACAGACGGACAGACAGCGAAGTTATAGTAATAGGGTCCCGTTTTTACACTTTGGGCACAGAACTCTAAAAAGTACGCAAAAATCGCTTACCAGTAGCAGAGGCTCAACAGCGATAAACTCGCCGCTCTCAGTCCGCCTCGGGGCTATTAAGGTCTGGTCTCCGACGGTCCATTCTGCGTTAGGCTTAGGATTGGCTCTCACAGTCACGTTGAGTCGGCCCTCGCCTCCCAACTTCAGGCCAAAGATGGTGATTGTGCCGGATTCCTGGCGTTTTGGTGGGTCTAAGGAAAAAAATAAGGAATTTAAGTTTGAATAGGTGTATTCAAGGCTAGAGTGAATAGGCTCTTAATAAACTAGTGCGCCTCACCATCGACGATTGCATCACTGCTTACCATCAGGTGGGATCGCAGTCAAGCACTACACGCGTTCTAGATAATTTTTTTGATGCCTTTTTCTACCCGTTTGTACATATTATTATTTTTAGTTTAAGTATTGTATACCTGTTAAGTTAATATTTATTAGTTTTCATGTATAATAGGTGTGGAATGAGTATATTAGAGGAAGTTTGAAAGTGGCGCCAGTGACAGAAAAGTTGAAGGGGAATCGTTTGTCTTGGTATGGTCATGTAAAGAGGAGGGATGATACACATGACTAAAAGAGTTCTGAGTTTACACGTAGATGGATGGAGAGGGAGAGGGAGGCCATAGAAAAGATGAATGGATTGTGTGAAGAGTGATATGAAAGAGAAGGAAGTTAGTGATAGCATGACGGGTGACAGGGCAGAATGGAAGAAGAAAACGTGTTACGCCGACCACAAACAGCACGGGAAAAGGGCAGGAAGATGATGATATACATATATATGCGAATTATTACATAAAACAAAGTGTATTATAACTAAATAAATTGATTAAAATAATAATAATAAATGAAAGTTACAACAATGGGTTTCAGGTCATATGCCTCTCAAAAATGTCGGTTTTATGATGAAAAAGAAGAGATTATGAACATCACCGTTTGCAGTACATGTAACGAAGACAAGAATTCATACCATATTTTAATAAAATATGTCCACAATCAGCAGCTCAGAACACAAATTGTCGCGCATAAATTATAAACTTATCGAACCCAGTATCAAATAAAATAATTCCAATAGTAAGCGAACCCAGCTGTATTGTTTTATTTACGTAAACAGTTAGCACAATCAGCCTTTTAATGTTCCCACTGCTGGGACTCAGGCCTCCTCTCTAGGAGAGGAATGGGGTATAATAATAAAGTATTTTAGCGTTAGCATTCTCGGCCTTGTAATGTTCCCACTGCTGGGATACAAAGCTCCTCTCTAGGAGAGGTAATGGGCCGTAATCCACCACGCGGGCCTAGCGCGGTTTGGTGGATGTCACATGTCTTCGAATTTTTGGTTATAAGACATGCCGGTTTCCTCACGATGTTTCTTTCACCGTTTTGAGAGCAGTGGTCATGAAATAAATTACACAAAGTAATGCGCCTGCCAGGGTTTGAACTGTGGTTTGAACCTGCGACGCGACTCGTAAATTGGAACAGATTGAAGAAATTGAGACAGACAATCAAAACGAAACGGTTGTAACTTGGCTAGCGGGGGCAGGGCAGCAGTAATCAGCAGCAGAGTGTAGTATTATATTTATGGTTTATTAGTATATCTATTCTTGTATTCACCTTTTCTCTCTCTTTATTGCACCTACCACTATTTGTTTCTCCATCAACCTAAGGTTGACTGGTAGAGAATGCCTAAGCCATTAAGTCGGCCTCTGTACTTTGTTAAATAAATAAATAAATTATCCTTTCAAACCGATCCTGCATTTATTTTGCTTTTTACTGTATCCATTTTTTAGGCTGGAACGCAAAGGGTAACTTACACCAGGCAAGAACGAAGCTCTGTCATTCTTTATCTCCAACAAGGATATTCGTATAATGGATATATCGCTTACGGATATAAAAAATGATAATTTTCCACAACTATTATACAACACCATGAGCATGGCAGTTGAGAGTTTGTCATTCTCACACAAATGTCTCGCTGATGGTGGCGCGTGTTATTGAGTCATTCAGTTCCCTTCATAATGGTTGACCAGAGTGGGGTTGAGGCACGCGTCATGCTCGTGAACGGGCGCCGTCAGTTAAGACTAGTCATCTCTTTGCTGCCAGTGGCTTAATTCAATTTCTATTTTTAATTATTATTTTTTTCTCACTACTTTTCTACATGGTGCTCACATAATTGTAGCGACAAGAAATATGTAACCAAGATTATTATAACACTTAAAATGCTTTCAAAAGAGTGTCCATGGAGTTTCTTGCACGTTCTTCTCCATAGAGATCTACGCTTTGGAACGTGCAATTTAGCTTCACTTTTTTTTGACTGACCGACATTTTGACTATTCAAAAGTGCCTGTAAATGGTCTATTTTAAATAAAATATTTTGGTTTTGATTTGTTTCTATTCTATTCAAGCACAGCTTGTGCTATGTATACTACTAGACACTTTGAACTAAATTATGACCGTGCTCATCACACAAACATTTCTCTTGGGTGGGAAATCGAAACCACGACCTCCAGCATAGCAGTCAGGGCCACAAACCACTAGACAAGGCCAGTCGAAGTCCAATTAAAATCATTTATGCTTACACTGCACAATCAGCTGCCTCCTGGCTTCCTTAGGTTGCAACAACGCCTCATGCTCCGCCTTGCATACCAGAATCTTCGTATCATCCTCATCAGTCAGGATCTTGCTGACGTTCTGACTGATGGTCTGTAGGTCTGACCCTGGATCTGACGTCACTATAGGCTGGTGTTTGCCGGCGAGCAGCTCTTCGGTTCCTGGAAATGAGATTGGGGTGTTAGTTAGTATGGTGAGGACCAGAGACCTACATCACAAACTATGGGTAGACCAGTGCCATGGCCGCTTCACAAAACAGGCTGTACGACTGACTAGGCCTCAGTTGCGCGTGACGGCCGTTACAACTAGCCACGGGACCTTTAATAAGCACCTCTCTGTCAGAGGAGTAACAGACAACCCACTGTGCAGAGCCTGCATGGAGGAGGACGAGGCAGCAGCACATCTGCTTCTAACCTGTCCAGTTGTCGCTGGATACAGGGCAAAATACTTCGGAGCCTAGGTAACCTCCACGAAATGATCAGTAATACCAAGGCGCTGCTGGCCTTCCTTGAGGAGCTGTGGTGGATCGAATGACACATTTGTCCCACCCGTACGCAAAATACGCGCTTTAGTCGTGGAGTTGCAGACACTGCCAGGCTCAAATGGGATTTTGCGGGCCTCGTCAGCCGCATGCAAAGTGACTGCTGGGCAAAAGTATACACAAACTGGGTGCCTGAGACCGACACAGCCAAGGCAGAGGCAGACTACCGCAAACGCTGGTTCGAGAGGCTTAGCTAGGGGAGAAATTATGGTTATTGCGTATTCCAAGTCGACCGCCATGATGGTTCAACTAATACATGGTAAGATTCAAGATAGCTTAACCATTTAAGGCCAAAGCCAGGTGGGCAAGTCTACTTACCTAAGAACCAGGTGATCTTCGCAGCAGGTCTGCCGTTGGGCACGACGCATTGTGCCATGAACTTGTCTCCATCCTTGAAGGTAGGCTGTGGTGAGGAGTACAGGACTGGATCTCCAGGAGCCCCTGAATATGAAGAAGAAGGTTAAGAATGTTCAACCCAAGATACATTTTCCTAGAACCGCTCTTACGTGATATTTTTTTTAATCCATCACTACCACATAATGCCGTCTAGTCCCAAGCTAAGCAGAGCTTGTGTTATGGGTACCAGACAGCTGATAAATATACTTATATATTTCTAAATACATACATCTTATAGATAAATTACACCCAGACACAACAAATGATCGTGCTCATCAAACAAACATTTGTCCTGTGTGGGAATCGAACCCACGACCTCCGGTATAGCAGTCAGGGCCACTACTACTAGACCAACCGGCCAGTCAAATACAATAAAAACATTAGAATGTGTTGCACCCGCAATCCAATGGTAAACTAATTAACTATTCATACGAAGACATTGCTTAAAGGACTTAGTATCCAAGGCAAAAACATAAAAATAAAAATAGACTTACGTGCAACAAGTAGCCTCATGACTCCAACCAGTTCAATGCTGCCAGAAGGAGGTGGCAAGACGCAAGTGATGTTGCCGTTCCATTCTTCCTTGATATTCTTTATCAGCGCACCGCATTCGCCCTCCTGTGGAGAAGTAAATTATCAGGATCATCATGGTCCAGCCCTTCCTACATGAACGTTCGACTTCATGTTCGTGAATGCGTGAATGTTCGACTCTTGCGATGCCACAAGCGGTAGGGGAAAAAACACTTTTTCTCCTTTGGGGCCGTTCAAGTATTACGTAAGCAGATTTTTTTGCAAACATTTTACACACTTTCATGTGATTTTGGAATATCGAGATTGTTCTCTTAAAAAAAAATTATCCCTCATGTCATCAAAAATAAGCAAAGTAAAGACTCGTAGGCGCGAGTTTGCGGACGGCTAGCCATAGGTACCGCGCCTTCCGGTGGTCTAGTAAGGACCAAGCTACCGGCTCGAGAGTGTGTTGTATTCCACGCCTCAAAGAGATGACAGCAAAATTGAAGGGCTAGTTAGGGCTGATGCCGATACTGAGCAAAACGATAGGTTCATTACGCGGCATACAAGTTAAACCAAAATGGCGATCGACCTTCAATACGCAATAACAGCCTGCTGCGGTGTTCCCATCCGATTATAATTTGAGTGTCTTCAAGGCTAGAGTAAATAGGCTCTTAATAAACTAGTGCGCCTCACCATCAACAATTGCATCACTGCTTACCATCAGGTGGGATCGCAGTCAAGCACTGGTTTATATTAAAAAAAAACAGAATTTTCGGGTCTCAGTCGAAGTGGTACAGCGGGAGACTGCGCGTAACAACGCAGGCCATTTTAGTTCAACTTACTTGCCAACTATACTAGCCCCATTTCGGTCTCAAACTCGTGCATGAGAGGCGGGTGCCTATCATGACACTCATTAAATATTTTTACTTATATCAATGCGAAAAAGTCCTTGAAACGTAACCCGCATGTACGAATGAAACAATAATGAAATTCCTGCTTGCACAAGAACTTGACATACAAAAATACAAATAATACATAGTTTGATAAAACCTCCATTTCTTTCTTTATTAATGAACTAGTTTGTACCAACGCTTTCGCCCGCCTGAACCTTTTGTCCATCATACAAACTTTAGACCGCTGTTTCATTTCCCTAGGCGGTGCATTTCCTGAAAACCCTCTTCTGTCTAATGCTCGCCTACGTCATAAAAGAAAGTCTTATCGGTCGCCTCCTTCTGCGAAGCAGTAATGCTAGCAAAGGAGGAGCCGACCGCATCAGGCAGAGGCAACGGGGCGCTTGCCTCAGCCGCCGCCGGGATTCCGATCCCGATTTCCGGCCACCGTAGGCGCGGACTTGCGGACGGCGTGCAATGGGTAGCACGCTGTCCGATCGTCCGGTAACCGACCGGACCGAGCCCAAGTCGTCGACGGCGCGTTCTGTTCCCGCGCGCATCAAGGAGCTGTCAGCACACCGAAGAGGCCCAGCCTGCTGACTGCAGGCAGGCAGGGTCGAAGCCTACTGGGGTCATAGGTTAACTTCCGAAAGGAATGCCCGGCCCCGGCACGATAGGCTACGAAGGAACGGGGTAGGTTTTAGTCAGTAAGAGTCTGACACTACTTCCCGCTCCGCCCAAGGGCGGGATTTGTCATTGGATGATTTTACCTACCATAAAAAAAGCCTTATGTAAATTTTTTACGCTTCTAAGACCCAGTAGTCTTGGCTGTGCGTGTGATATGTCAGTCAGTCAGTTCCTCAGTTGATAGGTATGTCAGTCAGTTTTATACAGGCTGCCGCCGATAAAACAACCATAAATTGAACTGTTGAAAAAACACAAAATGTTCCCCCGAATTAAATGGTCTTGACAGACAGAGAGACGGACAACCAAGTGATTCTACACCGTTAAATTTTGATCGTTTTAATCCCGTGGAGGGTCGATTCGGTACATGAAATACTATCAAGTTGTAAAGATAAAATTAAAAAATAAAGTACTTTTTTTTTAAATCTAATAAATTTGTGCATGTACGAAATTAATTTCTTTAAGTAAATGTCAGCTGGGCGAGTTCAATGACCTACCAATGCGCTACCTTCTGACCTTTTATAAGTGCCCATGTAGGCCTATGTAAAATAAAGGATTTTTAGTTAGTTTGAGTTTGAAAAGTACTTTTTTTTTTATTATATCTTTACAAATCGATAGTGTTTCATGTACCGGATCGAACCTCCACGGGATTAAAACGATCAAAATTTAACAGTGTATAAAGGATCCGATTTTTTCTTTTGAGGTACCATAGCATAGCATTAGCCTTATAATATTCCTACTGCTGGGACTCAGGCCTCCTCTCTAGGATAGAGAATGGGCCGTAATCCACCACGCGGACCCAGTGAGGGTTGGTGGATGTCACAATGTCTTCTAAGTTTTGGTTCTTTTGAGGTACGAGAACCCTAAAATTTTGTTCACTCTTCCTTTCATATACAGTCTATTAGGAATTATTTTCTTCAGAGATAGCGAAGTCGTCTCATAAACCCCTTTCTTTCACTTCATATAAATGTATGTATATGTAGGTATATATTATATTAAATATATATTAATATATGTATGTGTATTTTATTCATATAGATATATTCAGATAGATATTTGCCTTAACCCTTGTTTTCTTAATAATCTTTTGTTTTTTTTTATGCACCTGCCATGATTTCTCTTCACCACCCTTGGTTGACTGGTAGAGAATGCCTAAGGCATTAAGTCCGCCTGTGTACCCTTGTGTTGCATAAAGTTCTAATAAATAAATAAATAAAAATAGTTAGGACCTTGATTGTGTTATTTACTAGTTTTTAACTTACCTTGAGCCCGTTGCCAGCGTAGACCACATCTCCTTGTCCGTCGTTAGGGATCAGCCTGTAGGATTTCGAGCCAACTGTCACCCTGGAACATTCAGAAATGAAACATTATTGAACAAATGATAAAATGATACACGAACAAAACACTTATACACGTCAATTTATTTTTTTCAGTGAAACTAGATGAGGCCGGTGTTTCCTAGCTGACTACCCTGAGAAGAAACACCGTAACAAACTCAGGGGTCACAGTCTCTTTTAAAGTCCATACAGAAAATATGTAATGGTCAAAACATGGGAACCGTGCAGATTGGAGTGTGAGATGGTCTTTTGATGAAAGAACCATACAGATTTGAGTGGACCTGTTCAATCAGTGCAAAAGTATTACATTTACATTTACTTCTTTTTTCTCAACTATAACACAACGCGGTCTAGTCCAAAGCTAAGCAGAGCATGTTTTATGAGTACTAGACAACGGATAAACATACTTATATATTTCTAAATACATACATATTATAGATAAATTACACTCAGACACAGAACAAATGATCGCGCTCATCACACAAACACTTGTCATGAGTGGGAATCGAACCCACGACCTCCGGCATAGCAGTCAGGGCCACTAACCACTAGACCAACAGGCCAGTCATCATTTGTCAGTATTCGTATAGCTCCTTAGTAATCCTATGATTACTAAGGAGCTCAACGATTTGACGAACAATACCAAGAAAAGGACATTTGGGTAGGCCGCAGACAATCCTCATTCTAACACTATACGGCTACGCGCAGTGATCACCAGAGTGCGGGATTTTTACTAAGGTAAAAATTCCCCATCCTGGGTTTAGTGTTTTTTTTTTGTAGGTAAAATAATCAAATGACAAAACCCGCCCTTGGGTGGGGCGGGAGATAGCGTCAGTCTCTTACTGACTAAAAACCTACCCTGTTCCTATCATTGCCTTCGTCCCAGGGCCCCAGGGGTTTAGTGAGGTAAAAATCTCACACACCCCGGACTAACACCCAAAGTCCAGGCGCCTTTTGAAGAATTTCCCTTGAAAACAAAAAAGAAAGGTGGCCTATCGGCTAGTTTGCCATACAAATAATACAATACCATATAATATAGCTCACCTGCAAGAGTCTATGGGGTAGGGTACTTTGCAAAGCACGCTGAGCTCATCACCGATCCGTCTGACCGCTTCGCGGGGTGTGATATCCACGTTGGTTTGACCTGAAAACGAAGAAATTACTTCATTAGGATAAGTCAGGATAAATCAGTATCAAAAGTTCGCAAACTGCATTTTTTAAACCAATTAAGTAAGAGGAATGTTGAGATGGAAGTGTGGTGTGACAAAACAAGGATAAAGTGAGGAATGAGTATATTAGAGGAAGTTTGAAAGTGGCGTCAGTTGACTGAAAAGTTGAAGGGGAATCGTTTGTCTTGGTATGGTCATGTGAAGAGGAGGGATGAAACGCCTGTTACTAAAAGAGTTATGAGTTTACATGTGGATGGATTGAGAGGGAGAGGGAGGCTAAATAAAAAATGGATGGATTGTGTGAAGAGTCATATGGAAGAAAAGGAAGCTTATCACTAACTTCCATGACGGGTGACAGGGCAGAATGGAAGAAAAAAGCTTGTTCGCCGACCACAAATAACATGGGAGAAGGAAGATGATAAAGTAAGAGAAATTATGTAATATGTAAGTACCGTTTTTTTATTTTCATTTTGGATAGGCTCGTGTTTGACCTCTATTGCACCTGAACCAGGGACTGCATACCGAAAAAATACGGTTATAAGGGTTAACGGTATGACGACATTCCTTTTTATTTCAATACCTCAAAATAACAATACCGTTATTTGTCACTACCTAAAAATTACGAGACCTAAATTTTTCAGTACCGAAAAATAACGGTATCTACCGTTATTTTTTACGGTACCTAAACCTCTAACATTAAGGTATCCTTTGAAACCCCTACTCCCACGCTTTTTCGTCGTGCCAATCGCAATACACTTGTCGCGATAGCTGATAACGTCGCATTTATCATAGGTAATCGCACGAGAAATAATTCCGGTATCGGAATTATTTCGGTTGAGTAAAGGTTAAAAGGTTAAATAAAGGTATAGCGGTACCAAAAAAAATTAGCGCTATCGTTATTTTATACCGGTAGCGTAACCGCAAATCTTAACCGGTTTCGGTCTACCTTTAAAATATAGCGGTACCGTATTTTAATACCGGTAGCGTAACCGTATACCTTAACCGAAAACGGTCCCTGACCTGAATACACTTGTCTAGAAGTAACCTTTTTGTATTATTTCTTTTTGTATGTAACATAAAATATAGAAAACTCGCAAAAAACATAAATATTAGTGAAGAAATCAAAGGTACTCGTACTTTAGTAGTACATAACAATGGTGTGTGATGATGTGCGACTACGATTACAAAGGGCCCCGGTGGATAGACAATTTTTTTTCTGCTGAATTACTCATGTGTTGTTAATGATTTCTAGAAGTTAATTCATGAATCGAGAGGTACATTGGTGCAACTTACGATCATTATTCTTTTTATTTACTCCGAGCGTAATGTAACCGAGGGCCCCGCTCGATCAAAATGTTTGAGGTACATTGGATTTTATCAGTAAATTCGTGAGGAACATTGAACAAGCAAAGCAATGCCACTAGTTATGTCGCTCTATGTCGAGAGGCTCCGCTGAATAGAATCACATTCTATGCGGATGGCAATAAATATGAAATTATTTTTCATACTGTCAAATAAGTTCTTATACCAACTTATCAAATACGAAATTCCACGTGAAACAAAGTATTGGGCACGCCACGATCGAGGCGGTAAGGCCCCTCTTTGAGGCGTGGCTGGAAAGGCCCCACGGCGTCGTCACCTTCCGTTTGGCGCAGGTGCTGACCAAACACGGCAAGTTCGGTCCGTACCTGTACAAGATTCGTGCGGAGACGACGCCCGGGTGTCGCCACTGTGCGGACCGCCCGGTGGACACGGTGGAGCACACAGTCGAGGTGTGCCCCGCTTGGGAAGAGCATCGCCGTGTCCTCGTGGGGGCGATCGGCGGCGATCTCTCGCGCCGGGGCTTGGTTCAAGCCATGCTCCGGAGCGAGGAGGAGTGGCAGGCGGTCGCTTCCTTTTGCGAAGCAGTAATGCTAGTAAAGGAGGAGGCCGACCGCATTAGGCAAAGGCGCACACGCCGCCGCCGCCGCCGGGTTTCCGACCCCAATTTCCGACCACCGTAGGCGCGGGCTCGAGGACGGTGGGCAATGGGTAGCTCGCCGTCCGTCCGTCCGGTAACAGACCGGTCCGAGCTCAGGTCGTCTACGGCGCGCACCGTTCCCGCGCGCCTCAAGGAGTTGTCAGCAAACTGTAGGGTCCAGCAGGGCCGAAGCCTACTGGGGCCAAAGGTTATGTGAGACTGTCACCAAAGGCCCCAGGATAAAGGCAAGGAATGGAAAGGTAGGTTTTTAGTCAGTAAAAGTCTGACACTGTTTCCCGCCCCACCCAAGGGCGGGATTCGTCATTGGATGATTTTACCTACCCAAAAAAAAAAAAAAAAAAAAAAAAAAAAAAAAAAAAAAAAAAAAAAAAAAAAAAAAAAAACGTGAAACAAAGTATGAAAATCCGGTAAGAACCGCCCGGAACCAGATATAATCGGCGAAAAGCGGATCGCGCCGGAATAAACCGGTCCCATGCAGATGGAGGACAAATTTTAGATGCATTGCTCTTTTCAGAGATGCGTATTTTATGAAAGTTTCTGTGGAAATTAGTAAACCGTGTATTTGTTGAGAAATGTAATATCTTCTTGTTGACACTTCAAGTGATGTGCTGGCTTTTACATAGGACGGAGGATAACCATTGCCAGTGTTTTTTTTTTACGGTAGGTAAAATCATCCAATGACAAATCCCATCCTTGGGTGAGAAGGGAGATAGTGTCAGACTCTTACTGACTAAAACCCTATCCCGTTCCTTTATACCGGGGCAGGACATTATTTTCAGAAATCAGTCCATAGTCCCAGTAGGCTTCAGCCTAGCTGGGCCACCCATACCACTACAACCATTGCCAGTGTGGCAATCCCGCCAGTCTCTTGGGCACATTACCTGTCGACAGCGATGTGACGAGTTTTTCAACGCCATATTTTAGATTTCCTGTCACGGAAAACCAACGTTAACTGCGGCAAAACTATGGAACGGGGAACCTAATTATCTGGCAGTATATTCGGTTCGGTAAGAACCTAAGCGAATATTATTCGGCATTCGGTTACCACTAATCGCATCTCTAGTAGTAACAGATTTTCGGGGCTGCGCGTAACCATAGCAACGACGACTAGTTTAGTTCAACTTATTTGCCGCGTACAATACTACACTCGAAGAAATCTCGCCATAAACTACGGGTTCATATTTCGTCGAGCGATTTTTTGGAAAAAATGTCGTCGCCAAATATAGGGTGACTGGTAATTAGTGAACGATACTTAAACACGCAATGTAGTCATGAAAACAAACAACTTTTACTATGGGACCAAACCTGAAATCGCGAATTTTGTTTTTATAATGACTACTATCACGTGTTTAATTATCGTTAGTTAATTACCAGTCACCCTATACACCGTTAAATTTTGGTTGTTTTAATCCCGCGGAGGGTCGATTCGGCACATGAAAACCTATCGATTTGTAAAGATAAAAATTAAAAATAAAATACCCTTTTTTTAAACTCTAATTAATTTACGCATATACGACATTAATTTCTTTAAGTAAACGTCAGCTGATTGAGGCCAATGAACTGTAGGTAGTTAGTACGCAACGGCCGACAACTCCCTACAAGGTCATTGACTCGTTTACGTAAAGAAATTAATTTCGTACATGCGTAGGTATATTAATTCGAGTTTGAGAATAAAAAGTACTTTATTTTATCTTTATAAATTGATAGTTGTTCATGTACCGAATCGACCCTCCGTGGGATTAAAACGACCGAAATTTAACGGTGTATAAAGGCTGATAATATAAAAATCAATGAAAATAATACACTCTCTCGGCTGCTGGCTAGTTTCAAAACTTAGGACATACGGAAACTAGCGGTTATATTATGTTCTAGGTTGTAGACTGGGATGGGAAAAGTTTGTGTGGAGTATGCCCAACTTAGCTGGTCAGAGTTCGATGTTGTATCCTTATGATCTAGTGCAGTGTATTGGAAAAGTGATTTAGTTTCGGAAACCTTGTTTTTTTAGGTTGTACAAAGAGATTTAAGATATACAATATAATAATTATACTATTCCAGAACTACCACACAACGCACAACGCCGTCTCGTCTCAAGCTAAGCAGAGCTTTTTTTTATGGTAGGTAAAATCATCCAATGACAAATCCCGCCCTTGGGCGGAGCGGGAAGTAGTGTCAGACTCTTACTGACTAAAAACCTACCCCGTTCTTAGGTAACAAGTATCAGATTACGATTTTGTTCGCTATGTCCTGTCTATTGGTCTGTATTTAATGTCCTTCGGTAGGAAATCATTCAATGACTTCTCCCACTCTTGGGTGGAGCGGGAGGGCGTGTCAGACTTTTACTGACTAAAACACACTCCTGTTCCTTCTTTGCCTTCGTTGCAGGGCTCTGGGAATTATTTTCTGATGCCAATGTTTTTCTAATTTATTTTTTCCACTTCGTTTTGTTTGTTTTTCGTTGGCACGTGGTGCTTAAAGTCAAACCAAATCAAATTAGAGGATTTATTTCAAACTAGCTTTTTCCTGCGGCTTCGCTTCTGCTCTAGCCTTTCCTTTCCTACTCTACTCTACCCTACTCTACCCTACGCTATTCTACCCTACTCTACCCTACCCTACTCTACCCTACTCTACCCTACTCTACCCTACGCTACTCTACCCTACTCTACCCTACTCTACCCTACTCTACCCTACTCTACTCTAACCTACTCTACCCTACTCTACCCTACTCTACCCTACTCTACCCTACTCTACCCTACTCTACCCTACTCTACCCTACTCTACCCTACTCTACCCTACTCTACCCTACTCTACCCTACTCTACCCTACTCTACCCTACTCTACCCTACGCTACTCTACCCTACTCAAAATAGAAAGCAAGTAAGTAATACTAGGTATAATTATGTCACAAATGACTAGCTCATATCAATGCTCTACACGACTGCTTCAAAACGGGAGTGCAGTAAAAGGCGCTTGGCACATGAAGCAACTATTGCAGCAACTGGCAATTAGCTGGCAACTTGTTATTTAAAATATTTTTTCAGATGCTGTAGTCGATGACTAAGTTAGTTCCTAATTGCCGCAACTAGCAGCTGTTAAAATAAAAATACCGTTTTTTAAAGTTGCTGGTTTCCTCAACAGTCATTCGTAACGCGTCGGGCGATTTCACACCCTCCCTGCCTGTGCCCGGCAATGCCAGTGGCGCTATGAAAGTTGCTCACAAATTGCCATAAATTGCGGCAACCGTAAACGTCATAGCAACTATCAATTTACTACAGGAAACTTTTAAAAGTTGACAGTTGCCTCAACTTAAGTTGCTCCATGTGTAAAGCCCCTAAATCACAACTAACAGAGCATTGTACGGAGCGCTGGGTGCATCCGCATAGCTCGCGGCGTAGCGGATATTGTAGTCGAGGCAGCGGATCCCAAGTCTTCAACGTTGGTTATATTCCGCCATAACGAAGATAGTTTTGAGCATGAATGGATATGTTAGAGTAAGTAATGACCAGAGGTGCTACGAGCTCAAAGCGATAGAAACATACACTATTTTTAGTATATGATGTAAAGAATCTGTGTACAAATTTTCTTAACTGTGCGATGAAAAATCACGAAGTTATAAGCTGTTACCTGGTTGGCCGCACAAATACATGACCACCGGGCCACCTGGGCGAATGAGGAGTTGTTTTACTCCCGCATCCAACTGTGTTTAATGTCCGCTGTAACATGCCGTGACCTGTGTTGTTCTTAGTGTCGGTGATGTCCAACTTGTAAATTTTTTAAAATATCTTTAGAAAAAAATATAACATGGTGTAAAAGAGCAGTGGTGGCCGAGTGGTAACGGCCCCGACTTACGATTAGTAGATCGCGGGTTCAAGCCCGGCAATTACTTTGTATAATTTATTTCATCACCACTGCTCTCAAAACGGTGGAGGAAAACATCGAGAGGAAACCGGCATGTCCTAAAACCAAAAATTCAAAGACGTGACATCCATCAATCCGGACTGGGCCCGCGTGGTGGATTACGGCCCATTACCTCTATTAGAGAGGAGGCCTATGTCCCAGCAGTGAGAACAAATGATTGGAATCGATTCAGTTACTGATTCTGAACAAACTAGTCGATTCGATTGAGAAGCGAGCCAAGAGGATCATTGGTGATGATGCACTTGTCGAGTCAAAACTCCAAAGTCTTGAGCAACGACGCCGAATTGCTAGCCTGTCGCTTTTCTACCGTTGTTTACATTTCGGGGAGTGTGCCTTGGGTTTGCACAATTTATTATTTATTATTCCACCAGCCTAGCGAGAGTGTTATGGAGCCGAGTGCTGCAGTGAACTTGTGTTCCGGTGCCTACCTTCCGGCTCCATCATCAGATCAGTTCGATGATACCATTTTCAACATAACTATTCAGAACCATTTATTTATTTGTACTGTTGTAATAGCATATGTTACTCGGGACGATGCAAAGATTCTAACGATACATCATACATGTAAATCAGTTCACATTTTGAAGTTATGGTTGAATAAAGAAACTCACATATATACAGTATACATACATACATTAACCCTGAAAACATAACACTCCTTTTTTTGGGCAGTCGTGTAAATAATACAACAGAATTGAGTACACACTTCTTTTTTTAAGTTTGTTACAAGTCAGTCACTTAATCGCTCTTCATTCATAGAAGGAGCAGTAATATGATGATTTCTCATCTGAAAAAGGCTGCGGAAACTTTCGAATAATATTCCTTTCAGTTCCAACCAACCTCACAAGAAACTCCTATACTCCTACTGTCCTTAGATTTTCAAAGCAACATTGGTCTTCAACTTTCTTCAAAGCTAGTTCACATTCACAAGACTACAGAGTAGGGATGTAATGGAGTTGTGCAACTGGAAGCGAAGCTATCGGATATCCGAAATAAAAAAATATCCGAAACCAAAACCGATGTTTAAGTTTCGGATAAAGACAGAGTGTAAATTACAGGTTACAATATCTTTTTTGTTTGATTATCCCGGCTAAACAAATGAATAATCTACTAAGAGTAATAATAATAATCTACTTACTATTAAGAGCGGCCAACTCGAGGTAAATTTTCATACAATTGTTCTAACGTGATTATGATGTTATTACACATATTTATCCAGATGTTTTGGATACGATGACATCTTGCTTTTATAGAAATAAAATTTGTGTAAAGCTAACTAGTATAGTTCCTCTTAAAATTTGCACTTTACGTGAAATTAGGCCCTCCATAATGTACTCATAAATTAAAAATATAAAAAATACTTCTATAGAAGCCTTGCACAGTTAGTCGACATTCTGAACGTCGACAATTTTTTCGAAAAACTTTTAAAGGTTTTCAAAAAACACGTATTTCCTGGATCGAGTTTTGTTAAATATTCGAGATTTTTTTTATATTTTACTTTAACAATGTTAAAATTCTAATTCGGTAAAATATCCGAAACTAGCGGATAATCAAAAATAATTTCACCGATGTAATATTATTCGGATCAGAAATTTCATATCCAGAACATCCTTGCAGAATATTGCAAGAGATGGCGTACATGTTTGAAACTTAATGCAAGGAAATACGGGAACTATTGCTATATCGTTTAACGAAGTATCTACTAACGGATACTTCGTGCGGATACGCAAAGTTTCTGGCGTACTATACAGGTAGATAATATTCTGCTTGACAAGATAAGATAGGATATTAAGTTCTGAAACGGGGTACAGACGTAATGTACAAAGTAAAATGAAAGGAGAAACTGGAAACAATACATTATATGTATGAATAGGGTTTATTTATAATATATATATATATATATATATATACATATATATATACACCGTTCTCGAAACTCGAATTAATATACGCATGTACGAAATTAATTTCTTTAAGAAAACGATTCAATTTCCTTGTAGATAGTTGTCGGTCGTTGCGTACTAACTACCTACAGTTCATTGACCTTGCTCAGCTGACGTTTACTTCAAGAAATTAATTTCGTACATACGTAAATTAATTCGAGTTTCAAAAAAAAGTACTTTATTTTTTAATTTTCTCTTTACAAATCGATAGTGATTCATGTACCGAATCGACCCTCCGCGGGATTAAAACGACCAAAATATAACGGTGTATAGTATGTTTATGTATTGTGTGCTTGCACATATTTATGTAGTTTATTTTTAGTTTTAAGTGTAATATAATTTATCTCTTAAGTTTTGTTGTGCATTGTAATATCCTGTTTTAAAATTTCTCTATGTAATTTTTTTAAGGTTTGCTGTAAGAAAACCCAATTGTGGGTTGCCTGCCCTATTATTTTTTAACTCTATAGTCTGTGTACAATAAAGAATATAAAGAAAAAGGAGCATTTCATAGACATAGTGGGGCACACGGTAGAGGTGTGCCCCGCTTGGGCAGAGCATTGCCATGTCCCCCCCATGGCCGCCGATTGTCCCCACAAGACAATCGGCGGCCCTTATTAACACCCTTTTTTTAAAACAGGGTTTTTGATACATCAACGGCATTATCGGACTTTTAAAGTTATTGGAAGTGAATTTTGAGTGAATTCTTCATAAAATGGGTAAGTTAATCAATAATTTGAATCCTTGTAGACTTTACATAGTGTGGTTTTTCTTCTCTGTATGAGGAATGTATCTCCTAGCGGTGCTAGGAAGTCAGATGCTTATATGATGGACGGGTGAACTGAATTGACTCGACTCAGTGAAATGTTGTAAGTAAAACCAAATATTGCAAATGAGCTTAACGCTACGCATTACTATAACGAAGTCCTATTGTTGGAAATGATGTTTCTCACTACTTGGCCATAAGTAGCTGAAGGAAGTTCAGTAATTTTTCAGCTCAGCGAGGACACAAATCTGTAGTTTTTGTGTAGTTATATTTTGTGTACTTAGGTATATGTAGTAAAGCTGTTAATTTTGATCCCTCTACTTAAAAAGAAACGCTTTTTTTAAGCAGGATTTCTTCGAGTGAAGTTCAATGACTGTTTTAATTAGTCGCAAATTGATTCCTAGATATGTTGTGGATATTGTGATGTAGAATTGGTGTAGTTTTGTATCTCAAGTGTCTGCGCAACTGGACAATATGTGGAATCATTGAAACAGACGCGATCTCGGTAACATGGAGCTGAGAATGTTATTGTAGTGTTGACTACCTCAGCGAAGTTTGCCGAGAAGGTTGACTTGATACATTTGCCGCCAAATACTACAAAAACATAAGAATGTGTTGCACCTGCATTCTAATGGTAAACTAGTGAAATATTCAAACTAAGACATGGCTTAAAGGACTTACTATCCAAGCCAAAAATATTAACAAAAAAAAAACCGGGCAAATGCGAGTCGGACTCGCGCACTGAGGGATCCGTACAAATTACCTATGATAACAGTTCAATTCCCGAATTGAATTACGAAGATTTTTCCGAGACGCAAGTTTTTTTTTTTGTGTGACATAACTACACAGTTTTCAGATTTTTCCCTATACTTGTGCTATGAGATCTTGCTTTATGCCAAACTTCAGTGTTCTAGGTCAACGGGAAGTACCCTATGATTCCCTAGAGTGTATCGAAATATTTTTTTTTTTTTTTTTTTTTTTTTAATTTGTATTTGCAATCAGCCCTAAGGCTATGAGCAAATTTGTTCTATGATGTTGTCATGCGGAGTGGCTTCCCATTGGAGGCATCTACTCGTCTGCTATCCAGAGCTACTGCCTGTCTTCTAGGTCGAGGATGTGATGACGTTTTAGTCGTCTCACATAGTGATTCATGGTGAGCTGCCGAGCGAGTTCGTTAGGGTGACGGATTAATCGCTCTTTGTATTTAGCTGCCAGGCTTCGAATTTCCTCTTTGATTGTACTCATTTCAAGGTGCTCGTGGACTTCATTGTTAGTTATGTACCATGGTACATTTGCGATTGTTCTGAGGATCTTGTTCTGCTGGCGCTGGAGCATGTTTATGTTAGAATCGCTCGCGCTGCCCCATAGTTGTAACCCATATGCCCAAATAGGCTTTAGGATGACTTTATATATAAGCAGTTTGTTGTCAATAGAAAGTCTCGAGTTTCTTCCTAGCATCCAGTATAGGCTGTTGTACTTAAGCTGTAGTTCCTGCTTTTTACATTTGATGTGGTGTCTCCAGGTTAGTTTACGATCAATGTGTAAGCCAAGATATCTTACATGGTCACTGTGGGGTAGAATACACTGGCCCAGCTTAACAGGTGGGCAGTCTCCTGTTCTAAGAGTGAATGTCACCTGCACTGATTTCGTGGCACTAGCCTTTATTTTCCATCTTTGGAGCCATTCGTTAACTTTGTTAAGACCCTTCTGCAGGTTTTCTGATGCTAGTTTTGGATCTTTATTACTAGCCAATATAGCAGTGTCGTCTGCGAATGTAGCTGTGGTTATCCCTGCCGTTAGCGGTAGATCAGCGGTGTACAACGTGTACAGCATAGGGCCCAGAACAGATCCTTGTGGCACCCCAGCGTCAATTTCTTTGAACTCAGAAGTGGCGTCGCCTTCTTTCACATAAAATATGCGATCCTCGAGGTAAGATTTGAATATTGGAAAATATGAGTGGGAAATATTCTGTTTGATCTTACATAGTAGGCCTTTGTGCCAGATCTTGTCAAACGCCTGCTGGATGTCCAAAAACGCTGACGAGCAGTATTCTTTTTGTTCTAAAGATTTCCTTATGGCATCACATACTCTGTGCGCTTGTTCCACTGTGCCATGGCGTTCTCTGAAGCCGAATTGGTGGTCTGGTATCACTTTGCGTTCCAAGAGGTTAGGCATAACTCTGCGAAGTATTATCTTTTCCAGTACCTTAGATAGAGTAGGCAACAGGCTGATTGGTCGATAGGATGTTTTTTCGGTAATTAATTTACCAGCCTTGTAAATCATGATTATTTCAGAGACTTTCCATGCACTCGGGAAGTACCCTATTCGTAACATAGCATTGTAGATGGTTGTTATGAACACAATCGAAAATCAAAATATAAGTTTTTTTTTTTGCGATATAAACTACCGTATATTTTTTTCCCGTCAACTTACAAGTTTGATTTTTGCACAGCTTCAAGGGACCGCAGACTTGAATATATGGTTTTAATTTCAACTCGATACATCCACGCGTTCCCGAGATAAAGGGTCTTGACAGACAGACAACAAAGTGATTCTCTAAGGGTTTAATTTTTTTCTTTTGAGGTACGAAACCCTAAAAAAAAGTATATTAAAAAGTGAACACTCGGGGCGATGCCGATGGCCCGACATGGCCCAGCATAACACACGAGTGAGGAAGTTTTCAGTGCACATTCACGATGTGGCCCGCGGCTGCAAGGATATTGTAGTTAGGACAGCGGATCTTAAAGTTTTACTGTTAGTTCACTGGTTTTTAGGTTCGGAGGAAATTGAAATGTCTGCCTCGTTGGTCTAGTAATGAGTTGTTGTCCTGAGAACGATTCCCAGAGCGGATTGAGTGAGTGTGATATCCACGATGATCATCCGGTAGCCGTCCGGACCAGGCCCAAGTCGTCCACGACGCGTATTGCTCCACACGCGCCTTAAGATGTCCGCAGAGTCGAAGCCTACTGGGGCAGTGCCATGGGTAATATGAAAGTGATAACAAGTAAAATGGGCGTCATCAAGGGGGGGCAGGAGGGGACTACGGCCTCCCTAGAGCCTTGCTTTACAGCTTCAGAGCCTAGTTTAGGCAACAGTCTCCCACAATATCATGCCCATCCTATATGTTACCGCAGATATAAGGCTAGCAATTAGGATTTTTACTGTCATCATCATCAGCCTTATTATTCTCTATGCTTCCAATAGCCCCTTGATCATCTGCTGGCAACGCCCTTGACAAGTAACTGTTCTGAGAACAGGCCATGTCATTATACATTACTGTAGCAGTAATAAGGCTTATAATAATTATGCCTATACTATTATTTATTAGTTGTGATCTTTTCTAACTTACTTACTTTTTAACGACAGTTGTTTTCCAATTAGAACATAAACTATTTTTATTGTTGATAGGTTAGTGATTGACCGCTATCACACCTGTACCTCTACCATGAGTTTCAAGCAATAGTATTCGTCGCTACTCGATATCGACGCCGTAAATATTTTGTATGGCAAATTTTGGTTCGGCAAGTGACCGCTAGAGGCGCTGCAAAATTTGCCAAACAAAATATTTACGGCGTCGATATCGAGTAGCGACGAATACTATTGCTTAAAACTCATGGTAGAGGTACTGATGGAAAGCGACGATGCGGTCGACGATGGAGCGCGCTTACCTAGAACTAACCTATTCACTCTTGACTTAAAGATACCCGGGTAATAGCCATCAGGAAACACAGACTCCAGCAGGGAATTCCACTCCTAAGCTGTACGCACAATGAATGTGTTCCCAAAACGCTTTGTACGAATATAACTTCTTAATGTATTCAAGATACATTTTCTAATTCAACTCACATTTCAAACTAAAATGAGCAAGAAGCTACAAGACACGTTTAATTTAAAATATAAATAATCATTAAGCCCTTGCCCTCCCCAGTGAGGAGGAAAAGGGACTAAATAATGTACCATTAACAGAAAATGGGGATCATAAGATAGCTCTAATAGGGAATTACCTTATCAAAATAACTTGGGTCTTATGGAACGGGTGTTGGCGTTGAAACGTTCACTAACAGTTGGTTTTCTTAACCAAGTGCGGATCCAGCCTTGAAGAAAGGATGTGCATGTGCACAACGCTAGGCTTGTGAAGTAATGGTAGCAAGGGAAGCGGCCGCATGTGCGAGGGAACGCCCCTCACGCCACAGCCACCGGGATTCCGATCCCGATTTCCAGCCACCGTAGGAGCGGGTTTGCGAACGGCGGGCAATGGGTAGCTCGCCGTCCAGCCATCCGGTACTCGTCCGGACCGAGCCCAAGTCGTCGACGGCGCGTATTGTTCCACGCGCGCCTCAAGGAGATGTCAGCAAACAGTAGGGGTCCAGCAAGGTCGAAGCCTACTGGGGCCATGGGTAATGTTAACCTGAAAGCCTTGGAATGAAGACAAAGAAGGAACCGGTGTGGGTTTTTTAGTCAGTAAAAGACACTATCCCCTGGCCCCGCCCAAGGGCGGGAGATGTCACTGGATGATTTTATCACCTAAACAAAACTTGTGAACTAACACATTTTATTTATTTTTTTAAACTTTATGTACAGTAGTGGTACATAGGCTGACTTAATGCAACAAGGTGTACTAGAAATAAATAATAGATATTTCAAAACAGAATGAAGTATCATTAGCTAGGTTGGTGCGTTATTAGGTTGGTTTGCGAATATATATATATATAACTTCTACGGTCCGGACTAAGCGTTTTGCCTCGTCGTTTATACCGCGTACATCAAGGACTGGAACAGTTTGCCTGCTGCGGTCTTCCCGTCCGATTATAATTTAGGTGTCTTCAAGGCTACAGTGAAATTAGTGCGCCGCACCATCAACGATTGCATCACTGCTTACCATCAGGTGAGATCGCAGTCAAGCACTAGTTAAATACACTAAATAAAAAATAAAAAATGTATTCAATGTGCAAGGCTTCTATAGAAGTACTTTTTTATATTTTTAATATATGAGTACATTATGGAAGGCGAAATTCGCATAAAATAGCAGATTTTCACAGGTCTTTACTGGATTAGTTTTACGAAAATTCATGTTTTGATTTCTATAGAAGCCTAGATAATATCCACAAGATATCTGAGTATCCAAAATATCTGAAGAAAGATGTATAATAACACCATAATCACGTAAGAGCGGTTGTATGGAAATACCTCGGGTTATCCGCTGTCATATGCCGTAAATAAATATTCAAATTATGAAACAATGAACCGAAGCACCATTTGAACAAAAGCAAAAAAAAGTTTCTTAAAAAGTGCTTCACTTAAGTTTAAAATTTAATTCAAAAGTAGTAAGTTCAGTGTAAAACTTTGGGAACGAATGTTCAGCAAATAGTTTGTTCGACCGAGCTCCGGCTAGCAATAAAAGTAGTTTTGAACGAAATACTCTGTCCGAAATATTATTTACCTTTTAACTATTGAATTTTATTTGAACGAAATTCTTATTGAGTGTGTTTCCTGCGGTGAACTGTGAATCTATATTTATAAAAGCGAAATACCACTCACTGATTAATCAAATCTCAGAAACCATAACACACACAAACTACAGTAATGCTAGCAAAGGAGGAGGCCGATCGCATCAGGCTGAGGCAACAGGGCGCTCGCCTCAGCCACCGCCGGGATTCCGATCCCGATTTCTGGCCACCGTAGGCGCGGGCTTGCGGACGGCGTGCAATGGGTAGCACGCTGTCCGATCGTTTGGTAACTGACCGGACCGAGCCCAAGTCGTCGACGGCGCGTTCTGTTCCCGCGCGCCTCAAGGAGCTGTCAGCACACCGAAGAGGCCCAGCCTGCAAACTGCAGGCAGGCAGGGTCGAAGCCTGCTGGGGTCAAGGGCCGTTTTCTGAGAGGAAGGCTCAGCCCCGGCACTATAGGCTACGAAGGAACGGGGTAGGTTTTTAGTCAGTAAGAGTCTGACACTACTTCCCGCTCCGCCCAAGGGCGGGATTTGTCATTGGATGATTTTACCTACCATAAATTTGGCAGGTAGGTTCCTTATACGGTGTAGACGTCCGCTAAGAACGGATTTTATGAAACTATGGAGTTTCGTGAACCGACTTTTACGCGGGCAAAGCCATCAGCCAGAAAAAATATCTACTGCTCGTATACTACTGCTAGTAAGCTCGTATTGACGTATATTATTGACACTCTCCCTAGCTATTCTCCCCTGACATTGACATCTTCTTGTGTGGGTTACGTGAGGCTCGCACATCTACCATACCGTCCCAATGTCACCTCTGTTGGGACGTTCGTTTGCAACCAGTTGGTCAAGTCTTAAATGTGACAAAAAAATTATTTCTCCGACTGTACCAAACTGCTCCACCTATCTCTTTTAAGGGTGGAAAAACAACCTAAAATCGGCAGTGCCGCCCCCCGCTCTTTTTCGCATCGCGATGCACACCGCGAAATTCCGCGTTGCGTATACCATAGCTTTATTAATCCGTCTAAATGCTCGATTACGGAGACGCGGCGCGTCGGGCGGTCCTTCGTACATTGCCATATGTTTGCGTTTATGCGAGCGATGACGCGGCCCGCTGCTGCAATGTACGACGAAACGCCCAACGCGCCGCGTCTCCGTAAACACGGCCTAAGCCGGATATATTCGACAAGCACTCTTGCGTTTATTCCACCAAGGTCGCACATCGACAACCAAATACTCCATCTCGTCAGATCTTTTTTCATCTATGGGGATTGAAGAGTTAAATAGATATAGCCCGTATCTTCTTTATTTAAAATAGAGTTATGTCTTCTTAATAACAAATAAGCATAAGTTTATTACGATCCATGGCAGAGAAAACGTCTATCCACACTCAAAAATCTCGAGAAACTGGTTATCCCTGTAGGATACGACAATAAACGCTAAAAGTTGCGTTGCAGCGACGCGAAAAAGAGCGGCGCGACGCCGCAACACGTTTATGAGTTTCGGTCTTAAGCAGTAGCGTAGCTAGTCCTTGTAGAGACTACGTATAATAATTCAGACAAACCCGTACAAAAAAAAAATGCTTTTTTACAAATGCTTGGTTTACACTACGAGACGGTTGTGAATGGGGCAGGTATAATTGATACGGCAGATACTGTGGTAGCTACGCCCCTGGTCCGAAGGATACAGGCGTGATGAAACACATGTTGTTATAGTATGAACCCACATGAAGGTAGAAAGTAACTTGGCGCGACTTAATCCGCGAGTGTTTGGAAAATCTTTTGTTTTCCGAGATTTGAGGACCTCAATCCGATTAAGGGATTTACGGAGCGAAATTGCTGGGAACTGTGTAGTTTTGTTATTTCTGTATTTTGCTAAGAAACATTGACTTTTCTTTGGTTAAGATTTATTTTTTGTGTATTGCTCGTTCGGGTGTGTATTACGGTAATACACACCCGAACGAGCAGATAATACTTATTACCTTAGGAGATTTGTACTCCTTTTTTTTTAATTAGCATAGCATCAGCCTTATAATGTTCGCACTGCTGGGACTCAGGCCTCTTTTCTAGAAGAGGGAATGGGCCGTAATCCACCACCGCCCAGTGCGGGTTGGTGGATGTCACAATATCTTCGAATTTTTGGTTCTAGGACTACTACGAGTACTTGAGCATTACGGACTAGGCAAAACAGCGTTAAACTTATTAAAATCTTATTTGAATGATAGACAGCAATTAGTTCAGATAAACGGTGTCAATTCGTCGGGGTTAAATGTTAAAATGGGAGTACCCCAAGGTTCGATTTTAGGTCCTTTTTTATTTTTAGTTTACATTAATGATTTACCCCATTTGTTGCAAAATAAACTTAATATGGTGTTGTTTGCCGACGACACTTCTTTGATTTTTAAGGTAAATAGAAGGACTAATAATCTTGACGACGAAAATAACGCCCTACTGCAGGTCCAAAACTGGTTCACTGCTAATAATCTAGTTTTAAATGGGAAGAAAACTAAATGCATAAGATTTTCCTTACCGAATGTCAAAAGTAGTGAATGTGACATAGTATTGAACAACGACAAACTAGAATTCGTCGATAAAACGGTTTTCCTGGGGATAACGCTTGACTCAAGGCTACAGTGGGGTCCTCATTTAACATCTCTTGCAGGACGGCTTAGCTCAGCTGCATATGCTGTTAGAAAAATCCGCCAATTTACGGATGTTGATACCGCTAGACTAGTCTATTTTAGTTATTTTCATAGTATCATGTCATACGGTATCTTACTATGGGGACGGGCTGCAGACATCCACTCTATTTTTATATTACAAAAAAGAGCCATCAGAGCCATATACAATCTCCGCCGGTGCGATTCTCTAAGGGAACTGTTTAAAGATATTAACATCATGACGGTACCTTGTCAATATATCTATGAAAACATCATGTACGTTAGAAAGAATCTTCACCTTTTTAGTAAAAGAGGCGATAGGCATAATTATGTTACAAGGAATAGGGACCTTTTAGTTCAACCAGGTTTCAGACTGGCTAAAGTAGCGTCTTCTTTCATGGGGTACTGTTTAGAATGTTACAATAAAATACCTCCTCACATATTAGAACTCAATGAAACAAAATTTAAATCTTTTATTAAACGCACACTATGTACACGGGCATATTATAGCTTGGATGATTATATTCAAGATAAAAATGCTTGGGTTAATGCTGGTCCAGCTCCACTACCAGCAGGGCGTACAAATTGATTGGAAAATACTTTTTTTATCTTTTTATTTAATATTAAATTATTATTGTATAATGTAGAAGCATTTATTTTCAAAGTTTGTAAATGTGAGTACCATGGAGCAATTTACGGTTTTTGGATATTGGACTTGTTTGACATAAATGAGCATGGTGGTTGAGAGTTTGTCATGCTCACTCAAATTTCTCACTGATGGTGGCGCGTGTGTTGGATCATTCGGTTCCCTTCAAAATGGTTGAGCTGAGTGGTGCTGATATGCGCGTCATGTCCGTGAACGGGCGCTGTCAGTTGAGACTGGTCATCTCTTAGCTGCCAGTGGTTTATTTTAATATCTTTATTTAGAATGCCTTTTTTTGTCTTTACTTTATTTTATTGACATTGTTCTCACATAATAGCAGCGACAAGAAACATGTAACAGAGATATTTGTTATACATAAAATGATTGAAAAGAGTGTCCATGGAGTTTCTTGCACATTCTTCTCCATAGAGATCTACGCTTTGGAATGTGCAATTAGCATCATTTTTTTTTTTCTGACAGACTGACACCTTGACCTTTCAAAAGTGCCTGTAAATGGTTTATTTGAAATAAATGCTTTTGAGTTTTGAGTTTTTTTGACTATACTATAAAACTAGTGCTTGACTGCGATCCCACCTGTTAATGGTGAGGCGCAATAGTTTATTAAAAGCCTATTCACTCTAGCCTTGAAGAACTCCCTCTCGTTATGAGATTTGGCTCGACCCCCTCCATCTTCATCATCATCATCATTTCAGCCGAAAAATGTCCGCTGTCGGACATAGGCCTCCCTCAAGTGTCATCACAACGGACGGTCCTGTGCGACTCGCATCCATTGTAAATTCCGCGACCGTCATCTGTTGCACGGTTCAACTTATAGGAGGCCGCACCAACGTTACTCCAGAACCTTCCGGCCACTTCGGCCATCAGTTCTGCCAGCTATATGCCCTGCCAACTGAGTCTACATTACTGTGTGAAGTGTCTGAGTAGAGGCAAATGGAAGAAGAAGGCGAATATTGTTCCTAACGATGAAAATAAGAAATACAGTTTTTTTTTTAAATCTAATTATGACTTAAAACAATATTTAGTTAATTTATATTAAACAATAACGTTTTTACTTCACCTAGATTTTGTAATACTCACAACCGCATTTATAAACAAGTAAAACTAAATACTTGAGTAAAAGAAACTACTATTTGTATTCTATAGTTAAGAAAAATTTGAATTTTGAATGCAAATTTCTTACGTCAAGTAATGACTTAATAAGATTTTGCATAATAACAACAAGTAAACACTTCTTTATAAATACGGGTGTTAGACTAAGGGCCAAATTCACCAATAAACTAATCGCGATTCGTTCAAACAAAACGCAGTTTGAGCGACTAATCGAGATTATAGCTTCATTTTGCGATTCACCGCGATGAATTGAACTTAGTTTACGCTAAACTCAGTTTCAATTCTTTTGTTGTCGCCCATGTTTACGACACGATTCTTTAAACTAGATTACGCTGAGCTCAGTTTAGTTGAACTAAGTTTTTATATTGAATGATGAAATCAGCCCTTAGTAATACAAAGCAAAAAAAAATACCTTTATTGATACGCAAATAAGTTTTTTTTTGCAAACCGTACTTTTCACTCAACATTTGACAGATCGTGCTTATTGACTCTCCCATTCTTATTTGGAACGCATAACGTCTAATGATACTTCGTGCTATGTCGGCGACTTTGGTTCCTTTGCGGATATCTTCACTCCAAGCATAACCCTTTCCATGGCTCTTTGGATGACTAAACCTTCTGATGAGTCCGTTCCGTCCCCTGCAAATCTCACGTGAGATGATCAGGACATCGAACCCAAAACCTTATGCAGAAATCGCGCTTGCAACCGCTAGACCAAAGAGGCAGGCATTAATAAAGTTAATACGATATTACACCACGTCAGATAACGAGCGAAGCCGCGTAATTCGATAGTATGCACCACAATCGAGTTTATGACATACATACTAGCAAATATTGGGGGACTAAAAACGGGTATGGAGTCGCCTTGCTTATAATGGTTTTTGTTCTAGTAATGGAACTTTTATTGGTTTTGTTTAAGCTACATGAAGTTGCAGATATTAGAATCTACTTTCTGATATTAAACAGAAATATAAGCTCTAGGCCTGACCTAAAAATTGCATTTTTTACCTATTATATATTTTTTTATATTTCCGAAACAGCAGCCTATTTCCACTGGCGGAACTACCGAGAGGTTGAGTATGAAGTGAGTGAGAAGGGCAAGGCATTGCCCCGGGGCCCTCAAACTCAGGGGGCCCCAAAACCCTTCAAACCTCTTATTGAACTACCGAAAAATTCTACTACCTAAATTCGAAATCGAAATTAAATAGATTGCAACACTATTTTAGTTATGGCAACTCGTTTTAGTCAATTATTTGGAGATTTCTTCCGTAAAAACTAAGGGGGCCCAGATTTATTTGCTCCGGTGCCGTTGGTCACTAAGCTACGCCATTACGTACCTATTTCTCATCTTGAACCTACAGTAAGGAAAAATATTCGTTAAGGCGTATAGTCTCTTGAACATCTAGCCGGCATTAAACGCACACATACTCGTACTGTGCCTAGGTGGCAAACGAGTATCTGTGCATTTAATTCCGGTCAGCTGTGCCCTGATAGAGCCCCGCTAACCTTTAAATCCATATTCTTTACGAAAAATTGATTGATTTACATATGCTATGTACATTCTACTTTTTTGTGTTCAAATATTTCTAAAGATCAAAGCCATTTGAAAGGAGTATTGAATACAAGTTAAAAAAAAAAACTTTTATTTTGGTAAAATATTAGTCTTACGAAAAATGATATGTTGATAAATTTTTTTAAACTTATTGACCTAACCGTTGCCGAGGAGGAGGAGGCTTTTGAAACTTTTTTATAGCACTGCTCGGGAGTTAGGCCCTTAAGCTGATTGATAAAGCGATAGACTGGTGTTCTAGTGGCCCTGACTGCTATGCCAGAGGTCGTGGGTTCGATTCCCACCCAGGACAAATGTTTGTGTGATGAGCACGATAATGTTCTGTGTCTGGGTGTAATTTATGTATAATATGTATGTATTTAGAAATATATAAGTATGTTTATCAGTTGTCTAGTACTCATAACACAAGCTCTGCTTAGCTTGGGACTAGACGGCGTTGTGTGATAGTTGTGGAATATATTATTATATTATATATATATATTATTATATAGCGCCGTATTTCGACGACATATAACGACGATTTTCTAAAACAATCCAATTCTCTAACTTTGCCATTAAACAGCACAGCAATCAACACATATCGTCATATAAAGAATGAGATTGTCAAAAAATTTCCCTTTATAGTTCATTAGGGAAACATAAAGGGGGCTTTGGCAGTTTTGCACAATTGTTTAAAATAGTCCCATGAGATGTTGATACGGACAAATTGGTGGACTTCCATCCAGTTAGCCTTATGTAGACTATGAATGTTGTATCTCGCTGTTGAGGGTTTTTTTAGGTGTGAAAATCATCCAATGACATCTCCCGTCCTTGGGCGGAGCGGGAGATATTGTCAAGACTTTTACTGACTAAAAACCCATTTCTGTTCCATCTTTGCCTTCGTTTCATATTACCCATGGCCCTAGTAGGCTACTGCTGTGGGTAGATACTCCATACTCCTTTTCTACGGTAGAACTCCATACTCAAACAGGATCTACCCAAAGCAGTAGGCTACTGCTGTGGGTATATACTGTTTGAGTATGGAGTTCTACCGTAGAAAAGGTAAAAAAAAGAACCAGTCAAGTGCGAGCGGGACTGAGGGTTGCGTACAAATTACCTATATTGATAAATTATTGTAACTATTATTACATATTATATATTACATATTTACTGTTCGATAAAAAGAAGAGGGTTCAATTACTGGTTAAGTTTAAAGTTGCAAAAAAGTCTGATATGCCCTCGCACTCCACCTTAGAGCGAAAGAAGCCATTAAATGATTTTCCACCTTAAAAAAGTAGTAGCTTGTTAAGGTAATAAAATAAATAGTAATTATAATATGTAGATAGAAATATGTACATATTCTGACCATTTTCAAAATGATATTTTTTCGCGCATAAAATCATTTTATGACAATGCAAATTCTACTCTTTTTATATTGCGAAAAAAAAATACTGGTAATTTTTCTGTGAAACTTAACAAACTGCCGAATCATTTCCAATGTGAACGTTAAGCGACTCCACCGCACCCCTATCCTTAATTTCGTCATCTCAATTGCTTGTAACGAAGTCATATTACTGCCTTCAATCAAATTGTCGAAGCTGCGTTGCCTCAGTCTAGACGATATTAAAAGGTTCCTGAACTATTGAAGTTTGTTCTCCTGACGTCATTAATGAAATTGGCGATGACGATGGCGGAAGCCTGGGTGTCACCATTATATGACGAGCAATGGGAGCAATGGTAACCGTCCGGACCGAGCCCAAGCCGTCGACGGTGCGCAGTGTTTTATGCGCGCCTCAAGGCGTTGTCAGCACCGTAGGGGCCCAGTAAGGTCGAAGCCTACTGAGGCCAAGGATCGATCTCTGAAAGGAAGGTTCGGCCCCGGCAACGAAGGAACAGGAATGGGTTTTTAGTCAGTAAAAGTCTGACACTATCTCCCGCCCCGACTAAGGGCGCGACGATGTCATTGGATGATTTTCCGATTTTTTTTTTCTGATTTTCCCACTTCCAAAGTGGTAAAATGTGTATGGGAACACACAACCGTAACTTCTGAAATAAGAGAATGACAAAACTAAAAAAAAATATATGATGTACATTACCATGATGCAAACTTCCACCAAAAATTGGTTTGAACGACATCTATAAAAAGTAGTTAGTAGCTTTTTTTTTAATACGTCATTTCCTCTCCTAGAGAGGAGACCTGTGTCCCAGCAGCATTAAAAAAGGCTGATGATGATGATGTTATTTATTTATTGTGCACACCTACCACAGTTTTGTCTTTTTAACCCAAAGGTTGACTGGTAGAGAATGCCTTGTTGCATTAAGTCCGCCTATGTACCACTATTGTACATGAAGACTAAATAAATAAATAAATAAATGATGGAACCGACTCGCACTTGCCCGGTTTTTTCTTAAAAAATACGAATCCCTAAAATCAAACCTAGTCAGACCAACTCTAGTGAGTCAGTATTTAGTATTCTATGTTACTATACGACTATTTTGCTAGGTCTAACTATCCAGCCGGACCGGTACAGGCAAACGCTCTCAAACTAAGCCTTTAAACCGAGCCGAGTGTGGAATGGCACTTATGTCGAATAGGGCTTTCTGCTCATCCTAAAACATCACGCTTCTACCAATGAAGGTAAGCAGCGATGATGTTTAATGATAAATGATATTTCGTGCAAATAGGTTTTAATAAACCCATTTCAATCATATCAACTTTTTTATTAAAAAGTTAAATATACACTGATACATTTGGTTGTTTTAATCCCGTGGAGGATCGATTCGGTACATGAAACACTATCGATTTATAAAGATAAAATAAAAAAATAAAGTACTACTAAAAACTCGAATTATTATACGCTTATACGAAATTAATTTCTATAAGTCCTCACATTCTACAAGTTACAAAATTAATTTCGTACATGTGTAAATTAATTCGAGTTTAAAAAAAATAACTTTATTTTCTATTTTCTCTTTAGAAATCGTTAGTGTTTTATGAACCGAATCGACCCTCCGCGGGATTAAAACGACTAAAATTTAACGGCGTATATTTTACTTTTTATTTATCAAATCTCATATGGGAACACATTTTTTTTTAAATTGATATAAACTAGTATTCGACTGCAATCCCACCTGATGGTAAGCAGTGATGCATTCGTTGATGGTGAGGCGCACTAGTTTATTAAGAGCCTATTCATTCTAGTTTGAAGACACCTAAATTATAATTAGACGGGAAGACCGCAGCAGGCAAACTGTTTCAGTCCTTCGCTGTATAAATGACAAGGCAAAACGCTTAGTCCGTACCGTAGATCTTTTCAAGTTCAGTCCACAAAATAACCACTAACCGTACTAAAACAAATAATCAATAAAACGACATTATCTTTATTGCAAAAGCACTTAGCAATTTCACTAACCCCTAACATCATAAAAAGCTAAATAATTGCCGAGAATTCGTAGCAATCGAATGCACTGGGGCAACCCTAATCCCTAGGGTAACCAATAATATTCATATATAATATACAAATCGAACAATTTGTTTTTATTATGTGTCGACCATAGAATAGGGACACACCGGCGGGGGAGATGAAGCATTGTCTAAATTTTGCGTGTCAGTGAATCCTTAAATTGCCAAACTTAAGTGGCAATGGGAAGGGCATTGCTCGCAGAAAGGATGGCCGTTGGGGCCGAAAGGTGGACCGATGACCTGGTAAAGGTTGCGGGAATCCGTTGGATGCGAGACGCACAGGACCGTTCATTGTGGCGACACTTGGGGGAGGGCTATCTGCAACAGTCTTCGGCTGAAATGATGATGATGATGATGATAAACCCTCCAGGAGGGGGAAGATTGAAGAAAGAACCACACAGTTCTGAGTGGACCTGTCCAGTCAGTGCAAGCATTTGTCAATATTCGTATTGTTCAATTCAGGACTACTAAGGAGCTAAACGACTTGACCAACAATACCAAAGAAAGTCATAATGAATGATGTGCTATGAAGATGCGCCCGCATCGCATAGCTGCTGCAGCTATGTAATTTGTCCTTCATTTATGAAACACAATATGAATAAAAGCCGTACATCAAAAGATTGGGAATTAAAAAGCTGGAAGTAGTGTCAGACTCTTACTGACTAAAAACCTACCCCGTTCCTTCGTAGCCTATCGTGACGGGGCCGGGTATTCCTTTCGAAAGCTGACCCGTGACCCCAGTAGGCTTCGACCCTGCCTGCCTGCAGTTAGCAGGCTGGGCCTCTACGGTTTGCTGACAGCTCCTTGAGGCGCGCGGGAACAGAACGCGCCGTCGACGACTTGGGCTCGGTACGGTCGGTTACCGGACGATCGGACAGCGTGCTACCCATTGCACGCCGTCCGCAAGCCCGCGCCTACGGTGGATTATCTGTTAGTTAGTGAAAGTTTCATAAAAAGTACATGCGATAGTTTTTGCCAGATCTTCGCTTTTTTGTCTGTGTTAGACATAACTTTGAAAATAAATTACACCAAGTTCTATGAAAAAAAATATAAATATTCATATATCAAATTTTAAGGCAAATAGTCTAGTTTAACTTATATTTTTTTCATAACATACGGACTAGCCGTTTAGACGTGATATTTGATTTAAAATCATCAAAAGTCATATCGATCGCCCCCGGGCAATAAAGTCGGTAATCGAAAAACTAATTTTTGCGATTACCGATTTACTGTCCGGGGGCGTCAATATTTTTGCCCCTTAAGTCATGAGTGAATAGGTTACTTCTAGAGAAGCGTGCTCCATCGTCGCTTACCATCAGGTGAGATAGAGGTCAAGAGCGAGCCTAAATAATAAAAAAGAACTTTGTTTGAATCAGTAATTTATACAGATTACCGTTTCATTCCATTCAAATTGTTATTCCGGATGAGATATCAATCCTTTACCTGAAACAAAATAGAAATAATTCATTAATACCTTTGCTCAATCTAAAAAAATAAAAAACTCGGCAAGAGCGAGTCGGACTAGCACAGTGAGGGTTCCGTACAAGCTAACTTATGTAAATAGTTCAATTCCCGAATCGAGTCTGGGCGATTTTTACGAATTGACAATATTTGTTTTTTTTTTTTTTGTGATGTAACTACAAATTTACAGGTTTCAGATTTATTCCTGTATTTGTGTTATAATAACTTGCTTCATGCCAAATTTCAAGTTTCTAGGTCAACGGGAAGTACTCTATGAATTTTGATTCCCTTGTGAGTGTCAAAATACACGTTTTTTACAACATAAACAGCCGTATCTTTTTTTTTTCAGTAATTTAGAAGTTTGTTTTTTTCACAGCCTCAAGGGACCGTAGACCTAAGTATATGGTTTTAATTTCAACTCGATACCTCCACGTGTTCCCGAGATAAAGGGTCTTGACAAACAGACAGACAAGAAAGTGATGATACGGGTTTCCGTTTTTTTCTTTTGAGATACTGAACCCTAAAACCAGAGATAGAACCATCACTATTCGGACTCTAGACAGTTAATTAATTATATCGTTAAGTAAAAACAAAACTGAATTATCATTTTACCCAAAATGGCCGAGTCCCCGAAAGTTTGAATAACCTAAACGTTAAATTAATTGATAACACAAAATTATAAACTTTAAATAATTATATAAAATTAGGAAAACTCGCGCGAAATCAATTAAAACTTACTTTCGGGTACGTGACAAACCTGGCTGTGCGATAAAATCGTCAAAAATGAAAATTTAAGTCGATATACATATTAACCAGCGTTGCCAGACGTCCCGATTTTTAAATCAAAATTAAATGTCCCGCGCGGGACAGGCTCTGTCCCGCTTTCCGGGGATAACGCGACCGTGCGTGAAGCATGCTAAGGAAGCACGGCCGGGTGGCACAAACAATGTGAACTGGTTCCCGCGACAGGGTAAATCAGATTTAAAATACTTTATCACATTTTTTGATATGACTCGAATTAATTTACGCGTGTACGAAAATAATTTCTTTATGTAAAGCTGCAAGCAGCTGGGCGAGTTCAATGACCTGAAGGTAGTTAGTACGCAACGACCGACAACTACCTACAAGGTCATTGACTTACTTAAAGAAATTAATTTCGTACATGCGTAAATTAATTCGAGTTAAAAAAAAGTACTTTATTTTTAATTTTCTCTTTACAAATCGATAGTATTTCATGTAGCGAATCGACCCTCCGCGGGATTAAAACGACCAAAATTTAACGGTGTATAGAAATACTTTTGTCATAAAATTAGCTCGTTGAGCCTTACGAGGCTAGAGTTTGAGAAAAACTCAACTTTAAATACTAAATCAGAAATCGGGGGTTAGTAGTTGACAAACCCGTGAGAAACCGGGCAGGTCAACTTGACTAGTCCCTCTTACTTTTTACTTTTTAATACTAGCTTTTGCACGTATTATAATGGGACAAAAGTTATCCTATATCCGTCTCCTGGTTTCGAAACCTGGTTACCAAATCGGTTCAGCCATTCTTGAGTTACAAATAGTGTAACGATCACAATTTTTTTATATATATATAGATCCCACAAATATCACACAACGCCGTCTAGTCCCAAGTTAAGCAGAGCTTATGTAATGAGTACGAGACAACTGATAAACATACTTATATATTTCTAAATACATACATATTACAGATAAATTACACCCAGACAGAGAACAAATGATCGTGCTCATCACACAAACATTTGTCCTGGGTGGGAATTGAAACCATGAACTCAGCACGTAGCAGTCAGGGCTACTAACCACTGGAACAACAGGCCAGTCAAATTTGAAGAAGCTTTTTAGAGCCAACTTCACCAATAAACTAATCGCGATTCGTTCAATCAAAACGCAGTTTGAGCGCCTAATCGAGATTATAGCTTGATTTTTCGTTTCACCGCGATGACTTGAACCTAGTTTACGCTAAACTCAGCTTCAATTCTTTTGTTATCGCCCATGTTTACGACACGGGTCTTTAAACTAGATTACGCTGAGCTCAGTTTAGTTGAACAAGTTTTTATATTAATATCAGAGACAGCCCTAGCTGTTATTGAATTGCATTTACGTGTATATCGTAGATGGCAGCAGTATGTGGTAGACTTACTTACTTTTATTGAAGAAATAATATCAAGTGCTTATGTTGATAACTTAATGCCTCTCTCCTCGTAAGAGCTTTTTGAAATGAGCAGTTTTGAGATCGTTTGAAAGGATATATTTGATAGTAATGGGTGTTCGGTCGAATTGGTAGTTGTCTGTGCTTCGATGCTTTTTTTGGGACATTAAACATTTTCGAGGGTTTTTTTATAGCAGTTAAAATCATCCATGACGTCTCCGGCCCTTGGGCGGAGCGAGAGATAGTTTCAGACTCTTACTGACTAAAAACCTACCCCGTTCCTTCGTTGCCTTTCAAACTAGGGCGGATCCTTCTTTTCAGAAGCCGACCCTTGGCCCCAGTAGGCTTCGGCCCTGCCTGCCTGCTAGCAGCTTGTGCCTCTACGGTTTGCTGACAGCTCCTTGAGGCGCGCGGGAACAGTACGCACCTTCGACGACTTGGGCTCGATCCGGTCGGTTACCGGACGGTCGGTCAGCGAGCTACCCATTGCTCGTCGTACCGTAAACAGAAATGACTTAGATTCTATTAACAGGTAATTTTAGAATTTAATAACTTTATATTTTAAATGAGTAACTGTACTGTACTTAATATAAATTAACTCAAATAATATTTATCAAAGAACAAAATAATAACAAAATACCCAGACATATTTTAATTACGTAGCTATTCGCCAGCCCTATAATAAGTACATAAGACTTCATCAAATAACAGACTTACAAACGGAATTGGCAGTTACGCTGCTCAATAGATGGCGTTGTTACAAATATCGTGCAACATTTGAATATAGAACAATTTGTTTGAGATGCCTGAATCGCGCAAACGAAATTTTCGTAAAATTTTATTTGGTTATTTTGCTTTGTGCGTAAGTGTATTTGTATTTTGCTTATTGTAGCTTGTTCTTAATACAGTAATTTCGTGTGAGCGGTACCTTTGTTGGGTTCGGAGCTCTTGAAATGGATATTTAATTAAAACGCAAAAATATATTTAAATGGCGGATGATCTCGTTGCTAAGAGATAACAACCGTAAGAGTGGTTTAAGGTTAAGCATGGCCTGCCGAGGTCGGTTTGAGAATAGGTGACCGTTCAATACATACTGAGGCTTGGAGAGGTCTCAGAGAGCCGTTAACAATATACCAGCTGTCATTTATGATGTATTTTACAGTATGCATTTTGGAGAGTGACGCCATTACGTTTTTGAAACCTCTACAGCTCGTAGGCATTTCGCCTCATTGTTTATACCGTATACATCGAAGGACTGAAGCAATTTGCCTGATGCGGTCTTCCCATCTTATTATAATTTAGATGGCGAAGGCAGAGTGAACAGGCTCTTTCAAAACTAGTGCGCCTCAACTTCTATGATTATATCACTGTTTACTGTCAGGTGGGATCGCGGTTAAGCATTAGTTTAATTCATCATCATCATCATGTCATAAGACGTCCACTATTGGACATAGGCCGCCCCCAAGCGTCGCCACAATGGCCGGTCCTCTGCGTCTCGCATCCATCGGACTCCAGCGACCCTGACCAGGTCATCGGCCCACCTTGTGGGTGGCCTTCCAACGCTGCGTCTTCCGGTACGCGGCCGCCACTCCAGAACCTTTCGGCCCCAACGGCCATCTGTACTGCGTGCAATGTGCCCAGTCCATTGCCACTTAAGTTTGGCGATTCTACGTGCTATGTCGGCAACCCTGGTTCTCTTGCGGATATCTTCATTCCTGATTCGATCACGCAAGGAAACTCCGTGCATAGCCCTTTCCATTGCCCTTTGGGTGACTTTGAGTCTTCTTATGAGACCCATTGTAAGCGACCACGTTTCAGAGCCATATGTCATTACTGGCAACACGCACTGGTCATAGACTTTCGTCTTGAGACATAAAGTAAGTAGTCTAAGTTTTTTTATTTAGCCCTTAAGTTTCTCTCGTAGAAGAATTCTACTTTCTAATTTCAAACATTCTTCCTCTAATTGAAACCTATTGATTGGGTATATCGGAAGCGTTTGGGTATGCTACTGACGTAAAGTAATCGTTGAAAAAGCGCTTCTTTTACCGCTTAAACTTACTAAGGTACTATTTTTTTATCTCGACTACGCCAGAAGGCTTATGTCTAAGTTGGTGTTCAGGAAATAAAAACATTATATGATGGGTACAAAAGAAAGTTAATGTCTTGAACCAGTTAGTTTCATTAGAAAACCGGGAGGAAAAGGGAAAGCTTTACTCGGAAAACCATCTCGGACAACTTATTGAATTACTGAGGTCCGCAATCGTGGAATAAACGTTTTATCTTGCTATGTACGTTTCATCTACAACATTATATAATAATATATAATATGATATATTCCACAACTATCACACAACGCCGTTTAGTCCCAAGCTAAGCAGAGCTTGTGTTATGAGTATTAGACAACTGATAAACATACTTATATATTTCTAAATACATACATACTACAGATAAAATCAACCCAGACTCAGAACAAATGATCGTGTTCATCACACAAACAGTTGTCCTGGGTGGGAATCGAGCTCACGACCTCCGGCATAGCAGTCAGGGTCACTAACCATTAGACCAATAGGTGAGTCACATTATTTTTAGTATATATACGAAACATGAATATAGTTTGTTCAGAATCAGTAACTGAATCGATTCCGATTATTTTTACACCATGTTATATTTTTTCCCAAAATTTATTTAAGAAAGGTCACAAGTTGGACATCACCCACTAAGTACAACACAGATCACGGCAGTTCATAGCGGGCATTAGGCCCTAGAGTACAGCTGGGTGCGGGAGAAACCCCTCAGAGGCCCGGATGGCCCGGAGACCATGTATTTGTTTGGTCAACCAGGTAACATAACAAGATTAACTCGAATTAATATACGCATTAAAGAAATTAATTTCGTACAAGCGTTACATTCGAGTTTTACAAAAAAACTACTTTATTTTTTAATTTTATCTTTACAAATCGATAGTGTTTCACGTACCGAATCGACCCTCCACGGGATTAAAACGATCAAAATTTAACTGTGTATATAGAGATAGTCGATATAAATAACAAAATTTAAAAAAAAAATGAGTTTGTCTGTCTGTATGCTTCAGCTAATCACCAAAACGGCTGGGCCGTTTTTGACGGGACTTTCACTGGAAGATAGCCGATGTTATAAGGATCACCTGAAACTACTATCATGTTTAAAGTTTGTTTTATGTTTGTTTTGTGTTTATTGTTTAGGCGAAGGTGGAAAGATAAGCTAGATAATTACCGGAGGGAGTGGCCCTCGATGGCCGAGGACAGACGTGTGTGGAAAAGGGAGAGGGAGGCCTTCGCCCAACAGTAGGACATAATAGGCTAAACTAACTAACTATATTGACTGGCCTGTTGGTCTAGTGGTTAGTAGCCCTGACTGCTATGCCGGAGGTCGTGGGTTCGATTCCCACCCAGGACAAATGTTTGTGTGATGAGCACGATCATTTGTTCTGTGTCTGGGTGTAATTTATCTATAATATGTATGTATTTAGTAATATATAAGTATGTCTATCAGTTGTCTAGTACCCATAACACCAGCTCTGCTTAGCTTGGGACTAGACGACTTTGTGTGATAGTATGTATGTGTGATATATATATATGTTTATGAACGCGCCCACGATACAGGAGTAATTTCTAGTTTGGGCGCAGCTTTTTCAATTTCTTGAAAAAAAAAAAAATAGAAAAATCATCGGAACTTCTGAAAACGCGTACCAACGTAAAAAACCAATTAATTCAAAACGCCACTCAGAAAACATTAGATAAGACGTTTTACTGTCCAAACAACATAAAATTCCTCACAAAAAATCGGTCAAGTGCGAGTCAGAATCGCGCACGAAGGATTCCGTCATCATCATCTTCCTGCCCTTATCCCGTTTTATTCGGGGTCGGCGCAACACGTTTTTTTCTTCCATTCTCTCCTGTCACTCGTCACGCTATCACTAACTCCCTTTTCTTTCATATCACTCCTCACACAAACACGAAGGATTCCGTATCATCAAAAAAAAAAAAAAAAACAAAAAAAATCCACGTTGTTGTATGGGAGCCTCCTGAAATATTTATTTTATTCTGTTTTTTAGTATTTGTTGTTATAGCGGCAACTGATATAAATCATCTGTAAAATTTTACAACTGCCTAATTATTGCGGTTCATGTCCGATGGACGGACAGCTGAGTCTAAGTGTTCGATTACAGAGACGCGGCGCGTCGGGCGGTCCGTCGTACATTGCCATATGTTTATGGTTGCGCGAGCGATGACGCGGCCCTCTGCTGCAATGGACGACGAAACGCCTAACGCGCCGCGTCTCCTTAGGCCTTAGTAATAAGAATGCCGTTTTACTCTTTGAAAACAGAACCCTAAAAACATTCTGCCCTGAAGTAATATTACAATTCACGAACCAATAAAAAATATTGAAAACAAAGAACCATAAAAAGGCAATAAATATTATTAAAACAACCCCTCTCTACTCTCGGGCGAACTAATTGCTAATCGACCCCACCCTGTATAAGGCGCACTTAATAAAATCACTTTTGAACAGCCTTTGTGTTACATTGCGGGTTTTTGATTACGCGCCCCTTTGACTAGCGAGAGTGGGGTGCCGGCTCTTTGAAGGTAACGGGGTTCAATTCGGTTTTAGAGAAATGTGTAATGCATTTTAAAATGCGATGAATATGAAGCATCATCGACTGGAAATACAGGCTCTAATTCTAGAGGACCATGAACCGATTTTGAAAATCCAAAAAAAAATAAACAGAATTTTGCTCGACCCAGGCATCAAACCTAGGTCATCAGTCTCGTACTGATAACTAACTGACGCAGGTTGGTCATCAGTAGCACTGAGCACACACACACACAACAATGATCAAAATGGCGCGCACTGTTCCCGCGCGCCTCAAGCAGTTGTCAGCACACTGCAGGGTCGAAGCCTACTGGGGCCAAGGTTTGTGCAAAATTGAACCCCGGGGCCCTGGAACGAAGGCAATGAAGGAACAAGGTAGGTTTTTAGTGAGTAAGAGTCTGATACTATCTCTCGCCCCGCCTAAGGGCGGGATTTGTCATTGGATGATTTTAACTACCATAAAAAAAAAAAAACAATGATAAAAATTATCAAATACCCGCTCTTATCCCACCGCTTTTAGGCACGCAAATGACAATTTCCCGCACTAGAGCAGAAAAGTGCGAGTGCTCGCCCCCGCCTCAATTTTATGGTAATGAAATAGTTCTACGGCTACAAAAGTATGGTCCGTAAACATATTTCCACGGGTTCGGATCGGAGTGCGAAACCACTCTAATAAATTTAATTTTGAGTTGATTACTCTGGCCAGAATTTTGCACTGAACTAGTCACGTCACCATTCATTTATCAGCATTACCAAAAAAACTACTGACAATTACAATTACAAAAAAAAATATCATGGTCACAATTCTGCAAATAACTTTATTAAAAATATCATTTATTCCCCACAGAAGGGAGTCTGTCCCCTATAAATGACGACACATTATTAGTAGCGCGAGATCTGTCCGAGATAAAATGTGCAATAATATATTCACCCCAATTTGGCAAGTGTGGTTGTCATTGTAACACACTCTATTGTAGTACTGTGACCACGCTGCGGTGAACTTGATATTGAAAACCGGTTTTTTTTTGTGATTTTTTTTGTAGTTTTATTATAATTCTTATTGTTGTATGTGTTCATGATGAGGAGCTCATGACTAAAGTAAAACAGGCTCGCGGATAGCATAGTACATTTATGTATCGTTGCACTGAGTTGAGATTGAGTCGCTCAATACCGGTGTCTGTTATGCACACGAATTGATGCGTGGTTTTATTTATTTGCGGTTTTGTTTTTATGACATCTCTTTTCGTTGTCTCAATATTTCACTATTTTGTACACTGGTCATTTTTTATTTACCACACATTAGTAATATAGTATGTTTTTATTCACCTTACACTAATCTATATCTTTACACAGTATAAAACAAAGTCGCTTCCCGCTGTCTGTCCCTATGTATGCTTAGATCTTTAAAACTACGCAACGGATTTTAATGCGTTTTCTTTTACCACATAGGAGTGATTCAAGAGGAAGGTTTATATGTGTAATACATGCATAATATATATTTAATATCACGATTGCACTCGTGCGAAGCTGGGGCGGGTCGCTAGTAATTATATAAAAGCGAAATACCACTCACTGATTAATCACGAAATCTAAGAAAGTATAACACCTACAAACTTAAATTTTGGCAGGTAGGTTCTTTATAGGGTGTATACATCCGCTAAGAACGGATTTTACGACACTCCAATCCTAAGGGGGTAAAACGGGGTTTGGAAATTTGTATGGAGAAACCGACCTTCACACGGGCGAAGCCGCTGGCTTGAAGCTAGTAACTATATATAGTTAAATAAACTAATTTTTATCTGTACAGTCTCAAAAAGGTTCTTTTAAAAACCCGCGCTAGACAACTACGACATAGTTGTTGGGCATTTTTGCTGAACTGGATCTATTCGGCGCATCCGTAAGATACATTGTTAGTTTTCCGATATTCTTTAGTTGTGTTCCGAATAAAATATTTTTCTTTCTTTTCAAATCGATTTCCAAAATTAAGCAACGATAACTCGCCAGTAATGTGTGCAAATATATGAGTAATGACATACATTTATAGATAATTTGCATGCCTGCTTGCAGATACAGAATAAATGATTGTGCTCATTATACAAACATTTCTCTTGAGTGGGAATCGAACCCACGACCTTCGGCATTTCAGTCAGGGCTACTAACAACTAGACCAACAGGCCAGTCAAAATGAAACACATGTGCACGCACTGTACGATCATCTATACCATGCTGTTTAGGATTCAGTGTCTGCAGAATGAATCGATATTTTAAAACTCGAATTATAACCAAATCGATTATTTAGACTTCGAGTCGAAAGTCAATCTTCTTTAGGAGGAATCGCCATCCCTATTTGTAACCCACCAAGAATCAAATGACAATTAATTAACAAAATCATATCACCGAACGTGTCAAGACAAGAGAACATCCATTAATTACAGTAGCTCGTGATACAAAGGGTAACAAAACCAAATATATGCACCCTTTTGTAAGTGAACAACCCGTGGATACCCTTAGGCTTACCCTTAGCTAGTTAGCAGCCGTGGTTGAGGTAATAAGATTTGTATATGTTCTTTTGCAGACTTGGAAAAGTATGAAAGATGTAAATAATACCACGCATGTGTTCCCTGAAGGGATAGGAGAGATGTACAACGTGTAACATAATAAAAATTCATCCTAAAAAACAGAATTTTCACGTCGGTTACTGCGCCGAATTCAGTTATATTTGAAATGGGTAATCTTTTTATCTATAAATAATTAAGAATTATTTTAGCACAAAAAATCAGTTTTGGTTTTTGAAACGTAATTGCAGTTTTTCTTTTTTTGCATTGCATCAGCCTTATAATGTTCCCACTGCTGGGACTCAGGCCATTAAAAATGGTAGACATCCCACCCATACGTACAAAGCGTTTCGCGAACGGCTAAGGAGTGGAATTCTTTGCCGGAGTTTATTTCGTGATAAAAAATGGCGTCATAAAACTCATCCGCATCGCTGTCGATTGGAAGTGTGCCCAAAAGGCAAGGCCGTATTGCCACGTTGAATGGCAATGCTTAATCTCTGACCGAGGTATAAGCCAGCCATTGGATCACGCGCCATTTTTTAGTTAGGAGTAGGTTTAAGTGTATATATAGTTTTAATTAGTATTTTATATATTGTATATAACTATATCCTTAAATAAATATTTTCGTGATAGCTATAACCTAGAAGTCAAGAGTGAATAGGTTACTTCTAGGCAAGTACGCTCCATCGTCGGCCACATTATCGCTTACCATCAGGTGAGATAGTGGTCAAACGCGAGCTTTTCCATATCCTCTTGAGACTCGGGACGTATTTACGAATATTTAATTGGAAGTTAATTGTTATGGCTTTATATAACATAGAGATAATCACTGGTGATACCGGGGGTCTCAGGAGGATAATAATAAAACAAAAATATACATTGACTACCTTCTGCTAACGCCTTCATCCGCGTGAATGTTGGTTTCTCCGTACAAACTTCCAACCCCTGTTTTACCCCCTTAGGAGTGGAATTTCGTAAAATCCGTTATTAGCGGATCTATACACCCTATAAAGAACCTACCTGCCAAATTTTAAGTTTGTAGGTGTTATAGTTTCCGAGATTTCCTGTTTAATCAGTGAGTGGTATTTCGCTTTTATGTACGTAGAAAATTCCTACTAAATTCCTATATAAAAAAGAGTATATTCTTCCAGACAGCTCTATCTCGCCCCAATCCTAACCAAATCATCTTTACACAATCCAACCCTCAGTTTTCTGATCTTCACTTACTCTACTTTTATAATAATACCATCGCTCTAATCTTCGATCCTCAAGGGACAGTAGCCAGGGATAATGCACAATTACATATGCACCCTCGTGTGGTCACATCCATTGATTGCGTCACCCCAAGGCTACGGATGTCTATAGTATATTGATTGTAATAGTCCAGTTATAATTGTACCACATTCATCATGATTTGAAAACGACTGACGTTTTTGGAATTAGTTTCGGGAGATTAGTTAGTGGTTAGGATTAGAATTGTTATTTTAAATGTGAGCATGTGACGTTAAAGACGTGAGCATGTGACTAAGATATTCTGAAGAATGTCAAGGTTGACTTACAGTCTATCTAGATAGTTGCAGAGCCAGCTCTAGCCTTTAGAGCGTCCAATACCTTGGCGCCCCCTAGTAAACATGCAGACAAAAAGGAATACTAACAGTTTATTTACCCGGCGACTTCTCCCATTCTAGGGTAAAGCGAGAGGGCATGTCAGACTTTCACTGATTAAAATCACACATATCCTTTTAGTTGCCTTTTGCCTTCTAGGACCTTTGCGACTTTTCTCCACGGTCCTAGCAGCCATCGGTTCTACTGGGCCCCTACTGACTGCTTTAAGTGTCTGGTTTCAAATTTTTTAGTAGATTTTCACGGTCAGGTTTTTGACACTCGACTCTTTTTTTACAAAATGCGGGTGAGAATGGTGGTCATTTTCAGTCATGTCGGGAAGTTTTTTTTTTTTTTTATATTTATTGAAATTATAAAATACAGGTGTTACTTTAAATCTAAAAACTCGCCAAACTTTGACGTTTGAAGGCGAGAAGCGCTCTTTAACATAACAGTGCTACCTTTGTAGTTTGTACACACTTAGTACCGTATAGTATACATCTTAATCTCAAATAATTCATATATTTAGTAATTTTCACAAACTAGTACAATGTTCTTTAATTTTGTTTTAAGTGATTGGATTAGGAAGACAACTTTATAATTATTGCACTGTCTTGAGTGGCGCCCCCTAAGACCCTGCGCCCGTGTGCCGGCTCTGGATAGTAGTAGTGTTTCGTAGCTACCCTGAGAAGAAAGACATTAACAAACTCATAGCTATTATTAAGTCTATACAGCAAAAATTTCATAATATGATAACCGCGCAGATTAATGTCTGAGATGGTCTTTTCAGAAAGAACCACACAGATTACTACTAGTTTTCTTTTGTGGATCTCTACAGCACTTTCATTGGATGGCACTATATCCCTTGGTTAGAATTAAGGAAAAAAATATCACTTCAGGACAAAAGGTGAAGAAAATTATTTTTATATATCTGTTATACCAGTGAAATGATTTTATACGTAATATTCCATTGCCAAAAGTTTCCTTAAAACCCTGTTTTACTTCCTACTTTTAATTAAATAAAAAAAGAAACGAGTCCTAACAGTACAAATTACTTCTGGATCCTGTCATAGGTGCGATCACAAACATATAAAAAGAAACATGACACCCAGGCCAGGAAAAACTATCTGTAGGTCACACGTATATTTGTTTTTTATTTTTATAAACAAGTGCTTGACTGCAATCTCACCTGATGGTAAGCAGTGATGCAATCGTTTATTCGTCTCTTGTTTTTTTGTTTGTTGCATTAAGTCCGCCCATGTACCACTACTGTATATGAAGTTTAAATAAATAAATAAATTTGTTCCAATAGGTTTTTATTACATTGCTAATACTCACGAACTCGGCAAAAAACATTTTTTTAAACGTTGTCTCACTGCTAGGAATTACTCCTGTATTGTAGGTGCGCTCACAATCATGTAAACTCACATACACAAGACACCCAGACTTATATCATTTATTTCAATAAAAACCTTTCATTTACAATTCCAATCATTATCATCATTCACCTCATTGATTCATTACAAGAGGACAACAATTAATACCACAAAAACTAGTCCAATAAAACCCGCCACAAATAAAAACGGGACCACACGACCACAAAAAAAGCTTAATAAATCACGGGACCACTATCCGAGTAAACACCGCACGTGTGTGCACTCAAGTCATAATCCCCACACCGACACACAAATAATGCGTATTTGTGCACGGATTAGCGCGTCCCGTGTCCAATTACTGGTCTGTACAGTACAAAGCGTGGTCACCCTACCCCAGTAGTATTCAAATAGACTTGGGGCGAATCCTTTTATTGGAAAGGCTTTGTCTCTTCTCGCTGTGTGATGTGGTCACCCTAGTTTTAAGCTGTGAACTGTGTATAGGGTGTTTTATTTGAGTTATTATTTTAAAACTTATTTGATATGCTACTGTATACTCGTAAACTAGCTGGATTATAGGGACTTCTAAGAAAAGGGTTCAGTTAGATATCGGCGTCGAATAAAAATAGTACATTATGATATAAGTGTGTAATGTTGATGATTATCGCTGAGGCGGTATTTAGTAGATCAGAGCCGAAGGTCTTAAGAGAGCCGAGGACGGTAATCATCATTACTCACTAGTATCTTAAGACGTTTTTCAATATGATAGTGAAGAAAATAATTAATTTATTACTTTAATAGTAAAAGTTAATGTGTTTTTTTTTTGTGATGTGGCAGTACAAAATAAATCTATATATATAAAATAAAGTCGTGTTAGTTACACTATTTATAAATCAAGAACGGCTGAACTGACACAAGACACCCAGCTATCTGGAGGCCATATAAATATTTGTTCTGTACGGGATACAAACCCACGACATGCATAGCGGCAGCCAAACTATCAACCAACTTGCGCCAACCGTGAAGTCTGCTACCACCTCTGCCTAACGTAATTTGCAAAAATATATGCCTTTCTGTGTTACCAAGTGTGAAAAAATTAAGATTACATCGTCGCTATTAGCTCTCATAAAAAATTGAGAGGTATGTAGATCTTTAGGTCGTACAAAAAAAATATTTGTACCTTGCGGGTAGTCATGTGTTCGATTCTCATCTAGGACAAATGTTTGTGTGATGAGCACGATCATTTGTTCTGAGTTTGGGTGTAATTTATCTATAATATGTATGCATTTAGAAATACATAAGTATGTTTATCAGTTGTCTAGTACTTATAGCACAAGTTCTGCTTAGTTTGATTCTTCTGATATATAACTGAAATAATTTTTAAATATTATAATTTTTTAAATATTGTAAATATTTTGAGACTAGATGGCGTTGTGTCTGTGGAATATCAAACACGCGATGCGAAGCGTAGCAGCGACAAGCAAAAAACATTCAGGAAACGCTGGCGTATTTTCAATTACGTAAAATATAATTTATTATGTAAAGCTTCGTTCCTTTTATTACATAAACTGGCAATTAATAACAATACGCATCTTACAGGCACTTAATAATGCCGCCCTCTTAATAATCTCCGATATCAAAGCCACATCCCTAACAATTGTCTGTATTGTGTTATGGATAGGGAGGCGACCGTATCGATGTTTGCAAAATATCGATAAGGTAAATAATCTATAGAATTGCGTAATGCCTTTGATTTTGACCATTCAGCTACCATAATTGCGTTATTTACGTTTTGGAAGAGTTTAATATAATTTCTGCTTGGTTTCGCCCACGTAAAAGTATATAAGTATTAATAATTATTATTATTCGAAGAGAACCTACTCCAGAGATCAAAAATATCCTATATAGGTACTATTCCAGGACATCGTTTACTAGTATGCTAGATTTCATTCAAATCCGTCGACGCGTTTGAGCAGGTACAATTTATAAACACACACATACGTAGAAACTTTCACCTTTATAATATAAAAAAAAAAAAAAAATCTAAAGGACGACTACCAAATCAGTAGTAAAATTTTTATCGATACTTTTCATTCGCTTTCACATCTCTAGTCGTTTATTGTCGCCCCCCAGCAGTATCTCGTTGAAAAATGTCACAATAACCACTTATAAAGGACAGATGTGGTTTTTAGGGATTTATTAGGATTCCGTATGAAATTGGTAAAAAAGGACCCTTTGTACATTACTGCTACGCTTCGGTCTGTCACTGATCTGATGGGTGGATATCGGATATCTATGATCTGATTATTTTGGCATCTGCTAACGTTTCACAATTTAGTAACATCATCGTTCATGGCGGACATCTCAGCTATACGCACAATACGTTTTGGAAACACATTCATAGTGCGTACAGCTAAGGACTGGAATTCCCTGCCGGAGTCTGTGCTCTGATATCTACAACCTAAGGATCTTTAAATTAAAGAGTGAATAGGTTACTTCTAGGCCACGCTTGCCTTCTATCGTCGACCACATTGTCGCTTAGTATCAAGAAGTGTAATAGGGGCCCTGGACATGTGAAAAACTTCTACTAAAGACACAATATGTCCTTAACACTTTTGCAATGAAATACAACTGGAACTAGGGCGCATTACTTTGTGTAATTTATTTCATCACCACTGCTCTTAAAACGGCGAAGGAAAACATCGTGAGGAAACCGGCATGTCCTAGAACCTATAATTCAAAGACATGTGACATCCATCAACCCGCACTGGGTCTGCGTGGTGGATTAGGGCCCATTCCCTCTCCTAGAGAGGAGGCCTGAGTCCCAGCAGTTGGAACATTAGAAGGCTGATGCTGTGGGACTTAGACATCTGGGATTTAGGCCTCCTCTCTAGGAGGTGGAAGTGCGTATTAAAGTATTTTTCTAATACCCACTGATGATGATTTCTGGAATAAGCCTTATAAAACTTGATTAGCTCCTGTATTCCTCTTAAATAAGAAAGAAAACATGTTAATTCGGCACACAATGGAACACAACGTAGTGTTGAAAACTTAAACATAAAAAAAATAACAACAAAAAAAATTCTGGCTAGGTATTTAGGGAACTGTGTATATAAAAACCCTCTAAGAGTGACAAAAAATCCTAGGACCCTCGAGCTCCCAGGTTTTTACAAACGTTACTAACAAGGTACGGGACCCTCGTTACGTTATTCCGACTCTCACTAGCCCTATTTTTTATCTCGTTACAATTTTATTGTTAATCCCAATGTCAATAAAGAGATTTGTCATGGTATTATCTTTTTTGTGTAGAGATTAAGTCGCCCCATTGGCAACTGTGGTACAGTACCACGTTGGAAGGATTTTAGGGCCAGAGAATTTATTCATGGTATCTTGGCAAGATCGCTGGGAGCAGCTGGATGAGAGTTCGTGAGGATCGAGTAGACAGTGAGATCCGGGAGGCCTTTTATTTAGTGGGAAATCATCCAAAGACTTCTCCCGCTCCGGATGGAGCGGAAGTGCGTGTCAGACTTTTACCTTCGTTGCCTTCGTTCCAGGGCCCTAAAGTTCACTTTTACATAACACATGGCCCCAGAAGGCTTCGACCCTGCTGGGTCCCTACGGTTTATACCTTGGGTTCGGTCCGGACCATTACCGGATGGCCGGACGTCAAGCTACCCATTGCTCACCGTCCAAAAACCCACGTTCAATAAAAACTTCTAGAACTACACAGGTGTTTATTTCAGTCATAATCCCATATAATGTTGCCATTGCTGGGCCTCAAGCCTCCTCTCTAGGAGAATTAATGAGCTGTTATCACAACACAATCCCAGGGCCGGTTCCTGGATGAAAATATTGGTTCTAGGACATGCCGGTTTCCTCACAATGTTTTCCTTCACCTTTTTGAGAGCAGTGGTGATGAAATAAATTACACTAAGTTGTGCTTTGCCTGGGTATGAACCGACTACCTACAAGTACAAGTAGGCCATGTTTACGAAGACGCGGCGCGTTGCACGGCGCGTTGGGCGTTCGTCGTACATTGCAGCAGCGGGCCGCGTCATCGCAAGCGCGAACACAAACATATAGCAATGTACGACGACCGCCCAACGCGCCGCGTCTCCGTAAACGAAGCCTTAGGAGCCACGACTGATAAAAATAAAATTTAATTCAAGACGAACAATTTCTTTTTAATTTAAACCTGTGTAAAACCGTTTCGAGATCTGTAAGGACAAAGTTCAAACCATTACCATACAAAAAGTAGTTAAGAACTTGGACTGTACAAAGATAGTTATATTACTTGAACCACGTGGAACTTTTAAGTGACAAGTTTTACAAGTATCTTTAAAACTAAGTTTAAGGATTATCTTCGCTTTAACGGCTTCTTCACACGAGTCTGTTTCGTGAATCTTTTTGGAGAAAATCTTCAAGGAAAAACCTTCAATGAATAATCAAGATTGTTCTCAAAACGGCGCTGAAAAAAATCTGGAGAAATTTGACATGAACTTATTTTTCAATACACTTCTTGAAAACTCGCTCTTATCCCAACAACGTAGGCGCGGGCTTGCGGACAGCGAGTGTAAGCAAACATATTTAATTACAACATTTATCTATATTTTAAAGCATAAATAGTCGCTAGTTTGATTACAGCTAGCAAACGTAAGTTTGCTATCTGTTTGAATTTAGTCTCTCAACTGACTAAACGTCATGTTTATAAAAATAACCGACTCTGCTTGCAAACGGTCATTCGTATTTCAACTGTCGTCGAGTCACAACCTAAGTCTGTACGTTGTACGTGTAACTAGGTACTCATTATAATTTATTGTACTTACGATTGTGTTGAACAATAAAACTGAGAAATATTAGAGTGAGTTATTATTTCTGAAACTGGTGTTAATAAAGGACTTTGGAGTTGGATCACACGAGCAATGGGTAGCTTGCTGTCCGACGTTCGGTAACCATCCGGACCAAGCCCAGGTCGTCGACGGCGCGCACTGTTCCCGCGCGCCTCAAGGAGTTGTCAGCAAACTGTAGAGGCCCAGCCTACTAGCAGACAGGGTCGAAGCCTACTGGGGCCAAGGGTCGGCTTCTGAAAAGAAGGCTCGACCTTGATATGAAAGGCAACGAAGGAACGGGGTGAGTTTTTATGACATCCCCCGCCCTTGGGCGGAGCGGGAGATAGTGTCAGACTCTTATTGACTAAAAACCTACCCCGTTCCTTCGTTGCTTTTCATACTAGGGCCGAGCCTTCTTTTCAGAAGCCGACACTTGGCCCCAGTAGGCTTCGACCTGCCTGCCTGCTAGCAGGCTGGACCTCTACGGTTTGCTGACAGTTTCTAGTGGGTAGAATGGGTTCGGGTCCGAAAACTAGCGTGTCAAAGACTGTTATCATTGTAACTCCTGTTTAACACGCCACATTAAACCGCGAAAAAAGCAACAAAAAATATACAACTTAAAAAAAAACCAAGCTACAAAAACCGCCATTGCAATCGCATACCATAGACCATTAAAACAAATAATTTCCGGCCCAATAACTACTAAGTATTGCTTATTTCACACACCCATAACTTGTATTGCTGCTCACTCCACCCCTGGCAGTGAGCCGTGAATATGTGAGGGCAGGTCTCTTTACATGTCGGCAATGAAGGGACTGTGAGCGGTATGTAAAGTATTTTATAAATTTGGAGGGTTAAAATAAATAAAAACGGTGTACTGTAATAATGTGAGGTAGACAACTCAAATTTAATATCGTATTAAGTGCCATATTAGCCTATTACCACATGAGTAGAGAGGTACAGAGACAAAACTTCATACCACTGCGCGAATCGGTTGCACCACTACAAGCACACGTGGAATGTGTGCGAGTCCACTGGCCGCTTGACGCGTACGCGGCGAAACTGGAAAAAACCGGTTGACACGGGCACAGTCAGTGGAACATCTCTAGGGTTTACGCAACGCAAGTTGTTTGTTTTGTTAGTTACAAGTTTAAATATTTTATTGTAAAAACATAATATTTTATAATTAATTTTATTTTTTTGTGCTGTGTTTATAAAGAATACTAGGTAAATAAAAATATACTTTAATTATCCCAAGGAGTACAATAGATAAATAAATATTTTATTATTACTTTTTCAAGTAAGTACCTATCTTTAATAAAAAGAGAGTATTACACGGTGTGTTTTTGCTTTTTTATTGTTATTACATGCTTTTAATAAACTTTTGTAGGTTTGTGAATAGGTTAGTGTCGTAGAATAGGAGAAAATAAATAGGCCGGAGGACAATATACTTGATGTATTGCTTCTATGGTGACGGTGGTTGAAAAAAAGGGAATCCTTTGTTCCAACAGGTTTTATGCTTTTTAGTAACGCCCTCTATTCTCAAACTAAACTGAGCAGCGCCATCTGTGCGCTGTCGTGTGAACTATTAACGAGAGACGATTGTCTAGATAAAGGGCTAAACGTACGTAGTAGTTGAATGTAAAATATACATAATATAGATTTATACATGTGTTTTTATATTGAATACTAAAACTATTAAACAAATGTATTATTTCATTTGTTTAACCTATTGTGACAACCCTACCAAAGTAGGTAACAATATTGCACGTTCTTAGGAAGCTTTGTCTCTGTACCTCTCTACTCACGTGCTATTACGCGCCCGGTGCAAGCTCCTATAACTACGCCCCTTGAAAACCACCTACATCTAAATTAGTTTTAGTATATGGTAAACCCGAAACACATGTCTAAGTATTTTTATGTAAAGAATCTATGTACAAAATTTCATAACTGTATCATGAAAACATCACAAAGTTATAAACTTGTTGTTGCCTGGTTGTCTGCATAAATGCATGGTCACCGGGCCAACCGGGCGAATGAAGGGTTGTTTTGCTCCCACACCCAGCTGTGCGCTGGCTCCTAATTCCCGTAATGACCTGCCGTGACCAGTGTTGTACTTAGTGTCGGTGGTGTCCAACTTGTTATACATGAAAATATTTTTGGGTAAAAATCTAACATGGTGTAAAAAATATTGGAATCGTATACGAAAAACGAAAACGCGGGCTGTAGTTCGCGCGTTTTTAATTTGATTTCTTTTTTTTTGTATTTAGCCGGCGGCGGCGGCGCGACTATGGGCCGTCGTACCAGCCAGTCTTAATTCAAACAATATATGCGTTCTATTTCTTTAGCGCTGAACACTAATATGTTCCAAATTCAAAAAATGCGCGGCAAAGACAATTGCGGCGCACTTATAAAGCCCGGTTTCCACCGCGAGCGGAACGGACCCATTAATGACTTCGTTAAACTCGCAAACGCAAACTGCATACTTGTATTTCCACCAACAAATAGTCGGACGGAAAGAGCCGAGCGTGTAGAAAGAGTAGAAATGAGCTCGCTCAGTTCTAAGGAGCGGAGCGGAGTACTTACGGACTCCGCTCAACTCGCAATTACAATTTACATAGTAGCGTTTCCACACAGAAAGTGGTGAGCGGGGCGGATTGAGCGAGTAAAAAGAAATTGAAAAGAGTCCGCTGCGCAAGGCCTGCACCGACTAGTTCAGAACGGACTCGCTCGCTGTCTGCCCCCCGCGCTTCTCGCCTCCCGCAGCTACGCGCCTGCTGGCGCTCGTATCACCGCATTGTTGTTTGTTATGGCATGGAAATTATCTATTCGTTTTTCATTTCTCATTTTCCGTTCAGCTCAGTCCGCTCATTTCTCTATCTCAGTTTCATATTGCAGTGGAAATCAAATGACCAACTCTTCGTTGGTGGAAACGCAAACCTCTTTCATTAAAAAGGAGTCCGTTCCGCCTAACCATTTTCCGCACATTACCCTTTCGCAGTGGAAACCGGGCTTTAAGAGGAATAAAAACTCATTACTGCGCGCTAAAGTTTCAAGAAAACACAACCTTTGGGTGCATTTGAAGGCGAACCAAGTCGTCCTTTCGAATAAGTGGGATGAAAAAAAATTTACTTGTGAATTGCACTTACTACAAAAAGCTACATTAAAAAAAAAGACCTGTGCGATGCCAAAAAGACCTAAGTACCCAATTAACGACAAGAGCAAATCCGCGAGCAAAAGAGAACTAATATTCTTCTAACCCCCTCTTCACAGCCGACACAAGACTGGCATACGGACGGAACCTAATACCAAAAGATAATCTAGGCTTACAATTTTTAACAATAAATACAGGATTAGGGATCCACGACCGTGACGGTTCTCTTTCATGAGAGATTTTAATTTTAAAGGGTTTCGTAATCTTGTTATGGCTTTGATATGATGTTAGGGTTTAGGGATAATACTGTTATATGTAATTCAAAAGGATTTAAATATCCTTTCATCTTTTATGCCCTTTTTACAAAACGTGTAAATAAAAACGCGCAAAAATAGTTCCGGGACTAGTAATAGTGCCGGAACTATTTTAGATCGCGTTTTATTACTAGATTTAATACCGATTTAACGCTATCTAGATATAGTTTTCGGGATTATTACTAAATTTAATACCAATTAAAAGCGATCTAACTGTATTTCCGGACTATTATTAGGTTTAATGCTAATTAAAACTAGTAATAGTCCCGGAACTATTTTAGAACGCGTTTTGGAATAAGGCGGTTAGGGTTTAACCGCATTGGGTCTAATGTGAATGTAGCAATCAATTACAATGATGCACTTGTCGAGTCAAGGCTTCAAAGTTTTTGACTGGCCTTTTGGTCTAGTGGTTAGTGACCCTGACTGACGCCGGAGGTCGTTGGTTCGATCCCACCCAGGACAAATGTTTGTGTGATGAGCACGATCATTTGTTCTGTGTCTGGGTGTGATTTATCTATAGCTAGCGACCCGCCCCAGCTTCGCATGGGTGCAATGGTGATATTTAATATATTATGCATATAAACCTTCCTCTTGAATCACTCTATCTAGAAAAAAAACCGCATCAAAATCCGTTGCGTAGTTTTAAAGATCTAAGCATAAATGGGGACAGACAGCGGGATGCGTCTTTGTTTTATACTCTGTAGTGATAGGTACCTATGTATTTAGAAATATATAAGTATGTTTATCAGTCGTCTAGTACTCATAAAACAAGCTCTGCTTAGCTTGGGACTAGACGGCATTGTGTGAAAAAAAAGGAAATATTGAGCATAGTCTGTCGGTTTTTCTACCGGTCGGGGGTTCAAACCCAGCCAGGCGCAATACTTTGTGTAATTTATCTCATCACCACTGCTCTCAAAACGGTGAAGGAAAACATCGTGACGAAACCGGCATGTCTTTAAACCAAAAATTCGAAGACATGTGACATCCACCAATCCGCACTGAGCCCGCGTGGCGGATTACGGCCCATTCCCTCTCCTAGAGAGGAGGCCTGAGTCACAGCAGTGGGAACATTATAAGGCCGATGCTAAGATACGAAAGGGACTGTATAGCTAATTGAGGATCATCTAGGAAGGTCGCTTCTACACCGACTGTCCTTCAAGTCAATATGGTACCTATATCACCGCTCCATCGTCTCCAGGACCTGTCCTGAAGACGTTACAGCGTTAAAATATACAATTATCTTGAAGAGCATATCTTATTTAAATACTAAGATACGAACAATAAAGACGGCTGGGAGTCGACGCTCGCTGTGGAAAAATGGGGCTGTTCATTACTCGAAGACGGCGGTCTGTCACACCGACGCCGAAGGTATGATTGAAGACTGATCATTGGGTGACAAGTCAAGGCACAGGTAGTTAGAGGATTGCCAAGAGAAAATCTGAAATCCTTGGGATCTGTAAAGCGTAGAGCGGCTAAACTACAGAATAATTTATTCTACATTGGTAAATTTCTATATTAGTAAAAAAAGCTGACAGCCAGGACCACAGATTAACGCACTTCCAAGATACGATAGGAGCAGTGGTGGCCGAGTGGTAACGGCCCCGACTTACCGAGCTGTAGGTCGCGGATTCAAACCCAGCCAGGTGCATTACTTTGTGTAATTTATTTTCATCACCACTGCTCTCAAAACGGTGAAGGAAAACACCCGTGAGGAAACCCTAGAACTAAAATTCGAAGACATGTGACATTCACCAAACCGCACTGGGCCCGCGTGGTGGATTACGACCCATTCCCTCTCCTAGAGAAGAAGCCTGAGTTCCACCAGTGGGAACATTATAAGGCTGATGCTATGCTATGCCATTTGCTATATGTACCAGCTCCCCACTTCAATTGAGACCAATAAATCGGTTACTGCGCATTCAAGGTCGGCCGCCATGATGGTTCAACTTGTGTGACGAGGATTACAACCGGTTTTCGGGTCTCAATCGAGGTGGGGGGTGCGCATAACCATAGAAAATGGTTACACTTATTACCAGTGATAGTGTTACAAATTCTCTTGTGTCTGAACAATTTATTTCGCGCGTTACGGTGTGACTCAGTTTTACAAGTCAATGAGTTTTAATTTGCATCTGTCAAGGCGCCAATATCTCCGCGCCTCTGTAATTTGTTACTGCTGCCGTGTCTTAGAACGGAATCCTCTATAGAACATGTTAAATGGAAGGTATCAGTATGTTCGAGAATGTTTTAAGATATTAAGTTCACGATTTTGTTGCGCCGAGGTTAGGAAAGAAAGAAAAAGGAATAAGAAAGAAACTAAGTTTATTTTAGCACCCAGACACACGATTGGAAAGAAATCGTGAATTAATTCGGGTTTAAAAAAAAGTACTTTATCTTTACAAATCGAAAGTGTTTCATGTAGCGAATCGACCCTCCACGGGATTAAAACGATCAAAATTTTATGGTGTATAAAAGCGAAATACCACTCACTGATTAATCACGAAATCTCAGAAAATATAACACGTAACAACTTGAAATTTGGCAGGTAGGTCCTTTATAGGGTGCAGATGTCCGCTGAGATTGTCCGCGGATTTCACGAAACTTTACCCCTGAGGGGGTAAAACGGGGTTGGAAGTTTGTTTGTAGAAAGTGACTTTCATGCGGGCGTAGCCGCTGGCAAAAACTATGCGTCTATGAAGATACGCGTCCGTGCACAGTAAGGACTCGTTTACGGAGACGCGGCGCGTTGGGCAGTCGTCGTACATTGCCATATGTTTGTGTTTGCGCGAGCAATGACACAGCCAGCTGCTGTGTACGAAGACCGCCCAACGCGCCGCGTCTCCGTAAACATGCCCTAATGCTTTGCTTTTTTCACTTAAGGCCAGGTTCAACTCATTTTGAACTTTTTTAAATCTCGGCAAATCCACAAATATAAAAGAAAACACCATGATAAATTGTTTTATTAAAATTGATTATATGACCAAGCGCCGGGCAAAAATCAAACATAATATAAATTAAATGGCTTGATAAAAAAAAAAAATCACGAATCCGTGTAATTTACAATTTCAAACGTGTATATCTAAGAGATTACGTCACGTATTTGAAAGTTATTAAAAAAATAAATAAAGCATGTTTTTTTTAAAAGCGCCTCGAAAAACAAAAATCTCGTATAGTTGTTGTTTTTTTTTTTATACGCATATATATAAATAAAGCCGCTGCTTCGGGGCCGCGAAGTCGACATAGTCCCGAGCGGAGTTCATACAAAATACTCAGTGACTACAACCGGCCCTTAAAAATACACACATATCAACAGGAAACGAAGAATGCACATCACATAAATAAATGCAGAGCTTATGGACCGACGATCAATGACTTCCGGTTCCTGCAGTTAAGAAGTCAGGAAGATATTAGACGTAGGGTAGGGGGTTCGATTCCCTTTTGTTATGGTAAAGAAGTAATGGGTATAAGGGTGCTGTTTCTAAGATAGATGGCAATGTTAATGGCACATTAAAATAATTTAGGTGTTTTCAACGCTAGTGTGAATAGACTCTTAATAAACTAGCGCCTCACCATCAACGATTGCATCACTGCTTATCATCAGGTGGGATCGCAGTCAAGCACTAGTTATGTCATTAAAAAAATTGTTTTTCAGTTGCGAACTTATCGAGGAAAAGGCAACAGAAGGGCACAGGTGGGTGTTAGTCAATAAAAGTCTGACACGGACTCCCGCTCCACCCTAGAGCAGGAGGAGGCGTAGCGTGGCCTAGTTCAGACGTGGGCGAGGACGCAGATTTTTTATTTCATAAATTCGAAAAGAAATAATCACTGTCGCAACCTAGCGTCCGTCCATAGGCGCGGCCTGGAGGACGGCGAGCAATGGTTAGCTCGCTGTCCGACTAACCGGACCGAGCCCAAGTCATCGATGGCGCGTATCGTTACACGCGCGCCTCAAGAAGATCTCAGCAAACCGTAGGGGCGCAGCAGGGTCGATGCCTACTGGGACATGGGGAATGTGAAAATGAAACCCGTCCCTGGAACGAAAGCAAAAAAGGAAAATATTGATTTTCCTACCATTGGGGTTTTTAGTCAGTAAAAGTCTGACGCTATCTCCCGCCTCGCCCAAGGGCACGGAGATGTCATTGGATGATTTTACCACCGAAAAAAAAAACCAGCATTCGACCACATCGTCACGACAGCATTCGACAACCATCAGGTTAAAATATGGTAAATCGTTAATGTACCAGATCGACCCTCCACGGGATTAAAACGATCAAAATTTAACGATGCATAAAAATCATATACTAAAAATAATGTTGTACATGATGCACATAATATATCCTACAAAGGCACCATAAATAAGTATGTGTTGTCGTTTTGATACATTTTTCTGCGAATCGAAATCATGGCCGCGATCTCGAATGCATAAATATTGTGCGATGGCACCGTTTCCATTGTTTCTGACGGCCGTTGACCTAGTGAGGAAAAGACGTAACGGTTTAAATTGAATTTGAACACACTAAAGGTCTATCCCCACACATCCGAGCCGGGTCAGTGACGAGGCAGCATCGTACCCGTGTCGTGTGGAAGTGTTTGTGTTTAATTCGCATGTTTACTGTTGAAAGCTAGATGACATAGGATGACAGTTGTTCTAAGACATTTCTTCTGATATCCGCTCTATAATATCTCTTTAAATCTCTTTGGTCTCTATCATTCGGCCGAAAGTTTAGTTAAAAGGTAATCTCGACATTCATTGAATGTTAAGTGGTACGAAGTTTTTTTTAGATTGTAATAAAATAAACATACCAAAATTTCAAATAAAATCGAATACCGAATTTTCTTTTTACACCGTTAAATTTTAGTCGTTTTAATCCCACGGAGGGTCGATTCGGTACATGAAACACTATCGATTTGTAAAACTACCTACAGTTCATTGGCCTCGCTCAGCTGACGTTCACTTGACACATGCGTAAATTAATTCGAGTTAAAAAAAAGTACTTAATTTTTTAATTTTCTCTTCACAAATCGATAGTGTTTCATGTACCGGATTGACCCTCCGCGGGATTAAAACGACTAACATTTAACGGTGTATTGAAGAAGCACAATTGCCGTACCGTCTAACCGAGGATCCGCACGCCTAACGGAATGTCCGCGGCTTCCAGTGTCTGCTATGTGGCGCGAGTAACTGCGCGCGGTACGTGAGGTAGCCAGACACGTAAGTGACACACACTTTCTGATGATTTTAGAGTTATTACGGAACCGAGTGAAGTCCCGCAAACTTCCTTTTAAAAGTGAGAGAAAGTGGATGAGCTTTGGTGGAAGTAACCTGCTAGCTTCGCAACGCATCTCCTCCCGTCTCCTCTCCTCTCCGCTTTGGTTGAAACCAGGCCTAAGCTCCGACCCTGCTAGGACCTTATTTACGGACGATTTTTTTTTTTTTATGTTAGGTAAAATCATCCAATGACAAATACCGGCCTTAAATGGGGGCAGATTAAAAAGGCCACGGGTAACATTTTCACATAACCTTTACTTATGGCCGGTGACTTTTTCGGCCAATTTCGCAGGCTTGGCTTGGCAAGCTAAGATCACAGGCTTTCTCACGGATGACTCATGGGCTGATAACAATGTATAACCTACTTCGCGGATGAGAGGTTATGTTGCAACTGCGCCGCATCGTGACAAAGCAGCCGTATAAGCGTTTTATTATCTCTGCAACTGGTTAAGGGAATTTGAACCTTATTCATTGAGAAGTAAATTGAAATGTGTTGGTTTTTCAATGTGAGAAGGTTCTTTCTTTGTTTTATTATGTGTGTTATTGTTATTTGAGGGACGATGGGGAATTACAAAGGAGGTTATAGTTAAAAAATATCTCAATATATTTTTTATAAGTTTTACCTGTATTTTTTGATTGTATGTCTGCAACATGAGAATCAAATCAAATCAAAATCAAAAATATTTTTATTTCACATAGGCCTTCATGGGCACTTATAAAACGTCAGAAGCTAGTGCACGGTTACAAATTGGCCGTTTCCTATGGAGAATGTTGAGATGGATGTGTGGTGTGACGAGAATGGATAAAGTGAGAAATGAGTATATTAGAGGAAGTTTGAAAGTGGCGCCAGTGACTGAAATGTTGAAAGGGAACCATTTGTCTTGGTATGGTTTTTTTTTATAGTAGGTAAAATCATCCAATGACAAATTCCGCCCTTGGGTGGAGCGGGAAGTAGTGTCAGACTCTTACTGACTAAAAACCTACCCCGTTCCTTCGTTGCCTATCGTGCCGGGGCTGGGTATTCCTTTCGGAAGCTGACTCATGACCCCAGCAGGCTTCGACCCTGCCCGCCTGCAGCTAGCAGGCTGGGCCTCTACAGTTTGCTGACAGCTCCTTGAGGCGTACGGGAACAGTACGCGCCGTCGACGACTTGGGCTCGGTCCGGTCGATTACCGGACGATCGGACAGTGTGCTACCCATTGCACGCCGTCCGCAAGCCCGTGCCTACGGTGGCCGGAAATGGGGATCGAAATCCCGGCGGCGGCTGGGGCGAGAGCCCCGTTGCCTCTGCCTGATGCGGTCGGCCTCCTCCTTTGCTAGCATTACTGCTTCGCAGAAGGAGGCGACCGCCTGCCATCCCTTCTCACTCCGGACCATGGCCTGAACCAAGGTCCGGCGAGAGAGATCGCTGCCGCAGATTTGTCTTGGTATGGCTGTAAGGAGGAGGGATAAAACGCATGTTACTAAAAGAGCTAACTATGAGTATACATGTGAATGGGAAAGGGAGAGGGAGACCAAAGAAAAGATGGCTGGATTGCGTGAGAAGTGATATGAAAAAAGAGGAGTTAGTGATAGCGTGACGGGTGACAGGACTGAGTGGAAGAAAAAACGTGTTGCGCCGACCCCCAGTCAAACGGGACGAGGGCAGGAAGATGATGATGAGCTCACGCAAGGAATGACTCCTGTATCGTGGGTGTGTTCACAAACATATGAACTCTCATACACAAGATATTCAGACCCGAAACGCCAATCTGTAGGCCCAAGGGCGTCGCCAGCCGATGATCAAGGGATATTGGAAGTATAGAGAATATTAAAAAAGTTCATTTTCTCCACAATATAACTCCTAATTGCTAGCCTTACATCTACGGTAACATATAGGATGGGCATTATATTGTGGGAGACTGGTGCCTAAATTAGGCTCTGAAGCTGTAAAGCAAGTCTATAGTGGAGGGCTGTAGCCCCACCCTGCCCCCCATTGGCGACGCCCATGTGTAGGCCACATTTTGAATTTGTAAGTACTTTATTTATTTTATTAAATTTTCTTACTAACATAATAAAAACAGGAGACGAAAATTAAAAAAAAAATACAAATGTGTGTAATGTAAATGAAAAATGATGGGACTAATATATACGGAAACCTAAAAAAATATTCAAGTACAGTACGCGGCAAATAAGTTGAACCATCATGGCGCTCGATGCGGAATGCGCAGTAACCGATTTTCTGGTCTAAATCGAAGTGGGAGGCTGCGCGTAACTATAGCAATGCGTTCAACTTATTTGCCGCGTACTACGAGTATACCCAATTCAATAAATTTCCTTCAATAAATATGTACGAATCGTACAAATAATCTACAATAGTTTAAACTATAAACTTGAACCGTACCGTCGCTACACTCGGGAGTCGGGGGTAGAATCTGAACTACAGTTAATTTCCTGAAGCAGTCGCTAACCGTCTACCAAGTTAACTTGCAGCTCGTGATATAACTTCAATTTATGTAAGTTACCGCAGGTTACTCAACTTACTGTGTGCTATTGTATAACTTTGCGTTAGGGCTTGTTTACGTAGACACGGCGCGTTGGGCGTTCGTCGCAGTCAGGGCTCAAAAGTGCAGTTGCACTCTACCGATACTAAAGTATGTAAATTTTCTTTTTAAAAGAGGGTCAATGGATCATAATCGATTTAGTTTGTAGCATAGAATCTAAAATATTGAATAAACCAGTTGCAGAACACTGGAATTCTACTACAAAGAAATTTTAGACAGTTTAGCATTGTTAGAGTGCAACTGCACTTTTGACCCCTGACCGTACATTGCAGCAGCGGGCCGCGTCATCGCTCGCGCAAACACAAACATATGGCAATGTACGACGGACCGTCCAACGCGCCGCGCCTCCGTAAACGACCACTAAGCGTATTCGCGATTGTTTGAAAAAGCAACTGAAGGAGCAGATGTGGGTTTTAGTCTGGAAAAGTCTGACACCGTCATGCTCGACACTGCTATAGAAATTATTTGATGTTATTTATAAGTCTCCCACAAGGTGGACCAAGGATCTGGTGAAGGTACTGGAAATCCAATAGATACGCAGTCAATATGGCGACGCTTGGGGGAGTCATATTTAATGATGAGGATTACATCTAAAAAAACCGGCCAAGTGCGAGTCGGTCTCGCGCACGAAGGATTCCGTACCATTGACTAGGTAAACAATAGAAAAATAAATGAATAGGGAAAAAATGGCGTTTTTTGTATGGGAGCCCCCCTTAAGGGATTCTATTTATTTAATTTTATTATTTATTATTCAAGTAACAAGACAACTGAGTATTTTGTGAATATTTTTTAAGTGCCTACCTGTTGCCATTATTAATATCGAGCAAAAAATCGCGTTTGATGTACGGGAGCCCCCTTAAATATTTATTTTATTTTCTTTTTAGTATTTGTTGTATAGCAGCAACAGAAATACATAATTTGTGACATTTTCAACTGTCTAGCTATCGCGGTTCTTGAGATACAGCCTGGTGACAGACGGACAGACAGCGAAGTCTTAGTAATAGGGTCTCCCTTTGGGTATGGAACCTTAAAAAGGCCGCTATAACACTACAAACACTCACTTAATGTGTTACTACGCATTCAACTTGTGTGACAAGGATTATAATTTATAACTGATATTTGGGTCTCAATCAAAGCAAATGGTTCAACTTATTCGCCGCATACTATACATGAGCAAAACCGCGTGTAAAATTAGTATTCAATACAATCAACAACCAAGAACACGCAAGTACAACTAGGAATAGTTCTCTAACTTTAATATCCTGGCGCTAAGTTTGCGCCGGTTGAACCCAACTTCCTCACTTTCTGTACAACGCTGGCATTGCCAACACGTCATGTTAATGTAGATTCACGCTGGTTTACAACGGCATTCTGGGATGTTTAAATGATTTTAACATCACAACTGTCAACCCCGAAAGGGGTAGGCAGAAATACTGGTTTGGAATAGTGCGGAACCACAGATATAGATAGACATAGATAACGCAAGCATCACGATCTGTATGAAAACCAAGCGTGCCATTTTTTGACTACCTATTATGACGTCACAAGCACTATTTAGTGAAGACGCCGCCGCGTACGGCGTCCCCCTCGCTCCACCCCCACACCAACAGCACAATTAACCATTTTTATATTTTTAACTGTACCCGACTAGCGCTGCACTCCGATGCAGACTGAGCGTGAAAGTGACCACTTACGATTTTTGTACGTAAGCTAGGCACGCGAAGTAGTTGCTCTTGCGTTATCTAGGTATATCTATATCTGTGTGCGGAACAGAGAGTGAAGTCCCGCAAACGTCTTTTGAAAAGGGAGGATCCTCCGACCAGACGGGATGTTGTGTCTGGTGGGCGCCGCGTCTCCGTAAACACGGCCTTAGAATTGAACAAGCGACACTACTCAGGTAATAGTCCGGTTTCCGCTACGGGGATCGCCGCACACGACACACCACATATTTCTTAGCAATGCATGAGAATTACTCACGCATAAGTAATCCCGCCTTTCTTAATCCCGCATTTCTGATCCCGCCAAAAACGTGAGCATTACTTTGTGTAATTTATTTCATCACCACTGCTCTCAAAACGATGAAGGCAAACATCGTGAGGAAACCGGCATGACCTAGAACCAAAAATTCGAAGACATGTGACATCCACCAACCCGCACTGGGCCTGCGTGGTGGATTACGGCCCATTCCCTCTCTTAGAGAGGAGACCTGGGTCCCAGCAGTGAGAACATTAAGAGGCTGATGATGATGAAAACGTGAGGGATTGGATTCCTTACTCCGAACCATGGGCTGTATCAGGGCCCGGCGTAAGAAGTGGTAGCCGCCGATCACTCTCACGAGGTCACTTGGTGAGGTGGAAATGATGATGAACCTGCACATCACCTGCTCTACCAACCTCTGATGATAGAGAGACGTCACTGACAATCAAAGTCGTTCTCAACTCAAGTTAATCTCTCCGGCTTAACTGAAATAATTAATCTCATCAAATAGTCTCTCTGACAAGGGTTTAAATAGCGGTTCAAGCTGGTATTTGGTTAATTAAAATGTACTTTGATTTGGGTTAAGGTACTTAGCAGTATAAACTTTAGTTTAGTTAGAATTGTTATAGGTATTACAAGATATTGAGTTGTTCAGACAATCTTGATTTGAAGTGGAATTGAAAACTTGCCCCAGTTTTTAAGGTTTTGTATCTATAAAGGAAAAATCGTAACCGAAAAATCAATCTTTGACAGGCGTGTTGGTCTAGTGGTTAGTGGCTCTGACTGCTATGCCGGAGGTCGTGGGTTCGATTCCCGCCCAGGACAAATGTTTGTGTGATGAGCACGATCATTTGTTCTGTGTGTTATTTATCTATAATATGTATGTATTTAGAAATATATAAGTATGTTTATCAGCTGTCTAGTACCCATAACACAACTGACGTTTACTTTAAGAAATTAATTTCGTACATGTGTAAATGCAGACATGCACAATTTTAATCAAGCTTTTATTATATCTAAATTACGTCATACCGTTATCGTTATTCTGTCTGCTTTTGAACTTGGTTCATATTGGAATCCTTTAAGTGACGAATGTGCTATGCATGCGGTATTGCAGTTTTGTGAAAACACACAGAACTGGCGTGTAAGACGGGACTGCCGTCTTGACCATAAATTCTCTGCCAGGATAATGCAAGAACTGCACTGCGAACACGTGTGCCACACAAGCCGATTTGGGCACGTCGGTCTCCATACACTTTATATGGAAACTAGACTTGTAGAGCTACACTTGATCCACGCCACGCGACGTCGTTCTACGTACAATTCAGGACGTGTGCGTCGGTCTAATGTAGTTCTAGCCTTAGCTAGAACTACACTAGAACGACGCACACGTCTGAGACGTCTGAGACGTGTGCGAAGGATGTCCACACTACACCGACGAGTTAGAAACATATTAAACAAACGCACACGTGTAACACGCCTGATTTGTACGTAAAACAACGTAGCGTGGCGTGGATCAAGTGTAGCTCTACAAGTCTAGTTTCCATATAAAATGTATGGAGACCGACGCGCCCAGATCGGCGTGTGTGGCACACGTGTGCGCAGTGTAGTTCTACCTTTAGTATACCGTGCAAAGATTGGAATATTGTTCAAATAAGTTATTCAGGCCCTGGAACCCAAAGATAAAGAGCAACTGAGGAAATACAGGTGGTTTATATAGATGATAGGCTCGCGTTTGACCTCTATCTCACCTGATGGTAAGCGATGATGTGTCGACGATGGAGCACGCTTGCCTAGAAGTTACCTATTCACTCTTGACTTAAAGACCCCTAGGTTGTGGCTATCGGAAAACATTAAGTTTTTCACACTAAGCATGCACATTTCAATTCTTCCCCCGTATGTTTTCACCACAAAGAAATTCACCCATACATATTCTGGGGGTGAACATCGTATTACCATCAATGTGGGTTGAATGAGTTATAATGTATTCACCACTAGGGGGGTGAAAAGGGGGGTAGACAGGAATATACACAGCTATGAGCTATGACTCATGCAGAAATGTAAAATTGCTAATGCATATTCTGTAGATCGATTTAGCTGGAAAGTCATATTTTAATGCTACACTGTATAGTACGCGGCAAATAAGTTGAACTAAAACGACTTGCCGCTGTGCTACACTTGGATTGATACCTGAAAATCTGTTACTGCCATTGATATATTATAAGGTAAGATAGGTACATTACGCGCTAACATTACAATCAGAAAACCTGGACTCGAAACTCACACATCTACACTACCTGCAGTCACTGATAGACAAGGACAGAGATAAGAGTCGGCGCTATCGTGCGAGCGAAATAGCGTTAGCTTCCGAATGTGTGTGACCGTCGCGACCGATGTGAAATCATGCCAATTGGCACAATTTCAGCGGTCCACGCGATAGAGGACAGTCACTTATTTCTTACGTTTTGATTTAATGTAAGGCGAAAAAAATCTGCTGGTCAGTACATTAATGCACGCCTAACTGGTCAAAACATACTGAACTTGGCTGATTAATTTCGCGATTTCAGGTCCCATAGTAAAAGTTGTTTGTTATCATGACTACAATCACGTGTTTAAGTATCGGTCACTAATTACCTGTCACCCTATATAACTGCGCATTGAAAGTCAATCGTCATTTTAGTTCAATTTATAATGCCGCGTTTTGTAGGTTCCTTCAATAAGGCTTACTTTCCACGGCCGCGTTGCTTCATAGACGCTTCAAAATACGCCAGGCAGCTTAAAAAGCACAGCATACTGAACCCTGACCACGAAGCGTTTTATAGTACGCGGCAAACAAGTTGAACTATTTGTTATGATTACGCGCAGCCTCCCACTTCGATTGAGACGTGAAACCGTTTAGCTGGAGACCGTTTGGTCAGTAAGAGTCTGACACTATCTCCTGCTCCACCCAAGGGCAGGAGTTGTGTTTTGATGATTTTTACCTACCATAAAAAAAAAAATTACATATAGAGATATACTTATGTACCTATCTATTTTGTAACTGAGTCATTTAAAAGTATTTAAAACAAAGACAATATATCGTTATCCTGCCAATACTCTGAACATGACGATTCTTTAAGATACTGCCGTCATAAATACCAACATTATGTTTGCCGGATGTGAGCCAGAGACAAGTAGAGCGTATCCATTGACAATGAGTAGCAGACGATAAACAAACCGGTTTGTTTGACAGCAAATGATCGAGTTCTAGTTTATTGAGTTTTATCAATTTCGGTTTGTTAATTTTATTGTATTGTGACTGGCCTGTTGGTCTAGTGGTTAGTGGCCCTGACTGCTAAGCCGGAGGTCGTGAGTTCGATTCCCACCTAGGACAAATGTTTATGTGATGAGCACGATCATTTGTTCTGTGTCTGGGTGTAATTTATCTATAATATGTATGTATTTAGCAATATGTAAGTATGTTTATCAGCTGTCTAGTACTCATAGCACAAGCTTTGCTTAGTTTGAGACTAGATGGCGCTGTGTAATAGTTGTGGAATATATTACTATTATTATATTATTTACTGCAGCCGCCATTTATCATGCCACCGACACAATAAAGGTCAAAATTCCGAGCTTTGTCTTCACCGGAAGGCGAGCTACCTATTGCTCGCCGTCCGCAATTCTCGAATTTCAGCCTTGTTGATAGTAAAAATTCTTAGGATCAATTCCATGATCAATAAACTCATCACGGCTTAGTGAACTCAATTAGGTCATTGAAACCACTAATTAAATGATAAGAATTAATGAATGTTTTTATCACATTCAAGTAGAAAGTAGTTCAAGTGAATAAAGTTATCACTTAGTATGTTTGTCAATGGTAACCTCGAAAATTGAAGGCACTATTTTAATTAAAGTTATTTTAATGAGGTATTTTTACTTTCGCTGAATTAAAAATGTGTTTATTTACATTATAGAAAGGTAAAGTAACTTAGTTATGCTAACAAGAAATAATTTATATCTGGGAAGAAAAACTTTTTTTAATCGCCTAACCGATCCCCCCCACTAAAATATAGTCCCCAAGAATAATAATAATATCACACACACTATCACACAACACCGTCTAGTCCCAAGCTAAGCAGAGCTTGTGTTATGGGTACTAGACAACTGATAAACATACTTATATATTTCTATATACATACATATTATAGATAATCTACACCCAGACACAGAACAAATGATCGTGCTCATCACACAAACATTTGTCCTGGGTGGGAATCGAACCCACGACATCCAGCGTAGCAGTCAGGGCCACTAACCACTCGAATTAAGACTCGTTCCAAAAGGGATGATGAAATGTAGAATAGAAAAACATTTCTACGGCAAACTTGAGTCGGATTCACCCACTGGGGGTTCAGTACAAACTTAATATGAATAATTCAATTCCCGAATGGAGTCTATACTATGATTTTTTATTAGATGAAGTAAAGTGACAGCTATAACAATGGTTGTTTGACAGTTGGGCATTGTTATTTGACAGTTGGGCATTGTTATTTGACAGTTGGGCATTGTCCACTGCTGTCACTTTACTTCGTCTAATTAAAAATAATAGTATAGAAGATTTTTCTGAACGTAGTTTTTTTTTATATGACGTAACAACAAAATTACTTTTTTCAGATTGATTCCTATATCTGTGCTTTAAGACCTCGCTTTATGCCAAATTTCGGGATTCTGGGTCAACGGGAAATACCCTATGAATTTTGATTCCTTTGATAGTGTCGAAATGACGTTCCTGAGTTTGTTTCGGTGTTTCTTCTAAGGGTAGTCAGCTAAGAAACACCGGCCTCATCTCGTTTAAACTGACAAAAAAAAAAAATTGACGTGTAAAAGTGTTTTTGGAAAACCTATTTGCAAAATAAATATCATTTATTATTTTTAAGATAATATAAACGGCCGTCTTTCTTTTTCGTTCTTCGGATCTTTTTTTTTTCTTTAACTTACAAGTTTGATTTTTTCATAGCTTCAAGGGACCGAAGGCCTGAGTATATTGCACTGAGGGGGTTCCGGAATGGTCTTTTGAGAGGTAACGGGGTCCCTTCTACGTGCTGATGGTGATCACCAGGGTGGTTTTCATCATCATCATTTCAGCCAAAAGACGTTCACTGTTGGACATAGGCCTCCCCCAAGCGTCGCCACAATGGCCGGTCGTGTGCGTCTCGCATCCATCGGACTCCAGCGATCCTGACCAGGTCATCGGTCCACCTTGTGGGAGGCCTTCCAACGCTGCGTCTTCCGGTACGCGGCCGCCACTCCAGAACCTTTCGGCCCCAACGGCCATCTATCTGTTCTGCGTGCGATGTGCCCATCCCATTGCCACTTAAGGTGGGGTGTTTTAGTGAGGTAAAAATCCCACACTCCCCGGACTTATCCCCAAAGTCCGGGTACCTTTTGAAGGTATCCCTTCGGCAAAAAAAAAAACTGAGTTTAAAAAAAGGTTTTATGGATCCCACAAGGTTTCCGATTTTTCCTTTTGAGATATGGTACCCTAAAAATTGCCCGTCAAACCTCATCTCTCATTAGACTAATCCAGGATCTAGCTCCAGAACGCTAATCACATGTTTTCATCATGACCCACGGATCAATTGGGCACAATATAAAAAGTCCGTGTGAATAGTCGACGAGTCTTGGCCCCAATTGAGGCCAATCTTGGATATCAATTACGAAATGAGGCGACATTGTTAATAGGCTTAATTCACGCGTCATCGCTTAAGCTCTTCGACTATTTGGGCTAGTGTCGCCTACGTGTGCTCATCATCATTTCATTTCACACATAAGTCTCCAGGCCGCATTTCGATCACGGTGTCTAAATATGCCATATGAACCTTGGCGGCAGCCTGCGGATGGAGACAGCACATGCGGCAGTAGCACGTGCAGCCGCAGCCGCGTCCGGAATTGTTTTCACAGAAATCCATATTACTACATAGAAAACCAGTCGTTCTGCCGATCCTCGGCTACGAGTGCTGCCGCGACCTACAGCCGCAGCCGCGTTCGGAATGGTTTTCACAGAAATCTATACTACTACAAAGAAAACCAGTCGTGCTGCCAAGCCTCGGCTGCGAGTGCTGCCGCGAGCTGCAGCCACAGCCGCGTTCGGAATGGTTTTCACAGAAATCTATACTACTACAAAGAAAATCAGTCGTACTGCCGAGCATCGGCTGCGAGCGCTGCCGCGACCTACAGCCGCAGCCGCGTTCGGAATGGTTTTCACAGAAATCTATACTACTACAAAGAAAATCAGTCGTACTGCCGAGCATCGGCTGCGAGCGCTGCCGCGACCTACAGCCGCAGCCGCGTTCGGAATGGTTTTCACAGAAATCTATACTACTACAAAGAAAATCAGTCGTACTGCCGAGCATCGGCTGCGAGTGCTGCCGCGAGCTGCAGCCGCAGCCGCGTTCGGAATGGTTTTCACAAAAATCCATAACACTACATAGAAAACCAGTTGTACTGCCGAGAATCGGCTGCGAGTGCTGTAAGTACGCAGGAGATATTATAGTGCACACAAGTGGATGCGCAAACACTTACGTGAGCATAACAGCATACCATGATGGTCCCGCTCAAATAATAGTTTCGAAATCAATCATTTACCTGTAACAAACACAAACAATTTATTAATACATTTGCCCAAAAGCTTAATAAACATAATCAGCCTTATAATGTTCCCACTGCTGGAACTCAGGCGTCCTCTCTAGAAGAGGGAATGGGCCGTAATCCACCACGCGGGCCCAGTGCGGGTTGATGGATGTCACATTTCACCGAATTCTAATTAACTTATGTTATAAAAAAATAATATTTATCTAACAATTTGATACACGAATATTAACATTTCTTTACATTCTTTGCCCAAAGAATCAGCATTTCCATTCAACGTGGCAATGCTGCCAGTCTTCTGGGTACATTTCCGGATGACAGCGTGTATGTGGAGGAGTACTTCGACGCCTGAGTATATTTGGTGTTCTTGTATTATGTTTGTACATTGTTAGGTCTAGTATACATTCTTAGTTTAGTTTTTATGTACATAGATTTAGTATAAATACTTAGTAAATATTTAAGTTTATTTTCCAAAGTAATGTCTAACACAGATAAAAAAGCGAAGATCAGGCTAAAACCTTTGGGTTATTATGAAAATTTCACAAAATTAAAGTTAATAATTGATAATCTTTTGATATACGGTTTTTATTCATATTGAGAGAAATAAATGAAGGACATATTATTATTCGAATAATCTTGATGCGCAGGGAGCGATGCTAGCTGCTCTTTTGTTCGCTTAAGGTCGCTAGCTTTTTTTGTCACTTTAAGTCGGGGCCAATAGCACTGGATAGCCACTGTTCTCGCTCAAAGCATAATCGCATTAAACCTGGTTTTTCCTCGTACAATACCAGTTTTATTTTTATTGAAATCTGATAAGGTACAGTTAGACGGTACTGACTTTGAAACAATGAAGACATCTGTCAAATTGAACAGTAGATTAACATCAGAAAGTCTTTCTATTCGATAGAAATGTCTTCCTGACCGAGTATATCGGTCACGGCAGCGGCCAATTTCAACGAAGACTGGCCAATTACTTTCTTATGAGATAAAACTGGCCACGTGAATTTAAAAAAATCTTCCGTTAGTGGTCTACGTCATTATAGGATTGCATGCCTTGATTTCGCCATCTCCGTTCTACCATCGGACAACCCGACGTACGAAATATCCACACTCGTATAGACTGCAATATTTTCTTGTAATGTAATCTGAAAGCAGTCATCAAAGTTTCTTTCTTTTTCTTTAATTCTGCAACTGGTATCTGCATGCCATATTCTAAGCGATTCCATGCTTCTTGCACCTTACTTCTATCTTTGTAGTGTAGATGTTTTGAGTTCCATATTAATGTTTCTCTTTTATATAAGTTTACATTGGTGAAACTTCTTCGGTCCGGACTAAGCGTTTGTACCGCATACATCGAAGGTCTGGAACAGTTTGCCTGCTGCGGTTTTCTCGTCCGATTATAATTTAGGTGTCTTCAAGGCAAGAGTGAATAGGCTCTTAATATACTAGTGTTCGACTATGCGTTGATATATCTCCTTTTAAACATACATTGTTAAATTTTGGTCGTTTTAATCCTGTGAAGGGTCGATTCGGTACATGAAAGTGTGAAACACTATCGATTTGTAAAGATAAAATAAATCAATAAAGTTTTTTTTCTTTAAGTAAACGAGTTAATGACCTTTTAGATAGTTGTCGGTCGTTGTGTACTAAATACCTACAGGTCATTGGACTCGCCCAGCTGACGTTTGCTTGAAGAAATTAATTTCGTACATGCGTAAATTAATTCAAGTTAAAAAAAAGTACTTTATTTTTTAATTTTATCTTTACAAATCGACCCTCCACGGAATTAAAACGATCATTTAACCGTGTATAGATAACTCCTTGTATAACCATAGCGAGAAAAACTAATGACTTACCGTGAAACAATGAACTTCAATACACAATGCACAATACGCGAACTTCTACGTAGAGTACACAGAAAACTTCAACACCACAGAATAGTACATACAGTAGGTCAACTCCGTTTTTTTTTTTTTGGACATAGTAAATCATCCTATGATTTTTTTCTCGCTCTACGGTGGAGCGGGACTCAAGTTCGGTCCAGACAGTTACCGGACATCTGGACAGCTAACTATTGCTCGTCGTTCGCAAGCCCATGCATTTCGCTCTAGGGTAGAGCGAGAGGGCGTGTCAGACTTTAACTGACTAAAGTTACAGCCTGTGACCTTCAGTTGTTAGCGTTCTAGGACCAGGGTTTCCTTCCCAGGAATTTCCTGTGGCCTTAAGACGAAGGTCAGCTATTTTACGATACCACTTATTTAAGTTTTTATTTAACTTGCAATTTTTCTTTTTTTTAGGTGAAATTTTTCAAAATAGTTTTAAAATAGCGGCCTTACTATGAAGTGTGAAAAGGTCAAGCGTGCGAGCTCGAGAAATAGGGATGGAACTATATATACCCTATACAACCTTATTTTTAGTATATGCGAAATATAGTTTGTTCAGAATCAGTAACTGAATCGATTCCAATAATTTTTATGTTATATTTTTTTAGATTATTTTCCACCACAAAAAAAGTCTGCATATTGTAAAAAAACAGAAGAAAAGTGACAATACTTTCGTTACAACCTGATTACGTCTCTTTTATTCATTGTATGGAGTTGACCATTTGTATTTTATTATACTGTGGCACATGTACACTCACAACCACAATAATAATAATAATAATAATAATATCATTTATTTGCGTAAAATGTGGTGGGTACAAAGATGTTATTATGGAAAAGTAGGTACAAAGACACATTCCGCCATTTAGTGATGGCATGCAAATATTTAGTCGATAGGGTTTTAGGGACTTACAATAACTTACCACTATCAAATTTTTTATAAATTAAGCAAATAGAATTATAAACAGATCTATACCTCAATTATTTAAATTAAATATGAAATACACATTAAGGTAATCAATTTATCAGAGAATTAGGTAAATAATAAAAATAAAACATTTACTTCAACACTGACTACAAAGCATTCCTGAAGTGATAGGATTGGCATGTTTTTTTATTTAGGAATTCGCCTATTGAGTAAAAACTATGTGAAATCAACCATTTTTTCAGAACTACACAGAATTTTTTGTAAGGTAATTTAGTCATCCAGCTAGGTAACGAATTAAATATAAGTGGCGCCATATACACGCAGCTGCGTCTGTACATTTCTATTCTAGGCACAGGGATCTTAAGTAAGTACTGAGTAGCTTTTCGCTTGTTAAAATTATTCTTTAATTCAAATAGAGAGGGATTAGTTTTAACAAATTTTGCAATTTCGTAGATATAAATACATGGAGCAGTAAGAAGCTTGTGAGATATAAATACTGGTCTACATGATTCGGTCCAGTCCATGTTAAGGATAGCGCGAATACATTTTTTTTGTGCTATCAGTATTCTAGACATCTCAGAGGAATTCCCCCAAACAATGATACCATATCGAATAATGGAACATATATAGGCGTGATACACCATCATAGCAGTTGGTTTAGATGTTTCTTCTTTGACTTTTTTCAAGGCAAAAACAAATCTGTTGATTTTCGTGCATATTTCATCAATGTGATCTTTCCAGGTTAAGTGTTCATCCAGTGTTATTCCAAGAAATTTTATTTTACGTACTTGTTCAACTAATTGGTTCTCGTGAGATATATTAAGTGGAAGGTACTTACTTTTTTGCGTTTTGAAATTTAATATTTTAGTTTTTCCTACATTTAGTTTTAAACCGTTGTTTTCTAACCATGAGACAATTTTATGTAAGGTGTTATTTATATCCGTCTCATAAGTTTTGATGTCTTTACAATTTAGGATAACCGTCGTGTCATCAGCAAAAAGGACACAATCTTGTTCGATTGCTTGAGGAAGATCATTAACATAAACAAGAAATAACGGTGGCCCTAAGATGCTTCCTTGCGGTACTCCAAAGTTATTATGTCGAGGTTGTGAGTCAAAATTGATGATACTGTTAATTTTATCGTCGAATTTAGTAATTCTTGTGATTTGACTTCTATTCGATAAATAAGATTTGAACCATTCTAAGGCTGGACCTCTTATTCCGATTTTATTCAATTTATCGATGAGAGTTGAATGGCGAACAAAATCGAAAGCTTTGCTTAAATCTAAAAACAGAGCTGATGTTGTAACTTTATCGTTAATGTTATTCAAAATCAATTTTACAAGGTTAAAAGCTGCTAGCGAAGTCGACCTATTCTTCCTAAACCCGAATTGCTCCTTAGCTAGAATATGATATCTATCAAAGAAAGAGAGAATTCTTTTGTACATAACTCTTTCCACGACCTTCGATAAAATCGGTATTAGCGCAACAGGACGGTAATTATTTTTATCTGTTTTTGAGCCTTTTTTATGAAGAGGTTTTATTACAGAAACTTTGAGTTTTGTTGGGAAGCAGCCTTGCTCTAATGACAAATTGATAATATAAGACAGTGGTTCTGCTATGTATTGAGCAATATTTTTTAGAAGGTCAGTAGAAATGTTGTCGTAACCGGCTGCCTTGGTGGTTCTTAGTGAATTTAATATTGAAAAAATTTCAGCAGGATTTGTAGGATTTATAAAAATACTGTTGTCGTTACTTTTCAAACTATTCAAGTTATTAGATTTGCTTTGAAAACATGTGTTGGTTTCAACTATATCAATAAAGAAGTTGTTGAAAATATTCGCAATATCAGAGCCTGAGGTAGCTGTAATATCATTATCAACTAGACTGTTAATGTATTCACGAGATGTTTCGTTACCCGTACTTCGTTTGACAATATCCCATGACGCTTTACCTTTATTTTTAGAACATGAAATATGTTTAAGATTACATAACGACTGTAGGTTATTAATACATTTTTTTAACAAATTAGAGTATATCTTAAATCGAGTTTTATTGTCACATGTTTTATTTAAATAATATTTGTATCTTAAAAGTCTTTTAGTTTTACTACTCATTTTAATCCCCTTTGTTATCCATTTTAATTTACTGTATTTAAATTGCTTTTTTACTTTGATGAGCGGAAAACACAACTTATAGAATAGTGTAATTGTGTCGTGAAAGCATTCAAAGGCCTCATCTGTGTCAGAAATGTCATAAATTTCGGAAAAAGATAAATTGCTAATATGGTCAATAAATTTGTCGACATTATCTTTGCTATGATCATTTAAGTATGTGAAATAGTAACCTGATCTAAGTTTTCGATCATATTCGAATTTTACTACCTGTGCTGTATTATGGTCAGATAAACAGACATTATGAGTTGTGCCTACAATATTCGGGATGTTACTAATAATGTTATCGATACAAGTATTTAATCTGGTGGCTTCTAGAATGTGGCACCGCATTCCGTAATTTGAAATGAGCTCTTTGAATTTTGTACTATTTTTGTCCTTGCGTAAAAAGTTTATATTGAAGTCTCCAGAAATTATAATTTTACTTTTTTTATGTTGTAGTTTCAATAGAGTTTTGTTTAAGTTTTCAAAAAATATATCTATGTTAGATGAGGGTGTTCTGTATACACATAGTATGATTACATGTATGGATTTGATTTCAAGGCCACAAATTTCAAAGTGCTTATCAATGCAAAACTCATTTATTTCTTTTAATTCTGTAATTTGAAGATGACTTTTACAAAGTATGCATGATCCTCCTCGTCGCTTATCCGATCGTGAATAAATAGCACCAAGATAATAATTATTGAGTTTTAGGTACTTTTCTTCACCTTTAACGACAAAATGTTCTGTTAGACATATTACGTCTATATTTAAACCGGATTCTCGCATTTCATTAATAGTTAAGTTTACATCATTAAGTTTGTTTAAAGCCCCAGCGATATTTTGATGCAGAACAGAAAAACTACTTCCACTGTCTTTTTTCTTATTGGCTACGAAAAAATGGTTCTTCACTTACCACTATGTTTTCTGCAGTCTCGTTATTAGATATGGGTTGTGGTTTATCAATTTTGCGAAAATAATAAGGAATAGTACCTTTTTTATGTTGATTTATCGATTCAATCGGTTTTATCGTGCCGTGATTGACTACCGGATCCGAAACAATTTCTGAGATTTTCAAAATATTTTCTGAACCTGCTGATCTCTTCTTTAAACCTTTATTGTCATTGAACAGAAGATATTTGTCGTAGTATTGAACAACGTTTATTTTGTGTATAAGTTGTTTTATAATGCTATTATAACTATTTGCTTCAATGAAATTGCAGTTTTTATAGATTTGTGTGAGTAGTTTCAATTGACAATTAAGTTTATTCTCATTCAGGAATGCATTGTACTTAACGCTAACGATAAATATATTACAATTTTTCAAAATCTTAATTGCAGCAGACATTTCAGCGATAAATTTAATAGGATTTGAGTCATTACTACCAGTCATTAAAATCACACTGTCATTTTTTGAAAAATTTTTTGTTAATTTATCACAACACAACAATACTTCTTCAGTTTTCGCCCCTGGTTTCCTAATCCCTGATATAGCATATTTCTTCATTATAAATTTATTCTCCTTCTTCAGTAGCCCTTCGACTATACCTTTCCCTTGTTCATCCGACAGAATAAGTATGTTTCCATTTCTTTGTTTGCTGCTTACTGTGTTTTTGTATTTATGTCCGTTGTCTAAAGTCGGCTCTTGTGTATTTTCTTCTGCAACTGCATTGTAATTTGTTTCTGCTGAATATTTAATGTTAGTTGTTTTTGTTTTATTTCCGTCTCTAAAAATATCAGGAAAAGTACTGCTGGAAGATGGTTCTGGTGTATGGAAGTCTAAGTCTAAGTCTAGTTTTCTAGCCGATATTTTGCTGTTATTTGGACAATATTTTTCGGAGATTCCTATGTTGCGAGACGAGGTAGTACTATTGGCATTTCTGCTAGTGATGTACATCTTTCTAAAATGCTCAGTTTTGAGCTTTTCTTCAGCTAATTGTAGTTTCAACGAAGCATTCTCTTGGCCGAGTGTTTCAATTTCAAGCTGTACGCTGCATAACTTCTCCTTAAGATGTTCAATTGTATTTTTTAAGAGTAACGATTCATCATTTTCTAAGTGTGTAGAAAGGTCTATCATACTTTTGACACTTAAGTTTGATGCTAAGCTGTCAACGGATTCGTTGGAGAAACGAGAAAGAGATCGGCGCATGCGGCTTTTCCTAAAAGTAATGTTATTGCAGGATTTCATGTTTTCTTAGTATTTATCAAGCTTCTTAAATTTGCAAAAAAAAAAAACTTGAAAATGCAATTAAAATGTTCTAAAAAAGTCACAAACAGTAATAGTAACTGTTCTTTGCATAAAAACTTCAAAACAAGTTTTTAAAAAATCCAAAAAGAATATTAGCTTATGTTAGGCTTGAACCCGCATTCACTTGATTCCGCAAGACGAAGACACGACGCTGTAGGAACTCGGCTACGCTGGCTCTTAAGCGATGTGTGAAATAGTTAAGTGTATTATGCGATTCATTGGACCAAATAAATTCCGTTTATCTTTATTTTGATTGGTTGGAATATAAGCGTCCCGCGTCACCACATTTGAATGAATTAACGGTACATATTTTTTTGAAGAATCACTTGTAATTTAGTTTAATGCAATTATATCACTTTATGGTTGGTGGCGCCACTGTCACATCGTTAACAACAGCTCCGTACTAAATAATAATTAAAAATTGTTTATCTACATGCTGAGTGTTCTGAAGTAGTTAATTAGTGAAAGTGAAGTACAATACTCAATCGACATTGTTATCTTGTGATAATATTGACAAACAATGAAGTTTTCAACGATCATAATCTGACATTATAAACTTAAAGGACGACAGCTTAAAAGATCATTCTAAGTGAACTATCGTTTGAAGTGTTAATAATTACACTGGTGAACAATGACAAACTATTCAAAAATCAAGCGATGAACCTAAAACAGTGAGTTACAATAAAAACTTTTTACAAAACATATAACAACAATAAATATTATTTTCTTTCACCGCCAATAACCAAATAAAAAGTAACGGAATCTTACGCTCACTAACAGAAGACATAATTTCACTTGAGAAACTAACAGTCAGCTGGCTTAGTGGTTACTGCACTACGGTTGAAGTGTCTGCGCATGTAGGCGCAAGTTCGAGACTCAGTTTCCTCAACGTTACTTTTTCCATTTTATCAGAAGTTAAAAATATTTAATAATTTATCAGTAACTTAAAAATGAACTTCTTTGACAACATTACGTTTAGAAAAACAAAGACACGTTCTTTAGAAATGTCCGAAGAAAATAGCCTTTGTAGTTCGAAGTTAGATGGCAGCACTAGTAGCTTACCAAATATATCAAATGACGAAAACAATATACAAATACAGGAGCTACAAAACCAAATTGTACAACTTACTTCACAACTTAATTCGGCACACGAAGAGATACAAAACTTAAATATAGAAAATACTCAGCTCAAGAAAACTGTCAGTGAATTAACAAACAAAAATGAATTACTAAAAAAGGCTACAAAAAAATTAACGAGTGATATGGGGACTCCTAAAACAAGCTCACTTACATCTACTCCGCGCCTAGATTCTCAAACAAAATCACAAAAGAAGAAAAAGAAGACACAACTATTTTCGAAAAATCATGACACGTTTAACGCCTCAAAGGTAGAACTAGGTAATACAACAACACAGAAGGAAGAATGTGATACCCAAACTTCGATTTCCATCGTAAGAAAACTTTGCATCATCAGCGCGAACAAAAATAACAAAGTTTTGTTCACAGCACAAGAAATATTTAAAAACTTTCAAGTATGTCATTACGTCACGCCTAATTGCGGTACACTTCGACTTATTAAAGACTTAGATAAAAAAATAATTGACTATTCGATGAATGACTATTGTGTTATTTTAATTGGAGAAGAAGACTTTTTACAAACTGAAAATTATGTTAATATCATTATAAAACTAAGGGAGACATTAATGACAGTACAAAATACGAATATAATCTTATGTTCTCCTACTTTTAAATTGAGTAATTACTCCACTATGTATAATTGGCGTATAGAGACGTTTAATAATTTATTACATCTAGACTTGCAAACTTATAACTATGCTTTTGCATTTGATTCAAATTTAAATCTTTTTTATGACTTCACAATGTTCTCTAAATTTAATAGAAAAATTAATGACTGCGGTATGCGTAATATCTTTCAAAATTTATTGTTAATGATAACAGAGATATCGGCGACCCAATGTGAATCTTCTGTAGATGAAAAAACTTGTGAACATGAAAACTTTTTTCGTGTATAAAAATATAAATATTCTGCATCAAAATATAAATGGTCTTTTGAACAAATCTCATATGTTTACTGTTGCACTTAATGAACTTTTCAATGCAGAAAAAATAATAGATGTGCTGTGTTTTTCGGAACACAATATGATATTGTCTGATGTCAACTTATTGGATATTCCTAATTTTACACTTGCTGCACATTTCACTCGGAAATCCCGTCATGGTGGTACATGTATAATGATACGAAATGGAATTAAGTATAGACCTTTGGAGTCGGTGAGAAAGTACTGTGTTTCTAATATAATTGAATGTTGCGCAGTAGAACTCACTGACCACAACATTATTGTGATGTGTGTCTATAGAAGCCCACATAGTAAGGACATAAAAAGTAAACTTGAGATATTTTTTTTATAACTTGAACATTCTCTTAAAGTCTTTTGCATTACACACTAACAAAAAACTTATTCTATGCGGAGATTTCAATTTCAATATTGATCTTTTAAAAAAGACCACATGTTTAGAGCAATTCAAATACCTTATAACGGGTTACAATCTCAAATTTGAAATAAAACTTCCAACAAGATTAGGCAGCGGGACTTGCATAGATAACATAATTCACAATATACGAGGATCAAAAGGGGAAGTCTTAGAGCTGGCGGTATCTGATCACTCGGCGCAGCTTTTGCGATGTCCAGTTCGGCGAACATGTATATTAAATTACTGGTTCTCAACTAAGCGAGATTACTCAAAAGAAAACGTTCAAAAATTCATAGACAGTATCAATGCTATCACATTTGCTGATGTATACGAGGAAGCGGATCCCGCTAAGGCATTTAAATTATTTTATGACCTGTTTAAGTTGCTATATAATTTATGTTTTCCAAATATAAAAATACGGATATCGACCAAAGAAAAAGCAAAATGGATTAGTCGTGGTATTAGAATTTGCAGTAAGAGAAAAAGAGAATTGCTATGGAAATACCGGTCATTACCAAATAAGCAAAATAAAACAAATTTTAAAAAGCTTTCAAATCGACTGAAGAAAGTTATAAATCTCACACAGAAAGCCCATAATAATCGGTTCATACATTCAGCTCAAAATCTATGTAAAGCAACATGGGAAGTAATAAATAAAAAAAAGAATAAATATAATTTACCTGACGAAAACATAATAAAAATCAAATCAAATGATAAAATCTTAATTAATCCTCTTGAAATAGCACAAGCTTTTAATGATTACTTTGTAGATCAAGTAAAACCAGTTACTAATTTGGACATTACCGGAAGTAAACATAAAATCAGTAATAGTTCTACTTCTATGTTTATGTCACCCACAATACCACAAGAAATTCACCAAATTATTATGTCGCTAAAGAATACATCTAGCACTGGTTATGACGATATAAGTACAAAAATTGTAAAACTGGTATCCACAAAAATTGCTCCTGTATTAAGTCATCTTATCAATATGTGCATTTTCCATGGTTACTTTCCAGATGAATTAAAAATAACAATAATAAAGCCTCTTTTCAAGAAAGACAACAGAGAAGATATGTCTTGTTACAGACCTATAGCGCTAGTGCCGATTTTTTCAAAAATATTCGAGAAAGCAATATCTTATCAACTTACTTCATACTTTGAGAAGAATAATCTATTTGTTGATAATCAGAAAGGTTTTAGGAAAAATAGATCAATTGACATGGCCATCTATGATTTCTTACATATGGTTAGCGGCAGACTAGATAAGAGACTACCAACTCTGGCGCTCTATATGGACATGTCAAAAGCTTTTGATCGCGTAGACCATAAAAGATTGATTAGTAAGCTTAACGCATACGGAATAAGAGGAAACGTATCAAAATTAATAGAATCTTATCTTTGTGATAGGCAGCAAATAACTAAAATTAATAAAATTTCAAACAAAACCGTAATTACATATACATCTAGCAAAAGAACAGTAAATTATGGAGTACCACAAGGTAGTGTACTCGGGCCACCTCTATTTGTTGTTTATATTAATGACTTTCCGACAGCATCACCATATCCTATGACAATGTTTGCAGATGACAGCACTATACTTTTCAATAGTGACGAGACAAGCACATTAGAGGCTGAGATAAATTCTACCTTACAATCAGTAGTAAACTGGTTGCAAAACAATAATTTAGTTATAAATCTTGACAAAACAGTGCTAATGAAATTTCGACAAAGAATAAACTACAATCTGGACTTAAATATTAATTACAATGACAAAATTATAAATGAAACAAATGTGACTAAGTTTCTTGGACTAAGCATTGAAAATACTTTAAAATGGAATTCACATATTGACCATGTATGCAGTAAGCTAAACCAACATTCCTATGCCTTACACATGTTAAGTAAAACGGCCAATCGAGCAACTGTCTTAACAGCGTATCATGGTTTAGTAGCATCAACATTAAGATATGGAATTATATTTTGGGGAAATGCTACAGGTAAAGATATGGTATTTAAATGCCAAAAAAGGTGCCTAAGAGCTATATACAATTTGCAGACAACAGACAGCTGCAAACCGTTTTTTAAAAATACGAAAATATTAACCATGCCTTCCATGTACATCTATGAAACATCTATGTTCGTCAAAAGAAATCTACATAAGTTTGCTCGAGTGATTAGTCAGCGCCGTTGTGATCAGTTGCAAACAGTAGGATCTAGTACTGCACTATACAGAAATAGTATTTTTGGAATGGCTCCAAGGGTTTATAATAAATTACCAAAATTTATAAGGAGTGAAGATAATGTCCGCAAATTCAAAAGTGTATTGTTTTCGTTTTTAGTAGATAAGAGTTATTACTCTATTGAAGAATTTTTAAATGATAAAATATGACATTAGCAGTCCTTTAATATTACCATTGACATGTGTTTGAAATAGATTACAATCGATAAATTATCTAATACTAAGGCATTAATTATTGTTGACATTTCATTAATTACCATTATTAATACGACATTAATTATTGTTAAAATCTTATTAATTATTATTATTCATATGACTTTTAATTGACATTATTTATTCTAATTTGACTTTACATTGTATGGATTCAGACGTATTACTTACTAAAAAATTAATATATTTGTACACCAATATCATTGGTAGGACATAGAGCTCGACTAAAATGTTTATTTAAGATCTTTTTTGTAATACCTATGTTCACAAATAAAGATTGATTGATTGATTGATTGATTTATTTATACTGTAAAATTGTAGGTGTTAGTATTTATCACTTAATTTAACGCTATTTACGTAAATTAATGCACAATTTTGTTTATAAAAATTTTGTTAGACGCTGTTCTTTTATCAAAGTTTTATTTACACTTCACTTTACATACTCCTTAGCGAACAATAGACGATGATCACTGTGTTCAAATTAAGTGATATATTACACAACTAGACTTTAAAACTAATGTTTAATATTTTTTACAATAATTTGAAAACGGAGCCAATGTTGGCGTGACAACTAGCGCCACCTTTTTTTATAAATCCAATATCAGACTATGTACTCTGTATGGTAGTTTCAGAGCGTACAAGTGAATTTAATATTCATATATTTAATTAAGCTTTTTATTCTTTTTTACTGCAACGTTTTTAAAAGAATATTTTCGAGATAATGCGGGTAGGTTTCCCGGGTCTTCATTATCAAAAATGAATATTTTTTTAGTGGAAATGCGGTTGAGCCTTGTGCTATTAAAAAAAAAAATTAATCTGATTTATTTCATCGGTGAAGAGAGTGTTTTGGGTAACACAATAGCATAAATCTGCCTTATAATTTGCTCACAGCTTGGGTTCAGTCAGGCCTCCTCTCTAGGAGAGAGAATGAGCATAAGTCACCACGCGAACCCAGTGCAGATTTTTATTTTATGGTAGGTAAAAAATCCCGCCCTTGGGCGGAGCGGGAAGTAGTGTCAGACTCTTACTGACTAAAAACCTACCCCCTTCCTTCGTTGCCTATCGTGCCGAGGCCGGGTATTCCTTTCGGAAGCTGACCCATGACCCCAGCAGGCTTCGACCGTGCCTGCCTGTAGCTAGCAGGCTGGGCCTCTACGGTTTGCTGACAGCACCTTGAGGCGCGCGGGAACAGTACGCGCCATCGACGACTTGGGTTCGGTCCGGTCGGTTATCGGACGATCGGATAGCGTGCTACCCATTGCAGGTTGGTGGATAATAATAATATTCCCCAACTATTACACAACGTCGTCTAGTCCCAAGCTAAGCAGAGCTTGTGTTATGAGTACTAGGCAACGGATAAACATACACACATATTTCTAAATACATACATATAGATAAATTACAACCAGACACAGAACAAATGATCGTGCTCATCACAAAAACATTTGTCCTGGGTGAGAATCGAAACTCACGACCTCCGGCATAGCTGTCAGGGCCACTAACCATTAGACCTACAGGCCAGTCAAAAAGGTATAGGTGTGGCCATCTATTTATATAAAAGGAGAGAAACTGAGTTACTGACATATAAATGCACAGCCAAATTTACTAGGAAGGAATAGGAACGTGAAATTATACACAAAGTATCATTTTATGATGTAGATGAAAACTAGGAAAGGGGTTTTGAAAATTACAGTCAAAGACTCATCATCATCAGCCTTTTTTTAAATGTTTCCAATGCTGGGACTCATGCCTCCTCTCTAAGAGAGAGAATGGGCCGTAATCCACCACGCGGGCCCAGTGCGAGGTGGTGAATGTCACATGTCTTCGAATTTTTGGCACTAGGACATGTCGGTTTCCTCACGATGTTTTCCTACACCGTTTTGAGAGCAGTGGTGATGAAATAAATTACACAAAGTAATATGCCTGTGCGGGTTTGAAACCTCGACCTTCAACTTGTAAGTACCTTTACCACTCGGCCACCACTGCCCTCAGTCAAACACAAATTTATATCAGTAAAAAAATAAATAAAGACTGTCATTATTAGTTTTTCAAAACTACCCCCAAAATAGGGTTTATAGGGGTATTTCCTCACGATGTTTCCCGTTTTTGAGAGCAGTGGTGATGAAATAAATTACACAAAGTAATACGCCTGGCCGGGTTTGAACCCGCGACCTTACAAGTCGTAAGTCGGGGCCGTTACCACTCGGCCACCACTGCCCTCAGTCGAACACTAATTTATATCAATAAAAAAAAAAATAAAGACTATCATTATTAGTTTTACAAAACTACCCCCAAAATAGGGTTTATATGTATTACTGGGTATTTCAGTGAACGAAGTCGCGTGCAAAGTGCTAGTTCTCATAAAAACTGAAATAAAAAGTGTAAAAACCCAAGGATCAAATAAACGTGATATAACAGAAAACTCCGTGGAACTCAGAAAACTCCTCGGATGTACAATCGCGAATAAAAGCGTTCCCGTGTACAACATACTCGTTAGAAAATTTAACGAGTGCCAGACACTCACAAGAGCGTTTTGTTCGTCGAACTCTCGAGCACTTTTGCTCGCGATAGTACTTTGTTTGTTCGAAATTTCGAAATAAAAGTTTCGGAAAGGTGTCTGGTTGTGAGTGTTTTTGTTTCGCGTTGGACAGTTTTGTTGATGATTGTACTTTAAAGAATTAAATGTTATCTGGGTTTTATTGAAACACTAGTTGCTGCTAGCGGCTTCGCTCGCAGGATAGTAGAAAATTATCCCAATTATATTTCTGGCCCGCGTGGTGTATTACGGCCTATTCCCTCTCCTAGAGAGGAGGTCTGAGTCCCAGCAGCGGGGACATTATAAGGCTAATGCTACATTTCCGGAATAAAAAGTATCTTATGTGCTGTTCTCGGGACATTGTCTACCCGTGTACTAAGTTTTATCGAAATCCCTTCAGCCGTTCGAGTATGAAGAAGTAACAAGTTCGACGGGACTTTGAATGGTAGATAATAAACTTTTATTTAAAAAAATAATTTGGGAATTGCCAAAAAAAATCTTGCAATTATGACCAATTGGAATGAATCTCTTTCATTGATACGCCCTCCTGCTTCAGCCTAGAGCGTGAGAAGTCATTGCATGATCTTTTTGTTAAGAATTATGAGCCTTTTAACTGAACTGAACTGGACCTATTTGGCGCAACCGTGAGACACACAATGTTGTTCTATCCTTTTTTTTTATCTTAAGTGTCTACATGTTGTTTCTGCATTGTGTGTGTCTATATGTGTCAAATAAAATATTTTTCTTTCTTTCTTTTAATGTTCCCACTGCTGGTAGTCAGGCCTCCTCTCTAAGAGAGGGAATGGGCCATAATCCACCACGCCACTCATTGTGTCACCAGTCACTGTGATAAAATAAATTACACAAAGCAATGAGCCTGGCTGGGTTGAACCCGCGTCCTACAACTCGTAAGTCGGGGCCGTTACCACTCGGCCACCACAGCATTGCATGATTGCCTACCTTAAAAAAATCGCATGAAACTAACGCAAAAATCGAAAGCACCAGTAAGTCGCTTAATAAAGTTATTAGACTTTGTAGTTTAGAAGATAAATAACTTTCTGTTGAACATTTGAAGTTACTTTCCTTTCCACAAGATTACAGATAACCTTATCAAGATTTATAACTAGCAAGAGTCTGTATGAGTTAAATATACCTTTAACTATTGGCTTATGAAGTAGAAAGCTTAGTTAAACTTAAAACTAGCTTATGCCCGCTTCGCTTCCGTTAACTGACTACTCTATTCTACTGCCTGCCTGCTGGTCTAGTGGTTAGTGGCCCTGACTGCTATACCGGAAGTCGAGGGTTCGATTCCCACCCAGGACAAATGTTTGTGTGAGAGGTAGAGGTGTGCCCCGCTTGGGAAGAACATCGCCGTGACCTTGTGGGGGCGATCTCTCGCCTTGGTACAGGCCATGGTCCAGAGCGAGGAGGGATGACAGGCGGTCGCCTCCTACTGCGAAGCAGTAATGTTAGCAAAGGCACCGACCACATCAGGCAACGGCGCTCAGGAAAAAAGTACTTTATTCTTTAATTTTATCTTTATAAATCGGTAGTATTTCATGTACTGAATCGATCCTCCACAGGATTAAAACGACTAAAATTTAACGGTGTATATTTTTTGCGACATAAACGGCAGTATCTTTGTTTTCGTTAACTTACAAGTTTATTTTTTCACCTGTATCTGAGTATAGGTATGGTTAAAATTTCAACTCGATACCTCCACGCGTTCCCGATATAAAGGGTCTTGACAGACAGACGGCCAACAAAGTGATCCCACAAGGGTTCTATTTTCGTCGACTCAGGTACATAAACCTAAAAAAGTTTCTTATCCACGTTACAAATTACTCAGCTCTCACATACACGCACACACCCTTACACATTACCGTATACACAAAACATACTGTCATTCACACATAACTCCAACCTCCCATTCACCATTTGATAATAACAGAATAAGAAAAAAAAAAAGACTTAAAATATTATGATATAACAGATTAGGCAGAAAATCTGCACACTGCATTTATTTTTTATTTACATAATTGTTTGTCACCAAAATATGAGAAAGGCCGCTGATTTATGTAATTCAGGTCTTTGAACCTAGCTCAGGAAACAGAGACTTTAAAACTATTTGTAACACTTTTTATGTGAATAAAGCTTATTATTATTATTAATTTAACGACTTAAAATTTCACAAATATTTTACTATTTAAATTTCTATTTAACCATTTTACAGTCATATTTCACGGCCCCTACTCTCAGCAACTTAAAATGCTTTAATTTATTTGAATTATGAGCACTCAGTTAGGCTAAAAGCTCCATGTTTCTCTAATGTCGTGAAATATGTGTCGTGTTTAACTTGGTCACATTGAGGCCACAAGGAGTGGCCTGTGTCCACATTTCAACCATTATTCTAGTGATGGCCAGGTTTACTTGACACGAGGACAAGGGAAGTTACCAGGTCAATAATATAAAGTGGTTCTGTTAATTTGACTGGCCTGTCTAGTGGTTAGTGGCCCTGACAGCTACGCCAGAGTTCGTGGGTTCGATTCCCACCCGGGACAAATGTTTGTGTGATGAGCACGATCATTTGTTCTGTGTCTAGGTGTAATTTATCTATAATATGTATGTATTTAGAAATATATAATTATGTTTATCAGCTGTCTAGTACTCGTAACACAAGCTCTGCTTAGCTTGGGACTAAACGACGTTGTGGTAATAAAAAAAAATTGACTTGGCTTTTAGCTGAATATTGTAATTACAGTGAGCAAAAACAGTTTGTAAGTACACGCGCATGTTCATCATCAGAACTGGATTTTGAATAAAATGGGACCAATCTGGAAGCACACCCTATAAGGCGAAAAAAAAATTGCAATTCGGTCCATAAACGACAAAGTTATTGGAGAACAAACATAAAAAAGCATACATACTGTCGAATTGAAAAACCTCCTCCTTTTTTGAAGTCGGTTAAAACTTTACCTGTATTCTAGCAAACCACTACCACAACCACCTTAATCAACCACTAACGGTCGACTGGTAGAAAATGTCCAAGGCATTAAGTCCGCATTCTTACATAGTTTTTTACTAGTGCATAAAGATTATATAAATAAATAAATAAATCTTTCTAATTCTATTATGTGCCACAACGACAATGTTATTTACACTTAGGCTTTTAGTTTTCTATGTAAGTCGTTAAACAAAACAAACTAAGTGCCATATTATGACTACTGCTGGTACATTTAGGTCATAGGCGCGGCCTAGACGGCACTTAGGGCGCGCCAAACACCGTATGAAATGGTACACCGAATGCATTAGAGGGAAAGAAAACAGCCAGTATTACAGTTCGCTGAGAGGTACTTCGGCAAATTGATTGTAACACTTTAAGGCCTTGTTTACAGAGACGCGGCGCGTTGCGAGGCGCGTTGGGCGGTGACGCGGCGGGTTGTTTCTGTTTGCGCGAGCGATGACACGGCCCGCTGCAGCAATGTATGACAAACGCCCAAAGCGCCGCGCAACGCGCCGCGTCTCCGTAAACACGGCCTAAGTGTGATGGTGCAAGGAAACTGGGATATAAACATGACCTCTCCGGAGGTCTACTATTATTCAATGAAAAACGAAGTATCGATTAAAACTTCACTTATTTCCTATGCCCCGGTTCAATTAGGCTCAGCGCAAAGGGAAGGGAGTGGCTTCACATGTTTCGGAGCAAGGAGCAGTAACGGCCACTGTAGGCGTGGGCTTGCGGACGGCGAGCAATGGGCAGTTCGCTGTCCGTCCGTGTGGTAACAGTGTGGACCGAGCCCAAGTCGTCGACGGCGCGCACTGTTCCCGCGCGCCTCAAGGAGTTGTCAGCAAACTCTAGAGGCCCAGCAGGATCGAAGTCTACTCTGGGGCCTTGGGAAAGTATGAAAATGCATACCAGGGCCCTGAAACCAAGGTAATGAAGGAACGGGACCGGTTTTTAGTTAGTAAGAGTCCGACACTATCTCTTTTTTTCTCTTTCTAGTTTTAGAAAACAAGTTTTTTTTTTTTTTCGTTACAACACTATAGTGTTTTATGTACCGGATTGACCCCTCACGGGATTAAAACGATCAATATTTAACGGTGTATATGTGACTTACGTGTATTAACCTCAAATTCCCTTGCTTTTATGACTGCCATTACACTAACATATCAACGTAATACTTACAATTTGGCCCAATTCTTTAAATATCATGTGTAAAAACAATTATTTACGTTAACTAAAAATAAAACTGAAATTTATTTGCCAACCGCACGCAAGAAATGTCATGTTAGCAAAAAAAAGTGACAGTTTTTCTAATTAAATTAATTAAAATGTCACTTCAAGTAATGGGCGAATTCAGTTTGTTTGTCATTAACCTATTTTGCGGAAGGTGTGTTCGGTTTTGTGTTACACGGAAATTTTACTACGCCCTGTATAGTGTATAATTTCGAAATTGACACACCCTTTTGCTTGTTGACCGATTTTTTGGAATGGTTATTTTTGGGTCAGTACAGTTGTATATTTTACTAGCTTTGCCAGAAGTTTCGCCCGTATGAAAGTCGGTTTAACCCTTAGGGGTTTTTTTTTTAATTATGTGGTAGGTAAAATCATCCAATGACATCCCCCACCCTTGGGCGGAGCCGGAGATAGTGGCAGACTCTTACTGACTAAAAACCTACCCTGTTCTATTCATTGCCTTCGATCCAGGGCCCCGGGGTTCATTTTCACCAAACCCTAGGCCCCAGTAGGCTTCGGCCCTGCTGGGCCCCTAAAGTTTGCTGACAACTCCTTGAGGCGCGCGGGAACAATGCGTCGACGACTTGGGTTCGGTCCGGGCTATTACGGAACGGACAAGTCCGCGACAAGTCCTTAGTTTCCAACATAACCGTGTCTTATTTAGAAAAAATAGTTTACAATTTCTCACGATATTTTACAATCTTACGGCATTTGCAATTTTCCGGTGACATATACAATAGAAAATAGATAAGACGAGAGACAAGTGAGGTGAGTGGTGGACGGAAGATAAGCGACTGAATTACCAACTGAGCGTTCAGGCGTTATCTCTCTTGTTCGCGTTGCCTCTCCATGAAACAGCATTAGATGAGACAAAAAGCTTTTAAACCACGCTTACGTTGACGATAGATGGATCTGGAATGGCCCTTTTAGCTTCCTTGCTCCCTATTTCCTTCCCAGCAGTATTAACAAGGGACTCAATGTTATTACCGTCTGCAGCCGCCCCCACCCCGGGGAATATCACCACAAAGAGACATCTCCCCATGATACCACAATTAACACATATAAAATGACAGGCAACAGGTTAGCGCAGAGGGATCATTTCAGACAGTGCTGAATTTTAACGTCTGATGATCCTGTAAGTACATCAGCGCTCATCACCATTATCTCCCTAGGTAGCCTTTCCCTAAATAGCTTAGGGTCGGCTTTCAATCTAACCTGATGCGACTGCTCATGCTTTACATGGAGCGACTGCCTATCAAAAATCACCAACCCATTTACTGAACTACAGGATGGCAAGGCTGTCATTTCACGGCCAATGCCACGGGCCCCTGGTCTGACGGGGGCCCCGGTCCCAAAAGTCGCGAGCTCAGGAGTAACCCAATCTATTTTAAAACATTAATTTATTAAAACCACAACTTCACAAATCTTCGCTTGACCAGAGGGCTGTGCTGTACTTCAGTCAACGAATCAGTATTGCTATCCAACGAGGCAATGCTGCTAACGTTTCTGGGCACTTTTCCTATTGACATCGATGTGGATGAATTTTTTTGATGCCCAATAAGTTCCTTTTTTTACCCATTTGTAAATATTATTATTTTTAATCTGTATACCCTTGTAACCTGTAACCTTTAAGTGATACTTAATTATATGGATTATTGAACGTTAAAAAAAAAATCTACACAACGCAACGATGTTTCTGGGGCCCCGTCCAATAAATTTGCCACGGGCCTCGGAGGATATATTTAAGCCACTGCTCCGTGAACAAACTCTCTGGCGTTTGCCTATTTGTAAGGACTGTCAAAGATCTGCGAATAACGGCTTTCTGTGCGTTTTACATGAAGCGACATGCCTATCGGACATCAGGCCAGTAACGTTTGTCTTACGGCTGCGTAACATTATGTGTATGAAACATTATGTGTATGTTACTTTTTTTAAGGTACCGTACCCAAAGGGTAAAAACGGGAGCCTCTTACTAAGACTTCGCTGTCTGTCCGTCTGTCTGTCACCAGGCTGTATCTCAAGAACCGCGATAGCTAGACAGTTGAAATTTTCTCAAATTATGTATTTCTGTTGCCGCTAAAACAACTAATAAAATAAATGTGCAAGTTGGAGAATATCACATGTCTTCGAATTTTTTCCTCACGATGTTTTCCTTCACCGTTTTGAGAGCAGTGGTGATGATATAAATTACACAAAGTAATGCGCCTGGCCGGGTTAGAAACCGCGACCTACAACTCGTAAGTCGGGGCCGTTACCACTCGGCCACCACTGCTCTCATCATCTATCTGCATGTGTGTGCGAAAAAAACATCCTTTTGATACAATAAAACGTACCTTCTGCAGTTTCTTCATACATTGAATAAGTGTAATGTGTATCTGTGTGGTCCCCATGTCGTGGTTGTGCTAATTGGGTTCATAGGACCGCGTTCATTTCACCCCGACCAGATTTGTAAAAGAGTAATATTATTTCTCTTTTTGTGGGTAAATGACATTGATATAATCAAAACAGCGGAAGATATGTGACTCGCTTCTAACGCGTGGACAGCTTAAATCAGGATAATCTATCCTAAGTTCACTCAGTCGCAATCGGCGAGTGACATAACGAGGTTGTTACGCAAAAATGTTTTTTTTTTTTTTTTGTTTTAAGTGGGATAGAGGTTATTTAAATGCCTTCGTGTGCTATTATGCGTTTTACGAATTATTCAAATAAAAAAGAAACAAATCACATGGAATCACAATTCACTCGTAAGTACGGTCAGGGGTCAAAAGTGCAGTTGCACTCTATTAATGCTAAAGTGTATAAAATTTCTTTGTAAAAGAGGGCCACTGGGCCACAACTGGTTTATTTAATTCTTTAGGTTCTACGGTACAAACGAACTGAGCGATGGTCCATTGATCTTCTTCTATAAAAAAAATCTAGATACTTTATTATCGATAGAGTGCAACTGCACTTTTTACCCCTGACTGTACATGAAAACTTTTTTATAATTTTTCTAATTTCGCTTATTGGTTTTTGTCGCCATTTTGCGAAACGAGATAGATGATGAGTTATATATTTTTTTAATATGTATTTATTTTGTGTTGTGCAAGTCCTATATCGGAAGGAAACGGAACGTAATGATTTAAAAGGTAAGAAAAACCATAAGGTCTTTCAACAGGATTCCTTATGAATGTCGCTAAAAAAACTTTTCCTTTCTTACTATGTATGTACAGTTTTTGTAGGCAAGTAAATTAAAAAGATAACTAAATCAATCTCAGCGCAAGTTTACTACCAATAAACATCTCAGTAAGGAAAAATTTAATACATTTTCCGCTACAGGGGTCTGACAGGCCCACAAAGGGGTGTTTTCGAGGCTCGGCCGGCCTGTCACACCTCACCTCGTAAACTGGCTTTTAATAAACAGAAACACGCGAACTTTTTACTAGTCTCTAACATAATGAAGAGGTAAAATTGTTCGTTTTTTAAAAGTTCCTTTTTTCTCACTCGTTGACAATATTTTTCTTTCACAATAACCGGGATATTATGTTATTATTTTATTTAATATGTTTTTTTTTATATTAAAGTATTGTTCTCACTTTTTTTATCATTCCCGAGCGTAGCGAGGGGGCGTTTCAGACTAAAATACACCTGTATTCCTTCGCCCGGATGTCACCACTGTGTGGACCGCCCGGAGGACACGGTGGAGCATACGGTGGAGGTTTGCCCCGCTTAGGCAGAGCACCGCCGTATCCTCATGGGGGTGATAGTCGGCATAGACCTTGGTATTTTCGCCTCCAAATGTCAGCGCAATGAATGGTCCTGTGCGTCTCGCATCCATAGGATTCCCACAACCTTTACCAGGTCATCGGTCCAACTTGTAGAGGCCTTCCAACGATGCCTCTTCTGGTACGCGGCCACCAATCCAGAACCATTCGGACTCATCGACCATCCATTCTGCTCAATATGTACGTGTGTGTGTATTTCTAGTTTTTCTTTTTCTAAAAGCTATGGTTTAGTTAATAGTGTTGCAGTATTTATAAAGCTGTAGTGAAAGCAGTAAATTGTGCCTATCGACTTAAACCGGTCACTAGTGATGTGACTCACTATCGATTTTCACATTTACCTGTTAGTTACTTTTATTGCTTTATTTTGAAATTGGCGAGTAGTTTATGTAATACTGTCAAAATATGAATGCTTAAAAATGAAATCACCAAACATTTTCGTCGATCTACCAGAGCAAACATCATTTTTTCTATAAAAATTGCTTAATCTGCGTACTACGCGCGCGCGTGATACTTTTTGTAGATTTTATTTTCAGAGGATTTTACAGTATCTACGAGATATTGGTCGATAGAAAAATTTTGCCTGTTACCTATGTTTTAATTTCTAGATGCCGAGTGTGTGGAAAAAATCTTAATGGATAAATGATATTTAGTTTTTACAAATAGGATTTGTAAAAACACTTTTACACGTCAATTTTTTTTTCGTCTGTTTAAACTAGATAAAGCCGGTGTTCCCTAGCTGTCTGCCCTGAGAAGAAACACCGAAACAAACTCAGGTGGTCAAAGTCTCTTTTAAAGTCCATACAGTAAATATGTATTGGTCAAATCATATGAGAACCATGCAGTTCTGAGTGGACCTTTCCAGTCAGTGCAAGCATTTGTCAGTATTCGTGTAGCTCAACTCAGGACTACTAAGGAGCTCGACGACTTGACGAACAAATACGAGAGATTATGGAGACCTAATATCGCCATGACCCAACCTAAGGATCGCATCAATACTGATTAAGTTTCATCGTTTCTTCTCTTATAGTTTGTTCTATTCCACGTCCCGAGTGTTTATGGCATTACAGAAAGCCCTAACAGAATACCATAACCTCATAAGTATCACCACCATCTTATACTTCGGCAATAGTTAAGTAGGTGCCATTTTTGGGCTCACACAGATTTTTATTAATTGTTTTTGTTTACGTTTTTGTTTTTTTTTTATTACTACAATTTATTATTTAGTTTGTGTGTGAGGTAAACTTTTTTTTTTCTTTCTTCTTTCATCCACAGGCAGACTTCGTCCACTGTTAATAGATAGTTTCGTTCGTTTACTAAACTAGCGAGACAGATCCAATAATAAATGATTAAATAATTGGACATAATTGCTTGCCTTGCAGGGCTGCAGGATTGTTCAAATGGGCAACTAAAGGAACACGGCTGGGTTTTAGTCAGTAAAAGTCTGACACTTCTTTTAGCTCCACTCAGAGCGAGAAGCGTTACTTAAAGATTTTAATTTAAAATTAAAAGGCGTGATTGCTTGTGCGTATATCGACATAGACACTCGATATCGTGTCCCCGCACTAGCCGGGGTCACGGGGCGGTCTCTTCTCACGATCGCGAACGAACTCAATACACTAATCAATTGATACATACACGCGATGTGTCTATACACTTTAATACTCAACTTCAGTACAAACGAACGAGCTATTTGGTGAGCAGGCTTTTTTTAAGGTACGAAATCTTGTAGGTAGTGACTTTTGAATTAGGATATATTATGTCATTCTTTGTTTTTCTTTTTTTTTAACTCTATTGATTTTGGGGTTTTTATCTGATCAGATTTATGGTAGGTAAAATCATCAAATGACAAATCCCGCCTTTGGGTGGGGCGAGAGATAGTGTCAGACTCTTACTGACCAAAAACCTACCCTGTTCTATTTATTGCCTTCAATCCGGGGCTTAAGGGTTAATTCAGATCAGATTTGGATATGTCATTCTTGTACTTATGTCACTTTGACAGAATCCGGGTTGACGTGTCCACGAGCCGAATTGATAAAAGTTCTGATCACAGAGGAGTGGGGGTCGTTCCTCTGTCAGCAGCTGTGTGAACATCTTGCCTGGATACTCTCACGGCTCGTTGTGAAGTAAATACCTAAAGCTTGCGTCATAATAAATCGGTTGTTTGATGTAGAATAATTTGTTTATTGCTTGCTTGTCATCGCCTACAAAATAGTCTCTAGAAAGGACTTCAATGAAAAAATTCGATGAAGAACTTCGATGAAGGACTTCTATAAAACACCTCGAGAACTCCGGTGATCGGCATCTTGTACCGACATATGAATATTCATTGTTTTCTCATTTTCGCGCCAATTGGTATTAAATATTTTTATGATATAAAAATGGAGTATTCTAATTGATCATCAACTTGACCAGCTTGGCAGCTACTGACTTATCTTGAGGATACGGACCTCCTCATCAAAATGGAGTGGGGTGAAAAAAAACCGATGCTGTGATAGCCTATCACAACGTAGTTATGGAGCCAAATGTAATTTTTAAAACTCTCGATCCGTTTGGTATTAGTTGAATGTTTGTGTATTGATAGGAAAACCTCTGTTAGCGAAAGACAAAGATCTGGCCCTTGGGGCCTTGAGAGGAGGCCTGTGTCCCAGCAGTGGGAACATTATATGGCTGATTATACTAAGACCTACACCACAGACGCGTAGCTTCATAGACGCGATTTCACCATTATACGCTTGGTGTACGCCTGCGTAAACCTTACATACAAAACTATGAAGCTCTATCGACGAAGCTATGCGTCCGTAGACAGTAAGGCTTTTGCCTCGAACCTTGCGGGCAGCGGGGCGGAGGCGGCGGCGGCGCGGGCAGTCACCAAAAAGTATGGAGTGCACCGCTCGTTTCCCGCCCCCGCGCCGCTGTATTCGAGGGCCGGTCCAGTTGATTTTATGCATAAGATCCTGCCGCCGCCCCGCTGCCCGCAAAATTAGAGGCAGAGGCCTTAGTCAGTCATGGAGGAAACAAACTATAAAAAATTCAGTGATACCGAACCCACACTACGCAAGTTTCACAAGCACATTACTTGTTATTTTGTACAATTTGTAACAATGACATTGCAGATGTCAATTAACGTCCCCCCATTGAAAAGGAGGCGTAAGCTTCTCTGGTAATCAAACTAATAGACAATAGCACGCGAGGAGTGCACGCGCGCTAATATAAGACAGACCTAATGACGTCATTTGACCGGAAACTCATACGCCATTTTTATTTATCCATAGCAAGCAAGCAAGCATCAGCCTTATAATGTTCCCACTGCTGGGACTCAGGCCTCCTCTTTAGGAGAGGGAATGAGCCGTAATCTACCACACGGGCCAAGTTCGGTTTGGTGGATGTCACATGTCTTCGAATTTTTGGTTTTAGGACATGCCGGTTTCCTCACGATGTTTTCCTTCACCGTTTTGAGAGCAGTGGTGATGAAATAAATTACACAAAGTAATGCGCCTGGCTGAGTTTGAACTCGCGACCTACAACTCGTAAGTCGGGGCCGTTACCACTCGGCCACCACTGCTCTCATTATTTATCCATACTCCACAGTCTGTATTGCACTAATATTATAGAGGCGAACGTTTATTTATTTATTTTATAATTAACGGTAATTAACGTTTGTCTTTGTTACTTCTTCATGCTCAAATAGCTGACCTGTCGGTTTTCTACGTGGATGATATCCCATCTAAGAAAAAACAAATCCCATCCAAATCTTGTTATTCGCCTTTCCACAACAAAAGTTGAACCTATTACCTAAGCCACAAACACAAGTATACTTCTAAAACCAACAAAACTTTTGACACGAGGATTCTAAAGTTCTAAACAACCCATAGACACCGTTACTTGTTCCATTTCACGACCGCAGTCATACCAACATAACGATTATTTTACGTCGCGTGCAACACGCAAGCAAGATGGCGACCATGCAACCGAAATTTTGAGCAGTTTGGAATACATCCGAGTGTATCTGGGTAATCTTTCGTCTAGACTAGAAATATTTAGGTTGAATTCATTGAGAGAGGCCTGACATGTCTTGATAAGTCTATATTTATAGGTTAACGACTTTTTTAAGTGGGTGGTGGCATCATATTTAGTGTTATAAATCTTTATTACCAAACGTAGTACATAAAAGTAATAAATTCAATTGCAATTGGCCGTTATGGTTCGAAAAACTTTTTAAAAATGCTTCATGAAGCACAACAAAATTTTTAAGCTCTGTGAAAGACCACGTCATAGAAAGTGTAGATAAGTAGATAATAATATTATTTCTGGAGCCAAGCAACATTGCTCTGTTGCGGTTTGAAGGGTCTCGCCGACATACGGTCGTTTTAATTCAGAGGGTTTTTTTTTATTCATTTCATTTGGAAAATCATCCAATGACATCTCCGTGCCCTTAGGCGGGGCGGGAGATAATGTATTCACTGTGCCTTGAAAGCGATCCTTGGCCTGCTGGGCCCCTACGGTTTGCTGAGAACTCCTTGAGGCGCGCATGGTACACTACGCGCCGTCGACGACTTGGGCTCGGTCCGCATGGTTAACAGACAATCGAAAGGCGAGCTACCCATTGCACGCCGTCCGCAAGCCCACGCTTGCGGTGGCCTAGTCCAGAGGTTAAGATACCCGCTTCTTATGCATGAGGTTGCGGGTTCATATTATGGATGAACTAATATGTATGTAGATATTCTAAGGGTTTTTGTAGTACTAGGAGCAAATGTATCAAGTCAACTTTCTCGCCAAGCTTCGCTGAGGTAGTCAACACTACCATAAAATTCTCAGCCCCATTTTACCGAGATCGCGCCTGTTTCAATGATTCCACATATTGTCCAGTAGCGCAGACACTTGAGATACGAAACTACACCAACTATACATCACAATATCCTTCAATTGCCTACGTTCTTGGCGACAGGCCGAAAGAGTTACTCAAGTAACTCCCGTCAAAAATATTCTCAGAAGTTTACTATGCAATGAGGGTACGGAAGCCAGGAAAAATTTAATGTACTCTCCGAAACTCTCCAAGGTACAAGGAGGTCATGTGTAATAAAGGTTATATGTCCTTGACCCCACTTACTTGAATTACGGAATAAATATACTGAAAGGTAAAGTTACCATACACTCGTGTACGGTGTAGCAGGGCAATATATATCTGCCTGCCTTTTTCTATTTATTTATTTATTTAAAAATTTATGTACACACATATAAAAGGAAAAATAAGAAGAAAACAGATAAATAGGTACAGAGAGAAATCTCTTCCAGCACACCTGCGAAAGGAGAGTTAGAAAAAAAACTGCAAGAGTTTGGCAGCCCCTAATGTGAGGCGGTAGAGAATTCCACAATCGTACTGCATGCACAGTGAACGAGTAGGAATAGAAATCGGTGAAGTGAGAAGGGGATTTGAGGAGATTCTTCAGATAGTGCATCAGAAGTACGTGAATAGGAAAAGCGTTTAAGTATATTCTGGTCGGCTTCCAATCTAATCACACCTATGAGCATTCTTTGTTTTGCATTTCAGAACCGCGGGATTCCCTTTCGGAAGAAACTCATGGCCCCAGTAGGATTCGCCCCTGATGGCCATGGTTTTGCTAGCTGAAAGGCAAACAATTTGTTTTCCACAACTATCACACAACGCCGTCTAGTCCCAAACTAAGCAGAGCTTGTGTTATGAGTACTAGACAACTGATAATCATACTTAATACATAAATATATAGATAAATTACAACAGGACACAGAACAAATGATCGTGCTCATCACACAAACATTTGTCCTGGGTGGGAATCGAACCCACGACCATCGGCATAGCGGTCAGGGCCACTAACCACTAGACCAACAGGCCTGTCATCATATGTTCCTGGAACACCAAGTGCAGAGGAGGAATATACTTAGGTGTGGTTTTAGTCAGTTAAATCCTGACACGCTCTCCCACTCCGTCCTAGAGTGGGAGAATTGAATGACTTATCTTGGACGAGCGTGTTGGATCACGACCCATTCCCTGACCTAGAGAGGAGGCTTGAATCCCAGTGGAAAGAACATTATAAGCTGCTTATGTTTATGCTATCTACTAAACACTACCCATAACTGAACAGCACTCCTTGACAACGTACAAAATCGAACTAACAAAATCATTAAAGCCACTTTTCTCCCCTTAAAGCCATCAATTCCTCGCCTTTCCCTCGACATTTCTTTTTTAAACGTACTACATTAACTACACCCCTTAATAAGAGGGGAGAGTTAAAAAATGTCCGTCATTAGTAACAGTTTAAAGTTAACTGTCCAGTTAACAGGTTAACGACAAGTTTTATTGAGGTAATCAGTCTATGCAGGTGTAGTTTAATTAAAATAAAATATGTTAAATAAGATTGGGGTACGTTTTAACACTACGTTTATAGTTTACACTTTCTGTTTTGAATTTAATGATAAACAGGGTCTTTTTACCCGACTGCAAAAGCCTAAAACGAATTTTTTATTTTAATAGTATAATAATATCTGGGTAGTGGAATTGTTCGAAAGAATCTTGAGATCGCTAAGGGCAACTGAGGGCTTACTCTCGAGTTTAATTCCGATCGTTCAACATTGGAATTGTGACGTTAGGTACTTTTGAATTCGATTCTAGCGCCTTATTGGTTTAAAATTGCGTGACCACACGCCAAGCCCAATCCCCATTTTACTTAGTTCCCCAAAAAGGTCACGCAATTTGGCCCTAGCGAGAGTACCTAACTTCACAATTCCAATGTCGACCGATTGGAATTAAACTCGAGAGTAAGCCCCCTGAATGAACACCAAGTTTGTTAAATCATACTTTTTTATAAAATAAAAAAGCAATCCATAAAGTCATGCTAGCTAAGCAGAGACTCCCAGGCCCCCAGTCAAGAGTGAATAGGTTACTTCTAGGCAAGCGTGCTCCTTCATCAGCCACATCATCGCTTAACATCAGGTGAGATAGTGGCCAAACGCGAGCCTTTCCATAATAAAAAAAAAATAGCCATTCAATAGGGTTAAACGAACTGAAAGGGTTGTATTAATGATCCTAATTCTGTAATTAAATACGTATTACGGCAACCAATCATAATTTTAACCAACATATATGACACAACATGACACTGAGTTCCAGAAAACTTATGAACACTTTGATTTTCACCTTATGTTAATTTCTTATAGATTTTTTGTGGAGTTTGAGTGGTCTCACCAATATTCCAGTGTTTTAATAATGATGTAACGATTTATTACCTGAAACAAAAACAAAATATAATGATTAATAAATTTGTATGGAATTTGGGCCGTAGGCTCGAGGAGGCTACGGGTGACTCCCTAGGTCGTTCTTGGTGCAAAGGTTGGCCATCGCTATTCAGCGAGGTAATGCGGCGAGTATTATGGGCACTTTTGCACCGGGTACGATCAGGGGCGGGTTATTTATTGACATTTGACATATTTTTATTTTATTTTTTTGTCTATTTTTCAATTTATTCAGTTCGAAGACGTGAAACTAACTTTAATAAAGTTATCATTTAGAACTAATATTAAATGATTAATAAATTGGATTAGATTACGCCAAAAGACTGGGATCATAGACGTAGGAAAGAATGCTGCCAGGCTAAAATGGGATCTAGCGGGTCATGTCAGCCGCATGCACACTGACCGTTGGCCAAGGGTCTGGGTGCATGACGACGGACGACGCCGCCGAAGTCGACAAGGGAAGAGATGGAGAGTATGTGTCATTTAACTCCAGCAGATGTTCAAGGGACTAGACACCTTAAGGTCTATTCCCACACATCCGTGCCGTGCCAGTGACGGGGCAGCAACGTGTGTCGACAGGAGTCTAAAAAAATATCGTACATACATTTTCTATGAACTCGATCACACTCATCCCACGCCGAGCCGTCAACCAAGCGTCAGTGTCAGCGCCGACACCGCAACGGGCCCGAGCCTTCCGATTCCACGCCGTACCGTGCCAGTATTAATATTTTTTCCATGCAGTTTGTTGACTTTATTGATGGTTAAGGGTAGGCGTCGGCGTGTCCACGCCACTGACGTGTGTGAATAGAAAACCACTGGCGGAGCACGGAAGCTCGGTGTCGGCGCGGGCACTGTGCTGCCCCGTCACTGGCCCGACACGGATGTGAGGGGATAGACCTTTAAAGTCGTCATGTTACATGTAACCTGATGGATCGTGTGTTTACATGCCATCAAATAATGACAAGCATGAGAAAAACGGTAAAAAAATGGCATCATAAATGCTGACTTTCTACTTGTTTTATAAATAGCTGTGTTTAGCTTGATTGATAGTTTAATGTGAGGTCGAGTGAAAGGAATATAGCTGTATACTGTATGGTACTTGGTTTTATGTGTTTATTGTACAAAGCAGGTGATGGAAGGCTGTCTCGTTGGTTTAGTGAGAGCACAACTTTTATTTGGATATTTTTTGATGAGATTACCCGTCGTGTAACGGCGATGAGAACGTTGAAATAGATGTGTGGTGAGACGAGAATGGATAAAGTGAGAAACGAGTATATTAGAGGACGTTTGAAAGTGGTTCCAGTGACTGAAAAGTTGAAAATCACGTAGATGGATGGAGAGGGAGAGGGAGGCCAAAGAAGAGATGGATTGATCGTTTGAGGTGTAATATGAAAGAAAAAGGAGTTAGTGATAGTGTGACGGGTGACAGGACTGCGTGGAAGAAAAAAACAAAACAAAATAAATCAATAAGGCCCTCAAAGTCATGAATAACTCCTACATTTGATGATTTCCCATCTCAGAATAATAGGAAAACCAACCAAGTGCGAGCCAGACTCGCGCAAGATGGATTCACTACCGCCCGTAGTAAATAACGGCAAAAAAAAACATGTTTGTTGTATTGGAGCCCCATTTAAATATTTATTTTATTCTGTTTTTAAATACTACAGTTGTTACAGCGGAGTAACAATGGAATGAAAAAAAGATAACATCGATTAATTTTGTACCCACATGAACTTGAATATATCACATTTACGCAACAAAACAATGAGATTGTTCCCATTCCCACCACATATGATTATTCCAAACACACATTTTTGACAGGTGTGACCATCATACCTCACAGCCAAAATTACATAATACCAATAAAAATTCAGAACGCGCCCAATTAAAAAAAAATCCCCCATAAAAGTGAAATGACGCGACAAAACGCGGGAACCGTGACAGCTGTCAGCGACGCATGATGGCGGCCGAGACTCATTAGCGGGGCAAAGGATTAAACTTATTATGCCTTTGGGACAGCCTTTGTGCAACCATAGACACAAAATAGATAGGTACAGAAGGCAATCTAGTAGCGGAAAATAAATTGAACCCGTTGCTATGGTTACGCGCAGCCACTAGATAGATAGATAGATAGATAGATGTATTCTTTATTGTACACCAAAAAGTAAAATTACATTAAGAACTATTTCGATTGAGACTCGAAAATCGATTACTGCGCATTCAAAGTCGACCGCCATGATGGTTTCGCTTGTGTGCCGAGGATTATACAAAGTGTGCTTGAGCAACGCACATAGACACCGATCACGGACACGATATCTCACGGGACCAGTGCGAGCGCAAGTGCCATTCGCTTGAGACACGCGTCTGTGAACTTTTTTATGCAATAATATAAAATTCAACATTACATAAAATAAATTGTAAATTATCGTTTGTTCTTTCTGAGAGGTAAGGCTCGGCATAAACGGGCCACTGAGCACAGCCACTGGTGGCCAGCGACAGCGACTTATCACACTTTTTCATAAATTTTACGTAGACGCGCCGCACAGCAGTGTTCGCGACTCGCCACTAGTAGTCGATACGGGCCACACCACCACACAAAATGCCGACACCCGCCAGTTTCGCACCGTTCCACCCCCGCGCAGACGCGCAGTTAACCATTGTGATTAGAAGTTCTACGTAATGCACGCGTCACCGTATCATGCCACTACCATACATGCGCGAGTAAAGGTAGAACTACACAGCGCACACTTGTACCACACACGCCGATCTAGGTCTCCATACATTTTATATGGAAACTAGACTTGTAGAGCTAAACTTGATCCACGCCACGCTACGTCGTTCTAAGTACAAATCAGGCATGTTACACGTGTGCGTCGGTCTAATGTAGTTCTAGCTTAAATTTTCCATTTCGGAGTCCTTCGTAAAACTACGCAGCAGGGAACGAGTGTTATATGTGTAACGGCTTCCGAACGTGGCAGTCGCTCGCTTGACACTGTTACAAATGTGGCGGTAGCGCGCTACAGCCACCGGCTGTGGTCGGCGGCCCGTTTGGGTCGAGCCCAAATAGGTATTATGTAGTACGCGCTCAGATAGAGTGGCGTGGACCCTAGCGCGATCGTCAAGCGTAGTTATGAAAAGTGGACTACAAACATGAGATTGACTTCTGGTACCGATCTGTTTTGTGCCAAAGAGTTCAGCCCACAGAAAATTCGGTTCGTTTTAAAAGCTTATTTTGCGTTATTTCGATTCCTGAGGGAGAATCCGTAATTACCAGCTGTATTGAACAAATTATTTGGGTGCAAAAATATAATTGTATCCTTTGGGAGATCTTTTAATTGCTATGGAAAATCTGGAAAGATTTTGGGAACAAATTATAATGCTGCCATAAACTGGATCGCAGCTGCTGAGATCTGTTCATTTTGCTGAAGTCTCTTTGAGGCGGCGTCGGTTCATGCTTGGACCTTACCGGACGGCGAGACACCGATTGCTCGCGCGGCTACTGTAGCTGGAAATCGCCCTGCATCTCTTAACTCTCGGGGCAGTAGTTGAGACAGCAGCTGGGGCGTGAAGAGGACGTCCTTTCCATCACCTCATTCGCTCGCATTACTGCTTCATAGCTGCGTAGTTGAAGGTGACTACTGTCCATTGCCTTTCGCCCCGTATCATGTTCTGAACCAGGGCCGGGTGAGACAGGATGCCGCACCAGAAAGGCGGTGCTGGAGTTTCTAGCCGGTTCTTCTCCATAGGAAATGGCCAAGTGGAAACATGCACTAGTTTCTATCATTTTATAAGTGCCCATGTAAGCTTATGTGATAAAAATATATTTGAATTTTGCTTCCGAGTATTTTAATTGAATTGGATTGAAGACAGCTATAATTAACGATCTGAATTATATCATCCAATAGGAGTGGCAGGCGACTACTAGGATTCCGATTCCGATTTCCGGCCACCGTAGGCGCGGGCTTACGGACGGCGAACAATGGGTAGCTCGTTGTTTGACCGTCCGGTAACCGTCCGGACGAACCCAAGTCGTCGACGGCGCGTATTGTTCCTTGTGCGCCCCAAGGAGTTGCCAGGAAACCGTGGGAGGCCAGCAGGGTCGACGCTTACTGGGGCCAAGGGTCTGTTTCTGAAAGGAAGGCTCGGCCTTGGTATGAAAGGCAACGAAGGAACTGCCACTCCGCCCAAGGCCAGGAGATGTCATTGAATGAGGAGATTATACATTTTTGGAAGAGAAAAAAACTTACGATTACGATAAGTTCGAATATCTTTGAACTTACCATCATCTATATTTTTCTCATGGTAGATTTTAGCTTGCGCTAGAAACTTCAGCTGATCGAGCAGTAAGTAATTATGACGCTAAGGCAGTATTTGTCCAAGTAATGAACTGTTTGTTTGCTAGTTCATTAATGTGCTTGATTGCGTCTTGTTCGTGTTAGAAGACATAATACCGAGTAATATGATAAAGACCTAATTCGGGATTTTGATGATGTCAGATGTTTGTTTCATGGGGAACTTTTTGTGGCGTAATCAATGTGTAGGACGTGGGTTTTTCTAACGGGAATATTTTAATAGAATGCTTCCGGAATTATCACTGGTTAATCCTGTCTCTCTATCACTCAAAAACTTCGCATTTTTCTATTTTCTTTTTATATTGGAAACATTAAAAAAAACACGTGTTTTATTTAGGATTTTTCATTTATTTGATTTATTATTTTAAAGAAAAATAAAAAGAAAATGAACGAAGATGTAAAAGACTTTTCAAATCTAAACACGTAAGTATTGTACGCGGCAAATAAGTTGACATAGTCCCCCACTTCGATAAAGACCCGAAAATCAGCTATAATCCTCGTCACACAAGTAGAACCATCATGGCGGTCGACCTTGTAGTAACCGATTTTCGGGTCTCAATCAAAGTGTGGGGCTGCGCGTAATAATAGCAAATGGTTCAATTTATTTGCCACGTGGCGCGTCCTATAAACTATACGCAAACCTAACCGTTATAAGAACTTTTGACATCAATGTTGGAAACGTCTTACATAATAGATTCCCACATGCTGTTGTATTGTCAGGTTGTTTCGTATGCTAACTTGAGTATTTGCAAGAAACCTAATAAATCATTACATATGCAGTTACTTCATAAACTTCTTGATGTCTTCATCATTGTAGCTCCAATCTTTAATTTCAGTTCAATCAGTCGAAAATCTAAGAAGATTTATACAAACTTTCATCCTCTATTTTATCCCCTTAGGGGCTGAATATATCAAAATCCTTTCTTAGGGGATGCCTACGTCATATTAGCTAAATGCATGCAAAGTCTCAGCCCGATCGGTTTAAAATTGACAAAGTTTCATACAAACTTTTATCCCCTATTTTATCCTCTTGGGGTTTTTTTTTTTTACGGCAGGTAAAATCATCCAATGACAAATCCCGCCCTTGGGCGGAGCGGGAAATAGTGTCAGACTCTTACTGACTAAAAACCTACCCTGTTCCTTCCCTGCCTTGGTTCCAGGGCCCTGGTATGCATTTTCATACCTTCCCAGAGCCCCAGACTACGCCTCGACCCTACTGGGCCCCTACGGTTTGTTGACAACTCCTTGAGGCGCACGGGAACAGTGCGCGCCGTAAATCCTCTTGGGGGTAGAATTTATCAAAATCCTTTCTTAGCGGATGCCTACGTCATAACATCTACCAGCATGCCAAATTTCAGCCCGATCCCTCCAGTGGTTTGGGCTGTGCGTTGATACTCGTAGATCACTATGTCAGTCAGTCAGTCAGTCACCTTTGAGTTTTATATATTTAGATATTAACGTACTTGTGTGAAACAGCTGATGTAGTCCAATATTTTAGTAACAAATAACTAATCTTGACGTCAATTTGGGTTCACCGCGGTCAAGTTCTTATAATCCATCCTAAGGTTGTCTGGCAGATATCGCTGTCAGCGATAAGACCGCCATTGTACCCATAAATAATTTCTTCTGAAATTGCTACTATTTTGATGTACTTACAATAAAGTTTATTCTATTCTTTTACTATTTTATGTCTTTCTTTCTGCGCGGAACCCTAATTCTTTTTCTAGAATAAAAGTTGTTACTCAAAAGAAATTTCAGCAAACCCATAGTGGCCCAGCAGGGCCGATGTCCGCTAGGGCCCCGGAAATTTCAGAAAAGGAAGCACGTGGACATAGAATAGGGTAACTGTAGGACACAGGTGTGGTTTTAGTCAGTAAAGTTGTGACAAACTTTAATTCTTCCCCTTCTGATTTCATACACTTAAAAAAGCTATCTACCAGCGAAATTCCAGTCAAAATCGGTCCAGCTGTTTCGGAGATTAATCCCACATTCATTTAATGGCTTCTTCTGCTCTAGGACGAAGCGAGACGGCGTGTCAGACTTTCACTGACTATAATCTAAGACTGGCCTGTTTGTCTAGTGGTTAGTGGCCCTGACTGCTAAGCCAGAGGTCGTGGGTTCGATTCCCACTCAGGACAAATGTTTGTGTGATGAGCACGATCATTTGTTCTGTGTCTGGGTGTTATTTATCTATAATATGTATGTATTTAAAAATATATAAGTATGTTTATCAGCTGTCTGGTACCCATAACACAAGTTCTGCTTAGCTTGGGACTAGACGGTGTTGTGTGATAGTTGTGGAATATTATTACGCCTATGATCCATCAGTTGCCATTTGCGCCCTTTCAGAAATCGACCCATAGCCCCAGAAGGCTTCAGCCCTGCTGGCCCCTACGGTTTTTCTGATATCGCGTATGCGCTGTCGTCGACATGAGCTCGGTCCAGACAGTTTTAGGACGGCGAGCTACCCATTGCTCGCCGTCCGGTTCACAAAATCAACAAAGCCGGTAATAAATGATATTCCGTTAAAAGCCCTGACTAAATATACATCTACCGTACCCTCTTTATCCAAACCGTGATATTTCAGACCCTTCCCACCGTAACACAGGCGAACCATGTCGACCGGAAGTACCGTCCGTTATAATCACTACGTATTTCCGGTTACAGCAGACGTGGTCACATAATGGTTTTATAATAACTACTGTTTTTAGATTGTGGCTGTTAGAGAAATGGTAAAATGTGTCGAAATATTTACTGTGGATCTCGTTATTAGATAATCTATATCTATATACACCGTTAAATTTTGGTCGTTTTAATCCCGCGGAGGGTCGATTCGGTACATGAAACACTATCGATTTGTAAAGATAAAATTAAAAAATAAAGTAATTTTTTTAACTTGAATTAGTTTTACGCATGTACGAAATTAATTTCTTTAAGTAAACGTCACCTGAGCGAGGCCAATGAACTGTAGGTAGTTAGTACGCAACGACCAATAACTACCTACAAGATCATTGACTCGTTTACTTAAAAAAATGAATTTCGTACATATTAAATGGAGTTTTAGAAAAAAAAGTACTTTATTTCTTTATTTTATCTTTACAATCGACTGGATCGACCCTCCACGGGATTAAAACAATCAACACTGATTAATCACGAAATCTCAGAAACTATAACACCTACAAACTTAAAATTTGGCAGGTAGGTTCCTTATAGGTTGTAGACGTCGCCTAAAAACGAATTTTACGAAACTCCACCCTAAAGGGGATTTTTTTTTGGTGGTGGGTAAAATCATCCAATGACATCTCCCGCCCTTGAGCGGAGCGAGTGATAGTGTCAGACTCTTACTGACTAAAAACCCACCCTGTTCCTTCGTTGCCTTAGATACCAGGGTCGAGCTTTCCTTTCAGAAGCAAACCCTTGGCGCCAGTAGGCTTCGACCCTGCCTGCCTGCAGCTAGCAGGCTGGGTCTCTACGCTTTGCTGACAACTCCTTGAGGCGCGCGGGAACAGTGCGCGCCGTCGACGACCTGGGCTTGGTCCGGATGTTTACCGGACGGTCGGACAAAAGGGGTAAACCGACCTTCAAGCGGACGAACCCGCTGGCAGAAACTAGTAATATGAATAAAAGTTAAAGGTCATGGGTCGATGTCAAATTATATATTGATTAAAATATTTTAAAATTTGCGGAACAGAGTGTCCGTCTACCAGACGGGTGTTATGTCTGATCCGGCGAAGGAGGCCGCCGCACGCATGAGGGAACAACCTTTATTTTGCCCCACCACACAATGCATCTTTTCTTTGGCCTTCCTCTCCCTCTCCATCGATCCACATGAATACTCCTTTTAGCAACATGCGTTTTATCTCTCTTCACATCACCATGCCCAAGACAAACGATTCCCTTTCAACATTTCAGTCACTTGCACCTAGGGTTGCCAACCGTACTATAATATATAGTATTGTACTATATTTTGGGTCTGTGTACTATACACTGTTGAAAAAATATATAGTATGCAAAAATACTATATTTTCAGCATTTCACTGATGCGGTAACGTGTATCCGAACTTATCTATCCTACTGTATTGTAAACTTGTTTGATCATTGGTCTGATTTAATAATAATAATAATAAACCTTTATTGTCAGGCAACTAAGGCCCATAGATAAAATACACAAATAACCATACAAAATTAAACTAATACATATAAAGAAACTATATCAAAATTGGTTTATTGATTGATTATTGATTTATTTGTTCTTTGATTTTGGTGATTATTTCAATTAAATATTGTTTTTTTCTTTAAGAAGTTAAAGTTCAAAATAAATTAGTTGTAGAAAAGAAAACAGTAGCGTTAACGAAAGTGGGTCACTACTACCGGTTAAAAAAAAGAAAAAATACAAAAAAAAAGACTTAAAAATATAAACCTTAATTAAAGTAATATACACTATACGTGCACTAGCTTCTGACCTTTTATAAGTGCCTATGTAACCTATGATTTTTTATTAGATGAAGTAAAGTGACAGCTATAACAATGGTTGTTTGACAGTTGGGCATTGTCCACTGCTGTCACTTTACTTCATCTAATAAAAAATCATAGTTTAGTTTTATTTGATTTTTTTGATGTAGGCCTATATGAAATAAAAAAACTGTATTTTTTCAAAGTTTACTATATTTTCATAGCTTATTTTGAAAAATACTATATTTCGTCGAAGAGTTGGCAACCCTACTGGCACCACTTTCAAACTTCCTCTAATATACTCATTTCTCACTTTATCTGTACCCCACACCAAACGACGAAGTCACACGAAGTCTATAAACGAGTACAATAGTACCCCACTCAAAATAAAACAAATGCCTCCACTTTAGGGCTGACCAATGTTTTTACTTTTTACGGTAAAAAAAAAGTCCGTTATCTGTCCATCTCATTTCCCGCCCAGTTTTACGGTTCGGCGGTGCCAGCTCACGCTTGACTGTTCTGTACCCTTTTGCAGGTAATTTTGGGTGATAATAAAGGTTGCTACGATTGTCTATTTGTAACAAGGGTAACCGTATTTATTTTGATTTTGGGGTTGGAATTATTTAAATTGTTTTTTTCTTTGTTTTAGAAATGGTGAAGGCGGTCGAGCTTGGCAGTTCTGTGGTGCCATTCTCTAAGAAAACGCAGCGCTGCCACAACGACGAACACCCAAATAGGATACATTGGATTGTCAACCTAAAAAACCTGTACATTAGATTGTTAATTCAATGTATCCTATTTGGATGTTCGCCGTTGCGGCAGCGCTGTATTTTCTTAAGAGAATAGGGCCACAGAAAGGGAACGTCACATTGCTCTAGGGAGCTCTTTGGTAGTAACAACATCTATGCTTTCAGCATCTATACTATCTTTCAACATCTATACTTTCAGAACAGCGAAACACTTTTTTTCCGTGCCTCAAAAGGAAAAAACGGAATTCTTATAAAGAAAAGAAAAGAAAGAAAAACATTTATTTGAGACTCGCACAGGACAAAAAATATATACAACAACAATACAAAAACTCATAGTTTTTACACATAAAAAAACAATAAATAAGATTAAAAATAAAAGACCTGTGCGAGGTCAAAATGGCCCCTATCTCAGTTATAGGATTAGTTTGTTGTTCGTCTGTCTGTCTGTCAAGACCCTTTATCTCGGGAACGCGTGGAGGTATCGAGTTGAAATTTAGACCATATACTTAAGTCTGCGGTCCCTTGAAGCTGTGAAAATATCAAACTTCTAAAGAACGAAAAAAAAGTTATGGACGTTTATGTAACAAAAAAAAAAAACATACATTTCGACACTCTGTAGGAAATCAAAATTCATAGGGTAGGTACTTCCCATTGACATAGAAGAGTACCCTATGATTTTTGATTCCCTTGTGAGTGTCGAATTATACGTATTTTGGGATATAAACGGCTGTAGCCTTTTTTTCGTTAACTTAAAAGTTTGATTTTCACAGCTTCAAGGGACCCCAGACATGAGTATATGGTTTTAATTTCAACTCGATACCTCCACGCGTTCATGACATAAAGAGTCTTGACAGACAAACAGACGGACCACAAAGTGGTCCTTCAGTGGAGGTACTGGACCCAAAATAAGAAAAAATGCTGAGAATTTTACTCAACGGTATTATAATAAGCTAGACATTTTAACTGACTTTTGCACTAGAATAATATCTCCCGCGTAGTTCGCAATTTGGCGCCATCTTCCAATGAGTCACGTCATGTCTAAAATAGACAAGATATTTATGGTCGAAAACAAAATACTTATTTTTAATTCGTTGTCGAATGTGTTGAACAACTTTAGAAAGATTATTGAGTGGATTTATGCGGGAGCAAAGTTAGTCCGACACACACGTGGGCCACGGCTGATTTGTACGTAGAGTTGCGTCGCGTGGCGTGGATCTAATGTAGCTCTACAAGTCTAGTTGCCGTATAAAATGTATAGAGACCGACGCGCCCAGATCGGCGTGTGTGGCACACGTGTGCGCTATGTAGTTCTACATTTATTTATTTATCTTGAAATGGCATTCTCAATGCTTCCAACGCAAAAAAGTCGTAAGATATTTTTTGAGTAAAATTGTATCATAAAAATATATAATGATAATCATTAACAATTATAAAAGCGCATACATCGAAGGACAATTTGCCTGCTGCGGGCTCCCGTCCGATTATAATTTAAGTGTCTTCAAGACTAAAGTGAATAAACTAGTGCGCCTCACCATCAACGATTGAATTACTGCTTATCATCAGGTGAGGTCGCGGCCAAGCAATAGTCTAAATTATAAAAAAAAAACAGCTCTCCAGAAAAAATGCAATTTTTGCCTTACAACCTTATGTGTAGAAGGCAACGTTTTCTGTTGAGAATACTAAGGTATCTGATTATTTTGTAAATCTCATTCACTTTAGTAATAAAAGAAGAAATCGAGTTTACTTATTAATTTTTAGACCACAAAATCTCCATTAAACCACTTAGATGATCCTATATCCAAGAAAAACATAAAGAAAATTTCAAAATATTATTTTATCATTAAAAAGCCCAAAATTAAAAGACATCGGATTTACTTTATGACACTTTGGACCATAGAATAAGCATTAAAAGCACTTAAATGATCCAATATCCAAGAAAAACAAAAAGAAAATTTCAAAATATTATTCTATCATCAAAAAGGGCCAAAATTAAAAGGCTAATCCATTTATGGAAGCCTCAAGGCATACCAAAAGTATATTCGACCAATATTGAACAATATAAAACCAGAATCTTCCAGTGAACCTACTACCCAAAGAAGTCGAGCACAATATTAAAATTCGTTTTTTTTTCACAAAAAGATTAGGCAGGTAAAGTATTAAAATTCATATTTACCTCCACTGGAAATACAACCGTATCTTCTTTTGCATAAAGTTGAATTTTCTTTGAGCATTAACCTTTAACCCAAATGTCGCGACAGGTGGTCAAAAAGACCCTTCCTTTTATTGTAAGAATATTTTTTTTTGTTCTTTTTTTATTTCTTCGTATATTCGGGTATATTTCGTCCAGCGTGTATAGAGGAGGCATTGAGTTTTATGTGGGGAATGTTGCAATAAAGAATAAACGATGCAGTTCGGGACAAAGGGGTTTTTGAGTCAAATGTGTGATGAAATTGTGTTATTTTACATATTTTTGGAGTTTAAATACAAAATTTTGTTGAAAGAATATAATATTTTATTGCTCAAGTCGACACAAGTCAACATAATAAATCTTAAAATGTTTTCCATATCATGAAGACAATTTTATTGTCAACAGGCAGAAGAAGCTGCATGGTCTCGTAATAAGGGGACATAGACAGGTTTAGGTATACTTGAATACAGACTTTGAACTGTCTGAGAAGTCAGCCAGGAAAATTCGATCTCATCTCGTCTGAACTGACAAAAAATATTTACGGTACATGGTGGACGGACATCCCACACAAACGCACAACACATTTTGGGAACATATTCACTATTACACACGTACAACTAACTAATGAATGCAATTCCCTGCCGGAGTTTGTTTCCTGATAGTTATAATCAGGGATTAGTTAAGAGTGAATAGTTTAGTTTTAAGTGGGTTATCGACGTACGAACCAATACCGCGGTTTTATAAAACGTCGGTTTTACGCGCGGCTCGCTGGTGCTGATCAACTAGCGAATAAAACAATTTTGAACGATGGGCCGAGTAGACAATGCAGCAAACACGACGAGCCGCGAGGCAGGCTCGTCGGGGGGCAGTAACGATACACCGGCGAGCTTTACCGACGAGCCATAAGACCGCGGTTTTACTCGTTCGTCGATCAGGGCCTTTAGGCAAGCGGGGTGTACTATGCCATAGAATTCCAAATAATCGAACACTTTATAAATCGAATATTTAAATGCTCAAACGTTCATAATATCGAATGTATCGTGCTCCATCGTCGACCATATATCGCACGGGCGAAATCGATGGCAGAATCTAGGGAAAAATATGTGAAAATAACTACCCTGAATCAACTTCAGCTTAATTCAACTAGAATATTCATAGCAGCACCCAACTTGACTGGGTGACTGCTGAGCATAAATAGCTTAAGTTTAAGCTAAGAGGAATGTAGGCCAAGCTCCTAAGTTTTACTCAGCTATGCGCATAGGATTCATTTCTGTTCTGAGCAGGAATATTATTAGTAGTGGTTATTTGTAATCTTGAAATCAAAGAGTAACCATTGAGTTTCTTGCCTGTTCTTCTCCGTAAGAAACGACCAATTTTGGAACAGTGCACTAGCTTCTGACGTTTTATGAGTGCCCATGTAGGCCTATGTAAAATAAAAATATTTTGTTTTTTTTTCTTGATTTACACCCCATTTCAGAACTTTTGTGCGGTAAGTTCCCATCATTTCATATCACATCATTTTGATTTTTGTTTTAAGACATGCCGGTTTCGGCGCTCAAACTATTTTTACGAATGTTGTATACCCAATTACTATTAAAACTAAAGCACATACAATGGGCGGCCTTATCGCATTCCGCGATCTCTTACAGGCAACCTGGAATGGAAAGTAATTTTCGGGACATGATATGGGGCTGTCACAATAAGCATCAACATTTATTACACAATATACAATAATAGAAACACAGATACATACATATGCTATATAATACTGGCCTGTTGATCTAGTGGTTAAAGGCGCTGACTGCTATGCCGTGGGTTCGATTCCCACCCAGGACAAATGTTTGTGTGATAAGCACGATCATTTGTTCTGTGTCTGGGTGTTATTTATCTATAATATGTATGTATTTAGAAATATATAAGTATGTATGTTTATCAGCTGTCTGATACCCATAACACAAGCTCTGCTTAGCTTGGGACTAGACGGCGTTGTGTGCTAGTTGTGTGAAAAAATAAAAAAATAGATATGTATTTATATAAAAAATAGCTACACATGTGCACTATAGGATCATCTATACCGTGCTTTTTAGGGCTCAGCGCCTGCACAGTTTATTACTGAATCGATTCTTCTTTCTTCTTCTTTGGACATCGATTCGAATCGATTCAAACATCGATCTTTGGAAAGAATTATTTTATTAAAGCTTGATAGATACCCAATTTATGTTCACAAAAAAGAAAAAATAAATAGTAACAATTAACTAGATGAAAAGTGATTACTGAAACTTAACACATTTATAATCCTTGGCACACAAGTTGAACCATCATGGCTGTCGACCTTGAGTGCTCAGTAATAGATTTTCGGGTCACAATCTCAATCGAGGTCCCCGGGGGCTGCGTGTAACCATAATAATATGTTCAAATTATTTGCCGCCTACAGGTCTGTTAGAAGAAATTTCTTTTTTAAATAAGCACCTCTTTTTTTAGAGATCTGTCTTCTGCTGTGCGTAAATTATAAAATCTATATCTATTGAAATAAAAGAAAGTCGTGTTAGTTACACTATTTATAACTCAAGAACGGCTGCATCGATTTGGCTGAAAATTGGTGGGAAGGTAGCTTAGAGCCGGGCGAAGGACATAGGATATTTTATGTCCCGATAAGTAAAAAAAAAAACCAAAAACCTGCTCATTTATTAGTATAAGGTAGAGTAGGGTGGAGTAGGGTAGAGTAGAGTAGATTAGGGTAGAATAGGGTATGGGGAGCGGAGCGAAGCCGCGGGCAAAAGATAGTAAATAAATAAATCTTAAAATCTATTCTTACCACTACTTCAGTATGCGATGTTATTTATAACATAATGATTAAGTACCTGAAACCAAACAATAGTATAATTAATACCTGAATTAGAAACGAAGTAATTTCAGAAAGAACGAATGAGGCCGTGTTTACGGAGACGCGGCGCGTTGGGCGTTCGTCATACATTTCAGCAGCAGGCCGCGTCATCGCTCGCGCAAACACACATATGGCAAATGTACGACGGACCGACCAACGCGCCGCGTCTCCGTAAACACGGCCTTAAAACTAAGCTTCGAGTACTTACAATTTTGATTTGAGTAGTTAACCCAATTTCTTAGAATGTTTTTTCAAAAAGTAATTGTAGTGTCTATAAGTATATGGTAAACCCAAAGTACATGCCCCGGTCGGTAATGTGCCCCATTTGCAAAACTAAGGGCGCCTTTAAATTAGCCACAAAAAGACGCGCCTTCAAACTAGCCACAAAAAGACGCGCGGCAGCAGCGCGGTTGTAGCGTGGCAGTCGCACGTTTTTATTTATAAGAAATAACTAAGCAGCGCGACGGCAGCGAGGCGGCAGCGTTGCAGCCGCGCTACCGTCGTGCGGCACTATGCGGCTAATTGGAAGGCGCCCTAAGACACGCATTTACAATTTGGTGCTAATTTACTATAATAATATTCCACAACTATCACACAACGCCGTCTAGTCCCAAGCTAAGCAGAGCTTGTGTTATGGGCACTAGACAACTGATAAAGATACTTATATATTTCTAAATACATACATAATATAGATAGATTACACCCAGACACAGAATAAATGATCGTGCTAATCACACAAACATTTGTTCTGGGCGGGAATCGAACCCACGACCTCCGGTATAGCAGTAAGGGCCACTAGCCACTAGACCAACAGTCTAGTCAATTGCTCTTTCCGTTTCTAAAAGCCGCATCAAAATCCGTTGCGCTGTTTTGAAGAAATTAGCAAATAAACAGACAGACGCAACGTATTATAATAACGAGAAGTCGGGGCGGGACCTTGCAACAACCGTGGTATAGACGGGCGTCGTCCGTGGCCGGACGGGACACTGATTATTATTATTATTATATTTAGCCTGTACAGTCCCACTGCTGGGCAAAGGCCTCCCTCCATTCTTTCCAATTATCACGGTTACTCGCTTTCTTGTTCCAATTCTCAAGGAAGACATTCAGTTCGTCCCGCCATCGCCTTCGTGGTCTGCCGCAGCCACGTGTCGCTGTGTCTAGGCATCAATCCTGTGCTTTACGGGCCCACATCTCGTTTGACATGACACAGACATACACTGTGTAATATAAACTGCTTCTTACAAAATGAAAGCAACGTTTCAAATCTGTGCCCCGTCCGTGCCACGTACACGGCACGCCCCGGGCACGGTTTTATATAATTCAACCCTTAAGCTACTATGTAATTTAATTTTGTCTCGAGCGCAAACATCACTATGCTGACTAGGTTTGAGCAGTCTGTGAACGATAGATGACATTATACCACTGGCACTTATTTGAATTTACAATAAAATAATAAAGACCAATGACATTTACGAAAGTCCGTGCACACATTCGCAATGATAAGGCATGAGACATGTACCTACTCATGACAATGGTATACGTTTTTAGAAACGGCTCGCTATTCTTATGCAAAGTAGTGGTTAGTGTGGGGCCGTGGAAACAGCGGGGTATAGGCGGCGCGGTTAGCGATTTTAACAAACAAGTGGTTTTTTTTAAATTATATATTAAACAATTATTTTTTACAACACTAAATATTTTAGCATACGTAACGTACAAACCAGGTGTGTTACACGTGTGCGTCGGTCTTATGTAATTCTAGCTTAAAGGCAGACATTATTCGTTTTCAGATCTACCTTCAATAGACCAATTTAGGTAAATAAACTTAGCACACATTTATATGAAAAATATATAAATAAAGACTGCAATTATATCTTTAAAACTACCCTCAAAAGTCAAAATAATACGGGGTGTCAATATTTTTATAAAATGATAATATTTCATACGTAACTACTTTGCTGGCACTTTGTTAGTAAAATTATTTAAAAAAAGCCATAACGCGAAAAAAAAAAGGTAATGAAAACGAACACAATTTGTTTAAAAATAATTACGATAATACCCTTGTTGTGATGCCAGTATTTTCAGTGCAAGCTGTAGTCTTGCAACAAGCAATTTTCTGAATCATTCATCATCATAACTTAAATAATAAATTTTATCAAGTAACTAGTAAGTTTTTGATGTAGAAGTTGTTGTGAAAATTAATTTATGCTAAAAGTCAAAATCTGTTTAACGGACAGTGAAAAAAGGTTTTTTTATTAATGATTAATTATATTAAAAATCCTAATTATTAATTAATCACAATTATTACGAGTGGATGGGCCTCATCAGAAAACTTAAAAGTCACCCAAAGGGCAATGGATAGGGCTATGCTCGGAGTTTCCTTGCTTGATCGAATCAGGAAAGAGGATATCCGCAGGAGAACCAAGGTTACCGACATAGCACGAAGAATCGCCAAACTTAAGTGGCAGTGGGCAGGGCACATTGCTCGCAGAACAGATGGCCGTTGGGGCTGAAAGGTTCTGGAATGGCGGCCACGTAACGGTTGTGAGCCTCCTACAAGGTGGACCGATGACCTAGCAAGAGTTGCAGGAATCTGAAGGATGCGAGACGCACAGGACTGTTCATTGTGGTGACACTTGGGGGAAGCCTATGTCCAAGAGTAAATGTCTTTTGGCTGAAATGATGATGATGAAGATGATTACGAACGGAGTGTAGCACAGCATAAAAAATTGAGAGGTGTGGTGGCCGAGTGGTAACGGCCCCGACTTACGAGTCGTAGGTTGCGGGTTCAAACCCAGCCAGGCGCATTACTTTGTATAATTTATTTCATCACTGCCACTGCTGACAAAACGGTGAAGGAAAACATCGTAAGGAAACCGGCATATCCTAGAATCAACAATTCGAAGACATGTGACATTCACCAACCCGCACTGGGCCCGCGTGGTGGATTACGGCCCATTCCCTCTCCTAGAGAAGAGGCTTGAGTCCCAGCAGTGGGAACATTAAAAGGTAGATTATGCTAACAATGGAGTGTAATTAATTAACAACTAATGAGCCATAGTGTCACTCACCCTCGGTAAACTATCACCTACAGATTCGCATACATTATAATTATTATAAACTCCATTAAAATTCTGTTAGTGTCGCATAACTTGGACGTTTGTCACCAGGCTCACCGCAATGTATTGTTTTACGTGTCGGGCCAGGAGAGACGCGACTTCGATAGCGATATTCAAAGAATCTGCCTGTCTATTTGTAAGCTATTACGGCCGAAACATACATCGTTAAATTTTGATTATTTTAGTCCCGTGAAGGGTCGATTCGGTACATGAAACACTATCGATTTGTAAAGATAAAATTAAAAAATAAAGTACGTTTTTTTTTTCAACTCGAATTAATTTACGCATGTACGAAATTAATTTCTTTAAGTAAACACGACGCGCCGCGTCTCCGTAATCGAGCGCTTAGTCAGTAATAGTCTAACCATCCCTCTCGTTCCCGCCCAGGGCAGGAGGAGTCTTTTATTTATTTATTTTATTTTAAAGAAGGCTTACAGACTAATTACAAAAAAACAATACTGAAAAAAAATGTAATGTTTCCAAATAGCTAATAACAAGCCTCCACACATAGATTAAAAAAAAAAAACTAAATATTATAATAATTCAAGGAACCGCATACCTGAGTATGGTTTTAATTTCAACTCGATCCCTCCAAGCATTCCCAAGATTAAGGGTCTTTACAGACAGACAGACAACAATCCTACAAGGGTACCGATTTTTTGCTCGAAGATACGGAACCCCAAAATAGGTTATCATGTCTTGTGAAAAGAGCATGAGGCACCTGGTATTCGGTGGTATAAAACTTACATGTGATACAGCTCCATGTAAAATGACGTAAGCAGTATAAAAGCTATCAAATGTCGTTTTTCCATTAAGGTTATTAACTTTGAATAGCTGAATGCTCTTAGTTTTATTTATCTTCAAGAAAAGAAAAGTTCTATATTCATATTTGAACTAGGTAAAATCATCCAATGACATCCCCCGCCCTTGGACGGAGCGGAGATAGTGTCAGACTCTTATTGACTAAAAACCTACGCCGTTCCTCCTTTGCCATTGATCCAGGGCCCTGGTACGCATTTTCATACCTCCCCAGAGCCCCAGATTAGGCTTCGACCCTACTGGACCCCTACAATTTGCTGACGAAACCTGTGCTGGATGGAAAAGTGCTAATAACTGCACAGTCATTTGTCATCAGCTGCCTAGCGTATCTCAAAACATTCTGGACCAAAGGCACCCCTTGAAGATACCCCTGGGGCTATCTTCCAGGTCGTGGTTGCCACGGGTCCGAGATCCCGGCAATGGCAATCAAGGCTTCAAAAACGCTTCGCGCCTTCTTCCAAAACACGATCTAAAATAGTAGTAATACATTTAGATCCCGTTTAATTCGTATTAATCCTAGTAATAGTCTGAGAGCAGTGGTAACGGCCCCGACTTACGAGTTGTAGGTCGAGGGTTTAATAAACCCAGCCAAGCGCATTACTTTGTGTAATTTATTTCATCACCACTGCTCCCAAAAACGGTGAAGGAACATCTTAAGGAAACCGGCATGTCCTGGAACCAAAAAATCGAAGACATGTGACATACACCAAACCGCACTAGGCCCGCGTGGTGGATTACGGCCCATTTCCTCTCTTAGGGAGAAGGCCTGAGTCCCAGCAGTGGGAACATAAGGCTGATGCTAGTAATAGTCCCGAAAACTACATTTAGATCGCGATTAAATTGATATTAAACCTAGTAATAGTCCCGGAACTATTTTAAATCGCGTTTTGGAATAGATGGGGTCATGTTCAATGTTATACCGCGAAATTCAAATAGTCTTGTTTTCTTTTTCCATTATGCAGGTGACTGTCAAGCTGAAGTGTTTTTTTATTGTTATAGATAGATTCGCATTTGACCACTATCTCACCTGCTGGTAAGCAACGATGTGGCCGACGGTGACAAATGATATTTATTTTGCAAGTAGTTTCATCGTTTAACCTAGATGGGGCCGATGTTTCCTAGCTGACTACCCTGAGAAGAAACACCGAAACAAACTCAGGGGCAAAGTCTCTTTTAAACTGTGAATTCTCAAGAGGACACCGGTGTCCGCACACCTATTGTCTTTCTATTGTGTCTCTAATACGGTATTCAAAAGGTCCATAGAGTAAATATATATTGGCCAAATCACATGAGGACCATGCAGATTGGTTTGAAATGGTCTTTTGAAGAAAGAACGATACAGATTTGAGTGGACCTGTCCAGTCAGTGCAAGCATTTGTCAGTATTTGCAAAGTGTGTGGTGAAGCACGCTTGCCTAGAAGTAACCTATTCACTATTGGTTTAAAGATCCTCAGGTTATAGCGAACAGGAAACACGGACTCGGTAGCAGTACGCACGATGAAAGTGTCCCCAAAAACGCTTTGTACGTACACGTATGGTAGATTGCGTCATTTCCCGCAAATAGGATGTTTTTTTTACACCTTTCGCTTCACCCAAAGAAGAAGAAATAGTTTGGTGATCTCCCACCCAAAAAAAAAAAATCTAAAACGAACTTACGAATTTTAGTATGTACCCAAAATAACTTAAATATTGCCTATCATAAAATAGTCACAATAAGTATAAAAGCGATGAAATGACATCGTAAAAGACATTAGTTTTATTTTAATAGGCCGCCATGATGGCTGCCGAGTGCTGTTACATTATTATGAACGATATTCGTTCAAACTTTAATAGCTTGATTATGGATTCTAAGGCATTAAAAATAATTGCAGTTTTGAGGTCACTTTCGTTGTTTTGCCACACAATTTTGACCTTTATTTAATCCTTTGTGGGTTCCAGCTTGTGACCCACGAATGCCTCTCAAGTTGAAGGGCAAAGTCTACAAGACCTTGATTAAACCTGTCATGCTGTATGGATCGGAATTTTGGGCTGTGAAAAAGATGGTTATACAAGTTTCAAGGTTTTTTATAGCGCGGTATATACACCGTTAAATTTTGATCGTTTTAATCCCACGGAGGGTCGATTCGGTACATGAAACACTATCGATTTGTAACGAGAAAGTAAAAAAATAAAGTACTTTTTTTAAAGTCGAATTAATTGCGTACTAACTACCTACAGTTCATTGGCCTCGCTCAGCTGACGTTTACTTAAAGAAATTAATTTCGTACATGCGTATATTACTTCGAATTTTTTACTTAGAAAAAAAGTCCTTTATTTTTTAATTTTATCTTTACAAATCGATAGTGTTTCATGTATCGGATCGACCCTCCACGGGATAAAAACGACCAAAATTTAACGGTATATAATTATTACTCATCAAGACCACTTCAAAAAGTTCAAACACGATGTGGTTATCTTATTGCGCTTATTACCGAGTTTCTATGGCCATCTTCCAGTTCCATCATCAAACCCTGGTTACCATCTAGCACTTAAATACTCGTAAATACAATTAAGACGAGCCCAAACTCGAAGGGGTTGTGTCGTTTACAACCGAGTTTCAATGGCCAACTTCCAGCTCCATCATCAGATCAGCTCCATGTGACCATAATATTGCAATGTCACGTGATTTACACATGCATACAAAATAGCTCAATCGGTAACCGGGAAGTGGATCAAATTTAATTTGCAAGATTTCACGATGACGATGACGATGTCAAGTGAAACTAAATAAAAGCTTGTAAAAAATAAGATTGCATGTAGCAGAGATTTTTTTACGTAAAATCATCCAATGACAGATCCCGGCCTTGGGCGGAGCGGGAAGCAGTGTCAGACTCTTACTGACTAAAAACCTACCCCGTTCCTTCGTTGCCTGTCGTGCCGGGTCCGGGTATTCCTTTCGGAAGCTGACCCATGACCCCAGCAGGCTTCGACCCTGCCTGCCTGCAGCTAGCAGGCTGGGCCTCTTCGGTGTGCTGACAGCTCCTTGAGGCGCGCGGAAACAGAACGCGCCGTCGACGACTTGGGCTCGGTCCGGTCGGTTACCGGACGATCGGACAGCGTGCTACCCATTGCACGCCGTCCGCAAGCCCGCGCCTACGGTTGCCGAAAATCGGGATCGAAATCCCGGAGAATTTAGGATAGATGTGTTGTGACGAGAATAGACCGTAAGCAGTGATGCAAACGTTGATGGTGAAGCGCACTAGTTTATTAAGTGAACAGGCTACTTTAGCCTTGAAGAAACCTAAATTGCCACACTGTATGGCAATGCTCATCCCCTAACCAAGGTAAAATCCAGCCCTTGAGTCACGCGAAGTGTCAACACGGCGCGGAGGCAATATCAATTAATATCAATCAAGATATTAATAATAAATTCGGTTCGGAATTTACTCATGTCAGTCACGCAACTGAAATTTTCATGAAATAGGCACATTCTTATTCAAATATTTCCAAAAATTTATACACAATTTAATGTTATGTCGTGATTAAAAGTTAAGTACATAGGTTTAGTACCTATAAATAGTTAATATTTAAGGTTTCTTCTGTTTCTGTATTAACATACACATCTCGATAAAGAACATTTCACAACAGTAGATACTCGTAGATACCTAAAAACTTTTGTTTGTACCCAAATACAAGCAAGATCTGTTAGTTCGCCACTACTATCACAGCGGGGGGTAGTTATAAAACCTTCTACGTCATCGACTGGAGTGTGTGACGTCACCGAGTGCTTTTAGCGTCGCGTCGCCCGGCCGTTGATGGTGCTGCCACGATCATGTCAGCAGACGGCTTTATTTGTTTTGTTTGACTGTTTGACTGTACTTATGTAGTTAGGGGAGTGAATTTTTTCAGAGGAAAATATTAGGTGCTGGTTTGGTTGTGATGTGATGAGATGTAATATTGTTTTTTTTTATATTATTGATAGGTTCGCACTTGACCGCTATCTCACCTGGTGGAAAGCGACTATGTGGTCGACAATGGAGCGCGCTTACCTAGAAGAAACCTATTCACTCTTGACTTAAAGATCCCCGGGTTGTAGCCATCAGGAAACAGACTCCGGCAGGGAATTCCACTTCTTAGCTGTACGCATAATAAGTGTTCCCAAAACGCTTTGTGCGTATAGGTGGGATGTCCACCATGTACCGGTGGCGCAACGCCGTACGTCTGGTGGTTTGATGATGAAACGGGCTAGGCGGAATTATGCTATGCAATTCCAACGCACACTCCCCGAAATGTAACCGGTAGAAAACCGGTTAGCAACTCGGTGTTGATGCTCAAGACTTTGAAGCCTCGACTCTGACGAGAGTTTCATTGATATTTCCATTTAAAGAGGGAGAAGAACTGGTGAGCTGAAATACAGGCCAAAAGCCCAGCTTAGGTACCAGTCTCCCACATTATAATGATGATGATGATGATGCCATCTAGCCGATTTCGGTCACAGCGACCGCAATCTTTGGCTCCTCATGGTGGTTGTGAGCTCAGATGTGCTGCCCTGTCGTGTGCTCTCATGCGACTTGCATATCCAACTTTGGCCGAAAAACTCCGAGCACAAAGCGGACATGTCAGAACACCATTAACAACATTATAAAATATAGCTGCTGGTGGTCTAGCCTTGAGGTCGTCGCGTTTCTGGTCTAATAACCTAACCTAACCTAACCTAACCCAACCTCCTTTTATTTTCAAAGGCCTGTACGTGCCGCTGTACACAACGTCTCTACTCTACTCAGGCCGATCTTGTGCCTGGGTCTCCCAAGTCGAGGGGTCAATTTCGCATCTCTTCATGTGTCTATTCTGAACATCCACATTATAAAACCAATTATTGTCATTATCTTAGTTTAAGTAATGAAAAAGAAAATATTATTTGTAATAACGAACTTCAAACTGATAGGCTAAAACAGAATTGTTAATTCTTTGTAATAATTATTAAATTTTGTATTAGTACACTTCTAAATCACACCAATACTATAACGCGAACGTTTGTAAGTTTGTGTGTGTTTACACAGCTAAATTTTGATCGCTTTAATCCCGTGGCGGGTTGATCCGAAAAAAGAGATACCCCCCTCTTAAACTTATTCCAGTATCGTGAGTGCGTTCACGAACATTAAAACACACGTACATGAAACACCCAGACCCGGTACTATCTGTAGGCCATACAAACACATTATGTTCCATTCAAGAATCGAACCCACAGCACATAGCATAACAACCAACCTCTTTACCACTGCGCCAAACGTGCCATCGTTACTTTACAAAGTAATCGCAGAAAAGTAATTTTCTGTATTGTTTCATTGTTTGTTTTCTTAATTTGCTAGTAAACATACTCCTAATAAAATACATTGTTGCAATTGTATATTAAAATTCTTTTGGAATAATTTTTCTGTGTTTGTTGGTTGTAGGAGTTTGTGGACTAGTAATCTGCCCTGGCTTCGCTCGCATGTTAGAGCGACACTATAAGCCAGCGAACTTGAGCGAACAAAAAGGAGCTAGCGTCGCTCCCCGCACATCATGATTATTCGAATAATAACATGTCCTTCATTTATTAAACACAATATGAATAAAAGCCGTATATCAAAAGATTGGTAATTAAATTATCTTATAGTTTGTGAAAGTTTCATAAAATTAGACTCAATGGTTTTTGCCTGATCTTTGCTTTTTTGTCTGTGTCTAGACATAACTTTGAAAATAAATCACATCAAGTTCTATGAAATAAAATGTAAATATTCGTATATCAAATTATTAGGCAAAGAGTCTAGTTTAACATATATTTTTTTCAAAACATACGGACTAGCCGTTTAGACGTGATGTTGGATTTAGAATCATCAAGAATCATATATCTGGCCCTTAATTATACATATAAATCTTCGTCGTTTATTGATGAAAGCCGTGTTTTGTAACAACAGTTTGTTTCATACAACTATTGCTCAATTAATGTTATTTTTTTAAATTGTAATAATATAATTTAAATGCAATTATGGCCCATTATAAATTTTGACAGGGCTGTTAGTTCAGTAGTGAGTGCCTTGACTGCTATGCCTGAGGTCGTGGGTTCGATTCCCATCCAGGACCAATGTTTGCGTGATAAGCACGATCATTTGTTCTGTGTCTGGGTGTAATTATATAATATGTATGTATTTAGAAATATATAAGTAAGTTTATCAGTTGTCTAGTACCCATAACACAAGCTCTGCTTAGCTTGGGACTAGATGGCGTTGTGTGTAAGTTGAGGAATAATTTATTAATCACATGCAGTCAACACACAGGTTTTACCACTGCTGATTATTTCGGATATTAAATCTGGCAGTGAGCCAGACAGCTCGCGTCTGACGGGTATCACAACATTCATAACAGATCGCCATTTTTAATTAAAATCCTTTATTGTAGGCATTGATTTATCAAAAAAGGTTATTTTTTTTAGTAAATCAATGATTGTAGGGTTTCAATTTTTTTATTACTGTGTAATAAGAGAGAGAAAGTAAGAAAGAAAATCGTTTATTCGACCTCACACATACAGTAAAAAAAAATTGTAAGAGAAAAAATAAATAAACAACATTAAAATCTGTGCAAGGCCAAAAAGGCGCCTAACTCAGCATATGCTGCGATATTTAAGAATGTTAAATAACGCAGCGCTGGTATTCTGTTAGGGCCCGCGGTGATGTCACGGTAACACTCCCGGATGTTAAATAAACTAGATATTGTAATAAAATAATAATAATAAATAGTACATTGATATAAAGCGTAAATTAATGTTAATGTGTGTCGTGTCAAATAAATATTGAAAAAGAGAATAGTGCATACAATATTAATTAAGAGCAGTGTTGGCCGAGTGGTAACGGCCCCGATTTACGAGTTGCAGGTCGCGGGTTCAAACCCAGCCAAGCGCATTACTTTGTGTAATTTATTTCATCACCACTGCTCTCATAACCGGTGAAGGAAAACATCAACTGTTGGACATGTGCCTTCCCCAAGTGTCGCCACAACGACCGGTGGCTTACTCTAGAGTTTAATTCCGGTCGGTCGACATTGGAATTGTGACGTTTCGTACTCTTGAATTCGATGCTAGCGTCAAATTGGTTTAAAATTGTGTGCCCACACGCCAAGCGCTATCCCTATTTTACTTAGTTTCCCAAAATGGTTAAGCAATTTGGCGCTACCAACCCGGTCCTATGCGTCTCTTATCCACCGTATTCCCGCGACTTTCACCAGGTCATCCAGGTCAACCTTGTGGGAGGCCTTCCAACGCTGCGTCTTCCGGTACACGGTCACTACTCCAGAACCTTTCGGTTCCAACGGCTATTTGTTCTGAGAGCGTGTTGCCAGTGATGACATATGGCTACGAAGCGTAGTCGCTCACAATGGGCGTCATCAGGAGACTTAAAAAGTCACGTCTAGTGGTCTGATGATGGAATGGAACAGACTCGAAATATAAACGATACTTTACTTATCAACCCCCGACGGAAAAGAGGGGTATTAAAAGTTTGACGTGTCTGTCTGTCTGTCTGTCCGTGGCACCGTAGCTCCTACACGAATGGACCGATTTTGATGCGGTTTTTTTGTTTGAAAGCTGATGTAACCGAGATTGTTCTTAGCTACAATTTATGAAGATCTGTGCGGGTGTTCAAGATCATCAGTTTGTTTGTTAACTGCGGTAGGGTTTTTAAACACTTAATGGGTTTTTACTTTACTATTACTAATACTCGTGTACAATTCTGGTGCCATTGAGCTGGTCTAAATATGGAGTTCGAAGGTAAGAATCCTGGATTGCTTATTAACATAGTAAACCTATTGAGTTTGGGCTCATTAGATTCGTCTTAACCAGTTCTATACATTTCTCATGACGACTAGGACCTGATGCTAGAACTGGGAGGTGACTGACGGAACTTTGGAATGCCTATTAGTAAACCCATCAAGTTTGGTCTCATTAGATTCGTCTTGACCAGTTCTATAAATTTCTCATGATGACAAGGACCTGATGCTAGAACTGGTAGGTGTTCTAGCACCGAGGACTGTCGGGGTTTTTTTTTTAAATATTTTTATATTATTTACTTCGCAAATCAATCACTGCTCACAAGCCATTGGTTCAAAAGCCCTTCAAAAGCATTTTAAAATAAGTTCATAACACTTCAACTCGCATCTCAAAGCAAATATAAGCATTTGGCAGACTTCCAATGTGAATTAAACACTTGAACTCACGTTTTAAATACAGGACTAATAAACAATGCGAAAATATTTTCAGTTATGGATTGAAATGCACCTGATTGAGAGCAAGTTTTAGTTAGTACAAGTCTGACACGCCCTCGCGCTTCGCTCATGAGAGGGAGAAGTCACTGGATGATTTCCACCTAAACAAAAGATCTACCGTAGGCGCGGGCTCGCGGACGGTGGGCAATGGGTAGCTCGCTGTCCGTCCATCCGGTAACAGACCGGTCCGAGCTCAGGTCGTCTACGGCGCGCACTGTTCCCGCGCGCCTCAAGGAGTTGTCAGCAAACTGTAGGGGTCCAGCAGGGCCGAAGCCTACTGGGGCCAAAGGTTATGTGAGAATGTCACCACAGGCCCCGGGACAAAGGCAAGGAACGGAAAGGTAGGTTTTTAGTCAGTAAAAGTCTGACACTATTTCCCGCCCCACCCAAGGGCGGGATTTGTCATTGGATGATTTTACCTACCAAAAAAAAAAAACCTAAACAAAAGGCCTACTCATCTTCCATAGGAATAAAGACATTCCATTCTCTTGGCATTGTTGCGTACTAGGCCATGGGACTCCAATACGACCAAAATGCCGACGGTGACAAGAGCGCTTCGGATGACGTCGTCAATATTCGGCTGCATGAGGCCGTTGTGACCGAGCTACACTTTAGAGGTACATCCTTGACAATCTGGAAGACCTCAACTCATCTTTCAAGAAAATCAGATTTACCTGAAATGCTAGAAAATAAACAAGTACCCTAAGGGTCGTAATCGTAAGTAAAATTACGCAAAAAGAAATACTTTCCGTAACTTTTTCTAACATAAATTGATTACTCCATAATTTCCCTGAGGGCGACTGAATTTACAAACAAAACAGAAGATCAACTGAAAGTATGAAAGTTTATTTAACTTTTAGTCCTTAGTTTTTACATAAGGGATTACTAAGAAATTCCGTAAACCTAACAATATACACTGTTAAATTTTGATCGTTATAATCCCGTGGAGGGTCGATCTGGTACATGAAACACTATCGATTTGTAAAGATAAAATAAATAAAATTAATTTCTTTAGGCAAACGAATCAATGACCTTGTAGGTAGTTGGCGGTCGTTGCGTACGTTGCTGACAACTCCTTGAGGCGCACGGGAACAGTGCGCGCCGTAAACGACTTGGGCTCGGTCCGGTCTGTTACCGGACAAACGGACAGCGACCTATCCTATGGTGGCAGGACAGCAAGGAGGCTCATGCTTGTTGCGATAGTATAATGCCACCAGTCTTTTGGGCGCATTACCAGTTGTGAGCGATGCGAAGGAGTTTTTCAACGTCATAATTTTAGTTAGTAATAATTAGTAACACCACTTCTGGCTGTTCCAATACAAAAAAATAATAATTTCGTATATGCGTAAATTAATTCGAGTTTTAAAAAGAAATACTTTCTTCTTCTTCTTCCTGCCCTTATCCCATATTACTTGGAGTCGGCGCAACACGTTTTTTTCTTCCACTCTATCCTGTCAGCCGTCACACTATCACTAACATCCTTTTCTTTCATATCACTCCTAACACAATCCATCCATCTCTTCTTCGGCCTCCCTCTTAAGTTAAAAAGAAGTACTTTATTTTTTAATTTTATCTTTACAAATCAATAGTGTTTCATGCACTGAATCGACCTTCCACGGGATTAAATAGATCAAAATTTAAGGGTGTATAGGCAACGGCGCTTACGCCCCAGCCGCCGCCGGGATTCCGTTCCCGATTTCCAGCCTCCGTAAGCGCGTGCTTGCGAGCTATGGGTAGCTCGCTGTCCGACCGTCCAGTAACTGACCGGACTAAGCTCAAGTCGACGACGGCGCGTACTGTTCCCGCGCACTTCAAGGAGCTGACAGAAAACCGTAGAGGCCCAGCCTGCAAGTAGGCAGGGTTGAAGGTTATTTTTTTTTTTTTTTATTGGTATAAACTAGTGCTTGACTGCAATCCCACCTGATGTTAAGCAGTGATGCAATCGTTGATGGTGAAGCGCACTAGTTTATTAAGAGCCTATTCACTCTAGCCTTGAAGATACCTAAATTATAATCGGACGGGAAGACCGCAGCAGGCAAACTGTTCCAGTCTCTCGATGTACGCGGTATAAACGACGAAGCAAAACGCTTAGTCCGTACCGTAGAACTTTCAACAACATAAGGGTTGATATTCGCCGTACGCCGGGTTGTCCGATGGCGGAATTGAGATGGCCAAGGGCCGCTTTCTGAACAGAAGGCTAAGCCCCGGTATGATAGGCAACTAAGGTACGGGGTAGGTTTTTAGTCGGTAAGAGTCTGAAACTATTTCCCGCCCTGCCCAAGGGCGGGATTTGTGTTTGGACGATTTTACCTACCATAAAAAAAACCCAATAATACTCTTCATGCGGCACGAATGTTGAACTCACTTTCAACTAAAATCCGTGACGCTGGAAATATATCTATTTTCAAAAAGCTAGTCAAAAAACCTTCCCTCTCTACCATCCCGTAAAGTTAATACTATGCATATGTAGTATCCACACTTACGTTGCTGAAACTTCTACGGTCCGTACTAAGCGTTTTGCCTCGTCGTTTGCACCGCGTACATCGAAGGACTGGAACAGTTTGTCTGCTGCGGTTTTCCCATCCGATTATAATTTAGGTGTTAGACCAGTAAATATGTATTAAAAGTATTTATTATATTATCCGAGTATAGAAATATCCTCGAAAATAAACTGAGATTAAAAAATCAATCGAGCACCTTTCTGAGTTTGAACCAACGACCTACAACTCGGAAAGTCAAAGCAGTTACGACTGGGCCACAAGACAACTACTCAAGTATACGTCCTCTCACTCATAAACACGTTCCTAAGTAACAATAATGGCTCCATATGTACTTTCCCCGTCACTAAACGTAATTAATTAGAAGAAACCTCACTATTAAATGAAAGTGAAAGCATTTACTCCAAACTCGATTCTTGTCTTTTATTGGATCTCCCAGACTACATAGGTATATTGAGTCTAACATAGTAAGTATATAACGACAGTCTGCTATCCAAGGTGAATGTACCCTCTGTCACTGCACTCTGACTGAGCTTACTTATACAAAACAATTTGTATTAAAAAGACGAGATTTGAACAATAGTTTCTTGAGGATAAAAAGGTTATTTTTAGGTAAACGTCCTCATCGCTGACCACATCATTGCTTATCATCTGGACCTCAAGTCTGCTATTACAATAGTGTCAGAATGGTCTAAAAAACCGTAAGCAGTAATGTCATATTTGACTTTGACAGTTAAAAGACCACTGACCGACCAATGGATCTTCTAAAAGTTTAGCAAATAATATAATAATATTGCACAACTATCACACAACGCTGTCTAGTCCCAAGCTAAGCAGAGCTTGTGTTGTGCTCTCTAGCAACGCCACCTTATATTTTTTTATCATGATATAACCCATTTCTATGTACGGCCAACGTACATGACGTACATGCATTGTTTGTGAATGTACGACTTTTAATTTAAAAGAAAAAAGTAAATGAATGTGGCGTTGCTGCGGAAAATTCTCAGTAGCAACGCCACCTGTAATCAATATTTGTAGATACAATTTCAGCTATTTCTCTGCAGTTATCTATTGTACGAACGCTGTGTATTATGTACACGTGATAAGTATAAAAAAATATGTTAATTCTATACTCACAAATTGTATTTTAGCGATTACTTCAGATTGACAGGGAAAACTGATTTCATAAATAGAAGTTAGGTTTACGTCTCTTGTATCTCCACGTACACAATCGGAAACGGCTTTTTAACCGATTTCGAAAAGGAGGGGTTTGGGGTTTTTTTTTTTTGGGGGATTCTATGTTCGACTGTATGTATTTTTCTCGGACAATTGTAGACCGATTTCCTAGTCCTATAAAAATATATTTTTGATCTGATGATGAACTTTGAAGATATAGAACGAAACTCTTAAAAATTTCTTAGCAGAACTGTCGTTTTTATATGTATGTTCACCGATATCTCGGTTAATTGTGAACCAATTTTGTTTTTTTTTTTTATTTTGGTTGAAAAGTTATAGTCCCGAGTTGGTCCCATAAAAATATTGATTTGATCTGGGGGCTTACTCTCGAGTTTAATTCCGATCGGTCGACATTGGAATTGTGACGATAGGTACTCTTATCTCTCTCTATAGAACGGACCTCTTCAAAAAATCATAGCAGAACTGTCGTAACAAGTAAAGTTCTTTATTTATACTTGTTGTCGGTGACTGACTGAAGAAAGAAGCATGATGATTTGATGATGGAACCGAATGGCGGAAGCTATTTATTTAAATTTGGCTGACGGGTACTTTCTACAAGTACTACAACTAAAAAGTGTGAAATAAAAAACTTAAAAAAAAATTATAACCCACATCAATGTAAAAAAAAAAGTGCAAAATAACTTTAATTTCGGAAGTCGGTGTTAAGTAACGAGGAGACCAAACTATGTATTATAGAAACACCGACTTACGAAGTTAAAGTTATTTTACATTTTTTTGTGGTTTTTTTTTATATTGAAGTCGGTTATAATTTTTATTTTATTTTTTTTGATGTTCAGACTGCGGCGGCCTGCTTCGAAGAGCGGCGAACACTCGGGAAACCGGTAGTTCCGTCTCATTTTTCACAGTCGCCACTACCACGTACGCTCGCGATACTTAACTTTCGTTCAAATACAACGGCTAAACTGTTACGTTCCGATATTATTCGATTTCAAAAAAGGAATAAGCCCTGATAATTATATTTTTTTTTATTACACACATTAAAAGATACCATATAGATATCTTTAAAGCTAAGCTTCAAACCGAAATAAAAAAAGAAATATAAATCAGATTCGAGAGTTATTCTACTCTAGGTATAGAGAGAGTCGAAATAACTTCTATTTATGAAACTTATTTTGTTTAAATTTTCCTGTCAATTTGAAGTAACCGCTAAAATACAGTAGTTTAATACACTTTATGGGACAATTTGTGAGTTGAGAATTAAATTTTAGAATTAACATATTTTTTCGGGTTACTTCGAGAGTCACATGGTCGATTAACGTAAAGTCGACTGAACGTTTGATCGAATACAATATATTGTGAAACAACGTTTTATCTCCAAACGCTACTTCGACTGAACGATTCATTGAATATTTATCAATCGACAGACTGATTTTCGAATAAGTTTAAGTTGTTATGTAAAATTACTTTTAGTATATGCGAAACCTGAACATAGTTTGTTCAAAATCAGTAGCTGAATCGATTCCAAGAATTTTTACACCAAGCCATATTTTTTCCCAAACAGGTATTTAAAAAAATCAAATAATTAAAAAAAGAAACACGACTGCTATGTCAAATAATTTAACTAAAAATAAAAAATCAGATGTTTCTTAATTTATAGAAAAGTGAATAAAGTAGTCTCTCGTTGATTAAACACGGAATCTCGGAAACTACTTGATCTACAAAACTGTAATTTTCATCGCCGTCGGGGTACTACTCTAAAATACTTTCTAATAGTATAAAAAGTCCCCAATCTGCTCCGACTTTCGGTATCTCGGGTCGTTTATCAAAGCAGATGGAGAGGTATACCGAGACGTAACACATCGGATCAACTCATGGCGACAGGCCACTGGAACAACTTGTGACCCACGGATGCCCCTCAAGTTGAAGGGTAAAATCTACAAGTCCGTTATAAGACCTGTCATACTGTATGGATCAGAATGTTTGGCTGTGAAAAAGACTGACGAAAAAAGAATGCATGTAGCGGAGATAAGAATGTTGAGATAGATGTATGGTGTGACAAAAGAGGTTAAAGTGAGGAATGAGTATATTAGAGGAAGTTTGAAAGTGGCGCCAGTGACAGAAAAGTTGAAGGGGAATCGTTTGTCTTGGTATGGTCATGTAAAGAGGAGGGATGAAATACATGTTAGTAAAAGGGTCAAGAGTATACATATGGATGGATGGAGAGGGTGCCCAAAGAAAAGATGGATGGATTGTGTGAAGAGTGATATGAAAGAGAAGGAAGTTATTGACAGCATGACGGGTGACAGGGTAGAATGGAAGAAGAAAACGTGTAGCGCCGACCACAAATAACATAGAAAAAGGGCAGGAAGAAGACGAGTCATAAATATAATATATAACACCCAATTTGCTTTGAACCTGCAATGCCGTTTTGGTGGTTGAAATTTAGTTTTAATATACCATAGCAAAAATTCGTCCTACCCCTTCTGGTAAAGAAATTAAAAAAAAAACAATTTGCTTACTGGCGTACTGTATGTGTATCGTCACATCAACTGATAGAGCAAATTAAATAGTCACGGTCTCATATAAATGCACATTATCACTTTATAGTGAATATTAGGCTCATCAAAGGCAACAAACGAAAATTACAATATTCATGTAATGTCTAACTGTTTTGGCTTTTCTCGTCACGATCTTTGTACTTGGCTCATCTTTGTTTTTGATATTATTAGTTGGGGTTTCATAATAAGGCAAATAAAAACAAAATATTTATACTTTTGAAATCCACTCGTCAAATCCTAGACGATAATCACATGCATAAACAGAATAAAAAAAAAAATGGTTGGGTTTTTCATTTATTTATCTTACCCACCACATTGCATTTCCATATTTTTTCAATGCCACTGTTACTCGGGACGATGCAAGGATTCTAACGATACCTCAAAGACGTCCACTGTTGGACATAGGCCTCCTCCAAGCGTCGCCACAATGGCCGGTCCTGTGCGCCTCGCATCCATCGGACTCCAGCGACCCTGACCAGGTCATCGGTCCACCTTGTGGGAGGCCTTCCAACGCTGCGTCTTCCGGTACGCGGCCGCTACTCAAGAACCTTTCGGCCCCAACGGCCATCTGTTCTGCGTGCATTGTGCCCAGCCCATTGCCACTTAAATTTAGCAAACCTACGTGCTATGTCGGCAACACTGGTTCTCTTGCGGATATCTTCATTTCTGATTCGAACACGCAAGGAAAATCCGAGCATAGCCCTTTCCATTGCCCTTTGGATGACTTTGAGTCTTCTTATGAGGCCCATTGTAAGCGACCACGTTTCAGAGCCCTATGTCATCACTGGCAATCATCATAGACTTTCGTCTTGAGACACTGTAGTATGTTGGACGAGAAGACATCGCGCATCCTCCCGAACGCCGCCCAGCCGAGTCGGATTCGACGATTGACCTCTTTCTCGAAGTTAGACCTACCCAACTGGACACGTACATACATGAACCCTGAAAACATAACAGTCCTTTTTTGGGGCAGTCATGTAAAAAAATATTATATAAGGTTAATAGATTTAGGATCTTTAGTTTTAGTTTAATTTTAATTATTAAACTACTATCACAACTAAAACTCATTCGAAAGAGCAGTCTATCGATTAGTAAATATTCGATAAATCGTTTAATCGAAGTACCGTTAAAAGGTTAAAGGCGATAAAAGGTTGTTTCGCAAATATATTGTATTCGATCAAACGTTCAGTCGACTTTCCGTTAATCGACCATGTGACTCTCGAAGTATCGTTATGGACCCTATTTTTTCATACTCATCACGTGTACATAATACACAGCGTTCGTACAATAGATAACTTCAAAGAAATTGCTGAAATTGTATCTACAAATATTGATTACAGGTGGCGTTGCTACAGAGAATTTTCCGTAGCAACGCCACATTCATTTACTTTTTTCTTTTAAATTAAAAGTCGTACATTCACAAACAATGCATGTACGTCATGTACGTTGGCCGTACATAGAAATGGGTTATATCATGATAAAAAAATATAAGGTGGCGTTGCCAGAGAGCACAACACCAGAGCTTGTGTTATGAGTACTAGACAACTGATAAACCTACTTATATATTTCTAAATACATACATATTATAGACAAATTACACCAGACACAGAACAAATGATCGTGCTCATCACACAAACATTTGTCCTGGGCGGGAATCGAACCCGCGACCTCCGGCATAGCAGGCAGGGCCACTAACCATTAGACCAACAGGCCAGTCAAAATGATTTCTGTTTTTAGCAAAATGACAATGGAATCGTATTGAAATGACGAATTTATAAAAATACTTGACTGACACTTGACTTGATACTTGACTTGGGTACCCACGCCGGGGCTTGGTTCAAGCCATGCTCCGGAGCGAGGAGGAGTGGCAGGCGGTCGCCTCCTTTTGCGAAGCAGTAATGCTAGCAAAGGAGGAGGCCGACCGTATTAGGCAAAGGCGCACACGCCGCCGCCGCCACCGGGATTCCGATCCCGATTTCCGGCCACCGTAGGCGCGGGCTCGCGGACGGTGGGCAATGGGTAGCTCGCTGTCCGTCCGTCCGGTAACAGACCGGTCCGAGCTCAAGTCGTCTACGGCGCGCACTGTTCCCGCGCGCCTCAAGGAGTTGTCAGCAAACTGTAGGGGTCCAGCAGGGCCGAAGCCTACTGGGGCCAAAGGTTATGTGAGAATGTCACCACGGGCCCCGGGACGAAGGCAGTGAATGGAAGGGTAGGTTTTTAGTCAGTAAGAGTCTGACACTATTTCCCGCCCCACCCAAGGGCGGGATTTGTCATTGGATGATTATACCTACAAAAAAAAAGACTTGGGTACCCAGAGTTAGTGATCAAACGCGAGCCTGTCAATTGTGCAACATGTAACTGGAATATTGTACCCTTAAACACACTAATCAGAATATTAAGTTACAACCTAGGGGTCTTTAAGTAAGTAAAGAGTGAATAGGTTACTTCTAGGCAAGCGGTCTCCATCGCCGACTTTTTTGATTACATTGTAGTACAAAATTGATGACTCTCTGCGCACGTGCTAGTTTTGACTGAAAAAAAAAACATATTGCCAAGCCAGAAACTAACCACAACCCCAAGAACAACTTGACAATAACGGAGGCTCGAGTAACAAAATGGGAGGTATTTAATAAAAATACCCGTCTGCGGCTACAGGGTGACTCACCGGGAATTCAATCCCACGCCCTTGCGTAGGCTATGGCTTTTTGTGTACCTTTACGTGTGTAGGCATAAATTATCTACTTAGCCAGCGACTTCGTCTTTTTTTAGGTATAAAAAAGGTAAAAATAGGACCCTATTACTAAGACTTCGCTGTCTGTCTGCCTCTCACCAGGCTGTATCTCAAAAACCGCGATAGCTAGACAGTTGATCTCAAATTATGTATTTCTGTTGCCGCTGTAACAACAAATACTAAAATGTTTTTGGCGGGATTTCTTTAAGTGAAGTTCAGTGGCTGTTTTAATTATTCGCAAATTGATTCCTAGTGGATATAGTGATGTAAAAATTGGTGTAGCTTTGTATCTCAAGTGTCTGCGCAACTGGACAATATGTGGAATCATTGAAACAGGCGCGATTTCGGTAAAATGGAGCTGAGAATGTTATTGTAGTGTTGACTACCTCAGCGAAGTTTGCCGAGAAGGTTGACTTGATACATTTGCTGCCAAACATTACAAAAAAAAAAAAGAACATTAGAATGTGTAAACCAAAGTGTTTACACGAAGACATGGCTTAAAGGACTTAGTATCCAAGCTAAAAATATTAGCAAAAAAAAAAAAACAAATACTAAAGACAAAATAAAATAGATATTTAAGAGGTGCTTACCATACAACAAACATGACTTTTTTGCCCTTTTTTGCTCAATACAACGATTTTTTTTTATTGATATAATAAATTAGTGCTTAACTGCGATCCCACCTGATGGTAAGGGGGGTTCTCTATTTGATTTCGAAACTTGATTCAATTTTCATTATATCGAACAGTTTCTATAATTCAGTTATACTATGCGTTCCAAATAAGAATAAGAAAACCAATAACCACGATCTGTCAAATATTCAGAGAAAAGTACGGTTTGCAAAAAATACTTATTTGCGTATCAATAAAGGTTTTTTTTTTAGCATTGTATTACTAGTCTTAGTTAAATCTAGTAAAAACGTTATTGGTTAATGTAAATTACCTAAATAATAAGGTAAAAATACTATTTTCGATCTTATTTTCATTGTTAGTAAAAATTCGCCTTCTTCTTTCATTTGCCACTACTCAGACACTTCACACAGTGACGCAGAGATGAGCAAAATTGAAGAACTGGATTCTGATAAAACTTTTTCGTTCACGATTCGTAAATAAATTTAATTTTAAAATTTACTGGTTTTGTTCACCGTACCCAATTTCTTCAATTTGACAGTTCGACGTGACGTCACAACATGGCAATCGATCCTATTCTCATTTGGACCGCATTGTACGATGTTTTGTTCCATCGATGCTTTATTGGTGCGATGTAACGTTTGTGCAAAAAACCCTACAGCGATTGCTCCTTAGATCGGTAATATATTACTTTGATATTATGTCGGTTTGAAACGCTTACTGTTCCGTGACATTTAATATAATATTATTATATATTAATGTGCTCTGCCCACTGCCACTCAAGTTTGGCGATTCTTGGGGCTATGTCGGCAGATGTTTTCATTTCTGATTCGATCACGCAAGGAAACTCCGAGCTCCTAAGCATATCTTAATTCTTCTTCTTCCTGCCCTTATCCCACATTACTTGGGGTCGGCGCAACACGTTTTTTTCTTCCATTCTGTCCTGTCATCCGTCACACTATCACTGACTCCCTTTTCTTTCATATCACTCCTCACACAATCCATCCATCTACGTGTAAACTCAAAACTCTTTTAGTAATATGCGTTTCATCCTTCCTCCTCACATGACCATACCAAGACAAACGATTTCCTTTCAACTTTTCAGTCATTGGCGCCTCTTTCAAACTTCCTCTAATATACTCATTTCTCACTTTATCCATTCTCGTCACACCACACATCCATCTCAACATTCTCATCTCCGCTACATGCGATCTTTTTTCATCCGTCTTTTTCACAGCCCAACATTCTGATCCATACAGTATCAGGTCTTATCACGGACTTGTAGATTTTACCTATCAATTTGAGGTATATCCTTGGTCAAAAGTTGTTCCCGTGACCTGTTCATCACAATCATCATCATTTCAGCCAAAAGACGTCCACTATTGGACATAGGCCTCCCCCAAGCGTCGCCACAATGGCCGGTCCTGTGCGTCTCGCATCCATTGTACCACCTTCCAACACTGCGTCTTCCGGTATGCGCCGCCACTTCAGAACCTTTCGGCCCCAACGGCCATCTCTTCTGCGTGCAAAGTGCCCAGCCCATTGCCACTTAAGTGATCTGTTGCCATTTCTTAATTATAATCCAAAAAGGAAACCTGACCATTAGATCGAACCCAGGTCCTGAAGTTCAACAGTAACACTTGTTACCACTATACTACCTAAGCCCAGAATGTGAAGATAAAGCGCCAAGCGAGTTATTCACACGTAAGTACTTACTGTGAATGGAGATAAATCTCTATATTACAGTATATAAGATGTTGCCTCATATATAAAGCAAATAATTTGTATGTGGATTACGAAATACATACAGTCGATGGAGTTCGTTGAACGAAAAATGGAACGTCTTTTGTTTTCGGCGAAGCGTGCAAGAATAGGAAATAAGCATGGAAATAGATACAAATGCAGACAGTTTGTCATTGCGACCGAAGCGGAATTCGTACGAACGGTAGGTGAGTGTGTTATGGAGCCGAGGGCTGCAGTGACAAATTTGCACGTGTGTCAAACGACGTTTTTTAATACACGCGCGCCTGATACGATAAACAATTTTATTGCAAAAAAAATATTGCAAGGGGCGAGCACTCGCACTTTTCTGCACTAGTTCGGAAAAGTGCGAGTCTATTGCGTGACTAGAAGCGGTGCGATAAGAGCAGGTCTTCGAGTAAGTGTATTGAAAAAAATATTTGCTATCTAACCCATTTATGAATAAAGATACAACAATAGAATTCAAACTATGAAGAGAATATCAAAATTGATAGAAAAGCAAACGAGACAACAATTTTAAGCAAACATATGTATTTGTCCCCCTCGCTAAGACGCCGTTTTCAATGGCTCCTGTACGAACGCAATGGAATTTGACGTCAAATTACATGTCGGACAGGACTTCTCTTTCATTAGCAACTTTGAAGCTTCATAACTTCGTTGCCAATGAGGATTGCCAGTGATGCAATCGTAGATAGTGAGGCGCACTGTTTTAATAACCCCTCGTCAATTGTACACACGTTTGAATGACCTTGAAAAACTTTAATTGTCTTACTGTACACACAGAAACACGAAATTATTTTTTTTGAAAGTTTTTATTTCTATTTCATTATTTTTTCAATGGGCAATTACGTAATAATAATAACCCCCTGGCATGCGAGGGGAGCCTATTCATTCGGGCCTGGACGACATCTTGAATTTCATCCGCCATATTGCCTGTTCTATCGAGCCGTGTGTGTGCCGTGTGGTTACAAACGTAGTAACAAATGCAATCCCTCTGTAATGTTACCTCTGTTTTGTATGCTACGCTAAGGTGAGGGGTAAGCAACGATACCAAAAGATAAGCGAGATAACTTGAGAAATTTAGATGTAAATGCTATTTGAAATTCACCCATCCTTTGATTTCCAAAAGCAGCATTTGAGAAGCATATACTATGATTTTTTATTAGATGGACTAAAGTGACAGCTATAACAATGGTTGTTTGACAGTTGGGCATTGTTATTTGACAATTGGGCATTGTCCACTGCTGTCACTTTGGTTCATCTAATTAAAAATCATGGTATAGCATTTTTGTAGCGTAAAAGTTTGAGGTGGGAATTCAGCCGATGAATTCTCCATCTTTAGGTTGGAACGAAAGGGCGTGACGGACTTTTACTGACTAAATATAGGACTAAGATCGATTGCCATTTGCCATGTTGTGACGTCACGTCATACTGTCAAATCGAAGATATTGGGCAGAACTAAAGAATTCCGAGATGAACAAAATTAAGTAAACGTCAGCTGGGCGAGTTCAATGACCTTTAGGTAGTTAGTACGCCACGACCGACAACTACCTAGCTACAAGGTCATTAACTCGTTTACTTAAATAAATTAATTTCGTACATGCGTAAATTAATTCGAGTTAAAAAAAAGTACTTTGTTTTTTAATTTTCTCTTTACAAATAGATAGTATTTTATGTACTGAATCGACCCTCCACGGGATTAAAAAGATCAAAATTTAACGATATATAGATACCGCTTAAAGGATTGGAGTGCTAGGTCAGTGCTAATAGCAGTCAAATAACCAAACTATCTATATCCTGAATATCATCATCTCAGCCTTTTCCCAACTAGCTTTGAGTCGGCTTTCAGTCTAACCAGATTTTTTTTATGACAGGTAAAATTATCCAGTAACATCTCCCGCACTTAGGCGGAGCGGGAGATAGTGTCAGACTCTTACAGATTAAAAACCTACCCCGTTCCGTAATTGCCTTGGTTCCAGGGCCCTGGTAAATCTAACCAGATGTAGCTGAGTAACCGTGCTTCACATGTAGCGACTGTCTATCAGACCTCCACAACCCACTGACTGGGCAACACGATACTCCTTGTATAGACTGATGGTCAGACTTTCTGGCGTCTGACCTGTGACGACTGTCAAAGATCTACGACTGACAACCGGGGCCATCGGCTTTACGTGCTGCGTAACAAATTAGATGAAACTGTGAAGTACAGTTAAGCCATTGTTTAGATGAACCGGGAACAGGGCATGCATATAATCGGTCACCGATTGACGATTCGTTACTGTTTTAAACAATGTTTAATTTCAATGTCAATGGAAAAGGATGTTTTTAGTTATTTTTTGTTGGTTTGAGAAGGTCGTGCGTTAAAACATAAAGACTTATTTAACTTGCAAAGTTTGTATGTAAGTTTGTTTGGGACGAATCTTCCAAATGTATTTTGGAACAGTTGCACCCTACCGATTGAGCTGAAATTTCGTATGCCTATGTAACTTGGATGACAATGAATCAATATGGTACCATGGAGTTGGTATGATGATTGAGTCGGATAGTGACCATTAGAACTATTGAGTGCAACAAGATCGTATTTGTGCTCTTTAAATTCGACTTGATCAGTACTATACTGGAAGTTGGCATTAATTTTTTTTTAAAAGCCCGCTAAAATTACGCATCCTAGTGAAACAATTATGGATGATATCTTAATATATACACCGTTAAATTTTGGTCGTTTTAATCCCGTGGAGTATCGATTCGGTACACGGTACGGAACACTATCGATTTGTAAAGATTAAATTAAAAAATAAAGACAAAAGCACCTAATACAACTAGTGTTTCATCGAAGATACATGCTATTGAATTGAAATAAAGCACTTTTTCTGGACTCTATAAACAATACCTAATAATATGAAATCGATTTCAAAAATCAGTCAAATATCTTATTTCAACCACAGACAAAAGAGGAGACAAAATATCCCGCCAAATTTGACAGCTGTACCTAAACCAAGATGGCCGCCACACGCTGTCAAAGTACGAGCGTACCTATTGAAAGACTATACGAATATAGGCTAAACGAAAGATAGATGGTTTGAGTGAGGAATGATATGAAACAAAAGGGAATGAATGATAGCGTGTCGGCTGGCAAGGAGAATAGAATACGAAAACGCTTAGCGATGAACACTAGTAACATGGAACAAGGGAATGAAGATGATTATAATTAAGGCCAGATTCTACGCATTTTGAACTTTTTTAAACCTCTGGAAGTCCACAAATGTAGAACAGAACACCATGAAAATTTATTTTATTAAAATTGACTTTATGACCTAGCGCTGGGTAAAAATGAAAACATGACAGAAATTAGTTGGCTCGATAAAAATGAATGATAAAGTTGAATAATTATTGTTTCTTTTTTTTTTATAAATATAAAACCGTTGTTTTGGGGCCGCGAAGTCAACATAGTCCTGGGCGGAGTTCATACAAAATAGTCAGTGACTTCAACCAGCCCTTAAGATAGAATAGTAACTGCCTTTTTTATTGGGGAAGTCATCAATTAACTTCTCCCGCTCCTGATGAAGTGGGAGGCAGTGTCTTTATTGTCTTTTTTTAGGTGGGAAAATCATCCAATGACATCTCCCGCCCTTGGGCGTAGCGGGAGATAGTGTCAGAATTTTACTGACTAAAAACCCAGTCTTGTTCCTTCGTTACCTTTCACACCAGAGCCGAATCTTCTTTTCAGAGGCAGACCCTTAGTCCCAGTAAGGTTCGACCCTGCTGGGACGGCGCGCGTGGAACAATACGCGCCGTCGACGACTTGGGCCCGGTCCGGACGGTGATCGGAAGGTCGGACGGCGAGCTACCCATTGTTCGCCGTCCGCAAGCCCGCCTATGGTGGTCGGAAATCGGGATCGGAATCCCTGCGGCGGCTGGAGCCTGAGGGCCGTTGTTTCATGTGAGCGGCCTCCTCCTTTGCTGGCATTACTGCTTCGCAGAAGGAGACGTCACTTGACTACGATCCCACTCGATGGCAAGCTGTCGTTGATGGTGAAGCGCACTTGTTTATTATGTATCTTTATTCTATAAGGAGTATAGGTTACTAAAGCCAAATAGGCCATGTATGCCAAAACATTCAGTCCAATGTAAATTCCATTTCACTCAATACAGCAGACTATATTCAACAATCCACTCCGATATGTAATTAAACTGTTATCGTTCCGATCCTCCAATATTTCAATACGTATATTTATACACGTTTTGTATAAATTTCAAGTGCAGTCGATACATTTCTCTGGAAGGCAGCCAAACGCGTTCCAAACCGATATTGGAATACTTCAAAAAGTTATTTACCGATTACAGTAACGTCGATATAAAGATAGGTATTATATGACGTTTTCGTCCATAATTTGTCCGTATTTTTGTACAACAGCGCCCTGGGCGAGATTTCTCTATGAAGCCCCCTGCCTGCCATTGAAATCCATGCGAAACCAGCAGGAACCACGAGCTGAACTATCCCCGCGTTTAGCCCCCGGCAGGAGGTGACTGGACCCCCTAGATTGGGTAAGAGACGCTTGAGGGTAGCCTCAGCCCGGGCCTCTGGGAGCCAGAGGTCAGAAATCCTCCTCAAAGTCCCAAGTACTTCATCATCGATTCAAAACTGATGTTCACATTGGTTTGGGGATCCCTAATAAAGATAGAAGGGTTTAACCAAAGTTAAACCCTTCTATCTTTATTAGGGATCCCAAAGATGGGGTGTTCCGATGGCCATGAAAGAACATGGCCTTAAACTTGTGCAGGGTTTCTTAACGAATAAGTTCACCCCTTCAAGCCTGGGAGTGTCTGGGTTAGGACCCTGGGCGGTTAACTGATTTTGTAAGTGGTTTGCTGTGTAGGTTAAGGCACTAAGTCTTGCGCACACCGGTACAGTGTTTGAGATGGGTAGAAGAAGCCCCATTTGGCCAGATAGTTTGTGCAGCGGTCAACCCGGCTCCGCAGTCGCTACTGGCCACTGCAGTTCGTGTCCAGAAAAGATATGTTCTCATGGGGTAATGAATTGTGGAGAAGTTAGGTGTTTCCGCTTTCACAGCGCGCATCTCTCATCCTCTGCACTGTCCTTCTAAGAGGTCGTCAATCGCATAAAACTTTAACAGGTCTTTAGACGTGCAGGTATTAGTTGATGTTTATGTAGAAGGGTGACGGCCGTTCCGAGCCGATGCGGCTGGCTAACTCGTGGAAAACTTCTGGAGGAGCTTTACCTGCTAGAGGATACGACATCGCAAGAGGGGAAGGATTTAAGCATCCAAAGATGCTACAGGCATCATCATCATTCAGCGCTATGTCCACTTCTTTAGCGTGGGCGAAACGATGCCACACTAGGCAAGCACACCCTCCAGCCGAGAAAGGAAGAGCGGTAGAAGTCATAGGATGGTTTTGCACATCCCAAATAAAAAAATTCCAAGGCAATGTATCGGCTGGAACTCGTAGATTTTTTTACGAACAAATGTAGTCAAATATATAAATAAATAATGCTAATCGCTACAGTGTAGTGACAGCACAATCACTGGTAGTACCATATTAAGTGAGCGACATGATATGCGACGTTCCTTTCATGTAGTCGCTGTATCGCCCTGCTGAGTGTCAGGGTTGCCGCAAGTAACGTCTGAGTTATTATTTTAAACTCCAACGTCCTCGTGGTCGATCCCCTACCAGCTAAACAAACCTCATCAATCTTTGAAGTGTTCCCTCATTGAATGTAGTCGCAGTGCCATGAACAGAATGAGACGGAGAAGTCTCGTTAAAGTCATTACCAACTTAACAAACGATCCATGACCACGACCACTCCGCCAGGATCGTACGACTGACATAGAATATTTTAAACAAAGACGGGGCACTGATGACGCTAGATTTTGAAGTGTTATCAAGAGTTTGAGTGAAGAAGTTCATTACTGATCCAGATAGACTGTTTTAACGAGTGGTTAGAGATTTTTTGAAATAGTCACCGTGACCCACAGAAGGCAAGACACCATCAGTAAATCTGATCCAACGGAAACTTCACGACCCTCAGAACCCAGAATACGACTCCAGGAGTTATTATTATATATAAACTAGTGCTTGACTGCGACCCTACCTGATGGTAAACAGTGATGCAGTCGTTAATATTAAGGCTAACTAGTTTAGTAAGAGCCTATTCACTTTAGCCTCGAAGACGCTAAATTATAATCGAACGGGAAGACCGCAGAAGGCAATAGCTCCAGTCTTTCCGGTACGCGGTCGCAACACCAGAACTTCTTTCTGTTCGGAAGATGTTATTGATGATTATCTAACAATAAAAAGGCTTCGTTTATTGCCATGCCAGCCCTATACTGTCTGTGGTATGTCGTCGCGCTCTAGAAAGCTAACAACGAGACGTCACGCGTACGCCGTCACCGAATTTATTCTTCATAACACAGGCACTGCAGGAAATGGAATGCCTTGTCTCTGCCTGCCGTTGAGAGGCATACGTGATTTGGAACGACATTCTGAGAAGACGTTTTGATTATGTTTAGGCACTAGGTATTCCAGTAAATTCGAAAACATGTGGCATCTACCAATCCGCACCGCGCCCGCGTGGTGGATTACGGCCCATTCCGTCTCCTAGAGAGAAGGCCTTGGGAAAATTAAAAGGCTGATGATGATGATGATTCCTGTAAATGGGTTTGCCAGGTCTTAAAATCGAAAAGCGGGACAGAGTGATGGTAGACCGATGGCGTGGTTGAGAGTCAGGGGGTATCCGATGGGTGTGAGACGCTCAGGTCCGTTGATTATGGCGACACTTGAGGGAGGCCTCTATCTAGCTGTGGACGTCTGTCGGCTGAAATGATGATGATAAGGATGTAAAGATAGTAATAAATTGAAATTAACTTCTTATGGTTTTTTTTTATGGTAAGTAAAATCATCCAATAACAGATCCGCCCTTGGGCGGAGCGGGAAATAATGTCAGACTCTTACTAGCTAAAAACCTACCCCGTTCCTTCGTTGCCTACCATACCGGGGCTGAGCCTTCCTCTCAGAAAACGGCCCTTGACCCCTGCAGGCTTCGACCCTGCCTGCCTGCAGCTAGCAGGCTGGGCCTCTACGAAAGTTCCTATGGTTTCTATCTTACCAATATTCCAGTGAGTTAATAAAGATGTAATGATTTATTACCTGAAACAACAATAAAATATAATTGTTAATACATCTTACAGTGTATACATATGTACATGTGTGTATATGTATTTTTTACCTTTCGTGTGCTGCGACTTTGCCTGATAATGTCTCGTTTAAGGCGGACGCCTCCTGCCACTCCAAAACCGAGTAATAATATTATACAAACGATGTCCGATTCGGATATTCCGCAAACAATATCAAGCAGCCCCTATGAAAATGTGAATATAACAGATCGATACAGACGTACGTGCCAAGCTTTTTCACCAGGCAGCGAATTGCAAGACTTCAAGCAGGAAATCCTTGATATGCTCAATACATGGAAAGCTGAACAACAAGCTCATTTCTCTAAATTTTCACAGGAACAATGTTCATGCCTCGCAAAATTGGTCACAGAGGTGGCCGAATTAAAAGCTCAAAATAAGGCAATTCAAAAATCCAACCAAGACATTGAAAAAACCATATCATTCATCACCAATCAGTATGACGACCTGATTATACAAGTCGGCTCCTTAAAAAAGGAAAACATGGTTTATAGAAACTATTTACATACCTTGGAGACAAAAATCGAGGACCTGCAGCAATTCTCGCGCCCTTCTTGCGTCGAGATTCGTAACGTGCCCGTCAAAGACAAGGAATCTGCGATGGATTTGGCTGCAGTTGTCATTAGGATTGGTGAGATTGTTGGTGAGCCCCTTGATTGCAACAATATTCGAGACGTCTACCGCCTCCCAGGCAAACCTGGTGTGGCACGGCCTGTTGTGGCAGAATTTACCACAGTGAAAGCCAAAAATGCGTTACTAACCTCGGTGCGCAGCTTCAATAATAAGCAACAAAAAGAAACCCGCCTCAGTACCCTAAACATCGGCATACATGGCGATCGTCGGCCAATTTATGTAGGAGAGTACCTCCCCGCCAGCTCAAGAAAACTCTTTTTTGAAGCTAGAGAATTTGCAAAGCAAATGAAATACAAGTTCTGTTGGACGAATAATGGAAACATTCTCTTGCGTGAACAAGAGGGAGCCAAACGCATTTTTGTCAAATCAGAGCAGACTTTGAGAGAACTTACGCAAATGAATCAAGCCGCCGTGCAAGTGAATAAGGACAATGTACAAGTGAATCAATGACTATTAGTGATTATTACTAATGTTACGCATCTTGCATTGCAACTTACTTTATATTATTACTATACCGATTTTCTACTTAGCATTTTAAAGATAATCATTAGTTACTTTGTTGTTTACTTCTGTGATTTAACACATTGTACTTTTTATTTTATACCTAATACAAATACCCATTATTTACATTTATTCTTTAACTCTCTGAATACAAGCTACTACTCACGTTCACTTATACTAATTTATACACCTACACCCATCACTCACACTTTTTTCTCACCTACACCCATTATAGCTTTAATACAATCATACTACCTATTAACCATAGATACTCGTTCACGCTTATTAATAACACATAAACATTTAAAACCACAGTCGCATACCAATCAATCATGTTTTATAAACATAGTCGCATTATTTTATGTTAGAATTATTTCTAATTTAAATGGCTAATCACTTAAATACACTTGAACAGGAACTAGATGCTTATCAGGTTTCAAAATCATATAGAATTCCGGTGGGTGATTGCTCAAGTAAAATACCTATAACAAAAAGTCATTTATCAATATTGCACCTTAACATTCGTAGTGTGAATAAAAATTATGATAACTTTATTGCTTTTTTACACCAACTCAAAACAGATTGTGATATAATAATTCTGACGGAATGTTGGCTTAAAACTGCCATAATTCCTAGTATGCCTGGCTATAATGTACATTTCACTAAAAACATACAAAACCAGAATGACGGTATTGTTATGTTCACAAAGTCTTCACTGCATTGTACTGTTACGGAACCAGAGTTTATGGACTCAAACTGCTTGCTGTGCAGAGTTGGCGATAATGTTGCTATAGTAGCCCTATATAGATCTCCCTCCTATGCTTATATCGATAACTTCCTAACCAGTTTGGATAACTTGTTACTACCTTTATCCAGCTTACATCATGTAGCCTTAGTTGGAGATATCAACATTGATATTAAGCCTACCAGTAAAGACAGACACTCAAACGAATATCTCATGTTTGCGGCCTCTCACGGCCTTTTACCAGCTCACTTATATCCTACAAGAGTAAATAACTGTCTGGATCATGTCCTTTTAAAAACAAAACTGCCGGGCACAACCATTGTGATTGACTCACCTATAACTGACCATCTACCTGTGTTTCTGAGCATCAACATGGACGGACCCCGGCTCAAGCCTATGTACACTTCAAAATTTGTTGACATCACAAGCATCCAGACAGACATTGAAAATACAGATTTTTCCTCAATTCTCCTTACAAGTGATGCAAACGAGGCAGCCAACATCCTTACGTCTATACTATCTAAAATAGTGCATAAACACACACGTATCACCAAAATTAAAAGAAAGAACCGCAACTTGAAGCCATGGATCACTCCTGGTCTACTACGTTGCATCCGGAACAGGGACATAATGCATCTAGCTCTAAGAACACAATCTGACAATGCCATCTTAAAAGTTACCTACACTCGGTATCGTAATTTTTGTAATTCTCTACTGCGGAAATTGAAAATACATTATGAAAAAACTGAATTCCTGAAACGTAAAAACAATTCTAAGGCTACTTGGGACCTAATAAAAACTATAACATATGCTAAATCAGTGCCATCTTCTTCGAAAGAACTTCTTCGCATTGATACAGACGAACATCAATCAGCAAACAGGGTTAATAATTATTTTGTAAATCTGGGGAAAACCCTAGCTACAAACATTCAACAGCAAAATTTAAAAACATCAATTCCCGCATCTGTCATTGGTTTAGAAGCTCCATGTAATTCTATTAGTATTTTAGAAACCGACAGTTCTGAAGTGGAGCGGATCATAACTAATATGAAATCTGGTACTACTGCGGGAATTGACGGTATTTCTGCTAATATTTTGAGAATGGCTCGCAAAGTCTTAGTCCCTTATATCACCTACATTTGCAATCTCGCTATATCGACCGGCGTTTTCCCAGATGCCTTTAAGACTGCCTTAGTTCTTCCTATTTATAAGGGTGGGGACAGAGGCAGTGTTGGCAATTATAGACCTATATCTATCCTGCCAAGCATTTCGAAAGTTCTGGAGAAGATACTGAACAACCGTTTGCTCGTTTACCTTCAAGCAAATAATATTCTTTCTGATAACCAATACGGCTTCAGAGCTGGAATCGCAACAGAGGATGCTGTTATTGCGTTTTCAGAAAAATTGACCAAGCTTATGGACAGCAAACGGAAATGTCTCGGTGTTTTTCTAGATATTTCGAAAGCTTTTGACACTGTCTCAGCGCCCCTACTTTTATCAAAACTGGAACGCATAGGGATTCGTGGTATTGCGTGGGATGTTTTTGCGAGTTATTTACGGAATCGTTACCAGCATGTTAAGATTGATGATGTGGTGAGTGATAGAGCTGGGATCGAATATGGCGTTCCACAAGGAAGCATTTTGGGTCCTACTTTGTTTCTCATCTACATTAACGATCTATGTAAGCTCCCTCTAACTAACTGTTCTATATTTACATATGCCGATGATACAGCTTTGCTTATCAATGGTAAGGACTGGGGTGATTCGGAAAGGTTTGCTCAAATGGCAATGGATGCTGTTATGGTTTGGCTGTCATTAAACCAACTTACATTGAACTCGGAAAAAACTAAAGTCGTCTCTTTCTCCTTAACCAATATATCACAGCCCATTGCCGCTCCTGCTGTCCGAGCTCATACTTGTCCTGGATTTTCCAGTTCCTCATGTTCCTGTCCTCTTATTTCTCTTACACCTAGCATAAAGTACTTAGGCGTGCTGATTGACAACCATTTAAGTTGGTATAATCACATAGATAGCCTAATAGTCCGTACACGAAAATTAATTTACATCTTCAAAAAACTCCGCGACTCTGCTGACCAAGATACACTTATGTTAGTGTATTTCTCACTTTGCCAGTCCCTTTTCCTATATTGCTTGCCGGTCTGGGGGGGAGCTTGTAAAACTCACCTAATGAAATTAGAGCGTGCTCAGAGAGCCGTTCTCAAGGTTATGTTTTGCAAGCCTTTCAGGTACCCCACTGTGGAACTTTATAGGGATTGCAAGGTACTATCGGTTAGAGGTCTGTACGTACTACATTGCGTTTTGAGAAAACATCGACAGGTACCACCCCATCTAGGTTCCAAACGTCGAGGTGATATTGTCTTTCCTCCGGTAAGACATAGTACAGCGTTTGCAAAACGCCAATTTACGTATCTTAGCTATATTTTGTTCAATAAGGTTAATAAATTACTCCAGATACATAAATTAAATTCTCATCATTGTAAAAGCACTTTAAGAAAGTGGCTTTTGAAACAAACGTATGATGAAATAGAAAAATTACTTCTATCAAAAACTTAAAGTATATATCACCCAACACATTACATACTAACTATCACACACACACTCATCACACACACACACTCATACCATCACACTCACGTACATAACCACACCACTTACAATCCCTTTTCTTTAGCTTATTACAAACCTCTTTCTATTATTATTATTTTATATTTACTTTCCATGTTTTGTCACTAATGCGTAAAAAAAAAAAAAAAAAACTTGTTGGTGAATACACAAAAAATATTGTTGAGTACCTACCTAATCTTAATTTAAGTTTCACTGACTCCCAAGTCACAGGCTATAAACCTAGTTTGGGAGCCAGTTGTTTTTTTACTATTGTCCTCATTTATGTACCAAGAATAATATGTACTTGTTTTTTTTGTCACCATTTCTTATTTGGAAAATAAATATATTATTATTATTATTATTTTTTATGTATTTATTTATCTCAGGACCCTGAGGTCCTGGACCTTTGGAAGGCGTACGAGGAGCCGAAACCAACTCGCAGAGGCCCTTTAGGTATTTTTAATGGAACGTGTTGCTAACCGACGATTGTCCCTGTACGCGCAATGCTAGTGCATCCAAGGACAACCCCCGGTTGGTGAAAACTATTGTGACATATGGAAAATAAAGACAATAGGGCTATGGTTTTTGGAGTCTTAAGTGGACTGGTTACCAAGAACTATGTGAAAACTATGGCCCCTGCCTAAGCAATGTTATTAATATCCATCGGTAAACAGGCAGGGGGTGACTTGCACACTCAATAAATGGGCCCCCAAAAACGGCCGCTAGCACGAAGTGACGTAGCAACAAGAGGGCAACATATCCTGAGGTGCTTGAGGAGTGGAGAGGTATACCACGGCTATCAGGACAATCCCGGAAGTGCGGTCAAGATCCCTACCAGCACCTTACTGGATTATACATCCTTCTCCCGAGCACGATTGCTCTTGCGAATCTCCACTCAAACCAGCCAATAAAGGCAAGAGAGAGGTGGGAGCTCTGTTCCTCGTCAGAGTTCACTACGGCCGGCCAATAAAGGCAAGCCGGAGATGAAGAACGAGAATTCTCCCGGGAGATCGGGTCCGTGGGGTCGCTAATGCCCAACAGTTCGCCACAAAACTGCCCTGCGGATTGTATCTCTCTTAGTCTGGCCCCTCACCCTAGGCGAGTTACAACCTAGGGTTTATTGGAGCACGCAAGCCCCATCACGACGTCAACGTAGAGATACAGCGATGGGGTTATTATTATTATTATTATATGTATGTAAAGTCGAGTTAATATCACATGCACGAAATTAATTTCTTTAAGTAAACGGCAGCTGACGAGGCCAATGAACTGTAGATAGTTAGTAAGCAACGACTGACAACTACCTACAAGGTCATTGACTCTTTTACTTAAAGAAATTAATTTCGTACATGCGTATATTAACTTGACGTTTAGAAAAACAAGTTCTTTATTTTTAAATTTTATCTTTACAAATCGATAGTGTTTCATGTACCGAATCGACCCTCCACGGCATTAAAACGACCAAAATGTAAAGGTATGTATTGGTCAAATCACATGAGGTTATTAATGAATAGGGCTCCCCGGAACTTAAACTCACGACATAACAATACACCTTCGCCAGACCCCAACTCAGAAGCGTGACGTGTTTTTACGGTAAGTTGGTCACCACGTGCACTCGCAAATGGCCGTCGACAGCACTCAGAGCCCATTGACTGTGAAACTTACCCACAATTGAAAGTACTACAGTTTCACTTAATTTTTTTATGTATTATGAAATGTCGAAAACGCCTAGCGAGTTTGTTGGAAAGTTTCGTGGCCCTTTTTTTAAGGTGGGAAAACATCCAATGATTTCTTCCCAATGGGTGGAGCGAGAGGGTGTGTCTCGAGGTTTGCTGGTTGAAACCAAATCACGGCCCCTTCAGAATTCCAAAAAAAACCGGGCAAGTGCGAGTCGGACTCGCGCTCTAAGGGTTCCGTTTACGATTTATGACGTATTAAAAAAAACTACTTACTAGATCACGTTCAAACCAATTTTCAGTGGAAGTTTGCATGGTAATGTACCTACATCATATGATTTTTTTATTTTTACCATTCTCTTATTTTAGAAGTTACAGGGAGGGGGACACACATTTTACCACTTCGGAAGTGTCAGACACACTTCACACACAATAAATAGGTAACACAAAACAAAAAAAAAGAAGCAAAAAAAAAATGCACAGTTCCAAGCAAACACATTCATGAGACAGCGCAGGAGAGAGGCTACGAGTGTGAGGAGAATAAGTATCCTCACACTCATAACACATCATGCGTAGGTCAACCGAACTGTTATGTTTTTAAAGTATCACCAAAATAACTATATCACCAATATACGAGTATCTCCCCTTACCTTATATCAATCTATTCTTCTAGACGAAATATTTAAAAAAAAATGGTAATTTAAAAAACTAAAAAACCCGACTGCTTTTCTGAGTATTCATTAAAAAGCCCTAAAACAAGAAAGTCGTTGTAGCAGTCGGGACCCATTACATCATAGATCTACTGACTAGACGGCTGACTTTCTAGAATGGGTCCCGACTGCTACAACGACTTTCTTGTTTTAGGGCTTTTTAATGAATACTCAGAAAAGCAGTCGGGTTTTTTAGTTTTTTAAATTACCATTTTTTATTTTTTACTTTTTAAGTTTTTTTTTTACGATATCACTTTCACAGTAATTACAAATCTAACGACACCTCGCAAACTAAAATCCATCGAGCCGTTCAGGCTACAGAGCGTGCCAAATATTTGAATTTGGCGCCAAAAATTCGCCATTTTGTTTTTTTTTTATTTTGATATACCCAGTGTCACTCTCACAGTAAATACGAATCTAACGACACCTCTCAAGCTAAAATCCATCGAGCCGTTCAGGCTGCAGAGCGTGCCAAACAATTATACATACATACATACATACATACAAACATACATACATACATACTCTCGAAAAACATAACCCTCCTTCTGGCGCAGTCGGGTAAAAAAGCTCTATACTATTGCCTACGTAATTCAGCACGGCAAAAGGAAACAAAACCAAATAAGTACACCAATTCCAGACTATCTTTTCCGCCACTTGTTGCAACCTGGACCTCTGCCAAGCCTGACGCGAAGAGGAGAATGTACTACCACAAAACAGTGCAAAACTTCCAGTTCATTTATTAAACGGTTATAATATTAATTATAGAACTTACCGAGAAAGTATAAACTAGTTTGATAGTTAGGAATTGTGAGAATCAAGTTAACGTTGAACGCTATGGTTTAGGGATGGGCTTTCGTTTAAGTAACGGTATCGATAAACGGTTAAATGTCAAAGTCAAAACGTTTATTGGGAACTAAGGTCTTTTTTTAAATATCATGGGTATGATGACGATGATAGTAGGATTAAAACATGCCACTTTAAGATGAGAGAAAAAAATAGGTTATCAAGTTAACGTTGAGCGTTATGGTTTAGGGATGGGCTTTCGTTTGAGTAATGGTATCGATAAACGTTTAAATCTTCAACTCACTATGGAGCCAACCACATCGAGGTGAAACAAGAGCATCAGTACATTGAAGAGGAGCACGATATTGAAGAACATGACTACATTACCACCGAGCAGACTGAGGAGGTGGAATAAACTAAGGTCTTTTTTTAAATATTATGGGTATGATGACGATGACAGCAGAATTAAAACATGCATCTTCAAGATGAGAGAAAATGTTAGGTAGCTACATTGTATGAACGTGACAGCTATCACCCGCACTGTCGTATAGAAAATGTAGTGTTTGTGTACAAAGTTTTTTTTTTTTATATACGAACTCATGCTGAGATAGGGCACAGTTCTTTTTTTTATTTTTAATGATGAATTTTTATTTTAAAATTTAATACGTATTTGAAGATTAGTTCGTTCTTTTTTAATTTTATTATTGTATGTCCTATATATGTTTTACTTCTTTCAATGGTTCCTGCACCTCTAGAGTGGAGCAGGTGGGCGTGGTAGACTTTTACTAACCGCGTACCAGAAGAAGCACCATTGTAAGGCCTCCCACGCGTGACCGATGACTTGGTGAGAGTCACGGGAATCTGATAGATGCGAGACGCACAGGACCGTTCATTGTGGCGACGGTTGGTGGAGGCCTGAAGCTAGTTACTACTTGACTGGCCTGTTGGTCTAGTAGTTAGTGACCCTGACTGCTATGCCGGAGGTCGTGGGTTCGATTCCCACCCAGGACAAATGTTTGTGAGATGAGCACGATCCTCCTGTGTCTGGGTGTAATTTATCTATAATATGTATGTATTTAGAAATATATAAATATGTTTATCATTTGTCTAGTACCCATAACACAAGCTTAGCTTGGGACTAAACGGCGTTGTGATAATTGTGGAATATTTTTTTTTTATTTACACCATATTTTTATTTTTTATTTTTTTCAAGACATAAAACAGGTTTAATTTTGCGACTAGCACTAAGATTCGCTTTTCAAATATATTGAAACTAAATAAACAACAGATCTGAACGATCTTCCGTGTTTTAAATAACATCGTTTGTGGGACATTAAATCGATTCTCTCCGACTAACAATAGTGGTACAATGCTTCGCATAATTCGTCTAATCTGAAGATTTTCCGTGACGGCTAGAATGATGTTTTTGACGAATGCTCTTCACTTTATGTAACCACTAGCTGTTCTTTGCGGTTTCACTCGCGACATGACGACATTTTTTTTATTTTATTTATTTATGTACCGAAAAGAACAAATACAATAGAAGAGCAGTAAGGTGCTGCTTTTTTCTAAAGAAATTTCTTTAAACAGGCCTGCTACAAGAGAGTTGGATGAGAGATGTAGGCACAGTGTGTATAAATAAGTTAGAAAACTTCGCCCGAGTAATAGTAGAAAATTATGTTAAGGGAACACACTCCCGGTCTAAAAATTGTCGTATTTAAAATAACACCCCCCCCCCCTCCGTTTTGCCTACTGGGGTCATGGGTTAACTTCCGAAAGGAATACCCGGCCCCGGCACGATAGACTACGAAGGAATGGGGTAGGTTTTTAGTCAGTAAGAGTCCGACACTATTTCCCGCTCCACCCAAGGGCGGAATTTGTAACTGGATGATTTTACCTACCATAAAAAAGCCCCCTCGTTTTTTCTTTGATAATTTTATACGCAATATCGTTTGCCGGCTCAGTATAGTAGAGAATAACTCTTTACTTTCATTTTCTGCGAATGCAAGTAAAGAAAAGAGTAACGGGTGCATTCTATTTTACACAAGGCTATAAGCTGTGCCAAAAGCTCGGTGTCTGAAGTTCTAAAACAAAGCTCTTTATAATAGTGTCCCAAAAACAATAAATCTCATTTGAAAACTCGTTTTCAAGTTGTGTTGTCTTAACTTAGATGTTTTGCTAAATGGCGTATAGAATATATATAAACATCTGTTGTCAGCTCCTTCGTCCGTGTGATACAAGACTATCACCAGGGCGAAAAAAAAAGGCCTACGATCTATTTATTCCAAGACCTAGATACTTTATAAACACAAAACTTTCATAAAAATCGGTCAAGACTAAGGTTACCGTATTTTAGGATTTGTCCTGAGATATCAGGTTTTTTGGACTCTTCTCAGGATTGGATTTTCAATAAAATACAACTTACAATTAAAACTCAAACAAATATAAAAAATAATAATAAAAAGAAACTTAATAAAAAGTTAAACAATCTTAAAAATAATCTTCATTTGGCGACTCCCCTCACTTTTTTGGTAACGAAACCCTTCCTGAGGGAAAAGTGGAGGGGTAAAGGACCTGGGTCCCTTATTTCCACGAAAACAAAGAGGAGGAGGCTCGATTCCCCGCAATGGGAACATTATAAGGTTGATATGCTTTTAAGTTCGACACATACCTTATAACACCTTTTAAATACCTTATCAATTTAACCATAAAAAATAACACCTTTAAAGTTCCACAAATAACTTATCAATTTTACAACTCAAAAACTTATGTTTTAATCTAGAACTACATTAGACCGTCGCGTGGCGTGGATCAAGTGTAGCTCTACAAGTCTGGTTTCAATATAAGATGTATGGAGACCGACACGCCCAGATCGGCGTGTGTAGCACACGTGTGCACAGTGTAGTTCTACCTTAAATCTTGGCCTCTGTAGTCTTTTAGTAATATAACAATGGGCTGATGTGACAAGGGTTGTCCTTTGACATTTAATGGAGGGAACCTTAAGAGGATTTTTATAAGCGACCGCCAACCACACCTCTAGTTGAAATTTCTGTCATCGCAACCCATTGTAGAAATATTCGCCAGTCAGTTGGTTGATTGTATTGTATCCATAGTTTTCAGAATTAAGATTCAATTTCAGATTATCTATTTCACATAGGAAAAGACCGGCAGGCAAACAGTTCCAGTTCTTCGATGTACGCGGTATAAACGACGACGCGAAACGCTTAGTTCGAACCGTAGAAATGTACATTCTTCGTAAAAGATGATTTATTTATCAATTGCTTGCTATACTTACAGTATTCACCAAAGCGCTCAAGTCAACAATATACGAACTAAAAAAATTTATACATACATTTATCATTTCTTTAGTGCGATAGAAAAAAATGTCGAATTCAGGTTCCTGAGCGATCAGGGCGTTCAGTAGATTGAGCGCCTGGGCTGTAGGGGCATATCGAGCAGTTAGAGTACGTGAAGGAGGGGCCACGAACAGGCGCCGTATGGCACAGGAGCGCGTGGTAGAATCAAGCCATGTAATATCTGCGCTCACTCTCCAAATTGCATCCTGTCAAATACCGAAAGGCCGTGCTCCAGGCTTTGTATTTTGGTGGTAACCTTTTTGAGGGAGGCATTGCATTGCATAGCAGCAGACTCATAATGTTGCCACTGCTGGGACTCAAGCCTCCTCTCTAGGAGAGGGAATGGGCCGTAATCCACCACGCGGGCCCAGTGCGGATCATTGGATGTCACGTGTCTTCAAATTTTTGGTTCCAGGACATGCCGGTTTCCTCACGATGTTTCCCTTCACCGTTTTTAAGAGCAGTGGTGATGAAATAAATTACACAAACTAATGGCTGGGTTTTAACTAGTGACCTACTAATCACAAGTCGGGGCTGTTACCACTCGGCCACAACTAATTTGAGGGAGGTGAATCATCAAATTACTTCTCCCGCTCTGGTGGTGACAAAAGCGCACTTATGTTCGTTCAATTACAGTTCGCAATTCTGTGCCCCGGCGACTATCTCGATTTCAAGCAAAGCACCTAATAAAAATTATCGACATAAAATCACATCACTAGCTCCCAACAATGGCGCTGATGAAAATTCTACTAGCAAAGGTTTATCGCTACCGCAAATTGTGCCAATTTAGCCATTTGTCACGCCAAGTCGAACGATAAGAACTTATAACCGGTCGATTTTATATACTGCATTTGCAATACATGGGCGGTAATGTGGCATATCGCGGCTCAGATATAGTTCTGGTTTATCACGTTCAATGCGGAACGGGGTCTAATACACCACGTATAGTACGTTGCACATAAGTTGAATCAGGGCCTAGAGCGAGAGATCGCCGCCGCCGGTCGGACAGGGGACACGGCGGTGCACCACCCAAGCGCAGTACGCCTCCACTTTTTTTCTACCCTTTTTTTCTAAATAATTTGACAACTTCTGGAGCTCTAGTGCAGCGAGGGGGAGTGTCAGAATTTGACTGGCCTGTTGGTCTAGTGCTTAGTGGCCCCGACTGCTACGCCGGAGGTAGTGATTTCGTTTTCCACCCAGGACAAATGTTTGTGTGATGAGCACGATCATTTGTTCTGTGTCTGGGTGTAATTTATCTGTAATATCTAAGTATGTTTGTCAGTTGTCTAGTACTCATAACACAAGCTCTGCTTAGCTTGAAAAACCAACCTGTGTTTCTTCTACCTAAGCTCCAGGGTACCGGTGACCTTCCAGCCCAGACTCAATACCACAACTGGCAAATACAAACTCCCACACAACACTATTATTTAGTCTGTGGCACAATTATGTTATGTTGTTCTGATTGTCACTATAACAAATTGAGTTTCCCCATCTGCGATTACATTAGTCTGGCAAACACTGTACGGGTTTGTTCAGAAGATCCACTGGAAATTGCTATATGAGCAGGTTCACATTATGTCGGACCGACAGTTTTACCGTTGACCGACTGTCGGGTGTTACTGTTCACACTAGATGCTGCCGATCCGACTTAATGTGAACAGCAGCCCAGCAGCAAAAGCAGTCCTATCTTATCTTATCTTCTGAGTATGTTTTAGTCCTATGCGGACCATTGTACGTGAGTAATGGCGGCCATAATCTTTGGTGGGCTTATTCTAACCAGAGTGGGAGATAGTATAAGACTTTTACTCATTGTGCTCACCGTCCGCAAGCCTGCGCCTACGAAGACCGGTAATTGGAGTCGGATTAATTCCCTGGCATTTGTCACATTTGGCTCTCTGATAGGTTAAGAGCTTGGAACGGGCCAATCAGAGCGCTAAACGTCGTAACCGTGTCGATCGCACTAGCGAAAAATGAACTCACGTACATGGTGGACATCCCACCCATACGTACAAAGCTAACACCAGGTCCTTAAATCAAGAGTGAATAGATTACTTCAAGGCAAGCGTGCTCCATCGTCGGCCACATCATCGCTTACCATCAGGTAAGACAGTGGCCAAACGCGAACCTATCCATAATAAAAATAAAAATATACATCAGTAACGGAACTACACAACACCCATGTTTCCCCACTTTTTATTTTTTATTTTCACTGATCTTCTGGATTGGACATTCTGCCTCTCTTATATAATGTGTAAAGTCCAATTTACATAGCTAAACGGTCCAATATGTCCCCACAACTTTGGTAGAGCATTGAGGCGTGTTGACAAACACACAAGGACATAAGATTAGGTCCTTTGTGGAGTCAGCCAGGGCTGGAGGATTATTTCATGGAGTTACCGCGTCTCTCGAACGATAAGGGCTACTGAAGAGATAGGAAGATTTAATTGAGTGAAAGTAGTTCCCCTCGCTACTCTCGGGAGAAGTTTTTTGATGATTTCCTACTAAAAAAGAAAGTTCGTCTAAGGAACACGTTTATTCTGAGTTTTTGATGAATACTCGTGCTTGAAAACGAGGATGTGGCGTTGGAAGGCCTCCTACAAGGTGGACCTCAATATAAACATATTTATGCGGTAAACAATTTTATTACAATGAAATTGTAGCGGAGGTGAGAATGTATATATTTTTTCAATTCACTTACTGAAAAACCCGCTATTATCGAATTGCACTTAGGCACGCAATGGACTGTTTTTCGCACTAGTGCAGAAAAGTGCGTGTAGTCTTCCCCGCCACAATTTGATTGTAATAAAATAGTTTATCGTATCAGGCTGGGCGCGCTTCGACCCCCACGAGGCGCAAGTCAACCCCCACGAGTCGTGTGTTGAAGAACGTCGTTTAACACACGTGCAAAGTCACTACAGCCCTCGGCTTCATTTCAGCCTCGCCTACGGCTCGTGCGAATTTTGCCTTAGTTGCAATAACAAACTTTCTGCACTTATATCAAAGTGTCCTATTTTAAAACTATGTTATTATTATTTTATTGTTTCTTTCAGTTTCGATCCAAGTTACATTCTGAAATCTTCCTCAAATGTCAAAAAGGGCCTTTTATTTTTTTACGAGTTCAGTCTCTGTTTGATGTACCGGAATCCTAATTGTTCGAGCCCAAACACTTGTACTGTTTTTCTTCCGTCTATTAATTTGAAGTCCCGTTGTATTTAGTGAGGTGTGCATGAACAAGTGGCGCCATCTGTAATGACGGCGGGACTGCACGTATTTGTTTGGCTCCATTGTTCCTTTTTCTGACGCCGGGAAATTTGATGTTGGCTTAAAGGGCAGATATAATTATGACTTTTGATGATTTTTAATCCAACATCACGTCTAAACGGCTAGCCCGTAAGTTTTGAAAAAAAAAAAAATGTTTAACTAGACTATTTGCTTAATAATTTGATATACGAATACTTACATTTTTTTCCATAGAACTTGGTGTAATTTATTTTCAAGGTTATGTCTAACACAGACAAACAAGCGATCAAGCAAAAACCTTAAGGTGTATTTTTATGAAACTTTCACTAACTAAAAAATTATTTAGCTACCAATATTTTGTTATACGATTTTTATTCATATTGTGTTTAATAAATGAAGGAAATAATAATCTTGATGCGCGGAGAGGGACGCTAGCTCCACTATTGTTCGCTCAAGGCCGCTGGCATTTAGTGTTGCGATAACCAGAACAGGTTTATAGAATATTTGCTTCTAAAAATCGTTACTTTATTAATATAAATACTCATGGAACAGATTCGCAAGAAGTTGGTAGAAACACAATGCCATTTGGTCACAATTTCAATATTTGTTTTATCAGATAACTCATTTTTTTTTTTCAAAAACAAAAATAGCTACCCTTATTACGTAAGTTACTTTTTATAAAACAGTCTATCTTATAGTGATAGACCCATTTAAATCGGTCCAGCCGTTTCGGAGATTAGCTGAAATAAACCGAAAGGTAAAAAAAAAGTTGAATTTTTAATGTAGGCATCAATCATACCTTCATATGCAATTAGTAAAATAATGTTACTCTCATACTACAAAGAGACACTTTAATTTTATTAACTTGTATAAATGCTACACATAGCTGATCGAGGTTCGCTAGCGAGACTTCTGGACATGAGATTCTGGTTTCATCTCAGTTCAAGATAAGAAGATTCCATGACGAAGATGGCATTGGGTATGAAAAGAATTTGGAACGTTACACGAAATATAGATTTCCATTTAACTGTGAAGCCCCAAGAGGACACCGGTGTCCGCCACCTATTGTCTTTCTATTGTGTCTCTAATTACGGTATTCAAAAGGTTAAATTAAATAATTTTTAGCATTAATAACAAATATGAAATATGTAACTTTTATAATATCTTCATCACCAATGAAGTTATTGATGAAGAGTTAGCTATAGAGCTACTAAGAAAGGGAAATCCGACAATGTTTTTGACATCAAAGGCGTCTTGGCAAGAGACAGATATAATATATATATTTATATCTTGTTTACTTTTCAACTAAATTTTTGATATTGTTTTCACTGTCTATACTCCTATTTTTGTATATTTCTTGAGAGAATGGTAAGTAAACCGTTTCATAAAATGCAATATTTTAATGCTTTATCCATCATGATGTCAACTACGAAATATAAAAACAAACTCTTCTTGCAATCGGATATAAAGGAAAATATCGTGCCGTACCGTACAACCACAACAAACGCGAATACATTAAAGTGTACGGAAAACGTAGCCTTCCTGCCTTTCACAGGCAATAAGTCTACAATTTCCATTTGTTTCACAAAAACTTCGAGCAGCTTCTACGCTAATTTTAAAACAAAAAAAAAATGTAAAACAAAAATACTTGTTTTCAGCCTTGTCTCACTAAGAAACTTGATCTTTTTCAACATTAACTTTTTTAGGTCATTCGGTTTTTAGCTTGTCTCCGAGGAGTTCTTTTTTAAAGGATACATACATTAACTACTTACTGTATTCCCTATAGGGATTGACTGAGGTACTTTATATTCAGCCCATTAGATTTTTATTCTTGTGTACAAAAAGGTTGTTCTAGTGGTTAGTAGCCCTGACTGCTATGCCGAAGGTCGTGGGTACGATTCCCACCCACGGTGGCCGGAAATCGGGATCGGAATCCCGACGGCGGGCCACCGTAGGCGCGGGCTCGCGGACGGTGGGCAATGGGTAGCTCGCTGTCCGTCCGTCCGGTAACAGACCGGTCCGAGCTCAGGTCGTCTACGGCGCGCACTGTTCCCGCGCGCCTCAAGGAGTTGTCAGCAAACTGTAGGGGTCCAGCAGGGCCGAAGCCTAATGGGGCCAAAGGTTATGTGAGAATGTCACCACGGGCCCCGGAACAAAGGCAATAAATGGAAGGGTGGGTTTTTAGTCAGTAAAAGTCTGACACTATTTCCCGCCTCACCCAAGGGCGGGATTTGTCATTGGATGATTTTACCCACGATAAAAAAAAAACCCAGGACAAATGTTTGTGTGATGAACACGAACATTTATTTATTCATTTCTTTATTGCACACCTTAATTTATTATTAGGACATACATTTATAAAGCAAATAAGTGTACAATAGGCGGTCTTATTGCACAGGGCAATTTCTATCAGACAACCAGTGGATGGACTGGAAGAATGGAAAAGATTTGGGGTTGTCAGTTTACAACAATATAAATAATAGAAATATTTATATAAATAATACAATAGAAAAAAAAAGTACATAAATAAATTACCAAATAATAAACTAATAAATATTACCATATTCAAAAGAGAAAGGAGAAGAAAAAATAAAGTGATAGGTCATTTGTTCTGTGTCTGGGTGTAATTTATCTATAATTAGTATGTATTTAGAAATATATAAGTATGTTTATCAGTTGCCTAGTACCCATAACACAAGCACTGCTTAGCTTGAGATTAGATGGCGTTGTGTGATAGTTGTGGAATATTATATTATATATATTAAGCAGAAACTTTAGGGAATGTATGATAGATACAGAGAGTGGGTCTTACAAAGAACTTGGACCATAGTCATGGTAAATAACCATATAGCACCCACTCCGATCAAGATCAGAGAATTATGCTAGAACTACACTGCGCACACGTGTACCACACATGTCTCCATACATTTCATATGAAAACTAGACTTGTAGAGCTACACTTGATCCACGCCACGCGACGTCGTTCTACGTACAAATCAGACGTGTTACACGTGTGCGTCAGTCTAATGTAGTTCTAGCTTTACGCTTGAAGTTGTGGCCGTACGATACATAAAAATAAAATTTTCGACATACGAGGTATTCATTCTACAGCCACGATATAGATCTGATTGTTGGGACTGTAAATTATCAAAAAGATTTAGGATAGGGTGTTTTTAGGGTTTCGTAACTTAAAAGGAAAAAACGGAATTATTATAGGATAAGTTTGTTGTCTGTCTGTCTGCCTGTCAAGACCGTTTATCTCGAGAAACGTAGAGGTATCGAGTTGAAATTAAAACAGTATATTCAGGTCTGCGGTCTTAAATTCTACGTTAACGGACAAAAAGATATGGCTGTTTAAATCGCAAAAAAAAAGTATATTTCGACACTCTCAAGGGAATCAAAATTCATAGAGTACTTCCCGTTGACCTAGAATCCTGAAATTTAGCATTAAGCAAGGTCTCATAGCACAAGTATAGGGAAAAATCTGAAAACTGTAAATTTGTAGTTACGTCACACAAAAAAAAAATGCGTATGAAATCTGAAAACCCAATTTTCATAGGTAAGTTTGTATGCAACCCTTAGTGCACGAGTCCGACTCGGACTTGCCCGGTTTTTTAATTTTTAAATATTTTTTTATGTTAATCTTCAAACATCATGAAAATATCAAATCAAAACGTTATATTTTGACACCTCAGAACCCACAAAGAAAAAAGGGCACAACGAAGAGTAGAAATAAATAAAAGCTGCCATATTTCAACTTATGACATTTTTTTATGTTTTCAGCGCGTATCACGTTTATACGTCACAGATGGGAAATGACGTCACTTACGAGGATCGGGGAAAAAAGCCGATGATTTACGAAGCTTATTGGAATTCAGGAATTTCAGGCCTTTTTCTTTTTCTGTTTTATAGGAAAGGGCCTTTTATTATAAATGGTTTGAAAAGACGAAATCATTGTGAACGGTCGATCAAAATTTACAATAAATCATGAGTTACATGCATTAAGGGTGACACACCTTTGGATGGCAGTCCTGGAGAAAGTTTAATGACTAGCATTTTAGGGTTCCGTACCCATAGGGTAAAAACGGGACCTTATTACTAAGACTTCGCTGTCTGTCCGTCTGTCTGTCACCAGGCTGTATCTCAAAAACCGCGATAGTAGTAGATCCAATTTTAGTATGGTATGTACTGCCGAAGCAAGTACATAATATTAGTATGGGGCCGTTCAAGTATTACGTAAGCAGATTTTTCGCAAATATTAACTCTCCCCCTCGTCAGCAAAAGTAAGCAAAGATCTAACCCTCCCCTCACATGCTTACGTAAACATTGCTCAGTGATATGTGTCTGTCTACTCATTTTCATGTGATTTTGGAACATCGAGATTGTTCTCTTAAAAACAACTGCTGATGTAATCATCATCCAGACGCCCCCATCCTCCATGTCATCAAAAATAAGCAAAGCAAAGACCCTCCTACCGCCCTGTAGTGCTTACGTAATACTTGAATGGCCCCTTTGGATTTTTTTATCATCATCGACATTTCAGCCAAAAGCCCTTATTCTGCTGTGCATATACCTCCCCTCCCCAAGAGTCTCCACAAAGACCAGTCCTGTGTGTCTTGCATCCATCGTATTCCCGTGAACCAAGCTAACAATAAAATTAACGCGTCCATTTCCAAAGACCATTTTTCAAGACAATTTATTTTTGCAGTGGTGCAAAACAATTTTCGATCGATGTCGTAACATAATGAAACTGCAACTAAACTAAGGGTTAGTTCACACCAAGACGCGATACGATGCTGCAATTTTTTTTATATTTTTTTATTAAAACATTATTTTTGTACTAGTAAGTAACAGTGTACAAAGGCGGACTTCACACTACAGGTACACGCGTGGAGTGAATATTCGCTCCAGATCAATGTTTACATCCATATTACTTAAGGTACTGACGCACACGTGCAAAACGCCTGATTTGTACGTAGAACGACGTCACGTGGCGTGGATCAAGTGTAGCTCTACAAGTCTAGTTTTCATATAAAATGTATGGACACCGACGCGCACAGATCGGCGTGTGTGATATACGTATGCGCAGTGTAGTACTACCTTGAAATTTTTTGATTATAGATTGTGTCGCATAGTTACTCAAGCCAAAAGCGAACGCCGGCGTTCGCACACCTATTGTCTTTCTATTGTGTCTCTAACTACGGTATTCAAAAGATTAATGTTATCCTCGTTAAGTAAATAAGCTTAAGTAATATGTGGAGGGCGAAATATTATTATTTCCATGTTCAAATTCCCCAGAAGTATGAGGAGGAGAGCGTCAAGGCAGAACCAAGCTCAGAATCAGTGGTTTTATTTAAAATATACAGGCAAGGTCATGAAGCCTCGGAAATTCTTAACACCGCGACTCAGCGGACGGTCTAAAATGTACAACACCATCTATCGAGTTGATGCGAACTAAAATGTATGAAACAAAATGAATTTCAATCAATAGCAGATGCTCCATGTAAAATATGGTTTTTAGCTACATTCGGTTAGACTGGAAGGACACTCCAAAACACTCATATTTGAGAAAGGCCAGGCAGATTATTGTATCGCCTCCCCGCCGAATGATGTATCAGCAATATTGTTATAGTAAGTGGGCGATAAAAAAACATAATATTTACTACGTTGCTTTGAAACGTCTCATGTATCTGGCTTATGAATGAATCAGACTCCACGGTTTAAAAGAATCGCCCAAATGTACATTGATGAGCTCGCGTTTCACCACTATTTCATCTGATAGTAAGTGATAAATTTAACCGACGATGGAACAGCGCTTCCAGTCGCATCTCGCTTCTCAGTGTGACCCGACCTTAATGCCGATACCACGTAATTGTCCGAAGTGAGTCAATTCCGTGACTCGCTACCATTGCCACAACACTGCTGAGTCATCCAAATGCACCTTTGTTTTCGTTCGAGATTCAATGCAGTCAAACTGGATTTGTTAATGCATATTTTTGAACACGTCTTTTCAACCATTCTGTTCAATTTCCGTATAACACTTTTTGCATAGTCTTCTGACTTACTTGACCGCTATTTCACTTGATGGTAAGCAATCATGTGGTCGACGATAACACCACCATACCACTCCTCTCTCTTAGCAAAATGGGGGTTTATAGGCCCGTCGGATACTCAATGCGAGTGCGGTGCTGTTCAAAACATGACCCACATGTTGGAATGTCCCAGGTGCCCTTACACCTGCACTTTGGAGGACTTAATGGGTGCCACCGATGCTGCAGTTAACGTGGCAACTTACTGGGCCCAAAAAAATTAACGAGTTTACCATCGATTCGAAAAGAAGAAGAAGACCACTCCTTAGCTGTGCCACAGAATAAGAAATAGTACAGGCTGTACGCATTCCTTTGTTTTGACGTCAAAACAAAGGAATTGGGGGCGTGGCAAACTCCAAGCGTTCACGCTAAACGAAACGATTGTGAGCTAGGGGGGCTGATCTATTATATTATAACCATTAGTGTTGGGTGGCAAACAAACCCACGACCTCCAGCATGGCAGTCACGGCCACGCCAACCGACCAACAGCCAGGCACTCATTCCACACAAAGGCTTCTAAAATGCATCACACTACAATAAAAACTAACTGGAACAATTTTATCGACCGTCAATAGAAAATTAGCTGTTCTGTGTGATTCAGTAGTGACTCACTGGTCATTAAGCCAGCATCCTCTGAGATGACACATAGAAATCTTATAGGTTTTATAATAATTGTGCGGTTCTAGTATATTTCCGGTACTATGATGAGCCATGTCGTTTTCCTGTGCAGGTGTGGCCAAGGTTCCACGTGCAGGTTCCAAGAACTGCATAGTGTTTGGAATTCTGTCGTCAGAAGTCTAACTTCCAGCATTGATTAATAATAATAATATTCCACAACGCCGTCTAGTCCCAAGCTAAGCAGAGCTTGTGTTATGGGTACTAGACAACTGATAAGCATACTTATATATTTCTAAATACATACATATTATATGTATATAAATTACGCTCAGAACAAATATCTGGTCGTACTTGGTCAAAATAGGTGAAATGAAACCTCTTCGTCAAATATTGTAATACTCGAGATTATGCACATTCTGCGCGTCGTCTATACTACAAATATGATGATATATCCGGGCGAAAGTTTTTTTTTTTGTAGGAGGGAAAATTATCAAGTAGCATCTCTCGCCCTTAGGCGGAGCGGGAGATAGTGTGTGTCAGACTTTTACTGACTAAAAAACCACTACTTTTCCTTTTTTGCCTTTCATACTGTGGCCGAATCTTCCTTTCAGACCTCTGGGCCCCAGTAGGCTTCGACCTTGCTAGGTCCCTACGGTTTGCTAACAACTCCTCGAAGCGCGCATGGAGAAGTACGCGTCGTCGACGACTTAGGCTCAGTCTGGACAGTTACCGGAGGGTCGGAAGTGAGATATAAAATAATAAAAAAAAAAACAAGCTTTTAATTCAGGCAATCAATAGCACCCATAAATAAAGACCACAAAACATAAGACACAAAGACAAAAACAGTCATAATACTATGGGATACAGCCAGCAACATGTCTGCTACAGCAATGTCCATGTCTTCAGCCCATTTTACATAAAGAAATCGTCACTGACTCCTTCTAATCTTGAAGGACTCAAGAGAGTTATGTCAGGATTCTCCCATGTAAAACCCCACTTTATTCTTTCCAGCATTAGTTAGGAATGTGCCATAATCCATTCGCAAATGCATCAGAATCAAAGGCCTTTGTCCTGGCTGCACAATCGCTGATTAATTGACTCATACAACGACAGTATCAGTAACCAATCGATGGCTCTCCGGTCCAAGGCTGAAATGAGTCACGGCATCCAGTTGTGCACTACGTGACATAGCGGTGACTCAGGACGTGATAGCGGGCAGGAGGTCTAAGCTAATTGCTTAATTACACGTTCCAGATGTAATTGGGGTTTATTTTTGGACTGGTTTGCTGTCAGCGCATCTTTTGAGGTGAATTTTAGGAAGTTTAGGTTTATTTTTTAGTTTTGCTTCGGAGATGTGGACGTTTTGATATTGCACCATGTTTTCTTGTATTTCTTTTTATCTTGCAGACGGCGAGCAATGGGTAGCTTGCCGTCCGACCGTCCGATAGCTGTCCAGACTGAGCCTAAGTCATCGACGGCGCGTATGTGCTCACGCGCCTCAAGGAGTTATCAGCAAACCATAGGGGCCCAGCAGAATTAATTTTATAATGTATGTTTTTACGCTATTTTCTAGAACTATTTGCGAAAATTAATGAATTTTAAATAATTACAGAGTAAATACGAAAAATTATTTACGAAAATTAAGTGAAGTTAGGTCCAGTCGTCCACACTTGACTGAGCGACTTGCTACTCCTAGGTAACAAGTATCGGATCACGATTTTGTTCGCTATGTCTTGTCTATTAGTGGTTTATAAACCGTTAAATTTTGGTCGTTTTAATCTTGCGGAGGGTTGATCCGGTACATGAAATACCACCGATTTGTAAAGAGAAAATAAAGAAGTTGTTATTCAAAAACTCAAAACTCGAATTTCTTTAAGTAAACGTCAGCTGAGCAAGGCCAATGAACTGCTGGTACTTAGTACGCAACGACCGACAACTACTCACAAGGTCATTGACTCGTTTACTTAAAGAAATTAATTTCGTATATGCGTATATTAATTCGAGTTTTTGAAAAAAAACTTCTTTATTTTTTAATTTTCTCTTTACAAATCGGTAGTATTTCATGTACCGAAACGACCCTCCGCGGGATTAAAACGACTAAAATTTAACGGTGTATTTTAATGTCTTTGGTTGTCTCACTGCTATCACGTAGCTGCGTCTTGCCCAATGTGCGTTTAACGGTCGTTTTGAACTTGACTAGTATTGTCGGATGTAGGTACGTGAGGTACGTCTGTATAGTCTCAAGGTATGTTTACGTTTGAACCTGCCCCACTGCCACGGTCAGAATGTGTCTGGGAAGTAACACCTTTACAGGGTGTTCATTTTAAGCATCAACAATGGCTGGCAGAGAATGCCTTGTTGCATTAAGTCCGCCTATGTACCACTGCTGTACATGAAGTTTAAATAAATGAACATTGCACGTCGAATTGACATTACTTATATAGGATGACTGGTAGTTAGTTAACGATACTTAAACACGTGATTGTAGTCATGATAATAAACAACTTTTACTATGGAACCAAACCTGAAATGTCGACAGCGATGCGGAGGAGTTTTATGACGCCATTTTTTTAGTTAGGAGTAGGTTTTAGTGTATATATAGTTTTAATTGCTGTTTTATATAATGTATTTAATTGAGTATTTGTACAATAAGCAGCCCTAAGCAGACCTGGCGACGAACGGTCATCGCAGAAGCGAAGAACATAGGGAAGACCTAGAGCGAAACAAAACGCGAAGCTCAAGACCGAACGGGATGGCGGCGCACTGTGGACGCCCTCTACCCCATCTAGGGGACACAGGAACTTAAGTCAAGTAAATCATATTTACAATAATGATAATATCAAAAGATGTAACACTACTAAATAACAAAAAACAAACAACCTGTATCAGTCTCCGTAAATGTTTACCTAACAAGTTTAAATCTGACTTTGTAAACACACCGACGAACGGAGTTGTCTGTGGACGATTACCGAAAAAAATAGGGCTGGCAGTGTCATGAAATTACCAAAAAAACCGTTAACTTTTTTTTTGTGTGGCAAAACATGTTACGGTATTGTTTCGAAAAAAAAAACAGAGCTATCATGTTATAAAAAGATCAAAAAACTGTTACTTTTTTATTGTATGTGTGTTACTGTTCTTTTTTGCAACGTTTTATATTTGTTTAAGGTCACTGAATAGAACGAGCTGTATGTAAAAAATAACAGCCTAACAACCATTTTATTTGACCCACCTAAAGGCTATTATTGCTGCAATACCAGAAGCAAAATCTATCTATCTTTATATAAAAGAACGTCGTATTATTTACACTATTTATAACTCAAGAACGGCTGAACCGATTTGGCTGAAAATTGTTGGTTTGGTGGGAAGATACCTTAGAACCGGGGGAAGAATATAGGATATTTTTATCCCGTTAAATAAATAAAAAATAATCCAAAACCCGCATATTTATTGGTATAGGATAGAGTAGGGTATAGTAGAGTAGGGTAGAATAGGGTAGAGTAAGGTGGAGTAGCGTAGAGCGGAAGCGAATTCGCGGGCAAAAGCTAGTTACAAATAAATTGCCATCCCAGAAAAAAATATTAAAACTAGTGAAATCTGACACACCCTTCGCTCCACTCTAGAACCGGAGGAGTCATTGCATGATGTCCCACCTCAAAAGAAAAATCGCAGAAACAAAACTGTATCCATGTGTTTGGGAACTACTCCAGCACCTAATGCGTCAAACCAGAACACAGTGAGACTATAGTGATGCGTCTAACGGATCATTCAGCCGTCAAGCTTTCGGTCCAGTTGCCAATACTGTATTTCATGAAATATTCATCAGTTAAAATCGCCTGGAAGATCATGCTTCGCTTGTACTGTCAGACGGACAAACAGTATAGAGGGATGTTTTAGTAGGTTAGAGGTTTACAGTGAAAGTGGTGGTTTCTCCAGGGTTTCCTTTTAAGTAGAAAATAATCAAATGATTTCTCCGGGGCGGAGCTAGGCTGTGTCAGACTTACTGACTAAAATCAACCTGTGGTTGGTGGGCAACCTTAACCTTTTCTTTGTCTTTAAAAAAAATATATTGAATAGTGCCTGACCGGGATCCCACCTGATGGTAAGCACTGATGCAATCGTTAATGGTGAGGCGCACTAGTTTATTAAGAGCCTATTCACTCTAGCCTTGAAGGCACCTAAATTATAATCGGACGGGAAGACCGCAGCAGGCAACAGCAGGCAAGAAGGTGGCAGGTATAGTACAATTTTTTTTTTTCATACAATCTTAACAAATTCTGTACGAGTTGAGTCATCAGTTAAGTAGATAATTTATTATTAAAGGTTATCTAAAAGGCTATCTACATCATCATATATGCATCGTTCGCCCATCGAGACTAACTGACATACTTGACTGTTATGATCAGATGCGACAGGAATGCATAATGCGTGCGTTGGTATTGCTTGATGACTCTTTTATGGAGCAAGGACCTGGAGTTACCTTCGTGACATTAAGGCTGATTTTTGTTGAAGGTAGGCAGGAATCTAGTACAGGGTCATATAGGACTTCAAATGACTGTGTAAATTTGACAGTAGGACGATGGGTTTCAAATCCTATAATCAGGTTTGAACCGGATTAACTTCACATTTCAAAGACATAAACGAATTTAGATTAATTTATATTCTTATCCTGAGTTATCGAATTATAGGAAAAAGATATGCCTTTGTTCTTTCATTCATTTTTTTTAGGTTTTTTGAATAACAAATAATGACACAATTAGAAATTATGACAATAATTAACAAAAAAAAAAAACCGTGTATGTAATCAACAGCGTTATTTACAAGAAAAATATTAATATGGTGTCTCTATGAAAATGAAACCTAATAATAATATTGTTTGACACCTAATTTGAATGTAACAATAATTTCAGAATTGTATCTTTTTTTTTTACTTTTTCTGTATGTTTGCGCACATATTTATCCGCCTGATTCAAATTTTATAGGAATAAATCAAATGAAAAAAAAAGAACAGAATATTACATTACATTAGAATTAAATTGATTACAATACAATATCATAAATGAGTATTTCTCAAAATACATGTACATCTTTGAAAAAAAAAGTGTGCTTTGAAACAGTTCAAAAGTTTTATATTTATAAATCATCACACAAAAAAAACACACACTCAATTTTGTAGGATGAATATTAATCTTTAAGATAACGAAGAATTATAGCTATAATCATACTTATTATCAAATATTTCGATATTTTAAAAATAGCTTTTTTTACCTTTCATACAAAAACCTGTTTGCCACTCTACCTTTTTCATGTGTTTTTGTTTCATAAAATGCGATACGTAACTAAATTATTGTAAATTTCTTTGTATCATCGTTCTACAGTAATCGCAGTTTCTGTATCAAATTGATTTTCTATGGGGTGTCATAGTGAATTGGCAATTTAAAGCAAAAAAACAAAATGAGTCGCTCTCATTTACTATTTAGTTATTACTCTTTAGTTACGATTTATTTCTACTTTCCCATGATTTCTGAACGATTCCGTAATTTTTTTACACGGACAACACTAGCTTCACTCTGATTGGCTATTGGTTTGACGTCTCCGCCATTACATCTATCGTGAAAATCAGTGAGAACGTGTGTGTTTTGTGGGGTTACTTTTTCGAGACAGGAAGTAAAATCAGCGATTTTTCATAGAACGGTAAGTCTTCATTTACCCATTTTTTGTAATACGTGTTGTACGAATATTTAATAAGCTTTTATATTTGCTGTAACAGCTTTTATCAATAAATATATTTTTTCTGACCTCAATTTGTCTAATATTTCGTAACGTTTTTTACGAATTTCGTTACGTAACGAAAAAGTACAACATAAAGCTGAGTGTATACTGTTATAACCTGACTAAGCATAGTAATATTCACTACTTAATTTATGAAAAAAAAATATATAGAGCGTCAATAACTAAAGGATTGGATATTATCTGCTATATAGAAGTGCCACCAGCAAAAAATAATGAAATAATTTAAATTACGTTTTTATGTGATTTAACAACTTTTTACCCCTGATATTACTTACATGAAGTTCTATTGAGAACTTCCTCCTTTTCGTCGGTTAAAAAACCTCGCGGCTTTGTTTCAATTCGCTTGAGAATAGAATTATACCGATTGTTACAAATACTTAACTCTTGCTAATGACACTTCTGTAGAGATGCCCACTATACTTGTTGGTTTGACTTATCAAATTGGTTATTACTTACAACTGCTTATATACAACTGCATTACTTCTTTTGTTTTTTAAGGAATGCCGCCAAAAACCAATGCCGAAAGGCAAAAAGCTTACAGAGAACGACTCAAAAAGGATAAACCAAATAAATATGAGGAAATCCGTGTCAAACATTTGGAAAAAGTTAAAGAAAATATCAAAAAGAAAAAAGAAATTCTTACAGAAGAAGAAAAACAAGAGCTACGAGCAAAGTGGAGACAAGCCAATGCTATAAGAGCTGAAAGAAAAAAAAAGGCCTACTCTACGACAAAACAAAACAACACATTGGAAGTAAGAAAAAATGCTAAAAATAATACAAATATCCTAAAGGAGAGACTACAAAAGCTTACTGAAGAAAATACTCAATTAAAACGACGAAATAAAAATTTAAGACAGGCCTGCAATCGGATGAAAAAGCGAGTGGAAATTCTGAAAAAACGACTACCCCAACAAATTAGGCCTGATAATGATGCTATTTCCATTGAAACTCGTCAGTGTGATGACACACCGTTAACAAAATCGAATAGTTTTTTAGAAGAAACTTTACCAAATGTGTCCGTGACGGAAAAAGAAAAGGTAAAAAAGAAGTTAATTTTGCTTAACACAATTACAGATTCTTTAAAAACAGAGTTTAATAAAGCAGATACCAAAGAGAAGAAAGTACTAAAAAAAGTTGCTACCAACGATATTGCAAATAAATACAAATTAAAAACAGCTATTTCTAATGTTCTTGGTCTGAAAGGAAGAATAAGAAAGACGAAATCAATAAACGAAATGAAAAAGAAATTCATGAAAGATATACAAGATTTCTTTGAAAGAGAAGATGTAAGTAGACCTAGTGCGGGAAAAAACGAGTGCATAACGAGAAACAAAGAAAAAGTGCAAAAGAGATATTTAATGGAACCAATATACAAGCTCTATAGAAAATACAGGTTAGAGGGTGGTAAAGCGTCTTTGCAAACTTTTTATCGTTTTCGACCGTTCTCCGTTGTGAAACCAAGACTTCAAGATAGGAATACTTGTGCTTGCATAAAGCATAGTAATTTATCTTTCAAGGCAATATCGTTGAAGAAGCTAGGTTTGCTTCAGACATCTGACATTGACGAACTTATGAAAAATGTCACTTGCAGTAAATGTTTTAAATGCATGTACTCTGAGTGTTCTGAATGCAAAAATAAGAAACTAGCTGTTGATTTGACAATAAATGAAGACAGCCCTGTGGAGTGGCTTCAATGGAAAATAGGCACACACACTTATATTAAAATTGACAAAAAGAAATGCGTAGAAAAACAGACGAAAAAGTATTCAAAACAGGTAGTGAAAGGGACAGTGAATGCATTGATAAAAGAATTTCAAAATGATGTTCAAAAATTTAAAACTCACTACTACAATGTTCAACATCAGTACTTGGCGTGGAAAAAGTGTATTGAAAACCTTGATGAAGACGAAGCTGCATTGATTTGCGATTTTTCAGAAAACTTTTCGTGCAAGCAGTCTGAAGAAATTCAGGCGATACACTTCGGAGGGTCTAGAAATCAAGTCACATTGCACACTTGCGTCCTTTACAGAAAAAATGTGAAACCCCAATCGATATGCTCCATATCCCCAAATAATGAACATGGTCCTGGAGCAATCTGGGCCCATTTGGATCCAATAATGAAACTGTGCCAACACTTTACCATTAAAAAGATTCATATATTTTCTGATAGCCCTACAACTCAGTACCGCCAAAAACATAATTTTTTCTTGTTCCAACATAATATAAAAGAATACGGATTTGAATATGCAACTTGGAATTTTTTTGAAGCCTCTCACGGCAAAGGGCCAGCTGACGGGGTTGGTGGGGCATTAAAGCGCCAACTTGACAATCATATTTCACATGGCAATGACATAACCAACGCAAAAGAAGCATATGACTATTTAATGGTTAACAGTAAAGTAAAAATGTTTTATGTTAATGAAAACGACATTCAGAAGATGACCAAAAATATCCCTGAAAATATTATTCCCATAAAAGGAACAATGAAGCTGCATCAGATTGTAACGGATGGCAACACGACAATTAAATATAAATTGCTGAGCTGCTTTGATTGCCAGAAAAACATCTGCTGTGATTGCTACTACACTAAAGAACATGAACTTCTATCCAACACCCTATCAGAACCAAAAGCATCATGCAGTAACAAACCGCAAGCCTTGAAAAAACAAAAACCAGCAGCGAAAAGATTCAAAAGAATAAATAGTTCTACTACGACGGAGAGTGATGTCAGTATAAGTTATCATAGTGATTCAGATCTGATAGATGCGGATTTTTGGAGTGAGGACAATGATTTACCCAGGATAGATGACAGAGAGAGTGATCAAGACTTAGAGGTGAATGTCCATTTGAGAGCAAATATAAAAGAGATTTATTTATGATTTTTGACGTATTTTAGGGTCAAACACAAATAAAAAACTAATAAATACCTTTCAAAATCAATCATAAAAAAAAATATTTTTAAATACACTTTGATGTCATGTTTTTAATTTTCAGGACACATCAAAGGAGGAAAATGTTAAACGGCAACCCCCAGAACAAGTAACATTGTTATCTTCGTCAAGATTTATGTCTGCAAACCATGCTTTCTATGATACTGAAGTAAAATGCCTCAAGGCAGACGAAACACAACAAGGCAAAGAAAACTTTAAGAATAAAGGAAAAGGAACAGGGAAGAAAACAGCAAAGCAACAAAAAGATATGGAAGAAGACAAATATCCAATTGATATAATGAATGTATTAAAACAAAAAGGTGAAACAGACAAACCAAGTAAAGAAATAAAAAGTCATGAGGAAGAAGGATCAACAACTGATATCAATACAAAGCCAATAATTCTCGAGGATTTAATAAGTGACGAAGCTGTAACTACGGATGAAAAATATATGAGTGATGCAATGTCATTTAATGAACCGGAGTTTAATTTCAATGATTTGGACAATGTAGATGTTATAATACAAAATAATAATGCAACAAAAAATAACACTGAATATGAAAATAATGAAAATGTACCAATTGAAGGCACTCACAAAGTCAAAGGCGAAACATGTGGACTGACTATTCTTAACGACGAAATACTGGAAAATATACACACAAAAAAGAAAGTGGTTTATAAAGGACTTAAACCTCTATCGCTTAATAATTATCTTCACGCGCCAAAGCGATGTGATCCAAAGATTAAAAAACGGATTGTCAAACCAAATGTGTTTCGGAAAGAATTCAATTATTACAAAGATAAGGAAGAAATTTATAAAGCGCTAATGGATAGTGATTCTAATTAAGTTTTTTATGTTTAAAATAACGTCAGGTTTTCATTTTTAAAAGATTGGGAAAAAAAAATAATTTGATTAAAATAGTATGAATGATTACTCCCTTATTTTATTTCTAACCCCTTAAGTATTTGGGTACATACTTACAAATATTTCGTATTGAATAAATGAAGAGCATTCACAATATTTCGCCAATGTGTAACCAGCCTTATGGTTACTATTTAGTTACATCTAAGGACTATTTCGTAACAATATTTCGTTACTACCATTTCGTTACGTACATTTATTTTGAGAAATACTCAAATAAGCTTTAGAACTAATTAAATTAAAATTGCTCATTTATATATCTCTCGGTTTTTGGTAAGTGTGAACTCGTCATGTAGTAAATTATAATTATTACCATCTTACATATCCTTGTGACGCCAATCTTGCCTTTTTTTTGTAGGTAAAATCATCCAATGACATCCCCCGCCCTTGGGCGGAGCGGTAGATAGTGTCAGACTCTTACTGACTAAAAACCTACCCCGTTCCTCCTCTGCCTTGGTTCCAGGGCCCTGGTATGCATTTTCATACTTTCCCAGAGCCCCAGAATCTTACCTGTGAAGTTTTCCTCCCGAAACGAACAAATAAAATCTTGTGTACACCAATTTCGAGTTTAGACAACCCTACTCAAGAAAAAAAAAGCCGTAAAAAAGTTGTCGATGGTACACGGCGGAAGAGTGTGTTTGTGTCTGTGTGTCGATGACAGAAATTATAGTTTTAAGGATAACAGTAACCGGACTTGAGATAATAAACTGTACTAGATAGATTAATTGATGCTGTTACATATGGTTTGAATTTGGAGAAGATGAGATTGTTATAGAGAGTGGCGATGTTATGAAACTACGAAACCGTAATCAAAACTATCGGAGATCCGAATAAATATGTTTTTAATGAAAATATTTTTTTGCTATTTTTTTTTTAATTGTTGGTAAAATGTATTTTAGCATAGCATAGCATCAGCCTTATAATGTTCCAGATGCTGGGACTCAAGCCTCCTCTCTAGGAGAGGGAATGGTTCATAGTCCACCACGCGGGCCTATTTTTTTTTTTTTTTTTTTTTGTGGTAGGTAAAATCATCCAATGACGAATCCCGCCCTTGGGTGGGGCGGACGCGGGCCTATTGCGGATTGGTGGATGTCACAAGTCTTGGAACTTTTGGTTCTAGGACATTAGGTATACTCGCAATGTCCTATAAATTACACAAAGTAATGCGCCTGGCTGGGTTTGGTCACCACTCCTCTTTATTATGTATTTTACTTTTATAATTTTAAATTTCTAATATCCATAACCGGAACTATCCGAAACTAAGAGCGGATAATCCGAAATAATTTCATATTTTCGGATTATCCGAAATAATTTCATAGCCGCAACCCTATCTGAAACCGGTATAATATTATTCCTATATCCGTATCTAGATCTGAAACATATCCATAACATTCCTGGTGGGAGCTCGTACCAGAGTATTTAATTTGAAATTCAAATAGATAAGTTTTGAAATCTAAATTAGCCTGAATTGCAGACCATTTTAGGGTTATTTCTAATGCTAGGCAGATTCACAAATGTACTGGTGAATTTTTCTATTCAGACGTTTTTTGAAGGTCAAATCAAAAATAGCGTTTGAACTTTTTTTTTATTTGAGAAATCATGCAATGAGAATGAGCGAGAAAAGTTTTCTCGCTCTAGGGCGAAGCGAGAGAGCCTGTCAAACTTTTGCTGACTAAATTCACACCTATTCCTTCCTTTGCTTGTGCGTTCTATGACCACGGGTTAGCTTCACCGAAGAGGCCCAGCCTGCTAACTGCAGGCAGGCAGGGTCGAAGCCTACTGGGGTCATGGGTTAGTTCCGAAAGGAATGCTCGGCCCCGGCACGATAGGCTACGAAGGAACGGGGTAGGTTTTTAGTCAGTAAGAGTCTGACACTACTTCCCGCTCCGCCCAAGGGCGGGATTTGTCATTGGATGATTTTACCTACCATAAAAAAAAAAAAAAACACGGGTTAGCTTTTCGGAAGTCAATCCATGGTTGGTTGGTTGGCGACTCTCACCAGGTGATTGTTTCACCTTGTAGGAGTCTTACCAACCACTCCAGAACCACGAGCAATGTGTCCATTGTGGTAAGCAAGTTGAAAATAGAGAACGCCATCTGCTGTGATCATAACTAAAGAGGGAGTCCTCTGCTTCGTTTAAGTCAATCGTGTTTCATCCGAAATCCACAAGTCACTATCTCCAAGCCTTCCAAATTTACGTGTTCAGCCTCCGAAAACGAAAAGCAAATAACCCAAAAAGCTCGCTAAATTACCCTCGCAAAATATTCGGCACGTTCGCGACTTTCAAGAAAACATACACCGTTCACAATTGCGGAGAAATTACAATAGTCTCCAGTCAGTTTATGAGTTCGCGAACGGAATACCGAATGGGATTTAATAAATATTACCATTCTACTTACATAATGTTTTTGTTGCCCTTTTTCACGAATATTAATGACGTTTGTCCGTTTTTTTTTCTGGTTAAAATATCAGTTTGGTATTCCATTTCTATTTCACCGCAATACGTACTCGTAAACCCTTCATTTACATAAAGAAATGAATATTAATCATTATGTTTGTTCATTATGTGTGGGCAAATATAAAGCATTCAGCATATAAAATCTATATCAGCTGTCAGTTGACAGCAAAGCGTAGCCAGGGATACTATGCTTTATTATAGAGTTCACATGCCTAATTTCCATCATCAGATCAGCAGGGGCCCAAGTCTGCTATTTTTATAATTTCGTCATTCCAACACGATTCAATTGTCATTTTGCTAAAAGCTGCTAAAAGTTCATAATCTGCAAAATTCATAATGACCGATCATTGGTCGGTCAGTGGTCTTTTAGTTGTCAAAGTATTTTTGTTATGTATCAGTGTTTGGTTTTTGTTATGATATAAGTCAGATATTCATTTGTCATTATGTAGGTAAGTAGGAGATTACCATTCTATGCCATTTCTTTCAATGGAGTGGCAGTGGTTGATCATTAGAAAGTCATAATAACGCCATTACCAAACTTGTCAAACTCAACAATTATGAAATCAATAATAGCCCATTCTGACACTATTGTAATAGCAGACGTCCACCTCCATGCAGATTGTGTTCCCACTGCTGGAACTTAGGCCTCCTCTCTATGTGAGGGAATGGACCCTAATCCACCACGCGGGCCCAGTACGAGTTGGTGGATGTCACATGTGAGAAGACATGCCGGTTTCCTCACGATGTTTTCCTTCACCGTTTTGAGAGCAGTGGTGATGAAATAAATTACACAAAGTAATGCCTTTGTACCTTATTCCCCATTGAGCGACTTTTATGAAATATCCGTTCAATAGTAAGACGAATTGTGTCGATTATACAATTCCATAGCTTGATTATAATACGCCTTATGCTCACTAATCATAATTAATCAACATAACTTGACACCGACCTTCACAATACAAACAATACTTAAGCAAATTCGAATTTCGCGGGTTATCTCGGAAACACCATTTCAAAAGAAAACCAACAACAGTATTTGTAAATCTAATTCATACTTACATATCGTGTGATATCCACCAACCCACACTGGGCTTGCGTGGTGATATTTACGGCCTATTCCCTACCGCAGAGGGGGACGCGTCAAAACGAACATAGGACAATACCCGCTACTGTGCCTCCGGCAAAGCCTTCTGCTAGGGATGAGCAAACGAAGAAAATATGTCGAATCGATATTTTAAAAAGACATCGAAACATGTGGAGCAAAAATATCGATATTTTTACACCAAAAGTAAGTACTGTCATTTTCTAATCAATAAATCAATCAATCACATAAAAACCCCCTCCGCGTCTGTCAGTCTGTCTGTTCGCGTTAAACTCATAAACCAACCAACAGACCGAGTGATTCATGGCAAATTGAGAAAAGCTGAGAATATCATATCTAACCTCTAGCTGAGACAAGTCGACAGAACACAAATAACATTAAATTTAATGGTTTTAGCTTCACGAACGATCAATATTCTATTTCTAGTAAGTAATTGACACCAACGAGAGGTATTATTTCAAATGTGGGCAGTTGTTTAGTCTGGTTTTCCTTTCTGTATGTTTTAGCCTTAAAGGGTGGGTTAGATGGTTGTAAACCAACGTCCTAACCAAGATGACCTTACTAGTTTAAATCCTTGTAGACGGTGGTTTTACAAAATTACCTTCAACGCCCTTGGTTGGAAGGCGCGTGTTCCCAACCACAGTGACTGATTTGCAAACGTGTAGTGTGTTGGTAGGAACGCGAGCGTTTGACGCGTGGTTTACATCCATAAGTAACCGCAACACAAACCAAACACACGAACCGAGCTCCAACCAAGGTCACCTTGGTTGGAGCGCTAGTTTGCAACCGTCTGGCCCACCCTTAAGGGTCAAAACGAACATAGGACAATACCCGCTACTGTGCCTCCGGCAGAACCTTCTACTAGGGATGAGCAAACGAAGAAAATATATTGTATCGATATTTTAAAAACACATTGATAAATGTGAATCAAAATTATCGATATTTTTACGATAGGCTACGAAGGAACGGGGTAGGTTTTTAGTCAGTAAGAGTCTGACACTACTTCCCGCTCCACCCAAGGGCGGGATTTGTCATTGGATGATTTTACCTACCATAAAAAAAAACCCCCAAGAGTAAGAACCATTGAGAGAAGTCATTTTCATTTTCATTAGCTCGGTTCGTGTGTTTGGTTTGTCCAAACACACGAACCGAGCTCCAACCAAGGTCACCTTGGTTGGAGCGCTAGTTTGCAACCGTCTGGCCCACCCTTAAGGGTCAAAACGAACATAGGACAATACCCGCTACTGTGCCTCCGGCAGAACCTTCTACTAGGGATGAGCAAACGAAGAAAATATATTGTATCGATATTTTAAAAACACATTGATAAATGTGAATCAAAATTATCGATATTTTTACGATAGGCTACGAAGGAACGGGGTAGGTTTTTAGTCAGTAAGAGTCTGACACTACTTCCCGCTCCACCCAAGGGCGGGATTTGTCATTGGATGATTTTACCTACCATAAAAAAAAACCCCCAAGAGTAAGAACCATTGAGAGAAGTCATTTTCATTTTCAAGAGTGAAAAATCGAATCGGGTCTCAATCGTAGGGGCTGCGCGTAACCATAGCAAATGTTTCAACTTTTTTGCCGCGTTTACTTACCCGGTTTTCAAACTACAACCTCGTGCATGAGAGGCGGGAGCTTTACCATTGCACCATTATGACCAAAAGACAAAACATTTAATTTAATTTCAATACGTGATCTTATCTCGATGACTGCATGTCAAAAATTTCACGAAATGTTCTTGAAATTAGATTTTGACAGACTGAAGTAACTGTGATTTCCTATCAAGAATAAAATGAATTCGTACATATCATTACATATTACAAAACAACAGCAGTCAACCCGAGGTACATTTTCATACAACCGCTCTTACGTGATTATGATGTTATTGCACATCTTAATAAAAATAATTAATTAATTGAAGACCTCTGAAAATCTGCTATTTTACGTGCATTTTGGCTCTCCACAATACACCTGAATATTAAAAATTGTAAAAAGTATTTATATAGAACCCTTGTACGATTCTAAAAGATACACGTTTTGTGAAATATTGGAGCCAATCACGGAATTACCAAATACCAAAAGAGTTTTCAGGCGTTATATCTCTTTTTTCGCATTGCCTCTTCATCGAACATCACGTTGGATTGATGTAGCAAGCTTTTAAACCATGCCCGGGAAAGGCCGCCTTACGAAGTTATTTTATGATTTTTCCCATCTCAAAAACTGGGAAAGTGCGAGGGTTCCGTACTAGCATGAAAGGGAATCCCGGAGTCCTCGAACGCTAGGAGTGGTTTTAAGTCAGTAAAAGTCTGACACGCCCTCACGCTCCACCCTAGAGCGGGAGAAGTAATTTGATGATTTTATACCTTAAAAAGGTACGAAACCCTAAAAGGGAAGTAGTTACATATTTCGCTAGAAATAAAAACAGGAATAATCAAATTCAACTTTATCCAGGAAAGAGTGGATTAATACAAATCCTCTTTTTAGAGCTTGCCATGGGTTTCACTCTTTTTTAATTAAGCGTCGAATCTCGGGCGCAGTTGCGGGCAAACGCTAGTGTGGTATAAAACAAGACATAAGCTGTACAGCAATATTGCTGGGGCGGGCGGGGTCGCCTGCTAATTCCAAGGAATGTCCTCGTAAAACTTAACACTGTTTTAGGTGGCATTCGACTTAGTGGTAAAGTTAATTTTTGTTGGTCTAAATTTTGGTACAAATTTTTTGAAAAAGAAAAGGAGGTTATTTGGTACAGCGCAAGGCACCAACAAAATATTATGTAACTTGAAACAAAAATCAAGTTTTGTTGGTCGAAATTTTTAAAGCATCTTAAGACTCATCATTCTCTAAAAAAACTTAGTTCGACTAAACTGAGCTCAACGTAATCCAGTTTAAAGACTCGTGTCAAAAACATACGAAACCAAAATAATTGAAACTGAGTTTAGCGTAAACTAGATTCAATTGATAGCGGTGAAAAGCAAAATGAAGCAATAATCTCGATTAGACGTTCTGTGTTTTTTTTAATAATCGCGATTAGTTTCTTAGTGAATTTGGCCCTTAGAAATATACACCGTAAAATTTTGATCGTTTTAATCCCGTGGAGGGTCGATTCGGCACATGAAACACTATCAATTTGTAAAGTTAATCCAAAAATATAAACAAAAGAAAATAGGCTCGTGTTAGACCACTATCTCACTCTATGGTAAGCGATGATGTGGTCGACGATGGAGTACGCCAACCTAGACTAGAAGTAACCTATTCACTCTAGAGATCTCTAGGTTGTAACTGTCAGGCAACACAGACTCCGGCAGAGAATGCCACTCAGCTGTACGCACAATAAATGTATTCTTAAACCTTTTTGTAGTATGGATGGAATCTCTATTAAGTACCGGTGGCATAACGCCATACGTCTAGTGGTCCGATGGCGGATCGGGCTTGATCAAAAAAGGATATTTAGTAAAAGAAAATTTTATAAATTCTTACCTGACACAACAACAGCCATAAGCAGTCCAAAAAGCGCGGCAAGGACAGCCATCTTGATTCACTTTCTCAAATCAACCAATCACAGAACACTTATCGCACACTCCAAATTCGAACTAGCATACTAGGCAATGCGTTCGAAACGGACACTTGGTAACCGGTTTTGATTCAGAACTTTCTTCTCGCTTGCACTCGTGTGAATCTTATCGCCGTCTCCTTCACTCTGTAACAAAAAGGTAGAGTTGTAGGGTTTTCTTTTTTTTTTCGTAGACAAGGTGTAGGACTATTTTGTGTTACGTAATTTGAGGTGGCCAGTGATATAAGGGTGGTTTTCGAAGGTATTAAACGCGTTTGAGCATTACACCTTAATAAGAAGTTGATCTACAAAAACCGCTCTTGTGTCTAGGTAATAGAGATGCTGTCAATAAGAAAGTCAATCTTTGGTCATAGACAATTGGTTGTCTGTACGCTTACTTGTTTTTATTTTTATTTCCGTAAATCTTTTTCTATTAAGACTGGGACTGGAGTAACTTGGTCCATCATTCTATTATTTAATGTTGGTTGGGTACCGAAGAAAGAAATTTATATTAAACAAATATCTTAGGCCGTGTTTACGGAGACGCGGCGCGTTAGGCGTTTCGTCGTCATCGCTCGCGCAAAAACAAACAGCAATGTACGACGGACCGCACGACGCGCCGCGTCTCCGTAATCGAGCACTAACACTACTGACCCTCCCTCCACAGTTTTGCGCAAATGTTATTAATGTTAAATTCTTGATTTATCTCTGCTTTAATATGCATGTATTACACATCTAACTTCTTTCTTATAAATCACTCTGTCCATTGGTGAAAACCGCATAAAAGGAGGTGGAGCTGTCAGCAAACCGTAGAGGCCCAGCCTGCTAGCTGCAGGCAGGCAGGGTCGAAGCCTGCTGGGGTTATGGGTCAGCTTCTGAAAGGAGGGCTCGGCCCCGGCACGAAAGGCAACGAAGGAACGGCTAGGTTTTTAGTCAGTAAGAGTCTGACACTATTTCCCGCTCCGCCCAAGGGCGGGATATGTCATTGGATGATTTTAGCTACCATGAAAAAAAGGTACTTTGTATTATAATGTCAAAATGAGAAGCTCTCCTGAAGAAAACATCCAAGTTTTTATGGATCGTATGACAGAGGCCGATGGAGAAGATAATTCTCCGAGTTTCCTTATGGTTATCGTATGAAAAATGAAGATATCCGGAGAACCAAGCTCACTCACAAAGCCCGAAAAATCTCCAAACTTAAGGCCCAAGGCGAATATCCACCCTTACGTTGTTGAAACTTCTACGGTCCGGACTAAGCTTTTTGCCTCGTCGTTTATACTGCGTACATCGAAGGACTGGAACAGTTTGCCATCGGCCCCTACGGATTGCTGACATCTCTATAAGGAGTGCATGGATCACCACGCGCTGTTGCCGACTGGGCTCGGTCCTATGTACCGGACTGCTTGACGGCGAGCTACCCATTGCTCGACGTCCGCAAGCCCGCGTATGCTCATCATAATAAGTCATGATTAATTTAGAAATGACAAAACATAAGATACTTTCCCATAAGAAGGTTAGTTATGGTAAAATTTTAAGAAAACAAAACGCTAAGAGGTTTCAAAACTTCGTGAACACGGCTTTTAGAACCAATTAGAAAGTAATATCTAATTAGTTATTCTAAAAGCATAGATATCTAAGTACTAGAATTAAGACAAAACTTTCTTATTATTTATAATCCACTAGATTTACTTGTTTGTAGATTTGGAGGTAAGCTGAACAGAGAGCAGTGGTGGCCGAGTGGTAACTGCCCCGACTTACGAGTTGATCGCGGGCTCAAACCCAGCCAGGCGCATTACTTTGTGTAATTTATTTCATCACCACTGCTCTCAAAACGGTGAATGAAAACATACAGTAAACCGGCATGTCTTAGAACCAAAAATTCTAAAACATGTGACATCCACTAACCCGCACTGGGCCCGCGTGGTGGATTACGGCCCATTCCCTCTCCTAGAGAGGAAGTCTGAATCCCAGCAGTGGGCTCATTATAAAACTGATGCTATGCTATGCTATGCAGACGGTTGGACCGGGTGGTCAGAGAAAAGATGGATGGATTGTATGAGAAGTGATAGGAATGAAAATAAATTTCAAACTGCTGTCCAAGATCACATCCAGATCCCAAATTACATTCACTTACTCTAGTGTTACACCCCCAATGTAACATCACTACATAGTATAAAACAAAGTCGCTTCCCGCTGTCCGTCCCTATGTATGCTTAGATCTTTAAAACTACGCAACGGATTTTGATGCGGTTTTTTTTAATAGATAGAGTGACTCAAGAGGAAGTTTATACATGCATAATATATTTAATTTCACCATTGCACCTGTGCGAAACTGGGGCGCTAGTGTATTATAAAAGCGAAATACAACTCAGTGATTTGAGAGCAGTTTTGAGAGCAGTGGTGATGAAATAAATTACACAAAGTAATGTGCCTGGCTGGTTTCGAATCCGCGACTTACAACTCGTAACTCGGGGCCGTTACCACTTGGCCACCACTGCTCTCAGCTCAGCTCCCATTTGCATGTATACTCATATCTGTTTTAAAGTAACATGCGTTTCATTTCTTTTTCTCTTCACATGGTACATACAAAGACAAACAATTCCTTTTCAATGGGAGCATAAGAAGGCTGATTATGCTAGCTTAATAAGAACTAACCTAACAAAAATCTCACAAGCTTAACATATAAACCGTAATTTGTACAAAAAGGTCAGTATACACCCCTACCGTAAAGACAGGGTCAATCCCTACCTGCTCCTTTGTCTATGGCGCCTCAAATGAGCGGGAAATATTTTCGAGGTTATATTTTTTATTAAAAGGTCAGATATGGGTTCGTTGTTTTATCTTCTTATTATAGTTACGGTGTTTTCTTGGGTAAAATGAAAGGTAAGTTAGGCAAGGATTTTTGTTATAAACTAGCTTCGGTTTGCGGCTTCGCTCGCAAGAAATTAGAAAAAAGAATATACTTACTCCTGGGAAAAAAAATGTTGGTCATGTCACCCATACATATATACCGTTAAATTTGGTCGTTTTAATCCCGTGGAGGGTCGATTCGGTACATGAAACACTATCGATTTGTAAAGATAAAATTAAAAAAGTACTTGTTTTCTAAAACTCGAATATATACGCATGTACGAAATTAATTTCTTTAAGTAAACGAGTTAATGACCTCGTAGGTAGTTGTCGGTCGTTGCGTAATAACTACCTACAGGTCATTCAGCATGCGTAAATTAATTCGAGTTTAAAAATAAAAGTACTTTATATTTTAATTTTTATTTACAAATCGATAGTGTTTCATGTACTGAATCGATCATCCACAGGATTAATATGACCAAAATTTAACGGTGTATATACAAAGCGTTTTGGGAACACATTTAAAGTGTCAGCTAAGGATTCAAATTACCTGCCGGAGTCTTAGATTAGATCAAAACAGCGGAAGATAAGTGACTCGCCACTAGCGCGTGGACCGCTGCTAAACGCAAGGCGACATCGCGGCAGACCAAGGCGAAGGTGGAGAGATAAGCTGGACAATTACTGGAGGGACTGGCCCACAATGGCCGAGGAAAGACGTGTGTGGAAAAGGGAGAGGGAGGCCTTCGCCCAGCAGTGGGACATAATAGGCTAAACTCACTAACTAACGTGTGATCAAGGCAAGAAGCTCGGTCCGTTTCGACTACCGGACAGCTGGACGGCCGCCATATTTGCTCAACGTCCGCAAGCCGTGTCTATCGTAGCTGGTAGTCGGGGTCAGAGTCTTGGCCGCGGGGGCTTGAGGATTTAACCAACATCACACGCGCATCCGCCTCCTTCGCCAGCATTACTGATTCGCGGAAGCAACCGCCTGCCATGCCTTCTCGCTCGCATCACAGGGAGTCATAAGAAAAGAGCCAGTTTCAAATATGGTATAGCTAACTCAAGAAGCCGTCTTTTAACTTGGGTCTCATTTATAAAGATTAACAATTCAGTGAGAAAGCAGTAAGATGGCCGCCAAGTGCCTGTTATACTTGCTAATTGAATTCTGTTGCCGACCCGTAATGTTGTATGTTAAGAGGGAAACTTTTCAACAGTTACATTAATTAAAAGAAACTCACTTGAGACTTGTATCTAGAGATGGCAGTCGGCTTGAGAACTCATTTTTATTTTTGACTGGCCTATTGGTCTAGTGGTTAGTGGCCCTGACTGCTATGCCGGAGGTTGTGGGTTCGATTCCAATCCAGGACAAATGTTTGTGTGATGAGCACGATCATTTGTTCTGTGTTTGAGTGTAATTTAGCTATAAAATGTATTTAGAAATATATAAGTATGTTTATCAGTTGTCTAATACCCATAACACAAGCTCTGCTTAGCTTGGGACTAGACGGCGTTGTGTGATAGTTGTGGAATATTATTATTATTATTTCGAGTATAGTACGTACTGATGACATAGGACTCTGAAACGTGGTCGCTTACAATGGGCCTCATCAGAAGGCTTATAGTCACCCACAGGGCAATGGAAAGGGCTATGCTCGGAGTTTCCTTGCGTGATCGAATCAGGAATGAAGATATCCGCAGGAGATCCAAGGATTCCGATATAGCAAGAAGAATCGTTAAACTAAAGTGGCAGTGGGCAGATGGCCGTCGCGGCTGTAAGGTTCTGGAGTGGCAGCCGAGTACCGAAACACGCAACGTTGGAAGGCCTCCTACAAGGTGGACCGATGACCTGGTAAAGGTTGCGGGAATCTGATGTATGTGAGACGCACATTGACGGTTCATTGTGCTGACACTTGGGGGTGGCCCATGTCCAACAGTGGACGTCTTTGGGCTGAAATGATGATCATGATTGTACGCACTTCGATTGAACCTGAAAATCGGTTACTGAGCATTTAAGGTCGACCGCCATGATGGTTCAACTTGTAACGATGATAATAACCGATTTTCGGGTCTCAATCGAGGTGGGGGGCTGCGCGTAATTTTTAGAAAATGGTTCAACTTATTTGCCGCGTATTATAAAAGTCTTATACGCCTAAAAAAACAAGCTCAATATAATGTTATCTATAGCTACCTATAAAACCATTTACATACGAGCGTTGACTCTGAAACGTATGTTTATTTGTGTATCCCGATCTCAGTTCTCACGAACATGTGGTGTAGCGATGGCAAAACAAATTGGAGAGCGTCGCGTTGATTGAGCTTCGTCTATTTATTTTGCTAACGTTACACGGGTTTTTTAGTTAAAGCAAAGGTATTTTCGTGATCAAATTTTAACAGGACCGGAGTATCTTTGAGGGTAAACGTCAAAGGATAAATCAAATTAGTTTTGATGTTAGTTTAGGTAAATAGCGTACTTAATAAGCTGGAAGGTACTTTCGAATTGAGACGCTTTTATTTTCAAAATAATACACCGTTAAATTTTGATAGTTTTAATCCCGTGGAGGGTCGATCTGGTACATGAAACACTATCGATTTGTAAAGATAAAATTTAAAAATAAAGTACATTTCTTTAAAATTGAATTAATTTACGCATGTACGAAATTAATTTCTTTAAGTAAAGTAATTCTGAAGTGCTGGTGCTATCAATCACAGATTAGAGAGAGATACTATGTATCTACAAATATACCTTCATGCCAACTGCTAGTAATTATTATTCGATATTGCACCGCTTTATTACGTACCACAGACAACTACAAATTATTAACTGACTTCGAAAAGGGAGGTTCTATGTTCGGCTGTATGTATTTTTTTTAAGTTAATTTATTGATAGAAATAAGACAGTCGTTACACCACCGCCGTAATTGAGCCATTCTCCACACCAGTATTTATAAAGGAGCAATTACTTATTGCTAAGTAATTTCTTATTAAGTCATATATTGAGGTTAAATATCGTCACAAATTTTTTTTTTTTTTTTACTATGTTATACAAGTTGTTACTTAACTTTTACTCAAGCAATAAGTTTAATAAGTGCCTCTGAACATCTATACCAAAGTGGTGTCTTGCAATAGCGAATTACATTTATTTTTTTACATTCCCCGACAATTTAGCTTTACTTTCTTTGAATGACTGACATTTTGACTAATCCAAAGTGCCTGTATATGGTATATTTGAAATAAACGAGTTTGATTTGATTTGAATTATAAAAGGTAAAAAAAAACCCTAAATCCCACATTAGAGAAAACCCCCAAGTTGGCAACCCTACTAAAACCTAAGTTCCATCAATTGTTCTTCACGTTTCACAGCAAGTCTTACGCACAATTCCGCGACCCTGTACACATTCCTACCATAAAAATCAATTGAGAACTTAACCACGTTGTTTACTACCAACGAGGACAATTCACGACAATACCCGGACTTCATCAACACTAACCAACGAGTTACCATCAACAAAACAAGGTTAATTGAATCAACCAATCAACCGTACTGCTAACTGTACTATGACATCCGGTAACCAGAAATAAATACTGTATAGTGTCATTTTGATGACCATGTTTGAAAGTGTTAACTTGGCCCTACAACGAAGAAAAATCCGGGCAAATGCAAGTTGGACTCGCTCACTGAGAGCGGTTTTGCGTTACGTCCGGTCAATTTTTTTTTATAGATTCGCGCTTGACCGCTATCTCACCATTGGTGCTATTCTCTAAGAAAACGCAGCGCTGCCGCAACGACGAACGTCCAAATAGGATACATTGAATTAACAATCCAATGTATAGGTTTATTAGGTTGACAATCTAATGTATCCTATTTGGGTGTTCGTCGTTGAGGCAGCGCTGCGTTTTCTTAGAAGATAGCACCACTGATGGAAAGCGACGATGCGGTCGACGATGGAGCGCGCTTACCTAGAAGTAACCAATTCACTAGGTTTCCGGTCCGAAAAAAACCCGCTCTCATCCCACCGCCTTTGGGCACGCGATTGACAGTTTTCCGCACCAGTGCAGAAAAGTGCGCGTGCTCGCTCCCGCGTAAAGTACTTTATTTTTTATTGTTATCTTTACAAATCGATAGTGTTTTATGTACCGAATCGACCCTCCGCGGGATTAAAACGACTAAAATTTAACGGTGTACAAGCAATACAAAATCATGTGTAACAACAGCTGTTGTTTACAGTTTAGGAATGTTTTTACCTCGTATTACGCGTGTATAGCAAATTACATAACACTATGACAAATTGTTTTCGTCATAGTTTTACTTCGCATATTATATTACACATTGTAGGTATGTAAATTAATTATTTTCCCGTACAATGTAGGTTTTTTTCATGGTAGGTAAAATCATCCAATGACATCCGCCGCCTTTGGGCGGAGCGGGAGATAGTTTCAGACTCTTACTGATTAAAACCTATCCCGTTCAATCATTGCCTAGGGCCCTGGTGTGCATTTTCATACCTCCCCAGAGCCCCAGGGTAGGCTTCGACCCTGCTCAAAAAATCCCCTTAAGGATTCTTCCACAGGAAACACCAGCCTCATCTATCTAGTTTACAGTACGGCCGACGGATCTTGGCGCGTCTGAAGTTAGGCTCTGCGAACTTTAGCGCTTGTGCACTCGGAAAAAATTAAATAGTTTGAAATAATTAATGCCAATAGCAGTTGTTATTGCTGTTAACAACTGTTATTAGCATTTATTTATATAAATCATTTATTTGGCGAGCTTATTTTGAGCGCAAAATTTCGCAGAGCCTAACTTCAGACGCGCCAAGATCCGTCGGTCGGACTGTAAATTGACGAAAAAATTGATGTGTAAAAGAGTTTTTAAAACCTATTTGCAAAATAAATATCATTTACCTCTCAATGATTAAAAATAGAGAGTTTTAATTTTCCCGTTATGTTAATAGACTTACATATCCGTTAAAATTATACAAGTATAATTATGGTTAGGGAAATAAATTTCATTCGTCATCATAAAGCTGGATATTTTGGTCATACTACCTATACACCGGTTTTTTTTTTTATGGTAGGTAAAATCATCCAATGACAAATCCCGCCCTTGTTGCATTTTAATCCCGTGCAGGGTCGATTCGGTAGATGAAACACTATCGATTTGTAAAGATAAAATTAAAAAATAAAGTCCTTTTTTTAAAACTCGAATTAATTTACGCATGTACGAAATTAATTTCTTTAAATAAACGTCAGCTGGGCGAGTTCAATGACCTGTAGATAGTTAGTACGCAACGACCGACAACTAATTACAAGGTCATTGACTCGTTTACTTCACAGTGTTACTAAGGACTACACAGGTTGCGGCAGATCATAGCGGGCATTACCTCAGTCGCCCGGATGGCCCGGTGAGCATGTGTTTGTGTTAACAACAAGGTATATACATACCTATACAATATATTACATTGTATTATTAACTTATTAAGTTGAAATAAAATGGCGATCTATCTTGAATACGCAGTCACAGATTTTCGGGTCTCAATCGAGGTGTTGCATCTAACCATAACAACGGGTTCAACTTATTTGCCGCGTACTATACATTCACTTTTAACTACCATTCCAACAGACATCAACAAGCCGAAAACAAAATAACCCGTCTATAAATACGACTGAATTGCCTTCCATCGTATTTACATGTGTCTGCGCTCGCGCTTCGTCGGTTATTTCCGACGCAGTTCACCGCGGTTTGGGACAAAGAGGGGTTATTTCAGGCCCGCCGGATGCCACACACCCAAGCTTAGTATAATGATGTAGACGGAGTTAATTCTTGGTGTACACGAAATAAATTACAATATGAAACAGAATAAAAATATTACGAAAAAAATGCTTTTAAACCATCTCCGGTATTTATAAAAAAAAAAACGCAAAACAGTGGGGCTAGTGTGCAATCATCATCAGCCTTTTAATGTTCCCACTGCTGGGACTAAGGCCTACTCTCTAGGAGAGGGCATGGGCCGTAATTCACCACGCGGGCCCACTGCGGCTTGGTGGATGTCACATGTCTTCGAATTTTGGGTTCGAGGACATGCCGGTTTCCTCACGATGTTTTCCTTCACCGTTTTGAGAGCAGTGGTCATGAAATAAATTACACAAAGTACTGCGCCTGGGTTTGAACCTGCGACCTACAACTCGTAAGTCGGGGCCGTTACCACTCGGCCACCACTGCTCTAGTGTGCAATACCGCCATAACGCTGATTTTCAGCGGCAACCGTCGACAGTAAAGCTAGAACTACATTAGACAGAAGCACACGTGAAACACGCCTGATTTGTACGTAGAACGACTTCGCGTGGCGTGGATCAAGTGTAGCTCTACAAGTCTAGTTGCCATTTAAAATGTATGGAGACCGACGCACCCGGACCGGCATGTGTGGCACACGTTTTAGCAGTGTACTTAGTTCTTTTTACCTTAAAACGACGACAAGACTTTGATATAGTGTTAGTTTTTTATACGTAATCAAATTATCTAGTATTCTAGTATGTATTGGTCTAGGGCGTCGCCAAGGGGGGACGGGGTCGTGCGTAGCCCCCCTAGAGGCTTGCTTTAAAGCTTCAGAGCCTAGTTTAGGCACCAGTCTCCCACAATATAATGCCCATGCTATATGTTACCGTAGATATAAGGCTAGCAATTAGGAGTTATATTGTGGAGAAAATAAACTTTATTATTATTTAAAAAAGAAACCTTTTTATTATTATTCTCTATACTTCCAATAGTCCCCTTGATCATCGGCTGGCGATGCTCTTGGTTTTGGTAACCAAGAATATTATATTTTTGTGTACGATTATTTGTGCCGGTTACACCGAAACGTATTCGTAATTATCTTCGGTAGCATAATGGCGGAGACAGCTCTCTTGTTCAATTGGCTCCGTTGAGGTATGTTGCACAATTTGTCTCTTGCATTATTGTAGCTAAAGTATGTAACCGAGATTTGTAATATAGAGCATGATTTAAAAGCGTGTACTGAAGGCGGCAAATATAAAGTAATATACAACGTTAAATTTCAGCCGTTTTAATCCCGCGAAGGGTCGATTCGGTACATGAAATACTGATTAGTAAAGAAAATATGAAATATAAAGTACTTTATTCAAAAACTCGAATTTTGTAATCCACTGTGTTATATATTGTTTTGGTGTACAATAAAGAGTTAAGAATTAAGAATGTATTATACGCATGTACGAAATTAAGTTCTTTAAGTAACTCAAAAATTTTCGCCTTTATAATTTTCTTTTTTTAAAACTATCACACAACACCGTCTAGTCCCAAGCTAAGCAGAGCTTGTGTTATGAATAGTAGACAACTGATAAACATGCCTATTTATTTCTAAATACTTACATATTATAGATAAATTACACCCAGACAGAGAACAAATGATCTTGCTCATCACACATTTGTCCTGGGTGGAAATCGAACCCACGACCTCCGGCATAGCAGTCAGGACCACTCACCACTAGACCAACAGGCCAGACATATTAGTGTGACCAAGTTGACGAATGATTGGCATCCCATTTCCCCTCGCATTCCTATAATACTTAATAACCACACAAAACTTTAATAATATAACTCTTAAAAAAAAAAAAAATGATTGACAGGTTTTCACGCAAAAAATCAGGCAAATATACGACATGAATGAAGTACGCGTAACGGTGACAAATGAAAATGTTTGTTCATACAAAACAGTCGTAACAAAACGTGTCGGTCTTGATGGAAACATACGGCTGTGTAGTTTGGACGGGCGCGCTGGGAGATGTGTTGTTTGTTTTATTCCGGACTAACCAATGAACTCGCCACATTTGCCTGCTGGCGTGAAGATGGAATTGGCGGGAAGATGTCCGGCGTACCCTGACAGCTTCCAGAGAGCTACCTTCATGATTGCCATGACTATTCTGCTAAGTGAAGCAACCAAGAATAAGGATAATCCCACTCTTGACCTCAATCTCACGAAATGGTAAGTTGTGGAGGAGATAGATAGATAGATAGATATATTCTTTATTGTAAACCAAAGATAAAATAACAATAGGAACTTAAAATTAATAGGGTGTCACAATGGGCGGTCTTATCGTTAAAAGCGATTTTTTACAGACAACCTTTGGATGGATTTGATGGAGGAGTACTAAGATGTAATTCATTGAGTCATTGAGTTTGTTTTTTTAATTGTTTGCCATGGTAATCTAATCTGATGTTATCAAAAGGTTTGTTTATAGAAAATCAACGAATATTCTTTTACTGATAAAAAAATGAACTATCGCCGAGTGTCACAGGTTATTATTTATCACGGTTCTGGGATAAGCCACGCCAGTCGAACCTCGAGAAGAATCCCAATAGTGAAATGTCTCGAGATTTGGCTTAACCCAACCCCCTAATCTCACGTTAGATTGTCAAAAATGCATATTTTTGTGTTTTGAAATAGGTTGTTGAAAATAGTTACGGTGAGTATATTTATATAATAGTATAATTTATATTTATTACTAATTTGTTTTTATTAATAAATAATTTATATTTATAACATTTAGTTTTTTGTTTATAAGTTTTAAGTTCCCTATGACACAAATTGCGACTGAAGGAACAAGCATGGGTTATGATTTCTTAACGTATTACAAAAAAAAAACCGCACAATAAATCAATGTTGGCTTCTAGAAAGAGAGTCCTATCGTTCAGTTTAGTTAACAACACTAACAACCAAAGACCAAAATGTCAGCGTAAGACAGATTTCGTGATCACTAGACGGATCAAAAAGTCACCGAGAGGCTCTGGCTAGACGAAGTTGTTAAGGTGGTTTAGCACATCAGTGAAAATACTTCTTGGATGGGTTGCTATGCTACCAAATTTTGTATTCTCTTTGGTCAAATGTTTTTTTTCTTATGACAATGTCTGTTCTTTGAATATTTGGAGGTAGTGGAACAGAGAGTAAAGTCCCGCTAACCTCCATTGAAAAGGGAGGATCCTCCGACCAGACAGGTGTTATATCTGGTGGGCTTCTGCACGATAGATGATTTCGGGTTTTTTCTATATGTTCCAATCGCGCCGCGTATCTTACTTGCGCGATGCAGGATTAGTTCATTAGTGACGACATAGATGTCGCTACAAATAAATACAGTTAACATTATCTAATATGTAAATCCACAAAGCTCTAACAGAAGTAACATTCTAGGAGATTGACTGGCGCTACCGAAATGCCAATCCAACATTGCTCGCAGAAGAGATAGTCGATGGAGTCGTAACTTCGTAAGGTTATGGAGTAGCGACCGCGTATCAAACGACGCAGTGTTTGACTTTGCAGGCATCCTACAAGGCGGACCGACGACCTCATAAGAGTCACGGGAATGCGATGGTTACGAGACGCACAGGATCCGTCGTAACGGCACTTGGGGGAAGCTTATGTCCAACATCGATCATCATCATTTCAGCCATAAGACCGCTGTCAGAATCAGGCAACTACCACCTCGTAGTTGTCTGGCATTTTTGCTGAACTGGACCTATTTGGCGCAGCCGGGAGACAAACAATATTAGTTCTCTTTTATTTTTTATTTTAAGTGTCTATATGTAGTTCCAGCATTGTGTGTTTCTATGCCCAATAAAATATTTTTCTTTTCTTTCTTTCTATCTTATCTTTACTAGAATTTTAAGCCCAAGAATTCACAAGATGGACGTTCAAGTCCAAATTACTTCTCCGTATATTCCAAATTCGCTGTCTGATTTCAATAGTTGCGTAGTTACACTGTGGCTACGCTCGGCCGCACACAAATTGCGATAGAGTTTTACTTGTACCACAGACGTGTCACAGAAGAGGTAAATGAAAAAAGTTTATAGGAAATCGACCAGTGGGGTAATGAGATGGTGTGTGTTTCCTAATAGATGTAGCCAATAGTCTAAGTAAGATGTCTGAGTAGATTTAGCTAGTCTGATTCTTCCTTTCGCTAACCTTGAGTGGTTATTTGATGATTTCCTAATAAAAAAAGAGCAAAATGGCTTCTAAGTTAACATATTTTATCGGTAATCTACACGTTAAATTTTGATCGTTTTAATCCCGTGGAGGGTCGATCAGGTATATAAAACACTATCCATTTGTAAAGATAAAAAAGATGTTTTTTTTTTAACTAGATTTTTTTTTATTGTACGTAATGAATTTCTTCAAGTAAACGTCAGCTGAGCGAGGCCAATGAACTGTAGTTAGTACGCAACGAACGACCACTACCTACAAGGTCATTTACTCGTTTAAAAATGTTACCGGCAATCTATATTGTAATATACGAGTAGATTGCCGGTAACACTTATATCTTCAATAAATCATCGACATGAAGAAAATAAGGTACAAGTAAGTTAGCCTTATGGTACCACACACTTTCATTTAGTGTGTACGTCAAGTTTGACAGCTAAACGTCAAAAATGACAATTACGGAGGTAAAATTAGTTTACAATAATAATATCAAATTCTTTATTTATACATTAATCATTAGAAAGAACTCTTAATGTGTTCTTACTAATATAAGTTGTATACATTATCATAATTATGAAAACACATTTAATTTAATACAATTTCAATAATTAATTATTGAAATTGTATTAAATTAAATGTGGTTTTATGACATTTTGATCGATAATTTTATTATATTACAACATGTATAAGCAGGATTATTAATCCATCCTAGACTATTTCTAATGGAATAACTTTTACTAAAAATAAAGTAATTAATTAGTATTGTTACTAAAAGCGTTATGAGTATGAGGAAGAGGGAGACCGAAAAATAGGTATTGTAGAGTTATGCGGAACACGGCGTAACTGGTGTAACCCCCACACATGTCTATTGAAAAGGGAGGATTTAGATTCGAGAATTTTTATGACGACTTATTCACTAATTAAATATTACAAAAAAATAAAGTTCACCATAATAATATAAATATAAGTTTATATTATTATGGTGAACTTGTCACTTATAGAAGTACACAGCTTAAACATAAATAAAAAAATACATACAATTGATGAGATCTAACCAATTTTACATCACAATATCCACTAGGAATCAATTTGCGAATAATTAAGACAGCCACTGAACTTCACTTCACTCGAAAGATTCCCGCCAAAAAGACCAACACACAAAACGGATTTATTATTTTAAATATAGAACAGCAATCTTTAAAAGATAGTGTTCTGACAATTTAAAAAATAACGACCTATTTTATGCAACTGTCTAAAAAAAAAAACTAGTCTATAAAACCAGACACATTGCAGAAACGAAAAATACTTTTTCACGAAACCTGTTACTTCGGTAATAATAACACTAATAAATACTTGTAGCTAGATATACTAGTTATGTAGGTATCGTTATTAAGTTTTTATTATACAATCGTTGGGTGAATGACCCCGATCAATGGCTGCTAAGCAACTGAGTGACAACAATGACGTCATCAAAATGGCTGCGAAGGGGTGGTTGTAGGGTAGTGTTTTTCCGTTTTTCTACTTATTAATAAACAGGGTATTTCTTTAATAGAACTCAATTCTATGTTTGCTGTTATGAATGAATTTTTTTTGTATGTAAAATATACTGGGTTATAATTTTGAGTATTCTCATCATTTCTTTAGGTATCTACGAGTAATACAACCTTATTGTTAATATATGCGGAACCCGAAACACGTGTCTAGAATTTTTATGTAAAGCATCTGTGTACAAAATTTGTATCATGAAAAATCTGTATCTTGAAAAATCACAATGTTGTAAACTTCTTATGTTATCTGGTTGTCCACACAAACACATGGTCACCGGGCCATCCGGGTGTCTGAGAGGTTGTTTTACCTTCGCACCTAGCTGTGTGCTGGCGCCTAATGCCTGCAATGGCGTGCCGTGACCTGTTTTGTACTTAGTATCGGTGTTCAGGTTTTGCATATTCTAAAAATAATGTTTATAATCATGTGGTTATAATATTTTAGATAAGAATGTTCCTGTTAGCCATATTTATTAACACGGTAAATTGGAATTAATTTTCAAGGTCAATATGGTAACACAATAGTCGCTCAATCGATTTTTTTACTCCTGCTATAATTGGAGGAAGAGAGAGAAAAGAGAGTCACTTTTTATGACTAAGACTTACCGGTGAGGGACATTTAAAACAAGTTTTTAAAGAAAATATTTTTTTCATAGTAAGCTTTCATAACACGGTATATACTTATATAATTAATATTCATCAAGACCACTGCAAAAAGTTCAAACACGATGTGGATATCTCATTGCGCTTATTACCGAGTTTCTATGGCAATCTTTCAGTTCCACCATCAGACCCTGGTTACCATCTAGCACCGGAATACTTGTCAATACAAATCAAACGAGCCCAAACTCGGAAGGGATGGTAGGTAAAATCATCCAATGACAAGTCCCGCCTTGGGTGGAGCGGGAAGTAGTGTCAGACTCTTACTGACTAAAAACCTACCCCGTTCCATCGTTGCCTATCATGCCGGGGCTGAGCCTTCCTCTGAGAAAACGGCCCTTAACCCCAGCAGGCTTCGACCCTGCCTGCCTGCAGCTAGCAGGCTGGGCCTCTACGGTTTGCTGACAGCTCCTTGAGGCGCGCGGGAACAGAACGCGCCGTCGACGACTTGGGCTCGGTCCGGTATGAACTCGGTAGGGTTGTCGTTTACGACCAAGTTCCAATGGCCACCTTCCAGCTCCATCATCAGATCAGCTCCATGTTATCATAATATTGCATTGTCATGCGATTTACACATGCATGCAAAATTTCAACTCAATCGGTAACTGGGAAGTGGATCAAATTTAATTTGCAAGATTTGATCACAGACGAACATCGGCCAGGTGGAACTAAATAAAAGCTTGTAAAAAAACTGTCTTATCTCCTGATAGTGCGATAAGTACAGATACCGGCAAGAATCTTGAGCGCTCAGCGAAAGCGGGGATCGCTTTGCGCATCACACATCGGCGAGCCAATCACTAGTACAAGGATTGCACACCCCGCCCCTCGTCTCACTTCATACCACTAAAGAGACCCGATATTTCACTTCTGCGCAAGTGGAAGTTAACTATGAAGCAAAAAGTCAGCGCTCAAGATCCTTACCGGTATTTGAAGTAGAAATAACTGTTGACTTTTGACTTCAAAAGTCTAATTTAAGTTTCAAGAGATACTCACTCAGCTGTATCTTCCTCACGTCCAAACTAAAACACGGAACTCAGCAAATGACCTATCTATCAATTCTTTTCCTGTGTCGGAGAACTTAATGATAAATGGGCAAGCGCGAGTCCCAACTGTGCGAGAGTTCCGTAGCTTATGGCCAAGTTTCTGCGACATAATGAGACTGTCGCCGACCATTCTGCGACGGGCAAGGCATCGTTTTCATTTTTTCTTGTAATTTAAAAGCAATCGCAGAAACCAATACTGTGATTTTCGCTGGTATTTAGTTTTGTATTTTTCCTGAACATTTTTGACGAAAATTGCCATCGAAAAAAGCAGAAAAAATGATGGTCTAAGGGGAGATTCTATAGTCACTTCCATTCTATGGCACTGGAAATATGGACATCAGTATATCTGAAAAAGCAATACGAGAGAACAAAACGCTATGTCGGTCAAATCTCTAACAAATTGGGATGGCGGCAAGAGGTCTCATCATATGAGAACCATGCAGATTAGTGTCTGAAAAGGTCACTACATAGTAGGTATAAAACTGAGTCGCTTCCCGCTGTCTGTCCCTATGTATGCTTAGATCTTTAAAACTACGCAACGGATTTTGATGCGGTTTTTTTTAATAGATAGAGTGATTCAAAAGGAAGGTTTATAATACATGCATAATATATTTAATATCACACCATTGCACCCGTACGAGGCTGGGACTGGTCGCTAGTTTGATGACTTTATCATCATAAAGAGTTTTTAAAGAGTTACATAAGAGTAAATTATCATAAAGAGTTTTGCTAACAATTATCTTCTATTTATAAACTGCTGGTACATAACCCGCGCTAATATAATAAATTTCCAAAATTCACCCCTTAAGTGAATTAAAAAACTGTCTGAAGTTAGCAAGAGCTAAATATTGAATAAACACGTAAACAACAAAATCACGGAACCCTAAAAAGTGAAATCATTAAATTTGTAATTAAATAGGTTAATTATAAATTCAAATGAGCATGGAAATAGGTTGAGTGAAACAATACGGTATTATAAAACTCGTTAGTTACTTAGTAAAAGTAAGTAAAGTAACTAATCAAGTTAGAACTGGGTCTTAAGATAAACTTTACGAGTATGGTACAGGTAAAACTAGGGTTGCCAACTTTTACTATAAGAAATAGAGTATATCTGATTTCAAACGAGGTAAATAACGAGTATAGTACGCAGCAAATAAGTTGAATCTGTTGTTGTGGTTACGCGCAGCCCTCCACCTCGATTTATACTTTTTTTTTTTTTTTTTTTTTTCCGTAGGTAAAATCATCCAATGACAAATCCCGCCCTTGGGTGGAGCGGGAAGTAGTGTCAGACTCTTACTGACTAAAAACCTACCCCGTTCCATTCTTCGCCTTGGTCCCAGGGCCCCGGGTGCCATTTTCACATACCCTTTGACCCCAGTAGGCTTCGGCCCTATCGGGCCCCTTCAGTTTGCTGACAACTCCTTGAACCTCGATTTATACTAGAAAGTCGGTTACTGCGCATTCAAGATCGACCGCCATGATTGTTCAACTTCTGTGTCGAGGAGACAAACTTTTTGCAGTATAGAACAATTTTTTATTGTTTTCAAAAGAATTGTGTGACTAATAAACAGTCTAACTCTAAGTTTACGTACATCAGAAGTTCATTTTTAATCAATTTCAATATAGCAGTTGTCCTCTTTTACCGCCATTTCACATTCAGCACCGTAAAGACTCTCTCGATTAAGTCGATTTTCTTGGTCATGATAATAGGTATGCATCGTACATGGTAAACTACTATAGTGAACAGTGTGTAAAAATAGAGATTTTTATTTATTTATTTATTAAAACTTCATGCAACACGAAGGTACACATGCGGACTTAATGCCTTAGGCATTCTCCACCAGTCAACCAAGGGTGGTGAAGAGAAAACATGGCAGGTTCATAAAAAAAAAGATTAATGAAAACAAGGGTTCAAAGGGATATTTTAGCGTCCTGTATTAGTGTTATAAATTGTGGAGTACGCGTACGTGATATAGAGTACAATACTCTATTTTAGAGTACATTTGGCAACCCTAGGAAAGACTGAGTTATCGCGAGGCTTGTGCTATTTTCTCGTAAGTATACCCTTTTTTATTGGTACATTGTGCGTACAGCTAAGGAGTGGAATTCCTGCCGGAGTCTGTGTTTTCTGATAGCTACAACCTAGGGGTCTTTAAGTCAAGAGTGAATAGGTTACTTCTAGGCAAGCGTGATCCATCGTCGACCATCGCTTACCATCAGGTGAGATTATGAGATAGTGGTCAAACGCGAGCCTATTTAAAAAAAAATAGGAAATCGTCAAGTGAGTTCTCCCGCTCATGGTGGAGCGAGGAGTCGTGCCATCTGGTATTCCATTGGCGTGTGGAACACAACGTGTCGTTGACTCTTGGGCTTGAGCTTCACAGTGTTCGTCGTTCCGCTACCCACGACTACGGTAGCTTAGAATCGCCTTATAACTCTCAATGCCCGGTAGCTTTTTCACACGAACCTTTTACCCACTAAGTAGCATAGCATAGCATCAGCCTTATAATGTCCCCACTGCTGATACTCAGGCCTTCTCTCTAGATGAGGGAATGGGCCGTAACCCACCACGCGGGCCAGTGCGGGTTAGTGAATGTCACATGTCTTCGAATTTTTGGTTCTATGACATGCCGGTTTCCTCACGATGTTTTCCTTTACCGTTTTGATAGCAGTGGTGATGAAATAAATTACACTAGTCTAGTCGGGTAAGTCGGCGCTGTTACCACTCGGCCACCACCGCTCTCACTACACCCACTGGGTAACACGAAAAAGATCTTTCCATATCAATAACCCTCGTACTTTTCCCATGGCAAACACAATAATGTCCCCCAATAACTGTACTTCAACCAAACAATTTGTATGGATGAGTATATCATTTGCGTACTGCTGTCAAGTCATTTACTATGCATTAACTTCCTATAACTGTTTTCTCGCAAGGTCGCTTTTGTGAATATAAAGAAATAATGGAGATACTGTTTTTTACGGATGCGTGTTTTTTAGGGTCACAGTACACGTCAACTCAGGAGCAGATTGTCACCGTGTCGCCTTTCCCCTTGGCGTCAAACGTTACGTAACCAACCACGTAAAGTAAGCGGATCAGTACCTCTACCATGAGTTTTAAGCAATAGTATTCGTCGCTACTCGATATCGACGCCGTAAATATTTTGTATGGCAAATTTTGGTTCTGCAAGTGACCGCTAGAGGCGCTGCAAAATTTGCCATACAAAATATTTACGGCGTCGATATCGAGTAGCGACGAATACTATTGCTTAAAACTCATGGTAGAGGTACTGAAGCTCTGGCAGGTTGACTCAGCTGCAACTAGGCAACGCCGCGCTTACGGCTCGCCGACCGCTGGTTGACGGCACTAGTTGTCATTTTGAAGCTAAGGTAAGGTAGGGTATGGAGAGCCGTAAGCTAGAGTACGGAGACCCGTAAGCGAGGGAACTGCAAGTCGACTACGCACTGCACCGCGGTTCGTGAGCTTGTCCCGAGGCGAGGCGATTACGGTATAATTTCATTTTAATTTCATAATGTATATAGATACTTTTTTTTTTCCATCTTACTCTTCTGTGACATTGTTTTTGCAATGTTTTTTTTTTTATATTATATAAAACATAGCCGACCAATTTTACTAGTAATTTATTATTGTATACATCTTTAATTTATTGCAAGATTTATTTTTATTTTTGTTTATCTTCTTTTATAATGTGAATGTGGGAACACCGTAGACTCCGCAGATTCAAGGATTACAATTTTCATTGTGCTTTTGGGTACAAAGCTGACCGGTCTACATTGTCCTCTCATATCTATGTTGTAGAATGAAAATATTGTAGAAACAATAACTTTTTTAAAAAGAGTAACCATGGAGTTTCTCGCCGGTTCTTCTCCATAGGAAACGACCAATTGGAACCGTGCGCTAGCTTCTGACTTTTTATAAGTGCCCATGTAGGCCTATTTATTTAGGATTTTGAGTTCGAGTTTTAAAAAATTCTATTGAACTATTAAAAAGTAATACATTTTTAGTACAAATAAAATGTTCAACTAACAAGCGTATACAATATCTCCAGCAAGACAAAAGACACGTGTTCACAATAAGTACGTTGTCTTCCCTGAGAACAAGATGACATGTGTCGCGGAAACGCCGTCTGACGTCAGAGGGGGGAAAGGGTAATAGATTGAAGAGGGTAACAGTTACAGTGTTTATGGAACAGGTGATAGATACTGATAGCGAGTCAAGATATGTGCCGCAGAGTAGAGGAAACAAACGGGTATTACATCAGTGCTATCATAGCGAAAGTTTGTGTGTACTATGCGTTCCAAATAAGAATAGGTCAATAACCTCGATCGATCAAATGTTGATTGAAAGTAAGGTTTGCAAAGAAAACTTATTTGCGTTTCAGTAAAAGTTTTTTTTTTATATTACTAAGTTTTAGTTAAATCTAGGTGAAGTAAAAACGCTACTGTTTACTAAAAATTAGCTAAATATATTGTTTTGAGTCATAATTAGTAAAAAAAACCCTATTTTCTGATTTTCATTGTTAGAAACAATTCGCCTTCTTTCATTTGCCACTACTCAGAGACTTCACAGTGACGCAGAGACTGAGCTAAATTGAAGAACTGGATTCTAATTATTTTTTCGTTCACGATTCATAAATAATAAATAAAAATTCCTTGTTTACTGACTCTACCCAATTTCTTCGCATGCCTCTCCACCGAGACCAAAGCTGCTAGTTGGTTTTTGCAGCACCAGCCCATATGTGGCTTCACTTAAAGCCGGATACATTATAATATTAAGACTACCAAACGTCTCGAAAAAAAAAAAACTTAATGAACGATATAAAAATCTAACTTATCACAAATCAGGAAATAAAGACCAATAAACAAGTGACTCGCAACTAGTTCAGCAATCTTCACTTCGACCCACTTCAATAAGTGCAGGCAAAGCATAACAATGCAACACATAATGACTACATAACATTATGTACCAATACTAGGTCAGTAAGCAATATATACGCGTACGCTATTTGTTAAAGATTTACGATATTTCACTTTAGTACTAACGCTAGATTATTTAAGGGCCGGTTGTAGTACATAGTCACTGAGTATTTTGTATGATCTCCGCTCGGGACTATGTCGGCTTCGCGGCCCCGGAACAGCGGTTTTAATTTTATTGAAAAAAAAAAAACAATATCTTTTCAAGATACCTAGGTACTGGCCAGTTGGTCTAGTAGTTAGTGGCCTTAACTGCTATGCCACAGGTCGTGGGTTCGATTCCCTCCCAGAACAAATGTTTGTGTGATGAGCACGATGATTTGTTCTGTGTCTGGGTGTAATTTATCTATAATCTGTATGTATTTAGAAATATATAAGTATGTTTATCAGTTGTCCAGTACTCATAACACAAGCTCGACTTAGCTGTGGACTAGACGGTGTGGTGTGATAGTTGGGGTATATATCTATTCAATATTTATCTATATTTATTTAGGTTTTGCGAGGCGCTTAAAAATAAGCTTTATTTTTTTTGTATCTTTCGAATATTTCCGCAACATAATCTCGAAGATAAACACGTTTATTAGGGTCAAATTCGCGTTTTTTTTTATCGAGCCAACTAATTTATATCATGTTTTCATTTTTGCAAAGCGCTGGGTCATATAGTCAATGTTAATAAAAAATATTTTCATAGTGTTCTCTTCTATATTTGTGGATTCCAGAGGTTTAAAAAATTTCAAAATTAGTAGACCTGGCCTTAAATGTAATTTTTTTTTAATCCTTTGACATGCGTTTGTTGCAGACGCGTGTCAGCAGACGCAGCCTGTAGACCTTTAACAGGATAAAAACGCCAACGCGTGTCAACGGAGCGTTTAAAAGACTCGCGCACGAAGGGTTCCGTACCATTGACTAGATAAACAACAGAACAACAACAAAATAGGCAAAAAATGGCGTTTTTTTGTTTGGAAGCCCCCCTTAAATTTTTATTTTATTTTAATTTTATTATTAAAGTAAAAATACAACTGAGTATTTCGTGAATATTTCAAGTGCCTATTAAAATTGCGTTTTTTTGAGTCCGACTCACACTTGATCAGTTTTCTTCATCATAACCGCCTTGTTTAATAGATTGACAATGACATACCCGTTACAAGTAAATACCACAGATAAATACTACAAGTAAATACCACAGGTTCAAATAAATACACGACAAAATTGTGTTTTGAATTAACGATCAATTTTAGTTGACAGTACCTTAGCTTTACTGCGATTAGATGCAGTTAAGTTAAATAGCATTCAAACCAGCCTCCATACACAGAGGTCAGTGGCCTATAATGTGAGGTTATATTTTTTGTGGCAACATTCTCGATCCAACATGGCGTCTGTCCCTAATTGCGCGGGAATTAGATGAATACTATGAACAGGATGCTTTGAGAGAACTAGTTGGGTTTCTCTTTGTGGGGAGAAGTTTTTGGTATACGTAATAGAATGTTACGTTGGTATTTTTAGAACAGAAACATAATACATTGAGGGATGGGAACAATTTGCCTGCGGCGGTCTACCCGTCCGATTATAATTTACATGTCTTCAAAGTTAGAATTATTTTTTTCCCACAACTATCACACAACGTCGTCTAGTCTCAAGCTAAGCAGGGCTTGTGTGAAGAGTTCATCACAATGTTCATAATATGTAAATCAATAAATATTTCGCAAAAAAAAAAAATGGTTTTAAAAGGGGACGCAGGAGGCAGTACGAGTATTTGTGCATTTAACTCCGTCAAGATGAACTAGATTTCAAAGATATTTGTTTATTATATCGAGCCTGTTATGGAAGAACATCGTAAGCGACACACATAAAATTTTACAGGAGAGATATTTTACTGTTTATTTTTTACTGGTTAATCAGACATATTCGGTTTTATTATTATGTTCAAAACACGTTAGGATCTACGTATAATCAATTAAATCATTGCAGAAAGAGTTAAATAATGAGTACTTTTGTCGCTTAAGATAAAATTGAAGGTCGTAATTTCATCTTGTTTTTAAAAAATCGTCATTTACGCTATCGCTTTTCGTTATAATATCAGGTAAATCAATATCAAGATTTTGTCACATTAAAACGAAAACATAATAAATCAATTTATATTAATAATTGGTACTTAAAAAATTTTCATTAACATCAATAAATCATACAATCAATCATTCGTCGTCACTTTCTTCCGGTAGTATTAGTCTCTTGTAATGTCATCATAAGGCAAGGCAAGGTATTCCTGCGCATATTGTGCAGGAATTATACCCTCGTCACACATTTTTTTCAGATCCATGTACTTTGGTTTAGCAATAGGTATTTTTGCCGAGTATGCCACAGTGGGTGACTGGAGACGTTGTTGACTTTGGCGAGATCTAATTAAAAAGCTCAGATCCACGCATTGGTTTTCGCAATCAGTACTAAATCCGTGATTAAGTTCAATTATTTTTGGCTTCGCTCGTTTAACGCAAGCTGATCTTAGCTTTGTAACTGGAATTTTAATTGAGTTTTGGTAAATATAGATCTGCAAATTTTTTCCAATCCAAGACGTCGGCATTTTCTAGCATTTTAATTTCATAATTCTTTGGATTTGTCCTGGCATTAGAAATTAAAGTGGGCCATTGGGATGGTGCCCAAACTGTCCTTCCTTTTATGAAGGTTTCGATAGTTGAATGTACCGAATCTACCGGCATCATTGTATGCCCAGGAATCAAAAAGTTTATAGTTATGTTCTCAATGAACATTGCAACATTACTTATGAAGTACGACAACATCGAAAGCATCGCTCTATTTTTATTTTGTCCGCAACAACTATCACAGTACAAAGCTAAAGATGAATGCTCGCCCTTCTCATCAATCATTTTGAGGTACTTAAAAACCACCGTACAAACTTCACGCGGGGTTGCAATGGTCGTTGACAGGATCCAGCAGTTGGGACTCAAGGTGGCACTGCACAAGTCCGAGGCCTAGTGTTTTCACGGCCCTCGGGGTGCGCCACCACCGGGTTCCCAGCTAACGGTAGGAGGGGTTCACATCAGCGTCGGGTCGACGATGAAGTACCTGGGACTCGTCTTCGACAGCTGGTGGAACTTCAAGGAGCACTTCCGACGTCTGGCTCCCAAACTGAATCGGACTGGGGCTGCTCTCGGGCGGCTCCTGCCCAACCTCAGGGGACCAGACGCCTCCTGCCGGAAGCTCTACGCGGGAATCGTTCGGTCCATGGCCCTCTACGGGGCCCCGGTGTGGGCACCGACGTTGACACAGCAACCGAGGGCCCAGCTGAATGCGTGCCAGAGGGTCATGGCAATACGCATGGTGTGAGGGTACCGAACGATTTCCCGCGAGGCGGCGACCCTCCTTGCTGGCCAACCGCCATGGGATCTGGAGGCAACAGTCCTTGCACACATGCACGACAAGCGCATGGAGATGCAACGCCGGGGCGAATTTCCGCTGCCACGAAAAGTCGAGGCATGGCGGACAGAGCTCCGGCGAGATCTCATGGCGAAATGGCGTCAGCGAATATCGCAACCTCGTTCGGTGCTCGCCACAATTGGGGCGATAAGGCCCATCCTTGAGGCGTGATTGGAAAGACCTCACGGCGTTCTCAACTTCCGCACGACGCAGGTGCTTACCGAGCACGGAAAGTTCGCTAAGTACCTGTTCCGGATTCGTGCAGAGGATTCGCCCGGGTGTCGCCATTGTGCGGAAAACCCGCAGGACACGGTGGAGCACACTGTAGAGGTGTGCCCCGCCTGGGCGGAGCATCGCCGTGTCCTCGTGGGGGCGATCGGCGGCAGCGATCTCTCTCGCCGGGCCTTGGTCCGTAGTGAGGAGGGATGGCAGGCGGTCGCCTCCTTCTGCGAAGCAGTAATGCCGCATCAGGCAGAGGCAACGGGGCGCTCGCCCCAGCCGCCGCCGGGATTCCGATCCCGATTTCCGGCCACCGTAGGCGCGGGCTTGCGGACGGCGTGCAATGGGTAGCACGCTGTCCGATCGTCCGGTAACCGACCGGACCGAGCCCAAGTCGTCGACGGCGCGTTCTGTTCCCGCGCGCCTCAAGGAGCTGTCAGCACACCGAAGAGACCCAGTCTGCTAACTGCAGGCAGGCAGGGGCAAGCCTGCTGGGGTCAAGGGCCGTTTTCTGAGAGGAAGGCTCAGCCCCGGCAGTATAGGCAACGAAGGAACGGGGTAGGTTTTTAGTCAGTAAGAGTCTGACACTACTTCACGCTCCACCCAAGGGCGGGATTTATCATTGGATGATTTTAACTACCATAAAAAAAAAACAGTACAAACTTCATTACAGCCTCTTTTGGCTTCAGACTCATGCCATAAGTATAACAATATCCATTCTTGGTTCCATTCTCGTAAATAGTTTCATTAAAATAGGCCAATTTTCTTGAGTAATATAAATTTATACTGTCTCCGTGCGGGGTAGTTAGGACTTTTTCAAGATCAAAACTCGCACACAAAAAATCACTTGAGTTTTTGCTGCGAGCCTGATCATCCAAAAATACAGATTTTGGGCAGATCATTTAAATATGTTTTATCGTAAGTGACAAGCGTTACTTACGATAAGTTGGTTACGATAATTCTGATTGTTCTACTATTTGAAACTTTAACTTTTGTCGTTTGCGATACTATTTATTTCCTGTTATAATTTTGATGTTTATGCAAATATAAGTTTAGGGGTCTTTGCGTTACAGTCTAAATAATTTTAACTTGACGTTACGATAAAAAAGTGAAATACCTATATTTTGTCGTTTACGATGTTTTTCCATAACAGGCTCGATATTTTATTTATTAAGTTAAAACATCTTAACAGACGCGTCCAAAGCGATGTTATAACACTTAATATACATAATTATTATATTAATTAAGATTATAAATTGTTTTAAAGATTTGAGGTTTGTTTGGTGGTCTGGTAGTGGTGGTGTCTGGTTCATCATCATCATCATCATCAGCCTTTTTTAATGTTCCCACTGCTGGGACACAGGCCTCCTCTCTAGGAGAGGGAATGGGCCGTAATCCACCACGCTGGCCCAGTGCAGGTTGGTGGATGTCACATATCTTCGAATTTTTAGTTCTAGGACATGCCGGTTTCCTCACGATGTTTTCCTTCACCGTTTTGAGAGCAGTAGTGATGAAATAAATTGCACCAATTAATGCGCCAGGCTGGGTTTGAACCCGCGACCTACAACTCGTAAATCGGGGCCGTTACCACTCGGCCACCAATGCCGTTTACTATACGCCTTAACCTATAGATACAAATAAGATTGCTTCAAACAAAAAGTCTTCTAGCCAAGACCTAAGTGAGGATGCGCGCGCGGCTGCCTTTCACTCGCGAAGGGCAGTTCTGATTGCATTGCTGTCCTAATGACGGACTGTGCTTCGGTCTACCGGCTTGCTTAGTATTCGAGGTAAATAACTGCAGTAGGTATTCACAAAAAGATGGCGAGACAAGCTAAGGAACTGCGTTCGTGAAACATCGGGCGTTGTTCGGCTGAGTTCGTGCTCGTGTGTTACCCGCCACAAAGTCATCAGTAGTTCTATGAAGAACTAGTTATTACAAAAATCATTGTAGTTTCATCATGGAACTGTTAAAGGTACTAGTGATGCGGGCTTGCGGACGGCGTGCAATGGGTAGCACGCTATCCGATCGTCCGGTAACCGACCGGACCGCTCAGTCGTCGACGGCGCGTACTGTTCCCGCGCGCCTCAAGGAGCTGTCAGCAAACCGTAGAGGCCCAGCCTAGCAGGCTGGGCCTCTAGTTGGTTTCCTCTGGTGTCCTCTGGTTTGTTTACGGTTTTCCTCTCTCTACGGCTGCAGGCAGGCAGGGTCGAAGCCTGCTTGGGTCATGGGTCTGCTTCTGAAAGGAAGGCCCGGCCTCGGAAAGGCAACTAAGGAACGAGGTAGGTTTTTAGTCAGTAAGAGTCTGACACTATTTCCCGCTCCGCCCAAGGGCGGGATCTGTCATTGGAACATTTTACCATTTTACCTGCCATAAAAAAGGTACTAGTGACAACGATCAACTGACTTCGCTTCGCTCAGGTATGTAGATAAAATAGGTTTTCAAATAATGAGGTTCTTCTTTTGCAAGTGTTGATTTCTTGAAAAATTTTTGTTTCATAAAATAGTTTAGTTTTGTAAATCATTACAGGCCGAAACACAAAACCGCGTTGCGGTGCCACGCCGCTAAAATCGGCGGATTGGATCCGATCGGATCGGATTTTCTAGTTTAAGTTCTTAAAGTCCATCCTAAGGTTGGTGTACATATCGCTGTCAGCAATAAAACCGCCATTGTACCCATAGATTTAAGTTCCTGTGAAATTGTTACTATTTTGGTGTACAATAAAGTTTATTCTATTCTAATAAAAACAGAATAAAATATTATTTAAGTGAAGCTCCCATAGAACTGACGTGATTTTTTTGCCGTTTGTAACCTTACGTGGGGAAATCCAATCCGCACTTGGCTAGCTTTTTTTTTTTTTTTTTTTTATATTAGAGCTGTATAAGTATAAACAGAAAACGAATTTCAGTAAACAATAGATTCTAAACATGACTAAAAACAGTTTCTATAGTAAGTCTTGACCATTTCAGTCAGACACTATGAATCATATTTTAGTTAGAGATAATAATCAGTTACTAAGAAGCTGTTTTATACCTAAAGCTGAAATGCCATATTAACCCGGATCTGAACTTCAGATTAAAATATAATTTTCTTAGAAAAATACCCGTTTTACTGTGAATTAAACTTTCTAGCATTAGAAAATTGATTCATGTTTTTTGAAGCTTTGTATGAATACATGAAATTGATTAACGGATCAATAAGATTGAAAATTAATAAATCAGTAACACTTTTTTGATAGGTACCCAATTGTAGATGACAATAGATCAATCTATAAATTTATTGCTAAATTCATTTTTAATTGAGCTCAAATGGGAAACAACTTCAATCTAAAAACCTATAAAGCCAGAACTACATTAGACAGACGCACACGTGTAACACGCCTGATTTGTATGTAGAACGACGTCGCGTGGCGTGGATCAAGTGTAGCTCTACAAGTCTAGTTTCCATATAAAATGTATGGAGACCGACGCGCCTAGATCGGCGTGTGTGGCACACGTGTGCGCAGTGTAGTTCAAACCTAAAACTTGCAAGCTTAAAATTTGGCAGGTAGGTTCCTTATAGAGTGTAGACATCTGCAAAGAACGGATTTTACGAAACTCCACCGCTAAGAAGGTAAAACGGGGTTTGGAAGTTTGTATGGAGAAACAGAGTTTCATGCGGGCGAAGCCACGGGCAAGCTAGTGTGATATAAAACTAACTGCTACCCCTATTTCATCCCCTTAGGAACAAAATTTTGGAAAATCCTCTCACTAAGAGCTCGCCCACGTCATATACACTGTCCACTGTTCACTGGCTACCAGTCACTTTCTTCTATTTAAATTTATTTATTAAAACTTCTTGCAACACAAAGGTACACAGGCGGACTTAATGCCTTAGGCATTCTCTACCAGCCAACCAAGAGTATCAATAAATAAATAAAAAAAAACTAATGAAAGGAGTTTGTCAACCTCTCTCTTAAATGCATATTGACTGGTGACCGTCCTGATGTCGAGAGGAAGCGCATTCTACAAAATTATGAACTGAATATGAAAAGAAGAATGAACAAAATCAGAAGTATGAGGAGGGCAAAGCAGTAGAAGATTGAGCATTTGTAGAACATACTCGTAGATATTGAAAGCGTGATCTATGATAAGAAGGAGGCGTGGGAGAGTAGAGCAGAGAGAAAAGTGTAGTCAGTGCGCGCAAACTTCTCTGGCGAATCGACATCCATTTGAGCTCAGATCTGTCATATTTTCTTAAGTCAAATGTAAACCGGATGCAGTTGTTAAGGAGCCAAATGGATTGACTAAAGTTGAAACAATCTAGAACTAAAAATATAATGACGTAAGCGACATTCAATCTTAAGATGACGAACAATACATTTCCGTGACTATACGTGTATTTTACCTTTGTCCAGCAATAAGATTGGTTTCTCAATTATGACTAATATTTGCGATACTTTCTCATAACGCTGCAGGTAGCTTAGAATTGCTGCAATTTCAATGAAAGTGCTGGCTTACTGACCGATTTCATGTAGATGGTAATTTTGAGAACAATGTGTGGATTCGTTCTCATATCCGTTTTGTATATGAATATTTATACACCGTTAAATTTTAATCCCGTGGAGGGTCGATTCGGTACATGAAACACTATCGATTTGTAAAGATAAAAAAAATAAAGTCCTTTTTTTTAAAACTCTAAGTATATTTCTTCCACTTTGCACGGCATTATGCTGAGTGGTCGACCGTTTTGCGCGGATGTGGCGCATTATTTTTTGTGTATTTTATATATATTAGTATCGCTATTACGACAAATAATAAAAACAGAAAAAAATAATATTTAATTGGGACAGAAAACAACAAACGCGATTATTTGGAGTTTTTTGCTACGGTACGGAACCCTTCGTGCGCGAGTCCGACTCACACTTGGCCGTTTATTTTTTAGTTTTTGTGCGCGTCCGTGGACAGTAGGTCTAAGGAAATTCAGCAATTCTTCATCCTCATGTCTTTTTTAATTACCTGAAACAAACAAATAAAATAACATTGAATATTTTAGCTTCAAATCACAACATATTTTGATCGAAAAATAGGATAACATGTAGGTAGAGTTTTAAAAAAAAGATCGGTAGTCTAAATATTTTTAAGAACTTATTTCTGGGCTTGTCCGATAGTAGAACGGAGATGACGGAATCAAGTCATGAAATTCCCGCGCACACTCTCTAAAATGCATTTTGTAAATTACCGAGGCTGGCCACTCTACGCCTGTGCTCAAGAGTTTGAATCTGGAGTTAGAGATGTTCTGGGTCTGGGTTTTTTTATGGTAGGTCAAATCAATAAATGTCAAATCCCGCCCTTGGGCGAAGCGGGAGATAGTGTCAGACTCTTACTAACTAAAAATCTACCCTGTTCTTCATTGCCTTTGTTCAAGGGCCCCAGGGCTCACTTTCGTCTAACCCTTGACCCCAGTAGGGCAGTTTGCTGACAACGACTTGGGCTCGGACCGATCTGTCATCGGACGGACAGACAGCGAGTTACCTACTACCCATGTCCGAGGTCCGCAAGAATCCCGGCGGTGGTGGCGGCGTGTGCGCCGTTGCCTGATGCGGTGGGCCGTTCTAGGTCTTGGAGTCTTGTGTATATAAGTTTACATATTTGCGAACGCACCCATGACATAGGAGTCATACGTAGTATGGGCAACAATTATTTATTTACCTAATGATATAACTTATCGTTTTCAGTCCTGTAGGTCAGAGATAACGGGTAAATAGATAGCCATGATAAGCTGATAACGGTATTGATAGTAGATAAGCAGTGTTGTTCGTGAAAGTAAGGTATTTATTTAATATAGTGGATCAGCTGTTTTACTTAATAACGTTTGATTAATGAGAATTTAGATTTTTTATAGGTAGGAAAATCATGTAGTTACATCTCCCGCCCTTGGGCAGAGCGGGAGGTAGTGTCAGACTCTTACTGACTAAAAACCTACTCCTGCACCTTTTTAGCCTTTCACACTAGGGCCGGGTTTTCCTTTTAGAAGCCAACCCTTGGCCCCAGTAGGCTTCGACTCTTCTGGGCCCATACGGTTTGCTGACAACTCCTTGAGGAATGCGTGGACAATACACGCCGTCGACGACTTGGGCTCAGTCCAGACGGTCTGTCCGCAAGACTGTGCCTTCGGTGGCCGGAACTCGGAATCAGAATCCGAGATTATCCTAACTCAAAATCACACTTTTTTTGCTATTATTTATAGGCTTGCGCTTGACTACTATCTCACCTGATTGTAAACGACGACGTCCATTCACTGAACTATCGTTCATTACTATTAATCGAGAAATAGTCTAGAATAGTCATGAAGTAGTAACTGCACGAAGGCTGCGCTGACGTTCTTTGTCGATGGTCACCATTTTGGAGGGTAAGCGGAACAGAGAGTAAAGTCCCACATACCTCCGTTGAAAAGGGAGGATCCTCCGACCAGACAGGTGTTATATCTGGTGGGCTACTGCTCCGATAGACGATTTCGGGCTGTTCTATATGTTCTAATCGCGCGGAGAATGTTACTTGCGCGATGCAGGATTAGTTTATTTGTGACGACATAGATGTCGCTACAAGATCATCAATCAAAGATAGTTTTTCTAGCTGGAGTATGTTCCTTTGGGTTTATTTTCTATAACAAAGCGGGCGTAGCCGCCGGTAAAAGCTAGTTAATAACCAAACTACACTTTCAAAATCAGTGCAACCATAAAAAAACACAAACTTACATTCCAAACGCTGCCTAACAAAGGATAACCATTAAAAACCAATCTAGCTGTACAATCAACCTCACGTATCGTCTAGAAACTTCATACCGTCATTATTTCGTAGAAGGCCAAAGAAATGTGTTAGGATTGGAAAATAAGTTGAACTATTTGCTATAGTTACGCGCAGCCCACTTCGATTGCGACCCGAAAATCGAGTACCGCGTACTATACTCGTACCAACAATGTTTACGAATTTACCCGGAAAGCTGCAGTTCAAGATGAATGGCGTGCAGTGATGACCACGCCACTCTGATAAGAGTGTACCCACAGAACAGTGTACCGATTGAGAATAAGATACCTACATTGTACAAAACAAATTCTTGTTTTAATCCTAACTTCGAGAAAGAGGTCAATCGTCGAATACGAGCCGGCTGAGCAGCGTTCTGGAAGCTGCGCGGTATTTTCCCGTCCAGCATACCAGTGTCTCAAAATGAAAGTCTATGATCAGTGCGTGTTGCCATGGCTCCGAAACGTGGTTGCTTACCATGGGCCTCATCAGAAGGTTTAAAGTCACTCAAAGGGCAATGGAAAGGGTTATGCTCGGAGCTTCCTTGCGTGATTGCATCAGGAATGAAGATATCCACAGGAGAAACAAGGTCGCCGGCTTAGCTCGAAGAATCACAAAGTTAAGTGGCTGTCGACAGGGCACATTGCTCGTAGAACAGTTATTCGATGGCGCCGAAAGGTTCTGGAGTGGCGACCGCTTACCCAAAGGCGCAAAAGGTTTACCTATGACCTGGTGAGGACAACGGGGATCCGATGGATGTGAAACGCACAGGACAGCTCTTTGTGGCGACACTTGGGAGAGGTCTAATGTACTCATTTCTCAATTTTATCCATTCTCCTCAAAGAAGCCAGTGGCGTAGAAGAAATCATGAGCGCCGGATCCCAGCACAAGGGCGGAAAAAATAATGTGATTGTAATAAGGTCGATTTTCATTTCAAAATTCCACAACTGTCAAACAATCTAGCCCCAAACTAAGCAGAGCTTGTGTTATGAGCACTAGACAACTGATAAACATACCTATTTATTTCTAAATACATAAATATTATAGATAAATTACACCCAGACACAGAACGAATGATCGTGCTCAGCACACAAACATTTGTCTTAGGTGGGAATAGAACACACGACCTTCAGCATAGCAGTCAGGACCACTAACTACTAGACTAACAGGCCAGTCAAAAGTTCATGTGTTAGTGTGGTTAACTGTACAAGTTAAATCATAATCAAACTCATGCTTCACGAGTTTTTTATTGTGAGTAATGGACTTGTCAGATTTAGGTCGAGATAACAATGATGACGTCACAAATGGGGTTATTTAGACCCCATATTTTATAATCTGTGTTAGAAAGGAATCTGGGGTGAGTTAAGATTTAGTGGGACGGTATGTTACAACATTGTAGAACTAATTGGTGATGGATTTAATTCTTTTGAGGGCCAAATCTATACATGTAAAAGCGAAATACCACTCACTGATTAATCACGAAATCTCACTAACTATAACACCTACAAACTTATAATTTGGCAGGTAGGTTCCTTATAGGGTGTATATATCAGCTAAGATTGGATTTTACGAAACTCCACCCCTAATAGGATCCCAAATCATCGACAGCGCGCACTGTTCCCGCGCGCCTCAAGGAGTTGTCCGCAAACTGTAAGGGTCCAGCAGGGTTGAAGGCTACTCTAGGGCCCTGGGTTAATGTGAAAGTACACACCAGTGCCCTGGAATCAAGGCAACGCAGGAACGGGGTGAGTTTTTTAGTCAGTAAAAGTCTGACACAATCTCCCGGCCCGTCCAAGGGCGGGATTTGTCGTTGGATAATTTTTACCGGAAAAAAAGTCTATAATAGGGTAAAATGGGGGTGGAAGAAAGTGTATGGAGAAACCGGCATTTCACGTGGACGAAGCCAGTGGCAGAAGCTAGTACTATAATAACGCAACATAAGATAATCATGTCACAACGTAAGACAGGTATGACACCATTGTAATGGGGGATTTATCACATACAGGCAGGCCTGTTGGTCTAGTGGTTAGTGGTCCTGACTGCTATGCCGGAGGTCGTGGTTAATCGTCCCACCCAGTACAAATGTTTGTATGATGAGCACGATAATTTGTTCTGTGTCTGGGTGTAATTTATCAATAATATGTATATATTTAGAAATATATAAGTATGTTTATCAGTTGTCTAGTACCCATAACACAAGCTCTGCTTAGCTTGGGACTAGACCGCGTTCTGTGATAGTTGTGGAATATTATTATTATTACATGACATAGATTCAGCACCGATTTTTACTCGGAGACTGTATGGCAAGACACAATACCAGCTTTGGCCAGACTAGGAATCGCACTCACGACCCAAATCTCAACAGCCTTGCTGTCTACCACTACACCAGCGACAGCGTTCATTGTAAACCCAAATAGCTTTTAAAGAAAAATAACGCATGAATAAAGCTTTGTTCCATACCTTCGGCTATCATCGGCTTATTCCGGCAGCGTTCGGTTATCGGATTATGCCATAATAGCTTTTTAATGGAGCTCTCCCAATGTATTTTTTAGCTCCAACCTTTCTAGTTACAGAGTTTTAAAATTATTAATAATAATGAAACGTTATTGAAGACCATTTTATGCAAATTAAAAGGTTTTACATTTTTTTATTAACAGTCTTGAACATTTGAAGTAGTTAAAGGTTTGCCTAGTCATAGATTAGATTGTTCTAAAGAATTATAGTACGCGGCAAATAAGTTAAACCATTTGCTAAGGTTACTCGCAGTCCCCCACTTATATTGAGACCTGAAAAAGGGGGGGCAGAGGGTAACCATTTTTTTTGTGGTGGGTAAAATCGTCCAATGACATCTTCCATCAGACTCCTACTGACTAAAAACTCACCCCATTCTTTCATTGCCTTCGTACCAGGGCCCTGGTGTATACTTTCACATTTACCCAAGGCTCCAGCGAAGGCTCCGACTACAGTTTGCTGACAAATGGTTCAACTTATTTGTTGCGAAACAAGATTACCAAAATAGTACGAAGAATCACCAAACTTAATTGGCAATGAGCTGGGCACATTGCTCGCAGAACAGATGGCTCTTGGGGCCGAAAGGTTCTGGAATGGCGGCCACGTAACGGAAGACGTAGCGTTGGCACAGCCTCCCACAAGGTGGACCGATGACCTGGTAAGGGTTGCGGGAATCCGATGGATGCGAGACGCACAGGACCGTTCATGGTGGTCACACTTGAGGGAGGTCTATGTACAACAGTGGATGATGAGACGAAAGCTGAACTTTTTCCCCAAACTCATTGACAGCCCAGAATGACAGTTTCAAAAAAGTGTGTCAAAAATAATTACAAAGTCTAAACCACAGATATAGATAGACATAGATAACGCAAGCATCACGATCTGTATGAAAACCAAGCATGCCATTTTTTGACTATCTATTATGACGTCACAAGCACTAATTAGTGAAGACGCCGCCGCGTACGGCGTCCCCCTCGCTCCATCCCCACACCAACAGCACAATTAACCATTTTTATATTTTTAACTGCACCCGACTAGCGCTGTACTCCGATGCAGACTGAGCGCGAAAGTGACCACTTACGATTTTTGTACGTAAGCTAGGCCCGCGAAGTAGTTTCTCTTGCGTTATCTAGGTATATCTATATCTGTGGTCTAAACGATCTTTTTAATACTAAGAGTAGTAACCCCCGTTACATTTTACGGTATGGCAACACCAGTAAGGTCGTGTTAACAAATGAATCACTCGCCGCTCTCCCAAATGCGAAGTCATTGGCAGAAACAAAAACTTTAGAAGGTCGCATTACAGTTATTTTAATTACCTTTTTTAAATTTCCAATTGGTGAACGCAGTTAAGTAAACTTTTCCGCCTTATTCCAAAACGCGATCTAAAATAGTTCCGGGACTATTATTAGGAAGTATTCCTGTTTGGGCACTTTGGGCATTTTTGGCACCAATAGGTATTTTTGGTATGTTGTTTCCAGATTCGGCACCAAGCTAACATACCTACATATTGGTGCCGAAACAGGCATACTTCGTAGTTTTCGGGACTATTACTAGGTTTAATACCAATTAAACGCGATCTAAATGTACTTATTACCATGACTATTAGTAGTCCCGGAACTATTTTAGATCGCGTTTTGGAATAAGGCGGTTTAAGTTCTCAATGAGCAAAGTACCTACTCTGTAGTTTTTTTTTGAGGTGGGAAATCTTGTAATGAATTTTCCCGCTCTAGAGCGGAGCAGGAGGGCTCTCTACTCACTAAAACCACACCTATATTCCTTCAGTTGTTTTGTTTTGTTACTGTTGGGGACGGATATCAGACACGGACGGCAATCAATCTATTGCTAGGCCCAAGCCCGGAACGACATTCAATGCACCCCTCAAAGAATTACCAGCAAGATTTGACGGGGCCAGTTAGGACCAATGCCTGCTGCCAACATAAGTTGAGAATAATTCAAGCAGATTGATAATCGAAGAACTAGCAATTACAAAAACAAAAGACGTAAGATGAAAGTTACAATGTCGATTTCTTTTTATATTTTGTGTTTAGAATCATCTGTGCTGATTGCCGGAAAATCACCTTCTATTGTTTCAAAGTAAATTCTAAACGAGGAGTTTCTCAGTTCAATTGTTTATTTTTTTTTTTTGAGGATCAAACCAAATGGCAAGCTTTTGTGAGACGGTGTCATTGAGTTCGTGACTACAGTGACAAGTGACCAACTTTTAGTGCTATTTCTTCATTGAATGCTATGGTGTCTAAATACGTCAAGCAAAAAGGTGTATTGCGGACAGCCTTAATTTTTTTTTAAGGTTGGTAACAGGTATAGTCAGAAGAATCGCCAAACTAAATGGCATGGGGACGAGTGGCCATCACGTACCGAAAGCGTTGGCGTGGCCTCATACAAAGTGGACCGATGGTGAGAGCCGGGAGAATCCGAAGGATGCGAGACGCACAGGAACAGTCGTTGTGCCGACACTTGAGAGACCTATTGAACCCTGGACCCCCCCTATTGGACCTGTGGATCTATGGGAAGCCTATGTCCAGGGGTGGACGTCTTTCGGCTGAAACTGTGATGATGATGATGAATAGGAATAGCAAAGAAAAGAGCATTTTTTATAAAACGAAAAGAAATTTACTGAAGGTCTTAATATTTTTAACTGACTTCCAAAAAAAAAATGGTTTTTATCCAAACAGTTCATCTTTCTAAGTTACTATACCTGAACAAGAAAACATCCTAAACCATTTAACTCTAAGTAATATAAGATGGTATAAAATATTTTTTTACCCATGAAATTGCTTTAGATCACAAAATATACGCAGTCACGTACGGAAATCGCAAAAAAAAAATACATGATTCAATTAGGTCCCGCGTTTGACAATTCACTCGAAGATCGTCAACCAATTGAATTATGTTTAAAAGGCAAAGATTTCGCCGCTTCAAACTGAGTTATATTTTACATTATTTGTCAACTTATCTTCTTTGGAACTGACAAGTAAAACAGCTATAAAAACACTACCTAATTAAACCGTTATAAAAAAAATTCGACATAATCACAAAAAATATTTCAAAGCACATTTTTTTAACAAACGAACATAACCTACAAACGTACAAAGCGAATTTTGCAAACAAAAGGTTAACAAAATTAAAAGTTTATACAACAATCAAAATTGAACCCTATGTCATCACACTTTAGAGGTTATGAAAGATGCAAATACAAATTGGCGGGCGAGGTCTTTAACCTACGCTAACGGAGAACACCGTTAGTTCCCGCGCAAACAATATGGCTGCCGAAGCAAAGGCTCGTGGCGTAAGTCCTATTTTTTTTTTATTGTGAAATCTAATTTTACAAATAAAAATGAGGTGCGATACGGCTCCTAATTGTTTTATTTGTTGGCTTAGCAATTAAAATTGTGAGTAGCGTTTTGTGGCCATTTCAGAAGGGAAAAACTTTTTTATCTTTGTTTGAAAGTTGAATGAAAGTTACGGTGATAATGAAAATTAAACCCATATATTTCACTGTGAATTTAAAAAAACAGGATTCAGGGAAATCAGACGAAATTCTGTTTTTTTATTATTATTGATAGGCTCGCGTTTGACTCCTATCCTACCTGATGATGTGGCCGACCATGGAGCACGCTTGCCTAAAAGTAACCTATTCACTCTTGACACAGAATATATAATAGTACCTTACCGGTACTCTTGACTTAAATTCTACGGGGTTTTTTTTTTCGAGTCGACGGTATTTCTAATCAAAATGTACAACGGCCCAGTAGGGGGCCAAGTCTATTGCAGTGCCAGAGGCGTTGTTAGGTCATCTAGTTTAGGTAATTTAGGACTTTCCAGCAAATAAGATTCTTGCACGTTCTTCTCCATAGAAATCTACACTTTGGAATGGACAATTGCTTCATCATTCTGACTAACAGAATTCTTGTCAATTTAAAAGTGGCTGTAAATGATTTAAGTAATAAAGGGGGCGAAAATTATTAACCGAAGTACAGGTCTTAGATTTTTTTGTGGTGGAAAATAGTTATTTATTTTCTCCCGTACTTTATGGATCGAGAGACAGGCTTAGTTCCATGTTTTTTTTTTTTTCATAGAATAAACTTTATTGTACACCAAAAATAGAAAAAAAAAATCACAGAAACTTATATCTATGGGTACAATGGCGGTCTTATCGCTGACAGCGATATCTACCAGACAACCTTAAGATGGACTATAAGAACTTAAACTAAAAAAGGGGGTAGTCTGCGGTGTACTGCTAGCAAAACAAAATAAATAATAAATTAAATAAAAACTATACAGATAAAAAATATACAAAAGATAATTCATAAGCTTAAATATATATATAGGTACATATATATAGGATCATTTTGTTCGACTGCGGTGCCTTGAAACTGTGAAAAAATCAAACTTCAAAGTTAACGGCAAAAAATGATACAACCGTTTACATGGCAAAAACATTTGACACTCTTAAAGGCATCAAAATTCATAGAGTTCATTTTCGTTTGTAACAAAAATAAAAAATAAAACTTTTTTGCGAATCGGAAAATCTTCGTAAGTCACTTCGGGAGTGGAATTGTTTTTAGACGTAAATTTGTACGGGAACCCTCAGTGTGCGAGTCCGAGTGCTCGGTTTTTTTTTTGAGATGGCAAAGCATCTAATGACTTCTTTCGCTCTAGGGTTATTTTTTATGGTAGATAAAATCATCCAATGACAAATCCCGCCCTTGGGCGAAGCGGGAAATAGTGTCAGACTCTTACTGTCTAAAAACCTACCCCGTTCCTTCGTTGCCTATCATGCCGGGGCTGAGCCTTCCTCTTAGATGCCGACCCATGACCCCAGTAGGCTTCGACCCTGCCTGCCTGCTAGCTGGCTGGGCCTCTACGGTTCACTGACAGCTGCTTGAGGCGCGCGGGAACAGTACGCGCCGTCGACGACTTGGGCTCGGTCCGGTCGGTTACTTACGCTCTAGGGTGGAGTGAATAAAACTGACCTATGGCCTTTTGTGTTTTAGGACGACAAGTATCAAAACTTTCCACTTTAAAAATCCAACAAAAAAATCCTTTTTTACTTCTCAACAAATACCTACCGATTAATTATTTTCGCTGTATACCTATAATATTTCCCCTTTATAAATCCAATTATTTCTGTGACGTTGCTATGGTAGCGGAGCGGATAGCTACACGCTTGACAACTTACTCAACAGTTGGTATTTCGTGCTTGACAAATTCGCATAAATTACTGATTAACTAGATTTAAATTAATTGTTGAGTATTGGCCAATGAATTTCGAGATATCGTCGCCATTTTCTTTTAAATAATTATGTCAAATAGATGAAAGCACGCAGCATGTACCCGGAAAGCTGCAGTCTGCGATGAATGGCGCCATATTATCAAGGTGATGACCACGACCACTCTGACAAGAGTGTATCGAATGAAAAGAACCCACTAGGAATCAATTCCGGCCACGGTAGGCGCGGGCTTGCGGACGGCGGGCAATGGGTAGCTCGCTGTCCGTCCGTCCGGTAACAGTCGACGGCGCGTACTGTTCCCGCGCGCCTCAAGGAGCTGTCAGCAAACTGTAGGAGCCCGGCAGGGTCGATGCATACTCTGAAGCTCTGGGGAGGTATGAAAATGCTCACCAGAGCCCCGGAACCAAGGCAAAGAAAGAACGGGGTAGTTTTTTAGTCAATAAGAGTCTGAAACTATCTCCCGCGAATAATTAAAACAGGCAGTGAACTTCACTCGAAATTATCCCGCCAAAAAAACCTTATGCCCTATTTATACCCAATGAGTGTACAATAGTATACAGTAATCTATTACAGTACAACATATCCGGATAACAAAAGCCACTAGTGAATTAAAACGCTGAATTCACAGTTCACACTGTTGTACTATTGTTGTTAACAATAGGCTTAACGTAAGTCAGCCGTGAGTGACGATCCGGCCTACTTGTGTTTGTTGAATGGGGTTTATTTTGTAGTTTTTTAACATTATTGACGTATGTAGACAGAGTGTGATGTAATGTAAACCTCCATTGAAAAGCGAGGATCCTCTGACGTCGGACAGTTGCCCGGACCATACACTGTACTTAAAACGGTGGTGTCTGGTTCGCGCAACTGTCCTATAGCTTTTTTCAGACTGTTGTATTATGTTTTCATATGTAAGAATTTTGGTCGTTTTAATCCCGTGGAGGGTTCGATCTGATACATGAAACACTATCGATTTGTAAAGATGAAATTAAAAAATAAAGTACTTTTTTTCTAAAAACTCGTTTTAATATACGCATGTACGAAATTAATTTCTTTATGTCAACGAGTCGACCTTGTAGGTAGTTGCGTAATAACTACCTACAGTTCATTGGGCTCGCTCAGCTGATGTTTACCTCAAGAAATTAATTTCGTACATGCGTAAATTAATTCGAGTTTAAAAAAGTGCTTTTTTATTTTCTTTTTACAAATCAATAGTGTTTCATGTACCGAATCGACCCTTCACGGGGTTAAAACGATCAAAATTTAACGGTGTATACGGGACGGACTTAATCCACCTGCCCCTTAATTCTGCATTCGCTTAGCAGAAGCGCTGGCGACCATTTTTTTTATTGATACAAAGCTACTAGCGCTTGACTGCGATCCCACCTGATGGTAAGCAGTGATGCAATAGTTGATTGTCAAGCGCACTAGTTTAAAGAGCCAATTTACTCTATACTTGAAGACACCTAAATTATAATCAGACGGGAAGACCGCAGCAGGCAAATTGTTCTGGTCCTCCAAAGAGGCGGTTGTTAGTTTACGCATGTCATAATTATGTTATACTAGCGACCCGCCTCAGCTTCGCACGGGGCAATGGTGATATTAAATATATTATGCATGTATTATACCTATAAACCTTCCCCTTGAATCACTCTATCTATTAAAGAAAACCGCATCAAAATCCGTTGCGTAGTTTTAAAGATCTAAGCATACATAAGGACAGATAGCGGGAAGCGACTTTGTTTTATACTAACACTAGCTTTTGCCCGCGGCTTCGCTCCCGCTGCACCTAAGCCTACCATACTCTACCTTCTACGCTACCCTACTCTACCTTCTACGCTACCCTACTCTACCAATACATGAGCAGATTATGAGAAAAAAAACTACTTCGGGATCTAAGCTACTATCCCACCAATTTTCAGCCAAATCGGTTCAGCCGTTCTTGAGTTATAAATAGTGTAACTAACACGACTTTCTTTTACATATATAGATAATAAATAAAGCTCTGCATTATTACTGCCACAAGCGCGAGTTTCTAATAAACATCAAAAAAAGTCTCTTATTGATGTGTTTGACTGTACGCTTTCAACAACGTTCGATTTTTCAAATTTCGAATTTTCTTTTGTTTTTCGTGTTCCAGCCAGGAACGCTAGTGTTGTCCTATAGTCGATTAGAAGTTCGGTTCAGTACCGTAATGCCAGGGTTGCATGTCCGACAGTCATAGTGTTGCCAACTTTTCGTCTGATAGCATCTAATGGCTAACTCATTTCTTAGCCCGACCACTGACGTAAACACACAAGTTTTGTAGGAACCCATTATTTTGTGCAACGGTTTGGTAAAAGCGAATTCTGACAATGTACATAAGATGAAAAAAAAAAGGAAAAAGAAAGGATTTTCTAAAATTCACCCTGATGAGACGGGGGTCTAAAGTTTATATGGAAAAACGTACAATACGCAGCATATAAGTTGAACCAAAATGGCGATCGAACTTTAATGCGCATTTACAGATTTTCAGGTCTCAATCCAAGTGCAGCTCTGCGCGTAACCATAAATGATAAATGAGATTTATTTTGCAAACAGGTTTTTTAATATCACTTTAACACGTCATAGCAACGACGGCCATTTTGGTTTAACATATTTGCCGCGTTCTATACTTTCGCGCGGGCGAAGCTGGTAACAGCTCACGCAAACAAAATATGATACGTACAATAAAATATTTAAACGACAATAATTTCCCCTTGACATAACAAGTGCCATCGTTATTCCTTTCAATCTTCCCCCTCGAAATATTTAATTACAAATAAAAGATAACCTTAAAAAGAAAAACTCTTTTGTCTTGTAATCTCTCATTTGGCGGGAAACCGTAGCTTTTCATAATTTATGGATGTTTAATACTTCGAAACGCGAAGGATCTCTTAGTAATTTGTAATTAGGAAGGATAAATTCGTTTTTAATTATGAAATGTCAGATATTAAATAAATATTTTAGGGCTTAGTAACTCGTAGCTAAATAATAATAGCAATCTTTTGAGGGTGAGAAATCATCTAATCACTTCTCCCGCTCTAGTGAGGAGAGGGAGTGACAGACGTTTACTGAGTACTTTTTCTAGCGACCGCCGAGCGTAGGTATAAAAAGTGAAGTACATACATGTGACTTACTTCTGTATCTATCTATTTTGTGTACACCACTCGATATTCCACACTAGTTACTCAGACTTTCAGTTCACTTCCAAGTAAGACAGTCTGACCCTTATTACAATACACGACGTCGACAAAACAGGGGGCTAACTCTCGAGTTTAATTCCGGTCGATCGACATTGGAATTGTGACGTTAGGTACTCTTGAATTCGATGCTAGGGCCAAATTGCGTGACCTTTTTGGAAAACTAAGTAAAATGAGGATTTCGCTTGGCCTGTGGTCACGCAATTTTAAACCAATTTGGCGCTAGCACCGAATTCAAGAGTACCAAACTTCAAAATTTCAATAATGACCGATCGGAATTATACTCGAGAGCAAGCCCCCTGGTCTGAATATCGAGTGGTGTTCTGTATTCTAACCCATGATTGGTTCAGCTGACGGCGCAAAGATCATGGAGCGTCCTATGCCAGAAATCAGCCAATAGCGGGCTGCTTAGATGACAGGACAAGCGCCCTCTCCCGGTTTTTCGTGTTGTTGAAATCGGGCCGCCGTGCGGTAACTTTCTTTTTGAGAGCGCTCCTCAATAAATCGATAAATCAAGGGACAAAGTGAGCATAACCGTGTTGTGTGATCAGTAACCAGCTTCAACAGTGCTGCTTCATCCAGAGTACTTCGAGGAAGGCTGAAAAGGCGATAAAGGTAAGACGTTTCTTTGGCTTTGTCGTTTGTCACTTTGTTCCAAGATTGGGTAAGCTCAAACCGAGTTTCATACAGAACAACCACCAACACCAGCTATTTAATACAGTCCAACTTCTCTAATCCACATTCTGGTCCATTCGAGACGGATTCTCATTTTCATCTCTCCAATAAGATTCAAATAGGAAAAACATTTGGCTAGCGCTAGACCTACGCGTCCAAAATGGCGGAGGTCTTAGAAATGAAACGAAAAACGTTAACATGCAGGAAAGAATATTTATTTGCAAAATTACAAAAGCTTTATGATTATTCCAAAAAGTTGGGAGCAGAACCAGATATATTGCCAATGTTTACGGTATTAATGTCTGAAATGGAAAGTGTCCGTCTGAGATTTGAATCCACCATATTTGATTTGTTCGAAATAGAAGTACAATTAAAACCTACTAAAGTGAAAATGTCAACAAGTGAGCTTGAATCATTTGACGAAATGTATAATGCGTGCCAGTTAATCGCTAGTAAATATTCTAAATTGGAAAATGATTTCTTCCCTGCGATAGACAAACAGGATTTAGTAAAACCCGCGTTACCAAAGATATCATTATTTCAATTTGACGGTGAAACAGAAAATTGGATGACCTTTTATGACACGTTTTTATCATTAGTTCACAATCGAAATTTCACAGATATCGATAAGTTTCATTATTTACTCTCATGCGTAAAGGGCCCTGCCTTAAATATAGTTAAAAAACTGCCGATAACTGCCGCAAATTACGCATTAGCTTGGCAAAGCTTGATTGATAAATACCATGATCACAGAACACTAGCATGTAGGTATTTCGATAAAATGTTGAACTTTACACCGTTAACAAAAGATACCTCGTCGAATTTAACTTCATTTATAGAAACCTTTGATCATTCTCTTAAAGCGATTCAAGCATTAAATATTAAACACTTGGACGACTTTCTATTGTGTCATTTAGCATTACAAAGACTCGACCCTCATACGCGAAAATTATTCGAAGAAAGTCGGGATCAAAAGTTAATACCTACTTTCGAAGAACTTATGCAGTTTGTAAACAAACAAATTAAAGTTCTAGAACATTCGTTTATAAATGTGGCTACTAATAACCCGTCGAAGTCTAGTAATAACCATTCGCAAAATAAAAATCAGAGATCTTCGTCAAAGTCGATTCTTAATACGGCACGAACTCCGCAAAATATTAATAACCGTAATGCAAACTTAAGCTGTGTGATTTGTAAACAAAATCACATGATTTATCGATGTGATCAATTTCGTAAATTGTCCGTCGATGAAAGAATGAACCGTGTTCATTCACTAAAACTGTGTAATAATTGTCTTAAATCTGACCATCAATCGAATGCTTGTAAAAGCACAATGAGTTGTGGGGTGTGTGCAGAACCACATCATTATTTGTTGCATAAAGATAATACGTTATCAGATAGCGCGCGAACATCGTCCGTGACGGTGCAGTCTCCTTCGCTCGCACTAAACGCTGGTCGCTTCGTAAGTGACGTCACATGCACAAATACACAACAATCATTCATGAGTAATAACCTGTGTGAATATGAGGTAGTTCTAGGTACTACTCTCACTCATGTAATTGATTGTGTGGGTCAGTTTCACGATTGTCGAGCCGTTATAGATTCCGGGGCACAAAGTTCTTTTATAACAACTGAGTGTGCTCAGAAACTAGGATTAAAACGTAAAAAATGCCCTTTTACTATTCATGGGATCGGCGGAGGGGTAGTAAAAACTCAAGGAATGGTCACGTGTACATTGAAACCAAGACAGGCGTGTGGTCCGACGTTTCGAGTTAATTTAGTAGTTATTTCAAAGGTGTCCGCGGATATGCCTAATGTTTCATTTACTGAAAATGTCATTAGCGAATATAAAACTTATAAGTTGGCGGATCCATTGTTTTTCAAGCGTTCACGAATAGATATTTTGTTGGGGAATGACATAGTCCCAGATATAATTATTGATAAACCATTCGTAATTAGGGATGGTATTCCTAGTGTGATTAAAACAGTTTTTGGTGATGTAGTTAGCGGAAAATTATATCCGTTTAATAAATATAAATCGCAAAATCTTAATTTATCAGTTTCGTATGACGACGAACAGTCAATTGACAAAACATTACGTGATTTTTGGGAAGTTGAAGAGGTGCCGTGTACCCCGTCAACAAGTCCAATGGATCAACTAGCCGAGGAGATATTTTCTCATGAATATACGCGGGAGTCGAACGGCCAATACGTAGTTCCAATGCCGTTCGCACCTAACCCCGCGCCATTGGGACAATCGCGTGCCGCGGCCGAGCGACGACTGATCTACTCGGAGCGTAAACTCGCACGTGTACCTGAGTTGAATAACAAATATAAGGAATTTATGCGTGAATATGAAAAGCTCGGTCATATGGAACTTTATCAGGGTGATCAGCCTAGTAAATACATTATTCCACATCACAGTATTTTGAGACCTAGTAGTACCTCAACTCCGTTGCGAGTAGTATTTGATGCGTCTGCGAAAACCACCACAGGCGTCTCGTTGAATGATATTCTATTGGTCGGCCCTAAGCTGTATCCGGACATTGCGTCAATAATCTTGAAGTTTCGGCTATTCGAATATTGTTTAGTGAGTGATGTTTGTAAAATGTATCGCGCTATTGCCTTAAGAAAAGAAGATCGCTGTTATCAACACATTTTATATCGGGAATCCCCTAACGATCCAATTAAATTATATGAATTAAAAACTGTAACCTACGGACTCAGCTGTTCTCCATTCTTAGCTATTCGCACGCTGCTCCAGTTAGCGAAAGACGAGGGTGAACGTTTTCCCCTCGCTGCTCAGGTCCTCCGTGAGGGAATATACAAGGATGATATCTTATATTCATGCCAAACCTTTGAACAAGCTAGCCTAGTCCAAGATCAACTAATAGGTATTTTTGAAAGTGCCAACTTTACGCTAAAAAAGTGGATGAGTAACAATGAGGAGTTGCTGCAACGCGTTCCGTCTGAAAATAGGGAAAATTCCGTAACGTTCGTTAAAGACGAAAACGACAGTTCTATTAAGGTCTTAGGACTTAAATGGACTCCAAAATCCGATCATTTTTTATTTTCAGTTAATTTATCGGACAACGAAACAACCAAGCGATCGGTACTAAAACTGCTAGCGTCGATTTACGATCCCGTGGGTTTTATCGCGCCATGCATTTTAGTAGCTAAGCAGATTATGCAAGATCTGTGGAAGCTAGGTATTGGTTGGGACGATAAGTTGCCAGATAACATTAAAAAATCGTGGCAGCACTTTATTTTTGAACTTCCGCGGTTAAGCGAGTTACGTATCGAACGCCATATGCTGTTACCGGGCGAAACGACTTGTGATTTAATCGGATTTTGTGACGCTTCTTTACGAGGTTACGCAGCCTGCGTGTACGTCATCAGTCGTGACCAAAAGGGTAACGCAAAGGTTCGTCTAGTAACAGCGAAATCGAAAGTAGCACCAATAAAACCCGTAACAATCCCTCGGTTAGAATTAATGGGAGCGGTTTTATTAAGTAAATTAATAAAATTCGTTTGCGATACATTTGTTACTCGAATTAAAATTAACCAAATAACTGCAGTATCAGACTCGACAGTCGTACTGTCCTGGCTTCAAACGGAACCTTATAAATTAAAAACCTTTGTCAGTCATAGAGTTACTCAAATTATTGAAATCTTACCCCCTCATTTTTGGCGGCACGTTGGCAGCGAAAATAACCTAGCAGATATTTGTTCGCGTGGAGCGTCTCCGGCGCAACTGATAGACTGCACCCCACGTTGGCTACAGGGTGCCGATTGGATGTATCAAAATTACGTCGATTGGCCTCTGACGGTGTTTGTGAATGAAAGCAATCATAAACTACCGGAATTAAAAACTTCCACTAATTTGTTGCTGAATCACAATATTAGTGATCATATTATTGAAACTAAAATGGAATTTTGTGATAGAATCTTCGCACAATTTTCGTCATTTTCCAAATTGCAAAGATCTTTTGCTTGGATTTTAAGATTGACTCGCAAACAGGGTGATATACCCACCCATGCTAAATCACACGTGTTATCAACCCGTGAACTGAACGAGGCACGCGATAAATTAATAAAGCTAGTTCAGAATACTTACTTTGAAACGGAAATTAAAATGATAACAGATAAAAAATTTGTACCATCGTTACGAAAATTATCTCCGTTCATTGATAGCGATGGGTTTCTCAGGGTAGGGGGTCGCATCGGTTATTCCGAACTTCCTTATAATGCTAGACACCCGCGACTTCTCCCTAAAAATAGTTTATTTACAAAACTATTGATTAAATATTTACATGAAAAATATTTACATGTTGGACCGCGAACCTTGCAAAGTGTTGTTAATGAAAACTTTTGGATATTATCGGCTCGTAGCGTTATTAGATCCGTGTTATCTAAATGTAAAACGTGCTTTAAATGTAAACCATCGTTACTTCAGCCTGAAATGGCCCCGTTGCCAACAACTCGGTTGATACCTAATAAGGTATTTTCTAACGTCGGAGTTGACTTCGGAGGTCCATTCTTAATTAAAGAAAGCTTACGTCGTAATGCTAAAGTGACAAAAGCGTACTTGGCACTATTTGTCTGCTTTTCAACTAAAGCAGTACATCTCGAAGTGTTGTCTTCTCTCTCCGCTGATTGTTTTCTCGCATGCCTGGATAGATTTGTGGCTCGCAGAGGTCTGTGCGCTGTTCTCTATTCTGATTGTGGAACTAATTTTGTTGGCGCAAACCGACATCTGTCGGAGATACAAAAGTTCTGGCGCGAGAATCAAGATGACATTTCGGGTGGTTGCGCTAAACGGCAGGTTGATTGGAAATTTAATGTCCCCAGTGCTCCTCACATGGGTGGTCTCTGGGAAGCGGGCATTAAGTCAGCCAAATATCATCTAGTGCGGTGTGTAGGGGAAAAGTCCTTAACGTTTGAGGAACTTGCTACGATATTCTGTAAGGCAGAAGCCATAATGAATTCGCGCCCTTTGTGTCCGCTTCCTTCAAGTGACAACCCCAACGAATTTAACGTATTAACCGCCGGACACTTTCTAATTGGACGAAGTTTAGTCTCCATTCCTGAGTACGACGTGCGAGATATTGATATCAATAGGCTGTCACGGTGGCAGTATATCCAGAAGTGCTCCCAACTGTTCTGGAAACGTTGGAGTTATGAATATCTAAACACTTTACAACAGAAAGCCAAGTGGTTTATCTCTTCTTCTAATCCTAAAGTTGGAGATTTAGTAATAATTAAAACTGACAATGTTCCCTCTTGCACTTGGCCTCTCGGCAAGATTGAAAAGTTACATCCCGGTCCCGACTCAATAGTTAGGTGCGTGACACTGCGCACAGAAAAGGGTGTCTTACAGAGACCTATAAATAAACTTGCCCTATTACCTTACGCCAATTAATTTCAAATAAAACGTTTTTTATTTAATTTAGAGTATAATTTAAGATTAGTTATCAATGTCCTAGATAGTATAGTAATCTCATTTTTAGGAAACCATCACTATGGTTTCGGTAGGGGGTATGTTCTGTATTCTAACCCATGATTGGTTCAGCTGACGGCGCAAAGATCATGGAGCGTCCTATGCCAGAAATCAGCCAATAGCGGGCTGCTTAGATGACAGGACAAGCGCCCTCTCCCGGTTTTTCGTGTTGTTGAAATCGGGCCGCCGTGCGGTAACTTTCTTTTTGAGAGCGCTCCTCAATAAATCGATAAATCAAGGGACAAAGTGAGCATAACCGTGTTGTGTGATCAGTAACCAGCTTCAACAGTGCTGCTTCATCCAGAGTACTTCGAGGAAGGCTGAAAAGGCGATAAAGGTAAGACGTTTCTTTGGCTTTGTCGTTTGTCACTTTGTTCCAAGATTGGGTAAGCTCAAACCGAGTTTCATACAGAACAACCACCAACACCAGCTATTTAATACAGTCCAACTTCTCTAATCCACAAGTGGTGTAATAGACCCTTAACGGCGTCCGTTCACTAGCCAACGTGACCTTCGAAGAATCTCGTACTCCAAGCAAGAATATATTTTAACAGAGCTATAAAGCATTTATCAACAAGTTCTATTAGCAGGAACCTTTCATCGTAATTGAATAAATTCATAATTAATCAAAATACTCATATTTATTCATTCGAACAAAACTGGGAAGGTAAAAATATTGGCTTAATTTTTATATATTGATGACTAACTACTGCCACTGGCCATGCCTGTGAGAAGGCAGGTTTCTCGATATACTTAAACTTGGGAACACATTCCCCCCCTTAAGGGGTGAATTTAAAAAAAAACCTTTATTATTCTTTGCACATCTTACCGGCAATCTATATAATCCGTTATTCTATACAATACCTAGGCAATGTATAGAATACGGCTTAAAGTAAGGCTTCTATTTTCAGGTGTTTATAAAAAAAATAACCCTAACCTAACCTGTCCGTGTTGGGGTGCCCTAAAACTACATCACCTCCTTACCTTCTTTCGTATTTTACACACATTACCGGTCTGTTGGTCTAGTGGTTAGTGCTCCTAAATGCTATGCCAAAGGTTGTGGGTTCGATTTCCACCCACGACAAATGTTTGTGTGACGAGCACGATCATTTGTTCTGTGTCTGTGTGTACTTTATCTATAATATATTATATACAAATATTTTAGAAATATATAAGTATGTTTATCAGTTGTCTAGTACCCATAACACAAGCTCTGCTTAGCTTGAGACTAGATGGCGTTGTGTGAAAGTGAATGTTGTAGAATATTATTATTATTATATCTGGCAAAACACGAGCCTATTCAACTCCTAAGCAAATACTTTCAGGGACTCCAGGCATATATAACAAAATTATAAATAGAGACAAATGAAATAAAACTGATTACAATTTGTAATGAAACGGCGATATTTGTACTACATATAAATTTTATTACCCGGCCACAGCATCGCTCGACATCATCAGAAACATTCTCGTTAAAATGATAATTAATAAATTAACATGATTTTACGAATTGCGTTAATTAAGTTGGTTTGCTGAGGGAGGCGTCCCCCTATGAAGTAATTGATAAATCGATAGTACCGAGGGTATTAAGCAGTTATAGAGCGCGTGTCATATTTTGGGATTCATTGGTTATTTGGGGCAGTGGCTTTCTGTTAGGATTTGCACTGTATGTTCATGGTTCCTATTGTTTCATTTGACACCGGCAATTTAGGCAAAAACACTACCACTTTGCCAGTATGGAATAAACCCGGTAGTTGCCAAGGCTCTAATTCGCACTTATAGAATAGGGGCCATTCAAGTATTACGTAAGCAGATTTTTCGCAAATATTACCCCCCCTTCCCCTCGTCAGCACAAGTAAGCAGAGATCTAACCCTCCCCCCACGTGCTTACGTTAACATTTCTCAGTAATATGTCTGCCTACTCATTTATTTTTATGTGATTTTGGAACATCGAGACAGCTATCTTAAAAAAAAAACTGCTAACGTAATCACCATCCAGACACATCATCCACCATGTCATCAAAAATAAACGTAAAAAGTAAAGACCCTCCACCCCCTGTAGTGCTTACGTAATACTTGAATGGCCCAAGATTATGCTGAAGGCTGGCCGTTTTCCATCATTCATTCGTATGAGACCAAATTTACCTCGAAGACCAAGTGTAATTTGTGTTACATTCACCGTCATACAACACGAAAGTACAGAGGCAACCTTAATTAATGCCTTATGCTGTCTCTACCTGTCAAAGCTGAGGTGGTGGAGAGTCAATATGCCAGGTGAATAAAAAACTATTTCACCTGTTGGCAAGTAATGCCATCACCTCCTGCCTAGAAGTAACACATTCACTCTAAATAAACTTATTTTTCTTTCTTTCTTTCCTGACCAGGAGGAATTACAGAAAATCTCTATCATTTATTCATACCCTAACGCACAATATTTCATTTGGGATAAGCCATATTAACGGATATCAAGAAGGTTCTATAAGTGCTATTCTGAAATATGATCGGACTTGTACTAATGTAATAAATTTCATTTAATTGGAGATAGGCTGGGCGATATCTGATATGGGAGGGAGGGACCTAATATCAGTTATTTTGATTAAGAAAGTATTAATTAATATTTTGGGCTGATGAAAATGCCAAAACATTTCTACAGGTTCGTTAGTTTCTTTCTATTTTTATTATTTTCTCATTACTATAGAAAATCCTACCAGATCTTCTCCCATGCCGTCAAAAACTGAAAATATTCATATTTCACATGGGCGCTTATGAAATATCAAAAGCTAGTGAACGTTTCCACTTGGCCGTTTCCTATGGAGAAGACCCGACAAGAAACTCTTATATAAAACATATTGACTTTACAATATTAATAGGTATGAGAGGACAGAACGAATCAGTCATTATTGTACCCAAAAGTACATTAAAAAAAGGAGATCGAAATAGAAACCTATAAATCCGTTATCTGCATTATTTTCTCATTCAAACTATAATAAATCCCTAATAAAGTAGAGGTGGCTGATAAATATAAAAACATTGCACAACAAAAGACAAAAATATATGTATTTAAATTAAAATAAAGATGACGCACATGTTTACGCTATATTGCAATTAGCTATCAGGAAAGTCACATGTACAGTCATTGCCAAACTAGTGTGTTTTTTTCCACTGGAAAAAATCCTCGTGGATTTGCACGAATCGCAGGAAAAGAAAGAGAAGCCGATATGATTTTGACTTGCATCCAAATCTTTTCACCACCTCTTTTGTCCTCGTGATTCATAATCAAATAAATAATATTTCACAACTAACATACAACGCCGACTAGTCCCAAGCTAAGCAGAGCTTGTATTATGGGTAACTAGACAACTGATAAACATACTTATATATTTCTAAATACATACATATTATAGATAAATTACACCCAGACACAGAACAAATGATCGTGCTCATCACACAAACATTTGTCCTGGATGGGAATCGAACCCACAACGTCCGGTATAGCAGTCAGGGCCACTAACCACTAGACCAACAGGCCAGTCATAATTAATAGCAAAATGAGAAGCTTTTATGCAGTAAGATATTTCATTTTTTTTATGTGGCGTATAGATACATGCTTTTAAAGATACTAGGAACAGGATTGAGTTCAGGTTTCTTTGGTAAATGGAAATTTAATCGTGCTAAAAATATATATGTGTATTTTATTTAGGTTGACCACGGTGAAGGTGATGTGACGATCTGATCACGTTCTCAAGTTCTCAAGGCAAACTTGGCCAGAGATTGCCCTAGACAGGGAAGTTTATTTAGCGAAGTTTAAGTTTGCAAGGATTAAGAAGAGACCTTTGCCCAGCAGGGGGATACACAAAAGGCTGAAAAAATAGTCTTATTTCAAACTTTCATGAGTTCAGAAAAAAACTGAAAATCTAATACACAGATCGTCCAAAATCACCAAAGATTTTTAAAATCCTATTATTCTTCAAAATTCTCAGGCTCGCATATCCGCCCAGCTGACGACGCTATGCGCCAACGAACAGGAAGGAATTTTTAAAAAAGGAACCCTAAGTCTCCAGCGTGTCATTGACAGATGCGTCCAAAATGGCCGCTCGCGGTGTTGCCAGTAATAAATATTCAACGATTTATAGCGTGTTGTGTGTTTTAAGGTTTTAACAAATGATGGGCGTGCATTGTGTTTTTAGTATTGAAATTAATTAGCTTTGGAGAGTTATGTATGATTGTTTGTGGCGGGGAATATCTATGCGGAAAATAGGTCAGTTCCGGTTCCCAAGGGTGTCGTAAAATATGAACGGAGGTATTCTGACAGGTGAAATGATATTAAAGCATCCAATATTGTAATCCATCATTTTGTTCTTGTGTTCCATCAATATTTGGCATAAACTTATAGAGGTATGTGGAAAAGGAGACCTGTGTTGTCTGATCCGGGTAAGTGCCCTATATTTAATTTTGGGCTATTTTATTAATGTTCTAATCACACGGAAAACTCTAACACCGCCGGGTTTTATCTATTAGATCCTATGTGACGTCACAGAGGTCGCTAGAAACTTTCTCGTAAGCCTTAAATGTAGCCTCTGAGATCGAAATTCATTTTCGCTGTCTTACTAAAACTTAAAACCTGGTCTTTATACAGCTGTCTGTATCGTGAAAAGTCTTTCATCTATGAAAGCAGTCGACTGCAATGAAAAATTGCTTTCAAAACAAATAACGTGAAGGACTAAGCCAGTCTTATCACTGAAGCACAGGCCACACTGAATACAATCCACATCTCTCCTCATTATTTTTAACCCTGGCAACTCTATTCGAATTCCATTCTTAGGGTTCCGTACATGAAAAGGACAAAAGCGGAACCGTTATGGGATCGTTTTGTTGTCGGCCTGTCTGTCAAGACCCCTTATCTCGGGAACGCGTGGAGGTATCGAGTTGAAATTAAAACCATATAATATACTAGTCACTTGAAGCTATGAAAAAAAAAAAAACTTGAAGTTAACGAAAAAAAAAAGATAGGGCCATTTATATCGCAAAAAAACTTATATTTCGACACTCTCAAGGGAATCAAAATTTCTAGGGTACTTCCCGACGATCCAGAATCTTAAAATTTGGCATAAAGCAAGATCTTATAGCACAGGTATAGGAATAAATCTGATAGAAATAAATTTGTTGTTACGTCACAAAAAGAAAAATCTTTTTTGCGATTCGGAAAAATCTTCAAAAATTCAATTCGAAAATTAAACTATTATTTATTTATTACATTCTTTATTGTACGAATAAACAAAAAATATAAGACAAACTTTATTAAAAAAAATAAAGGTACAATGGACGATCTTATCGCACAGGGCAATTTCTTACAGACAACCTTTGGATGGACTGAATAAAAGGAAATAGATTAAACTATTTACATAATTATGTAAGTTCGAACGACGAACGAACCCTCAGTGCTCGAGTTCAACTCGCACTTGCCAAGTTTTTTAATTTTTAAATCGACTAACAAACGCAACCACGTTGGGACCTGTTTTCTTTTTAGTCGATTTTTTGAAAGCAAGATGGCGTCTGGTGTCGCTATTCACTTGCTCTTAATTAATGTTTGTGAAGCAATTTAGTCGTCATGACGTCATTTCTTGTGTGTAAGGGAATTCAGGGAGCTGTGCGGAGTACTGGTGTGGTTGTAATGATATTAGGAAATGAGGAGGAGGAATGATGTGCCATATATTAGGCAAGTAACATCTGAGAGACGATGATTGGATTGTGTGAAAGATGATATGAATAACAAAGGGGGGTTGGGGGTTAAAACCTTTATACGTTAAGGCAGTCTCTTAAGAAATATTATCGATGTCATGTTGCATTGTTCGCAAGACAACGCGCTCCTGGATTTTGTAAAAGATCATTATATGGCTAAAGAAGAATGAACTACTAGTAAAAACAGGCGCATTACTACTCGTATTACTTTGTGTAATTTATTTTATTACTAATGTTCTCAAAACAACCCACCACGCGGCCCCAGTGTGGGTTGGTGAATGTCACATATCTTCGAATTTTTGGTTCTAGGACATGCCGGTTTCCTCACGATTTTTTCCTTCACCGTTTTGAGAGCAATGGTGATGAATAAATTACACAAAGTAATGCGCCTGGCTGGGTTTGAATCCGCGACTTACAACTCGTAATTCGGGGCCGTTATCACTCGGCCACCACAGTTCTCACTACTGCTGTAGTAACATATTATTAGATGTCATTTATTGATGATAGGTTTATTTTTCTCCCTTTTTTATAATGTGAATGTGAGAACACTATAGACTCCGCCGATTTATAGATTAGTTTCTATTTCGATCTACTTTTTTTATTATTATTTTCATTATGCTTTCGGGCACAAAATTAAGCGGTTTACACTAGACAATATCTCATACCGGTCAATGTTGTTATAAAATCTTTTTTTTTTTTAAAGAAGCACGGAAGAACCATGGAGTTTCTTGCTGGTTCTTCTCTATTGGAAACGGCCAATAGGAACCGTGCATTAGCTTCTGACGTTTTATTAGTGGCCAGGCTTAAGTAAAATGAAAACATTTTTTTTTTCATTCGATGATTGATTTGGTATTGATAAAAACAAATTAAATAAAAATAATTAGGTTACTGAAAACTAATAAAACATATTCTATGAAAACAACAAGAAAATAATTAAAATAATTAACGACTACCACTAAATAAGCAAAGTCCTTGCTTTTCTATGTAGATTTCCATTTAATTGAGATGGTAATTACAAGCTTATTATTACGACTATTCTGCAAATATTAAGTTTAGACATTACTTGTGACTTTATGGACACCAATTTATTTGTTAATTAAAATACATGTCGACGTCCCCGGGCAATAAGGCAGTAATCGTGAAAATTTGTTTTTCGATTACCGACTTATTGTCCAAGCAATAGAGTCGGTAATCGAAAAAATTTTTTTTGCGATTACTGTCTTATTGCCTGGGGACGTCGATGTATGCTAACGTGTAAGGGTTTACTTCCTGATAGCTACAAACTGGGGATCTTTAAGTCAAGAGTGAATAGGTTACTTCTAGGCAAGCGTGCTCCATCGTGGACCACATCATCGCTTACCATCAGGTGAGATAGTCAAACGCGAGCCTATGAATAAACATAAAAGAAATCATAACAAGCCTTTGTCATGCGGTTCAGGACTCATCATTACTATTACAAAAAGTTCAAACACTCCCATTTTAGAGAGAATGTCAGAATTTTACCGACTAGAACCCACTTGTTCCTTCATTTGCCCTTTGCCTGAAACAATCTGCTTAAGGACACTTAGGTCAAGAATCATGCTCCGGTAGAGAAAATTCATAAAGAGCAATTTTTTTTCCTTATAAAGAAAATTGTAAGAACCTACTTTGCAACCATTTGAACCTAATTGTAAGAACCTACCTTGTGTTTAATTGGTCACGACGCACTTCCCTACTAGCACTTGTGCTACTGCCAATCTGGCTGAGCGAAGGATATTCCACAGGGATACTAATAAAACCACTGTCTATATCACAATCACATGTAATGTTGTACTGAACTAACTAAACCAAAAATAATCGTGGAGGGTCATTAGATCGCGGAGAATCTTAACACCGCGATCTACAAAACGGACTTAAACTAACAACGCCATCTGTGATTAGGAAAAGGAACTAATTTTAAAATGAAGATGGCGACACTTAAACATCCCGCCCCCCAAGGACATTATTGAGGAATGTCCTTCAAACAAAAAATACTATTCTGTGTACATTAATATTTTTAGAACTAGCACTTACATTAAAGGCAAAAAAATAAGAATAAAACTAAATGACATACAAGTTGTTTCTACTATTAACTATCATAGCCTGACATAAAATCTTTATATAAAATCAAACATAAGCATTTAATATTAACTTCTTAAATCTCAACCAAAAGTTAACAATTACCTTACCCTTACATCAAATAAATCTTTGTTTAAAATAAATCAGAATCCTAACTTTAAATACCTAAAATCTTAACTACAAATTCACAACAACTTAGAGCTTATATTCACCTGCCTAGATATAGCATAGATATAAACAGTTCTTACTTAACAAAACTAGTTTATTCAATAAACCTTCAGTTAGTGAACTATTAATGTAACACTTTAACAATAAAATAACAGACTTCACAAACATTCTGGGTTTAAATACAATCAATTATGTTTATTCATTGACTGGCAGAATACAGAGCTTGGACGTAGGACGTTTCAACAAACCCTTACTAGTTCGTAGCGTTACTACTCGTGTGATTTCATCGGGTCCTGGATGTTTCTCAATAATTGTACCCAGAAACCAACAAGCAGGGGGCATATCGAATTCCTTAACAAGAACTACATCCCCGACCTTAGGCTCAGGAGTCCTGTGCGACCACTTATACCTATGAACTAAGCTACTCATGTATTCTACCGACCAGCGTTTCCAAAAACTTTGAACCATTTTTTGTACATGCTGCCATCGAGATAAAGAACTGATATTAGATCCTTCATAACTAATATCCGGAACAGTGACTAGCGGCTCACCGATTAAAAAATGACCTGGGGTTAATGGCATCGGTTCATGAATATCTTCACCATTGATCACAGTCATTGGCCTGGAATTTAAACACGCCTCTATTTCACTCAACAGAGTGCTCATCTCCTCGTAAGTCAATGTTGAACTACCTATTACGCGTTTTAAGTGATATTTGGTAGATTTCACTGCTGACTCCCATAATCCACCGAAATTTGGAGCATGCGGTGGTATGAAATGCCAAGTAGTATTACGATCTTCTAACCTTCCTGCAATATCTTGTTGGATCGAAGCTAATTCCCTAAGTTCTCTTGCTGCACCTACGAAATTGGTGCCATTATCGCTCCAGATGTTTGCACAATGGCCACGTCTAGCTACAAATCGACGAAAAGCTGCGAGAAAACCCTGAGTACTCATGTCACTCACCACCTCTAAGTGTATAGCTCGAGTACTCATACACACATACACACAAATGTAGCCCTTGTGAGAGCGATGCCCTCGACCCTTTGTCGTCCTAATTTGAACTGGACCTGCATAATCTACACCACTATTCAGAAATGGTCGTGATGGAGTACAACGTGATGAAGGAAGCGAACCCATAAACTGATTATATACCTTAGCTTTATTTTTTACACATATGACACATTTATTTACATAATTTTTAGCAAGACTTTTTACTCCTATTATCCAATAAGCTGATCTTAGATAGTTAATCATTATCTGAAGACCACCGTGTAACGTCCTATCATGTGCGTCTGCAATCAGCAACTTAGTAAAATGAGTATTATGTGGTAAAATTATAGGATGTTTTTCGTTGTCACTCAATGAAGCATGGTGTAATCTACCACCAACTCTTATTATACCATCTTTATCTAAAAAAGGACATAAAGAACTAATTTTACTTGACTTATTATTTACAGGCATATTTCTTTGTAACTGTATGTACTCAATTTCGAACTCCACTCTTTGACATCTTCTTATACAACACTTTAATGCTTCGTCTAGTTCTGTCCCCTTTATGTATTTGGGTATATCTCTAGACTTAACATAATGATAAAAGAAAATTCTACATAAAGCTACTATTCTTAATAATTTCCTTAACGAACTATACTTATCCCACTGTACACCTTTATGTTCTACCGTAACATGGCATTTAATATTCTCCTCCAAATAAATATCTACATTCAATGGTCTACTATACTCTATAATTACATTATGTAAGAATTGAGGCCCATGAAACCAAATTTTATTTTCATGTAAGAGAGACGGTAAAACTCCCCTTGATGCACAATCTGCGGGATTATCTTTCGTAGATACATGTGCCCATTGATTTGCTTCTAATGTGGTTAAGATCTCTGAGACTCTGTTGCTGACAAAGGTTTTCCATCGGCTTGGGTGGCTATTTAGCCATGCCAAGACTACTGTGGAGTCCGTCCAAGCGCGCACCTTGTCCTTGGGAATGTTCATAGCCCGTGCCACATCGGTCAATAAACGTGTCAAAAGTACTGCTGCACATAGTTCTAGGCGAGGGATACTGACTGTCTTTATAGGTGCGACCTTTGTTTTTGCTGTCAAAAGAGCGACTTGTATATTGCCTGAAGGATCTATACATCGAGTATACACAACTGCTGCGTAGGCTGCCTTTGAAGCATCGCTGAAGCCATGCAACTCTATAACCGAACCATTTGATGTTCCTAACCACCTCGGAACACGCACCTTGCATAAATTCTCCAAGTCTTGACGGTAAGTGACCCATTCTTCTTTTATTTTATCCGGTACACTATCGTCCCATCCTACTCCTGCTAGCCACAATTTTTGGATAAGTATTTTAGCTAGAATCAAACTAGGCGCTATCCAGCCTAACGGGTCAAATAAACGCGCGATATCCGAAATAATAATACGTTTACTTAAAGTTTCAGATGCTGAAGGAAGCAGCACCGTGTACTTAAACTGATCTACACTACGACACCAGGTAAGTCCTAAAATTTTTGTACTATCATTTAATATTTCCTTTTCATCCTTACCTTCATATGTCTCGATTTTCTTCATTAATTCCGAACTATTGCTGTTCCACTTTTGTAATTCAAATCCAGCCTTTCCTAACAAGGTTTTCATTTCAATATACAAAGTCCTGCCTTCTTCTATTGTGGAACACCCTGTCATTAAGTCATCCATATAATAACTTGTTGGTACTATTTCCGATGCTGTTGGAAATTCTTGTTTATAATCCAAGGCGACTTGATGTAAAGTCTTAACCGCCAAATAAGGTGCTGAAGCTGTGCCAAAAGTTACGGTTAATAACTCATAATCTTGTATTTCTTCATCAGGTTCCTTCCGCCAAACTATTCTCTGGTATCTTACATTATCTTCGGCTACTCTCACTTGTCGGTACATTTTTACTATGTCTGCAGTAAGTGCTATCGGGTGAACTCTCCAGCGAAGAATGATATGCCGCAAATCCGACTGCAAGGTAGGTCCTATCATTAATGTATCATTGAGTGATACTCCCTTTTCATTTTTGCAGGACGCGTCGAACACTACGCGCACCTTTGATGTAGATTTATCCTCCCTTATGACGGCGTGATGAGGTAAGTATGCTGCTTTATTTAACCTTTTGTCCGGTTTCTGTACTCTTCTCATGTGGTTCAAATGTAAATATTCCTCTATAACCTTTGTGTAATTTTCTTTCAGATTTAAATTCTTCGCGAATTTTCTCTCTAATGCCTTGAATCTTCTTACAGCTATTTCCTTTATGTTACTATTTACACAGGCCGGTATTGCATCCTTAAATGGTAAATTAACTATGTATCGTCCATCTTCGCCTCTTGAAGTAGAAGCTTTATAAAGCTCTTCACACCTTAATTCTTCCTCGGTTAAGATACTAGTTTGCGGAACTTGGTCTTCGATCTCCCAGAACTTCTTTAGTAGATCATTTTGGTCTACCGCTGTGTGCATAACTGTGAGATTACCCGCGCTGTCTTTATTTTCAACTTGTGTGACACCAGAAAGAATCCAACCTAATTTGGTACACTGTGCTACCATTGATCCACTGGGCGCTCTCTTAAGACCCTCTTTCAGTATCTTACTGTACACGTCTGCACCTAATAAAATATCTATCCTATTGGGTGTAGAAAACTGCGGGTCTGCCAGTGTAAGTTGCTCTAATTCAGACCAATCAAGATGGGCTACCTGTCTTTCCGGTATGTATGAGGTAATATTTTTCAAAACATATGCAGTAACTTCTAACATAACACTGGGTTCTGTCATTGATTTTAACACCAAGGTTACAATTGAATTTGCTGTTGATTCGATGCTACCTAGACCAGAAACAACACTCTTAACCGGACTTTTCTTTAAACGTAAATATTGTGCCGTAGCTTCTGTGATAAAGGAAGCCTGGGATCCCTGATCCAACAAGGCTCGAACTGTATGATAATTCGCCGTAGCGGTTTGAACCTTAACTAACGCAGTAGCTAGCAATACCTGATTAGGACTTACGATGTGTTTAGTCGACATACACGAGACCACTGGACTTACATCAGTTGGTGTATCATTGTTAGCTGAACTAGCAATTTGCTCCTCTTCTTTAGCCTTCTGTTCATAGTTAACATGTAAAAGTGTGTGGTGTTTCTTTTTGCAAATATGACATACTGATGATCTCCTACATTGATAAACTAAATGGTTGCCACCCAAACAATTGAAACAAATTTTATTCGATTGCACAAAGGCTCTTCTTTGATCAACACTAATCTTTGTGAACGGAATACAAAAGCATAGTTTATGGCTATCGCTGCAATATTCACAACTTATTTTCGTTTGACCAGATGGGCCAGGATCTTCGCTCCGAGCGAGCAAAGTCTTTTGACTGGAAACCCTTTCTGTTCGCGAACCCGCTCGCTCCTGTCCCGATGTTTTCTGTGGTTCTATACATTCAAGCGCTCTAAATCTACTTTCTAAAAATGTCTTGAATTGTGATAGAGTTGGTGGCTCAGTTGGATCGTCCGCGTCAGAGGATATCTTCAACTCCCACTGCTTACGGGTTTCTGGGTCCAGTTTTGAAGAAACTACATAAATTACGATAATGTCTACAACGGTGTTCATGCTAAGACCTAGATTATTAAATGCATTCATGCAATCCGACGTTGTGTCTAATAACTGTTTTATGGTTACAGCTGATTCTGTATTAATTTGTTTTTGATTAAATAAACGTTGAAGAATTGAATTTGCTAAATGACGTTTGTTATTATATCTTTGTTCTAACTGCTCCCAACATACTGAGTAATTTCCAGCCGTTATTGGTATTTGTCGAAGTAATAGTTCTGCTTCGCCTGTCAGACATCCCTTTAAATAGTGAAGTTTTTGCACGTTGTCTAAGCCCTTTTCGGAATGTACTAACGATACAAAAAGGTCCCTAAAACTAGTCCATTCACTGTATCTGCCTGAAAATGAAGGTATGCTAATTTTTGGCAATCTGACGTTTGAAGATGTTGTAGTACAAGTTTCACTTATTTTACTGACAGTCTTTAATTTATGAATACCATCTTTCAATTCTGATTTGTACTTTATATAAATTTCTTCAGTCTCATTGTGGCAGTCAGAAGTAAAGTAACTATGTTTTAGATCCGTTATTGTGGCAGTTTCAATCATTTTCTCATGCCTTTTATTAAATGTAGACCACTGTTCTTCTAAAGATTCTAATCTGGTTTCCATATAACCAAGAGTTATCCTTTCTTTGGGAGATTTTTTGAAATTAGTTCTCCCTTTCTCAATTGTGTTTTTTAAATTGTCTTGTAACTTGAATAAGGACTCCATATTTAACTCTTAAAATGACTTAGTAAATAATTGAATAAAGCCACTAAACAATCAATAACAATAACTAACAAACTATAAACCAGTGTACGGACTCAACCTAGTTGCAGTCGTAATTAAATAAATAGTTAGATCTTACTTGCAAACAACAATGTTAAAATTATTGTTATACACTTCCCACTTGAACATGCCACTGACACATAACTTCGCTGTAACACGTACTCGCTCGGCTCCGCTGCTTACGTACGCTCCCGGCTCCTCCACTCGACTCGTACGCTCCCGGCTCCTCCACTCGACTCGTACTCGCCCGGCTCCTCCACTCGACTCGTACTCGCCCGGCTCCTCCACTCGACTCGAACTCGCCCGGCTCCTCCACTCGACTCGAACTCGCCCGGCTCCTCCACTCGACTCGAACTCGCCCGGCTCCTCCACTCGGCTCGAACTCGCCCGGCTCCTCCACTCGACTGGTACTCGCCCGGCTCCTCCGCTCCGTTCTGCTGCTCTGCGCCGCAACCTCCGGTGCTCGTTCTGGGTATTGAACCCGGTGCAACAACTCACCAGCACCTTGGTACCATCAGCAGCGATCCACTACTGTGTCGGCACCCTCTCCGGAACCACTCACTGTGACTATGTCACCTCCGACTCGTAAGGACCAATGTTTAATTGGTCACGACGCACTTCCCTACTAGCACTTGTGCTACTGCCAATCTGGCTGAGCGAAGGATATTCCACAGGGATACTAATAAAACCACTGTCTATATCACAATCACATGTAATGTTGTACTGAACTAACTAAACCAAAAATAATCGTGGAGGGTCATTAGATCGCGGAGAATCTTAACACCGCGATCTACAAAACGGACTTAAACTAACAACGCCATCTGTGATTAGGAAAAGGAACTAATTTTAAAATGAAGATGGCGACACTTAAACACCTTGAAAAAACCTTTAAAAGGAGCTTAAGAGTATAAAAAAGAAATTGACATCAATAAGGTTTCAATTTTTTTTTTTTATAAGAAAAACCTTTCTCGACAGTCTGAACAAAAAAAAAGATACTTGAACTCACAAACTCCTAATTAATTCTGATGAATTTCTATTCCGTTTATAAAAATAAGGTAAAATACCCCGACTAAGTAAAAAACCGAGCGAAAAAAGAAACTTCTGATGGTACCTGAATTCAAATTAGCAAATAAACTGTTTGAAATCAACCCATATTAGGACACGTATATACAGAGCGATTTAAGTTGCGCGACTATTGCTTGAGATCGTTTAATTACCTTTTAAAAAAAGATGGTCTTGCCGATAAGAAACCATCAATTGGAGGGGAAAGGGGAAGGAGCCGTGAACTAGTTTCTGATGACAAAAAAGCATTTTGATTGACAGTAGTGCTGCAAATACAAAGCTAGATTATATTAAATTGTGATTAAATGCAATGGCCTTTTAATTTGTAAGAGGTACTGAATCTGTGTTTTAGTATAGTACTAATCCGATTCTGAAATTATTTTCTCGCCTATAGGTTTTTTATATTAAAACTGGTCTAGATTAATAATAGATAGTCTAGTTGAGATTTTGTAGTCTACTTCGACAAGTAGACATGACAGCTAGACAGCTAGCTGTCATGTGGCACGATTATTTCCACGGAGATACAGATACGTTTATTTATTTTTACCAAATGAATTGCTTTTGGCTTTAGTACTTGTCATACTTATTTCTGATGTACCAAACTGAACAAAATATCACATCATCACCAAGTTGCCGGCAACACTACCGCTCAACAAAAAAGTTGCCTCCTAAGCAAACATCCTAAATTCCTGACACTGCCTCAATTATCTTAATTACGGCTTTTTTTCCTTTCTATTACAACGTTTCTTTCTTTTAAGAAAGTTCTCCTTTGTTTCACAATTAGCCGGTGTCTGTTAATGAAATTAGACGCTTTTTGCTAATAACCCTTGTATGGTGGGCTAGACAGGAACGTCAGACAGGAGATCATTCATGAATTGTACTTAGTACTAGCTTGGGCTCGCGACTTTGTCTGAGTTAATCATGTAAAACGGCACAATGTCATTTTGGTCACAATTTCAAGAAGTTTCTAAAATATAAGTTGCTATTTATCAGTGAAATTCCCGTCAAAATCAGTTCTGCCGTTTCGAAGATTAGCCGGAACAAATAAAGAGACAGACCGAATTTTTTTTTATGCCAATTTTGTTGGATGTATCAATAATACCTTAATTATGCATAATTTTAGTAAAAAACAAATCTTCCTACTGCTGGGACTCAGGCCTATCAGGGAGAGGGGCTAGGCTGTAAATGGCTGTAATCCAATACGCGGGCCCAGTGCGGATTGGTGGAACATGCCAATTTCAAAACAGTGGTGTTGAAATAAATTACACAAAGTAATGCGCCTGACTGCGTTAGAACTCGCGACCTACAATTCGTAAATCAGGATCTTTACCACTCGGCCACCACTACTCTCAGATGAAAATAAAAAAAGAAAGAAAATATTTTATTTGACACTTAAAGATACACAATGCAAAATCAGCAAAAATAAAGGATAAAACTAACATTGTGTGTCTCATGGTTGCGCCAAATAGGTCCAGTTCGTCAAATAACAAACAGCTACGTGGTAGCTGCCTAACGCTAGTTTTCAACTGAACCTTTAGTGCTCGATTACGGAGATGCGGCGCATTGGGCGGTCCGTCGCCATTGCCATAAATGTTTGCGTTTGAGCGAGCGAGCGATGTCGTGGCCCGCTGCTGCAATGTACGACTAACGCCCAACGCGCCGCGTCTCCATAAACAAGCCCTTAGAATGTACGGTGAAAAAATTATTAATTTAGTTGGCTATTGATTGTTAAATGATTACGTAACAGCGTAGTTTTTTTGTAAGTGAGATCTTTGCTTCTGAAAGATTTTTTCCTACACTTTAATATTTGGTTACGATAATATGAGAGTACTTATGAATAATGTCCTTTTGAATAACAACGGTAAAGGGACAAAGGTTTTTGTTTTAGACTAGTTATGTTCGCAGAAAAGGGTCTCTCATTGTGTTGTCCATTTGTCAAGTGTAGCCTTGAGTCAGGTAAAAGGTTACTTTTAACTATCTGTTATTTTGTTCCACGCCAGATTTTGTGGAGGATAAAAAAAAATATTGTGCGTTCACTGCCTGATTGTGTGTTTCCTAATAGTTCATGGGGTCGATCGTTTTCTAAAAGGAAGGCTCTGCCCCGGTAAGAAAGGCAACGGAGGAACAGGAGTGGGTTTTTAGTCAGTAAATGTCTGACACTATCTCCCGCCCCATCCAAGGGTGTGGAGATGCCATTTGAAAATTTTCCCAGCGAAAAAAAAATTTGTTACTACTCGTACCTGGGAGTCTTTAAGTCAAGAGTGAATAGGTTACTTCTAGGCAAGCGTGATCCATCGTTGACCTACCGTCACTTTCCATCAGGTCATATAGTGATCAAGCACATGCCTATAAATAGGAAACAAAAAAATAAAACAAAAAAAAAAAAACCGGCTAAGTGCCAGAAAAACTCGCGCAAAAATGGTTCCGTACCGTCCGTGAGAGCAGTGGTGGCCGAGTGGTAAGGGCCCCGACCTACGAGTTGTAGGTCGCGGGTTCAAACCCAGCCAGGCGCAATTACTTTGTGTAATTTATTTCATCGCCACTGCTCTCAAAAATAGAGAAGGAAAACATCGTGAGGAAACCAGCATGTCCTAGAACCAAAACTTCGAAGATATAATTATGACATCCACCAAGTCGCGCTGTGCCCGCGTGCTTTACGGCCCATTACTTAAAGATTCCCGGGTTGTTGCCATCAGGAAACACAGACTCCGGCAGGGAATTCCACTCCTTAGCTGTACGCATAATAAAACTGTTCCCAAAACGCTTCGTGCGTATAGGTGGGATGTCCACCATGTACCGGGGGCAACGCCGTACGTCTGGTAGTCCGATGATGGTCCACATATTGTCCAGTAGCGCAGACACTTGAGCAACAAAACTACATCAATTCTACATCATAATATCCACTAGGAATCTATTTGCGAATAATCAACACAGCCACTGTACTTCACTTGAATAAATCGCACCAAAAACCCCAAACTAGCCTATTAGCGATAATTACTCGTCAAAATTAATCCTAAACCACAGATTAACAAAACACGCAGCGTTTGTCAAACAATAATAATCATTTTGTTAATTAGTCGGTTTGTGCTATTCATTCATCCGTTCCTCTCACTGGTAAACCGCATAATTATTAACCTTTTGAATACCTTAATTAGAGACACAATAGAAAGACAATAGGTGTGCGGACACCGGTGTCCTCTTGGGGCTTCACAGTTAAGCTTTTTTCAAACTACTATAAAAGCACGACCATCGTATAGCTCTTTTTTTTTTCTAACTGAAAGAAAGAAGGAAAGACATTTTATTTGAGCATAGAAACACACAATGCTGGAACTACATATAGACACTTAAAATTAAAAAAAATAATAATAAAAAAGAACTAACATTGTGTGTCTCCCGGCTGCGCCAAATAGGTCCAGTTCAGCAAAAATGCTAGACAACTACGAGGTGGTAGTTGCCTGACGCTGGTTTTCAACTGAACCTTATTTCGAGTGATCGGTTGAAAATTGCGACAGGTCACGGGAACAACTTGTGACCCACGGATGCCACTCAAGTTGAAGGGTAAAATTTACAAGTCCGTGATAAGACCTGTCATATTGTATGGATCAGAATGTTGGGCTGTGAAAAAGATGGATGAAAAAAGACTGCATGTAGCGGAGATGAGAATGTTGAGATGGATGTGTGGTGTGACGAGAATGGATAAAGTGAGAAATGAGTATATTAGAGGAAGTTTGAAAGTGGCGCCAGTGACTGAAAAGTTGAAAGGAAATCGTTTGTCTTGGTATGGTCATGTGAAGAGGAGGGATGAAACACATGTTACTAAAAGAGTTCTGAGTTTACAAGTAGATGGATGGAGAGGAAGAGGGAGGCCGAAGAAGAGATGGATGGATTGTGTGAGGAGTGATATGAAAGAAAAGGAAGTTAGTGATAGTGTGACGGCTGACAGGATAGAGTGGAAGAAAAAAACGTGTTGCGCCGACCCCAAGTAATATGGGACAAGGGCAGGAAGAAGAAGTTGAAAATTGGATTATTTACCCAGTTATCAGTGTAAGGTGTAGGGTAATTAAAAAAATTATATACCTATTATTTGTGGTAAATAATAAAAAAGTGTCAAATTTTACAAGAATAATAATAATAAAAAGCCAATCAAAAAACTGGTGCCTACGACAATTCGTATAACAGAACAATGTGATTCGATCACGATTTAAATTCAAATCATTTATTTTTATCCGAATATAGCACACAATTATGGTCTTGAATACAATAAAACTAGAACTACATTAGACCGACGCACACGTGTAACACGCCTGATTTTTACGCAGAATGACATCGCGTGGCGTGGATCAAGTGTAGCTCTACAAGTCTATTTTTTGCATATAAAATGCATGGAAACCGACGCGCCCAGGTCGTATTTTTCTTTAAATGACTTCGGAGCCAAAGGAAGTATCAGACTATTACTGACTAAAAGCTACCTAAGTTCCTTCAGCTGGCCATTGCGTTCCAGGGACTACACCTGCAGCCCATCCATCAGGTAAAACTTGTGTCAGATTTTTTACCTTCAGAAGGTTTGACCACTGACAACCAACTGTCAATAACGTACAAATAGTCTCCGTATGCTATGGAAGGTGACCCATCCATAGATAGACCTCCGCAAGCGTAACTAACTTCGAATATCAAGCCTGTTATTATTTAGTCACGGCTTCATTTTCGCATTAGTCGATTTTTGCATATCATTCATTTGCCCTCACTATTCAAGTCATAGAGCACAAAATAAAACGCGGGAACAGCATATTAAAACGCGGGAAACGTATTTTCTAGTTTCTAACCGTCATTTATCATAGCTGCACGTGTTCTTTAGGGTTGCCACTTGAGAAATTGCGAAATGGATTAGAAAAAAATATTGTGATTTGATTTTTGAGTTTATCTTTGTGGTTTGTTCAACTTTTTTTTCCTATATTGTTTTGTAAAAAACAAGTTTGTGTGAACGATTGACAGATAGTGTTCCTAAGCTGTGTTCTGTCTGTCAATAAAATACATCAAAAGATATACCTACTATGTTATGCCAAAGGCTTTGACAGTGTAAAGGTAGAAAATTATTACTATCGTAATATTATTTGTCAGGATTTATTTAAGTGAAGTGCAGTGGCTATGTTGATTATAAAAAAAATACCCAATATTCAAATTCAGGTTGTGGTCTACCTTGGTGCCAAGTTTCATTCATATTCGTTTAGCTGTTTGTATGTAAAGGAGAATCAAACACACACACTCACATAAAAAATTTCACTACTCTAGTGTGATAATGGGACTTTTCTAACGAATCGGAAATTAAACCTCAAAAATAAGCACGGCTATCGCGACGATAGGTCCTGGTAGAGTAAAATAAAAGTACTATCTATGTGTATATATAAAAGCGAAAAACCACTCACTGATTAATCACGAAATCTCAGAAACTATAAAACCTACAAACTCAAAATTTGGCACACAGATTCCTTATATGGTGTAGGTATTCGCTAAGACGGATTTTACGAAACTTCACCCTTAAGGGGGTGAAACGGGGGTTGGAAGTGTATAGAGAAATAGTTTCACGTAGGCGAAGCCGCTGGCAGAAGCTAGTTTAATATGAAAAGAAAGAAATTACAACGGTCAGTTGACACTGTAATTACTGCACTACTTTATCACATCATAAACTCAAGAAAATGACTAATAAAATGGCCATTGAGTGTTTTCAGTAGGCATGGTATATTTTTTCTTTTTTTTTACGTGGGAAATCATCTAATAACTTATCCCGCTCTGGGCGGAGCGGGAGGGCGTTTCAGACTCTGACTAAAACGTACTCCTGTTCCTTTTTTGCCTTTGTTTTAGGGTCAATTTTAATAAAATATTTTTTATGGTATTCTCTTTTATTATATTTGTAGATTTCCAGAGGTTAAAAAAAGAGTTCAAAATGAGTAGAACCTGGTGTTAAGTCAAGAGTGGATAGGTTACTTCTAGGTAAGCTTTTATCATAGCTTACCATCAGATGAGATAGTGGTCAAATGTCAGCCAATTTAAAAAAAAAATATCCTCTCAATCAACCTAGAGTAGTAGTTTTAATTCACCAAATAATAATAATAATATTCCATAACTATTACACAACGCCTTCTAGTCGAGTACTAGATAACTGATATAACATACTTACATATTTCTAAATACATACATATTATAGATAAATTACACTCAGACACAGAACAAATGATCGTGCTCATCACGCAAACATTTGTCCTGGGTGGGAAATGAACCCACGACCTCTGACAAAACAGTCAGGGCCACTAACCACTAGACCAACAGGCCTGTCAAATGACTTCCATTCGATGATTTCCTAGCTACAGATTTTTGTATGTCAACAAAAATCCAGTCATACGCAATTATTTTTTTAAACAACAAGTTTAAAAGAATAATTTTCACCAGTAGCAACCCTACGACTCCCTCAAATGGACGGAGTCTGTCCCGTTCCTAATTACTTGCGAACTTTGTTCTTACTCAGTTTATATTGTACCTACCGCTTTGCAGGACAAGTCGGGTGTAAAACGAAGCTCGGGGCTTGTTTAATAGCTATTCAATAGCAGTATTACTCGACATCCTGTTAAACATTGTATAAAGAAAGTAACTGTCAGTTTATTACCTCGTGTAGTACGCGGTCAATATATACACCGTTAAATTTTAGTCGTTTTAATCCCGCGGAGGGTCGATTCGGTACATAAAATACTATCGATTTGTAAAGAAAAATTTTAAAAATTAAGAATTTTTTTCAAAAATTTGAATTAATAAACGCATGTACGAAATTAATTTCTTTAAGTAAACGAGTCAATGACCTTGTAGGTAGTTGTCGGTCGTTGCGTACTAACTACCTACAGTTCATTAGCCTCGCTCAGCTGACGTTTAATTAAAGAAATTAATTTCGTACATGCGTATATTAATTCGAGTTTCAGAAAAAAAGTACTTTATTTTTTAATTTTGTCTTTATAAATCGATAGTGTTTCATGTACCGAATCGATCCTCCGCGGGATTAATACGATCAAAATTTAACGGTGTATAAGTTTTACCATTAGCTATAGTTACGCGCAGCTCCCAACTTGTATTGAGACCCGAAAATCAGATACTGCGCATTCAAGGTCGACCTCCACGATGGTTCAACTTGTGTGACGAGAATTATAAACGAAAAGTAAATTCTGATTACTTACTATCATCTATGCTTTCACCGAGTTTCATAGGCTGTGCTGTATACCGACAAAATGCAGTGTCTATGGGATATATATTTTGGTACAAAGCGGTGAGACAAAGCTAGGTATTTCTTCTTAGCGTTTCGATTGCCTGGCCCAGTATTCGGCCACAGCAATGCCGTCCACATCCACATCCGTCATCAGGTCCTTACGCGAACCGGTAATAGGGCACGTGGTGCAGGATAGAAGGTTTTTTTTTTTATGGTAGGTAAAATCATCCAATGACAAGTCCCGCCCTTGGGTGGAGCGGGAAGTAGTGTCAGACTCTTACTGACTAAAAACCTACCCCGTTCCTTCGTTGCCTATCATGCCGGGTCTGAGCCTTCCTCTCAGAAAACGGCCCTTATCCCCAGCAGGCTTCGACCCTGCCTGCCTGCAGCTAGCAGGCTGGGCCTCTACGGTTTGCTGACAGCTCCTTGAGGCGCGCGGGAACAGAACGCGCCGTCGACGACTTGGGCTCGGTCCGGTATGTTACCGGACAATCGGACAGCGTGCTACCCACTGCACGCCGTCCGCAAGCCCGCGCCTACGGTGGCCGGAAATCGGGATCGGAATCCCGGCGGCGGCTGGGGCGAGCGCGCCGTTGCCTCTGCCTGATGCGGTCGGCCTCCTCCTTTGCTAGCATTACTGCTTCGCAGAAGGAGGCGACCGCCTGCCATCCCTCCTCACTCCGGACTATGGGTGCAGGATGGAAGGTGGGACCTAGCTTCTGTTGGCAGTGAGCAAAAGCTAATTTCTCTACATAGTACAGTTGCTTAACGTCCAACTATCTGTTTATCTATAAACCCCTCCTAAACTACGCATTGGATTTGGACAATAATAAAAAGAGCAGGAAAAAATGAGGGTTTATTTATCTCATAATTTGCAGCCGTCCGAATTCGGGGAGGATCACGAATCTTTAGGTAGATACATAGTATAAAATAAAGTCACTATACGCAATTTAGAAACGGTATTCACTAAAAGAAATAGAAAGGACGATAAACAAAGATCTCTATTTATAGCCAGCTGGTGACCTTAAAAACATGCACAAATCTTCATAATTTGTAGCTAGATCCATCTCGATTACGTCAGCTTTCAAACAAAAAAACCGCATCAACATTGGTCCATTCGGTTACGACTTACGATGCCACAGAGACGTCACATACACGTCAAACTTATAACACCCCTCTTTTCTTTAGGGGGTTAGAAAGATCCTATATGCTATTATAACAGGGCATGGTCTATCCATGTAACATAACATAAACATAGCATAATTAGCTTTATAATGTTCCCAGTGTTGGGAATCAGGCCTACTCTCTATGAGAGCCGTACGGTAATCTAACATGTGGGCACAGTGCGGATTGGTGGATGTGACATGTCTTCGAGTTTCTGGTCCTAGAACATTCGAGGCAGGTTTCCTCGCGATGTTTTTCTTAACCGTTTTGAGAGCAGTGGTAATGAAATAAATTATATTAAGTAATACGCCTGGCTGGGCTTGAGTCCACAAGTCGGGGCCGTTACCACTCGGTCACCGCTGCTCGAGTACCAAATTACTTCGAAATCCGTTCAGCCGTACGAGCATGAAAAACTAAACACACAAATACTCACAAATTTTCGCCTACACAATATTAGTGCTCGGGTCGCCCGTCAACAATAAAATGATCCCGGATAGGAATTTCACTTTTCGCTTCAACCCTCCAGTTTGGAGTAAAACCGCTTTTCACAGGCTAATACAAATACTTTTGCAAGTTTCCCACAGAACTCTCTGTTCCCCGCAATGTTAGGTACTTGTACAAAATTAACATTATGTTATATTAATTAGTCTTTGAACGTACGTTGAGGCTATTACTATAGTAATTAGTGAATTCTGGTACTACACTGAAATTCTAGCTGTAATAACTTTATAATGGTATTGCGAATAATGTGACGTTTCGACTGATCCGTTTCGGAAAGGGTAGACAGAAATGTAGTCAAGCCTCTCACACTGCTACGGCTGTATTGTTCGAAAGAGTAACCGTGGCTTTGGAATGCAAAGAGCAATTGAAAAAACACAGATTTTACTTGACGGTAATCACCAATCATCAGAAACGCTTCGAGGCAATGAAGCTCTATATCCGAAAAGTATATCATGGAGGAGACAGCAAAGAGCACTAAAAAAATAATAATTCTCTGTCAGTCTGATTTTCACAATGTCTCCTGCCCGTGGGTATTTAAGTCATGAATGAACGGTTACATCAAGGCAAGTGTGCTTCATCGTCTTTGCTTACCATCAGGTTAGAGGCTTAACGTGAGCTATTAAAAAGAAAATATTTAATCAAAATATAAGTCTTATTAGAAATCGCCTAAGGCGTAACAATGCCGAAAAACTTGCCCTTCATTACCAACCATTCATATTTTTCATAGACCAAAAACAATAACTTCTGTTTTTAAAACCTCCATTAGATGCTCCAATACACCTCTAATTGAGAGTAAAGTTAAGAAAGGCTTAGGAAACCCAAAAGAAAACATAACCATACATAATATATGAGGAAGAAAATATAAGACAACATAATCTAAAGTAAGTAAAAGGGTAAATTAGATATTCTATCTGAACCACTTAGAAAGGGCCAGCCCAATACATTATGCAAAGCAAAAGTAACCTAACCTCAAAAAGCGAAGACCATAGAGATAAAGATCAGCCTTACGTGAAAAAAGAGGTGTAATTACGTAAACTTGTTACACACGAGACAATAGTGCGGAACGACAGCCGTCTAGCTTCCATAGACAATCACTTTCCATGTCGCGTCAGTTTTTATTTTACCCGCGAACGTGGGAAGTTTTATTGTGTTGGCAACACTGTTTATTGGCGGGATTGGAAATTAATGTGTTGGTATTTAGTTTGCGTTTTATATTTATTGTGAGATTTTTGGTTTTTATGTTGCGGTATAGGCAACATAAAAACTAAATGTGTCAATGAATAAATTAGATGAACTTCATAATCTTTTAATCGCCTACGTGCGTCGGATATTTCCGACAAACACTCTCGCGCTTATTCCGCCAGAATCGCTCATCCACGACCAAATATTCCATCTCATCAGCTCTTCTGTCATCTATGGCGATTGAAGAGCTAAACGAGAGGGAGTATCCAGTCGCAAACATGCGACCCAGGCGAATAGGACATGAAAACACTTTTAGCAAGCGGTTAAACGAGATTAATAAACTTATGAAGCCAAGTTAAGCAACGGATTTCTAAGCCAAACAACAATCGTAGAAATAAAGTACTCTCAAAAGCACAAATAAATCCACCATGACAGATTCAAAGGTCATTGCTTTTCTTCCACAAAGTAAAAATGCCATTAAACTAGCAACATTAACCACCAACAAATTCATTTCATTCAAATCTTAAAAAAGGAACCACCCGCTACCAACATATAAACGCCATTTTTTTTTCATCCAGTTATACTGTTGTTTGCGCAAAAAAAAAAACAATAATTTAACCTGTTGCTCTCGAGTAGGCCTTTTAATGTACAAACTTTTTTAGGGTCCCGCACGCATCTCGGGGGAGCAGAATTTCAGTTGCGCCACCATGATTTATTTGATAAGTTTCGTTGTATTTGCAGTGTTGCCAAGATAAACATAGTATGAAGTTGTTAAAATGTCAACGGGGGTTAGTAATCGTGTTTCGTGTGGGATCCCCTGTAAAATATGTGAATATTTTACACCGGGGCCCTTCCATAATCATTTGTAAGACAGTTTGAGCTCTGGCTCCAAGTTTGTTCGAAAGAGTTTGTAACTAAAGAACATGGGTGGGTTTTATTCAATAACAGCCTGATACTCCGTTTCACTCCCGAGTAGGGAGAGGGGTGGCAAAGAAAAGATGAACGGATTATGTGAGAAGTGGTATGAAAGAAAAGGGAGTTAGTGATAGCGCGGTAGGTGACAGGACAGAATGTAACAAAAAACATGTTGCGCCGAAAACAAATAAAACGGGCCAAGGGCAGGACCTTATTAACTCCATCACTCTCATCTAAAATAAAATCATGCTCAATTCTCTACCGAGATCTCTACCTCATAAAGGTATGGAGAAGATGGTAGCTCAAGAATAATTTAGCCACACAGTTTGATCTTTGAGGTTTTCTTGCATACCTTGGTCGGTGACCATCCATAACCAAGACTCCTCCGTGCCTTAGTTTGTCCCGGCTGTCACTTTTATAGTCTTTACGGGTAGTCAGAAGCGAGCATATAATCTATTGTGTTACCCAGTCTGCTTCTGGAGATCAGATAGGCAGTCACCCCATGCAAAATACTGGTATCGAGATGCACCCGGTTAGATTGGAAGACTACTCCAGCATAGCTGGAAAAAGGCAGTCAGATTTATATGCATGTCACAGCCAACTGGTTTTTTTTTATGGTAGGTAAAATAATCTAATGACAAATCCCGCCCTTGGGCGGAGCGGGAAGTAGTGTCAGATTCTTACTGACTAAAAACCTACCCCGTTCCTTCGTAGCCTATCGTGCCGGGGCCGGGTATTCCTTTCGGAAGTTAACCCATGACCCCAGTAGGCTTCGACCCTGCCTGCCTGCAGCTAGCAGGCTGGGCCTCTTCGGTGTGCTGACAGCTCCTTGAGGCACGCGGGAACAGAATGCGCCGTCGACGACTTGGGCTCGGTCCGGTCGGTTACCGGACGATCGGACAGCGTGCTAACCATTGCACGCCGTCCGCAAGCCCGCGCACAGCCAACTGGTTAAATTAACCAGATAATGGAATGTCCACCAATCAACTACGGCCTAGGGGCCGTAGTTGATTGAACAATTTGGCATATTCAAAACTGACAAAGATTGGACCAAGTGATTCACAAGATGACTGCCACATACATATTTGCTTGGCAGTCAATGTGCAGGGCGAGTCAAAGTGACGGTTAGCATTTGGTGTGCACATGACAAAAAATCGTATGACCTAATAATGTTGACCTCTGTGTTCGCTCCATTCGTGTTAAATTAGCGAATTTTTTAGTCCCGACGAGGTCATTTTATTCATTCTGTTGGCTATTGTTATCAATGTTACGTTTCAGAGTTTCTATTTTATACAATACAGACAATAATTTACTTATTTTCAAAAGGTTTTCATCATGTGAATTTATCTACACTTGGCGCAAATTGATTCGATGATCTCCATCTTCCTGTCATTGTCTCATGACAGTTGGGGTCGATGAAACAGTTTTGTTCCATTAACGCCTATCAACCGTCACGCTAGTATTAATTCTCGTTAAAAAAAAAAAAAAAAACGAATCCAAAAGCACCAAACAAACGCTCCGGTTATTCGGCTCTCAGATTTTACCGACGCATACATTAGCTAGCCGTCCAAAGACACAGCTTAATCGATTAGGTTTAATCAAAACGCGTAGATGCATAACCACTCAACGTTTCACGCCAGTATTCCGATCACGTGCTGTGATATTTGTCAATTTGCACTGAATGGCAACAGCGCATAATGCGATGTGCATATTAACTGGACTTATTTCGGGAAATAGTTGAACAAAAACTATAAAGCTATTTAATGCTACTAGCCACTGCCGTTCCATAATCGAAATGCAAAATTTATGACGTAAGCCATCGGTACATGGTTTACATCCCAGCTATGTATGAACGTTGGACTGGATGTCCGAAACTACAAAGTTCCTATTTTACGTCCGGTACCCGTTATCTCACCGATATAATAATATAGAAAATCTTTCTTTTTAAGATCATCGCATACCTTCAAGTGTGATAATGGTCAAACTTGAGCCCACCCATAAAAATTGATACTTAATTATAGTAATAATAATAATGCAGTTGTGTGACACACAAAAATATGGCCTGTTAATTTATTTATGTAGTACTGTTGCTATTACATGCTTCAAAGTTGACAGTAGCAGCATGGGAATTCGGTCATGAGTTCATGGCATAATAGACACTATTATCAATCTAGAATGACACACTGCTGGGCCCCGTTTTTGTCACATCCGAATCCATCCACTTCTATTTTTTATTCCACGATATTTTACACTGGCAACACAGAACCAACTTTTTTTTTAATCCTTTGAAAGACGTCATCAATTAGACAAGTTTTTATTTAATCCATATGGCGACAAAGGCATTAAAGTTTCTCTTTAATAAAAATACTTACAATTCATTACCGTTTACAAATTCAATTAAATAAAATACAGTGCCTACACGTATAAATGAATTAAGTTAATTGGGCATAAGCTACCAGACATTTTACAACCTTAAAATTATCATTACCAAACCTACGGACCCAATTAAAATCCCGCTTCCCGAGTTCGCGCCCTAGCCGCCATTTTATATTCGTTTTTCAAACGTACCTTTTTTTACGGACGCCCGGTAGCCATAGATAAGAAGCGGGAAGAAAAATATACTTTTTTCTTTACTAATGTGGTCTCAGCCAAGGCTTTTTGTTATTATAAGTGTAAATGTCTGCGTTATGTAATTTAGAAGGTTCATGATTTGTCTCTGGCTCGGCAGCGAATTGTAGAGTTGTTAAGGCGTATAGTCCCTTGAACGTGAGGGCGATCGGCGGCAGCGATCACTCGCGCCGGGCCTTGGTACAGGCCATGGTCCGGAGCGAGGAGGGACGGCAGGCGGTCGCCTCCTTCTGCGAAGCAGTAATGCTAGCAAAGGAGGAGGCAGCACGCTTGAGGCAACGGCCCTCACGCCCCAGCTCCCCGTTGGGATTCTGATCCCGATTTTCGGCCACCGTAGGCACGGGCTTGCGGACGGCGGGCAATGAGTAGCTCGCCGTCCGACCGTCCGGTAACCGACCGGACCGAGCCCAAGTCGACGGCAGTAAGAGTCTGACACTATCTCTCGCTCAGGGGCGGGATTTGTCTATGGATGATTTTACCTACCAAAAAAAAAAAGTCCCTTGAACATCTAGCTGGAGTTAAATACACACATACAAGTATTGTCGCCAGCGCCCGCATAGAGGCTCGCTGACCTTTAAAAGTAAACCATTTTCTTTGCGAGATATTGATTGATTTACATATGCTATGTACATTCTGAAGATTACTTAACCAGCAATTTGTTGTGTAAACATATCTAAAGATCAAAGCCGTTTGAAAGAAGTAGGGAAAAAAGTTTCTTCTGTTTCTGCAATAAAGTAGGGAAAACAAGCGATCTTTTTTTGCAGAAGTATTATTCATACGATAATATTATATACGTTGATAATGTTATATTTACTATGAATCTATAATATATTTTTTTTCAAATCTATTAACCCAGTCGTTATCGACGAGTAGGCTTTGGAAAGTCATTGTCTTATGGTACTAAATGGGAGCAAGGGCCTTAAGTATATTTTTTATTCTTATGTTAATCAAGTGTATTTGACGGCTGAAATACGCACGTATAATATACTTATAGTTAGTGGAGATGTGTGGGTAGAGTTTATAATGTTATAATATCTTATTTGGACCGTCTATAGGTCCTAAAGGTCATTGCTATATTATTACCCTCACCTTTCTGTGTCCCTTATGATTTCGCTTAGGGAATTATTTACAATTTATTATTTACGATAAAGTCAAAGTATAGTACGCGGCAAAAAGTTGAACCAAAATGGCCGAAGTAAGTTGAACCGAGATTGAAACCTGAAAATCTGTTATTACGCATTGACAGACAATCGCCATAGTGCAACGTAAAATTTTGGTAGTTTTAATCCCACGGAGGGTCGATTAAAAAATAAAATACTTTTTTTTAAACTCGAGTTGAGTACATACATAATATACCGTGTATTGTATTGTAAGAAAGTTTAAAAAGGGAAGAAATTACAGATTATTTTTCTATTTTATCTTACTAAATATAGGAGTCATTTTGACGTAAAAGAGATCAGTTTATGACACGTTATTATTGTTGATAAAGCAAAGGGATTTGTCAGAAATCCAGTGGGAACGGTATATATAGTAAAACCAACTATCTCAGGCGGTTTCTCCCGCGGCGGGTGAAACGAGAGAAATTCGTTTGTATGCTTAAAACGTAGCATAAATCAGTGATATTTTATAAAGGAAGATACGTTATGTGCTAACATCTCAATCAGAAAACCTGGACTCGAAACTCGCATATCCATGATCAGTGCCATCACAGTCGCATACCTACAGTTATTGACAGACAAGGACAGAGATAAGAGCCGGCGCTGTCGTGCGAGCGAAATCGCGTGATCATAGATGTGTGAGATTCGAGTCCAGGTTTTCTGATTGAAATGTTAGCGCGTAACGTTTCTTGCCTAATATTTCAATGAATCAAAATGAATAATAAAGACTGACGTTAGTACTTTTTCAATACTACCCTCAAAATTGGGTGTGGTGTTACAGTTTTCATGAAAACAGTTTTCGCCATTGATATAATCAAAACAACGGAAGAAAGGTGACTCGCCTCTAGCGGGTGGATCTCTGAAATCACGACAGTTTGTCCTAATTTCACTCAATCGCAATCGGCGTTACATCTGGGGCAACGATCACACACATTCGGCAGCTAACGCTATTTCACTCCGGCTCTTATCTCTGTCCTTGTTTATCAGTGACTATAGGTAGTGTAGTAGATGTGCGAGTGTCGAGTCCAGGTTTTCTGATTGGGATGTTAGTGCATAACGTATCCCTTATAATATATCCAGTAGTTTTCGCGAACGAATTCGCAGGCAAACTACTAGTCTATCTATCTATAAATTTTAGATTAAAGAATTAACCTTTATTACAGAACTGTGTGGGTTGAACATTCGTACTTTTCTTTGTATAAAAGAGCCTTTTCAGGGTTTCGAAGGTCAAATGTGAACTGTTCATGAAAAAACCCCAATATACGCAAGCAGGTATATTATTTAATATTCTTTAGCAAAGTTTTTGTACATAGATCATGTAGCTAAGTAGTTGTTTTATGAATATTACAGTGGGTCGTATAAAAACTGGCTAAGTGTGAGTCGGACTCGCATACGAAGAGTTCCGTAAATATTAAAATAGAGCAAAAGAAAAAACGCTGAGGGAATGAGGTTTTTTTGGGAACGAAAATGAACGGAAAGGTCCTTAATTTTTTAACTTTACTTTTATTTTTATTTTTTTTGCTGTAGCCGCAATAAAAATACATATTCTGTGAAAATTTCTACACCATATCAGTTGAATCAAATTGGCGATCGGCCTTGAATGCGCAGTAATATTTTCGGGTCTCAATCGAAGTGAGGGGCTGTGTGTAACCATAACAACGAGGGCCATTTTGGTTCAACTTATTACACCGTGTACGACACTACACGGACCCTGGGTTTATTCGAAATAAAAAGAAGCCTATATACCATACACTCGACGATGGTGTAGCACTCGTTAGACAAAATTAAACCTTATAGACTGGAAATTAGATCCCCTGGTCCTCCACGCATATCAATTTCTAAAACATGCACTCAATAATCAAGGTTTCAAATGTAACATTGCTACAAAAAATAAAACTAATAATAGACAACACGGAGCCTGACGGTTGAGTTCGAAATTTAAATCACTAGGCGAAAGCCACGCGCTTATTACCGGCCAGCATCTCCTAGCACACTGGTTCTCAACTAGTAGTCCATAATAGCCGAAATATGGTCTACAAAAATAATTTTGATTTGTTTTGTTACATTGTGAGTACGATATGTGTTTTGAACACACGTAGGTATTATTTAGGTGTCTTCAAAGCTAAATAGGCTCCTAATAAACTAGTGCGCCTCACCCTCAACGATTGCATCACTGCTTTCCATCAGGTAGGATCGCAGTCAAGCAATCTATTATATTAAAACAAAATACCACTCACTGATTTATCATGAAATCTCAGAAACTATAACACCTACAAACTTAAAATTTGGCAGGTAGGTTCCTTATAGGGTGTAGACATCCGCTAAGAACGGATTTTACGTAACTCCACCCCTAAGGGGGTAAAATGGGGGTTGGAAGTTTGTATGAAGAAGCCGCTGGCCGAAGCTGGTAATTTATATAAATAAAATAAAAAATGATCCGAGATTGAGAACCATTGTCCTACAATCTTGTCAGACAACAACCAAAACCAGTTTCCTGCATGATATTTTTAAATCTTCCTAGGACATCGGACCTCTCGCTCGGAGTTTTGCCGTCTCTCTCTCGCCAACTATTCGTTGCATAGAATCGTTTAAGTAGTTTATTGGCCTAATAGTTTAATAGATGGTAGATGGCTGTTTAGTGATCTTTCATCTATAAATAGACATTCTGTGTTGCATTAAGAAATTAGAAATATATGTCCTGTTTCTACCTTAGTCCTTCGTTACTAAAGAGAACATAACTATATAGAATTCAGGGCCTCAAGTCTGCTATTACAATCGTGTCAGATTCGTCTATCATTGATTTCCTCATGGTTGATTTTGACAAGTTTGGTAATCTACTAATATAATGGAGTAACTATGACTTTCCAACAGTCAATCACTGACACATTATTGAAAGAAATGGTAATCTCGTACATAATGCCAAATGAATTTCTGACTTATGGGGTAATCTGCTAAAAATTTTGTCAGTTCCTTTGATTTGTTACTTACCATTAGATTTGTCTGAATACGACAAAGTCATTCTACCACCATTCGTTTACGAGACCAATAACCGACCAATGATCGACCATTATGATTTAGCAGATTAAGAACTTTTACCAAAATGACATTGGGATTGTGTTGGAATGTCGAATTTACAACAATAGCAGACTTGGGCCCCTGACCTAGGGCCTTACCATGACACGAGAAGAGAGAGATGGAGCTATACACTCTATATAGCTCTAGCTCTTTAACAGTTCAGTTTAGGTTGTAAAATGGATCGCCTTAAAGAGCTCGAGGTAGGGCCTCTATTCTAGTAGAACATTTTCCAAAAAAAAATCTTTACAGAGTTAAAGGAAGCAGCGGCGAGTCTACTTTTGTACAAATTGTCTCTGGTTTCCTATTTGCGGCCATAGATAAACCGGATGTACAGATTCGGCTCGAGTGTTTTCTAATTGAATGTGGATTTCCGGTAAACTAAATTAAAAATGGAAAGGAAAGAAATAAAATGCTGATTGTAAAATCTTACTAATATTACAAACGCGAATGTTTGTATTTAAAAAACTACTGGATGGATTTCAATCAAACTTGGTAGACAAGTAGACCATATCCTGGAATAGCTCATAGGATACTTTTTATCTCAAGATTATGTTCCCTTGGGATAATTTTGTACTATCATGTGGGCGAAGCCGTTGGATGCAGCTAATATATATAAATAGGTAGGTATGCAGGCGCATTACTTTGTGTAATTTATTTCATCACCACAGCTCTCAAAATGGTGAAGGAAAACATCGTGAGGAAACTGGCATGTCCTAGAACGAAAAATTCGAAGACATGTGACATCCACCATCTCGCACTGGGCCCGCGTGGTTGATTATGGCCCATTCCCTTAGAGAGGAGGCCTGAGTCCCAGCAGTAGGAACATTATAAGGCTGATGCTATGCTATAGGTAGGTATAAGTATCGTGTTAGCTGAGAGATTATATCTGATAAGGTCTTTCAACTTCCTCTAACAAAGAATTTAGCCAGATTAATCATGTATTCGTGATAATTTTTTTTGGTGTTAAGCATTTTAATGGACTCACAAGGTAACGGATATATGAACAACGGTGTTTTTAATCTAATTCAGCCGCCATTTTGTTTTATTTGGATCAGATCTTAATAAACTAGTGCGCTTTACCATCGACGATTGCATCACTGCTTACCATCAGGTAGGATTGCAGTCAAGTGCTAGTTTATAAAATATAAAAAAAAAGTAACAGTTGTACCTGCTTTTTTTTTATAATTGTGTGAAACTTTGATAGTTGTTACGTGTTTGACCAAATATTTTTTGAAAGCAGACATTTTTGATGGCTATAGAGCAGGGTTCTCCACGTAACATACCACATATCCGATCTAACATATAAAAGAGAAATACCACTCACTGATTAATCACGAAATCTCAGAAACTATAACACCTACAAACTTAAAATTTTGCAGGTGGGTTCCTTATGGGGGGTAAACGAAAGACAAATTTTTGCGATTACTGACTTATTGCCGGGGGCGTCGGCAATATTATTGTGGAACACTTAACTGTCACTTTGTCCAACCCTACCATCACCTTTCTTAATTACGGCACAATACAGCCCTAGAATCACAGTGCAGTTTAAAAGAATTCTACGCGTAAAATATTCAGCTAACCCAAAATAAAGCTAACCCTAATCACTCTACCGCAAATGTACGCTGTCAGGAGTAATGAGACAGCAACGGACACACACGGATTGACTAAATATAGGAATGCAGAATAGCTGGTTTTTTTATGGTAGGTAAAATCATCCAATGACATCCCCCGCCCTTGCGCGAGCGGGTGATAGTGTCAGATTCTTACTGACTAATAACCTACCCCGTTCTCTGCCTTGGTTCCAGGGCCCTGGTATGCCCCCCCAGAGCCCCAGAGTAGGCTTTGACTCTGCTGGGCCCCTACAGTTTGCTGACAACTCCTTGAGGCGTGCGTGAACAATGCATGCTTTAAGGCCAGGTTCGACTAATTTTGAAGTTTTTTGAACGTCAGGAAATCCACAAATATAAAGGAGAACACCAAGAATTTTTTTTTTTTTAAATTAATTATATGAGCAAGCGCTGGGCAATAATCAAAACACGATATAAAAAAAATCACGAATCTAACCCTAACTTACGATTTCAAAGTTACATAAAATATTAAAGCTTTGATTTTTAAAAAGGTCTGGCATAAACAAAAATCTTGAAGATAGTTTTTTTTTTAATAAAAATAAAACCGCTGTTCCGGGGCCGCAAAGTCGACATAGTCCCGGGCGGAGTTCAAGCAAAATACTCAGTGATTACAACCGACCCTTATAGATTCGACTTTATTTGGTGTCATTTAAATCTTTAAACGTTTTCGTCGGATTTATTCGACGAGTGTCTTCGTGTCCTATTCGCCAGAGTCGTGTGTTTCCGACTGCGTACTCCATCTCGTTTAGCTCTGCAATCCCAATAGGTGACAGAAGAGCTGACGAGATGATATATTTGGTCGTGGATGTGCGACCCTGGCAGAATAAACGCGAGTGTTGGTCGGATAAACCCGACGTTGGCGGTTACATTGATGCTTACTCTTATTTGGAGGAGTGAAGCCCATCAAAACAATTTTACTGTACTTGGTTTAATAAAACTCTTTGTATAACCAAAACACATTACTGACCGCTTTTGAAGATCGAAGCACTTTGATATGCTTACGTTGTATCTTGAAGTGGTCAGCCGGTAGGGTTTTTGATGTTTTTTGAAGTATTACTGAGCAGTGGTAAAGGCCCCGACTTATGATTTGAACGTCATATGTTCAAATTCAAACCTGGACAGGCGCTTTTCTTTGTATTCATTTATTTCATCACTATTTCTCTCAAAACGGTGTAGATTAAAAAAAAATAATTCCCTGTCAAAATCAATGTTTCCTGATAGTTACAACTTAGGGGCTTTTAAGTCTATAATGAATAGGTTGCTTCTAAACTCGTCAAAAAATAAAAGGCTCTTTTTGACAATTGAGAAAGACCCTAGAATGTAACTTGGGACGAAACTGAAAGTAACAATAAAATAATAATTAATTACGTATAATGTTTTAATGTAATTACATAATGGTTTTTATTATTACATTATACGTATATTATAGACAGTTGCTTAACGTAAATAATAAAAATATCAAATGTCAAAATGAGCCTTTTATTTTTTGACAACTATAGGCAAGCGTGTTCCATAAGAGATAGTAGTCAAGTGTGAGCATACCAATAATAAAAAAAACCTCCAAATATTTTGAAAAAGGTTAATAATAATAATAATAATAAACATTTATTTTGCAAACATGGGTATAGTACAAAGATGTTATTTTTATATTATAGAGTCCTCCATATTTTGCCATCACATGGGCATGCAAATTACAAATTTATTGAATTTCATTACAATTTTATTAAAAATAACAATTATAATTTGGTATTAAAATTTCAGCATATTGGTCAAAGTAATTAATGATTATTTCAAAATAATATCACAATTTTATTTTTATTAATTGAAATGTCACAATTTTAATAAGTCAATGTCAAATGGTTAATAATAAAATCATATTTTGTCCTCTAAATATTCCATGACACTGTAATAGGCCTTAGAAATCAAAAGCTTTTTTACCCTACTTTTAAAAATCTTCAAAGATTGTATCTGAAGCAGCTCCTTTGGCAAATGGTTATACAATCTTGGAGCCATGCAAAATACACTACAGTTCAAAAAATGCGTTCTATTAGTAGGGAAACATATGTGGTTTTTATATCGTTTACTTTTCATTTTACCAAATAGATGAATATTATTCTTCACAAACACTAACATTTCATATATGTAGATACATGGCATAGTCAAAATATTTAATTCAATGAAGAACGGCTTACAACTGTCAGTTTTTTTTAATTTGCAAATAGCCCTAACACACCTCTTTTGTGATATGAATATCATTTCTTTGGAAGTTGAGTTGCCCCAAAAGATTATCCCGTACCGAAGAAGAGAAACAACGTGTCCGTGGTATGCAGTTATAAGCGTTCTAACATTCGCAACTTTAGAGAGTTTGAACAGCGCATATGAAAATTGGTTAATTTTGGAGCTTATGTATTCACTGTGTGTTCGCCACTTTAAATTGTTCTCTATATGCAGTCCCAGAAATTTTGTGGATTGTACTTCTTGTATTTCATGTCCTGAATAATTAATTGAAATATTGGATATTAATTCCTTTCTATTTTTGAATGTCATTAAATTAGTCTTAGATGGCTTAGAAGGCTTTAGTTCTTCAGCAATAAGGTCGGTTTTCCTTACTCGTTAAGATGTTACGATTATGATATGCTTCAGGTAAAGTTTTATACAAAGATTTATTGTTTTACTTAGGAGGCGAGTTTCACCTGTTATTTCTATGTTAGACTGCTTTTGTTTACAATTTATTAACGAAGAACTTTTCGTTTTTAACGCATGGATGGGAAATAAGTTTTTTGAGGGATTATGGCAATGTTTACCATGATTTTGGAGTCTTCTAAAACTAGGGCCAGAATAATTTATACACCGTTAAATTTCGGTCGTTTTAATCCCGCGGAGGGTCGATTCGGTACATAAAACAAATCGATTTGTAAAGATAAAAATAAAAAACTTTTTTTTAACTCGAATTAATTTACGCATTTACGAAATTAATTTCTTTAAGTAAACGTTAGCTGAGCGAGGCCAATGAACTTTAGGTAATTAGTACGCAACGACCGACCACTACCTACAAGGTCATTGACTCGTTTACTAAAAGAAATTAATTTCGTACATTACTTACTTATATATTACTAGCTTTTGCCCGCGGCTTCGCTCCCGCTCTTACCCTACTCTTCCCTACTTTACCCTACTCTACCAATATAAATGAGCGGATTTTAGTTTTTTTTTTTTTTTAATTTATTTAACGGGATAAAAATGATCCTGTCCTTCTCCTGGTTGTAAGCTACCTTCCCACCAATTTTCAGCCGTTCTTGAGTTATAAATAGTGTAACTAACACGACTTTCTTTTATGTAATTATTTAAATGTAGATTACTTACTTTATAAATACGGGTGTAAGTCAATCTCAATTGTATATAGTTTTTCTTTAATCAAAGACTTCACAAACAGATGGCACGCGAAAATGCGACAATATATGGAACCTGCGCGATTTCGCGTCGCGCCTGAGGGGCATAAAAGAAAAAAAAAGATTGAGTAAAGAAAACCGAACTCATTTTTACGAAATTCCGTAACAAGTAAAATAGGCATAATGAAAATATCTTTACCTCGGAAACATCTCATTTTTCCTGAATACCAAGGAGGTCGGAGGTGGAGGTAGTTTGAGAAAATATTGGCCAAAAAGGTTTTCTACCTTCCGTTGTTTCCGTCAAAGGGTCAGCGCATACACACCGAGATACCGTGCTCCGCCGAGATACATTGCTCCTATCCTGGAGCCCACAAAATTCAAACTTTGTAAAGGCTCTTTCAACAAGGACGGATCGATGTTGAAATTAAATAACAAAGCTGTGTGTGTGTGAGATATTAAAGAAATTATATTTTTATTTGAAAGGCCCATTTATGCCATTATTTATGAAATATGTCATTGATCCGTACTTCTTCGAAAACGATGATGGCGAGGCCATTACTGTCAACGGCGAGTGCTACAGATCAATGATTAACAATTTTTTTTGGCCTAAATTGAACGATATGGACGTGGACAACATGTGGTTCCAACAAGACGGCGCTCAAGCGACACAATGGACATTCTGCATGAACGGTTCGAGGGTAGGGTTATCTCTCGCAGAGGTGACGTGAATTGGCCACCAAGATCGTGCGATTTGACCCCGCTAGACTTTTTCTTCTGGGGTATTCTCAAGTCGCATGTCTGTCTATGCCAATAATCCGCGTTATGTTGACGCAAACTTGTACGCAAAATACGCGCTTTAGTCGTGGAGTTGCGGATACCAGCCCGAAATACAATACAAGTCAACATAACGCAGGCCATCGCTCAGATTCAGCCGGATCTATTCAGTAGAGTAATTGAAAATTGGACCTCTCGGATCCGTGCCACCGTTCGAAGCCGCGGTGGACATTTAAACGATGTCATATTTTATAAATAATTAAATGTAATTACGACACAAAGCTGACATATTTGATAGGTATAACTAATACGAGCCATCAATCAATGAGCAGTTTAAATACAAGTATGGTAGCTGTACCGTTTTCCCAACATTATACGATTTTAATTGGGGTAGTACCAATTTAATTGTTCCTCAATTTATTCCATCAAAAACACTAATTATGCACTCAATGCTCTTCAAGGAGATTTAAAAAAATAAACAACGAAGGAGATGGCGGGGTCGGTGTTAGCTCTTTTCGCTCGCTTACTAGACCACGCCATCCCCTTCTAACGTGACTTGACGGAAAACTTATAGGTACTTATTTGCCGCGTACTATAACTGTCATGTCATAAAAGTAGCAAAAAACTTATTCTACTTGTTATTACTACTTTAATATTGCAACAGAATTTATACCGCTGCACCACACGTATTAATAAATGTAATCAAAGTTACCTAGTATGTGTAGTTATGTACTTTAATTTACAAGGAAATTACCAAGTGTTAGCAAGGTGTGGTTAGGCTTTTAGATAGGTTATTAAATATGGGTCTACCAGTGTGTTGTAGGATTGAACGAAAGTCACCACGTTTCTGGAACCCATAAGGCAACTAAAAAAACACTGGTGGATTTTGATCTATAAAAGTATGACACACTCATTTCACTCAGTGCGTGGGAAGTTGTTTGATGATTTTTAACTTTTAGAAAAAAGTTTAAGGGCACAAAACCAGTGTCTAAGTTACAACTACGAAATTCTAGCTGGAATATCAGCTCTATAAGGTGACTGGTAATTAGTGAACGATACTTAAACACGTGATTGTAGTCGAGATTTTTTGTTGATTGATTTCTTGATTTCAGGTTAGGTCCCATAGTAAAAGTTGTTTGTTATCATGACTAGAATCACGTGTTTAAGTATCGTTCACTAATTACCAGTCACCCTATATATATACCTATCAGCTATCTATAGGTAACATTTTGCCCCACACAAAAATCGTACACTCTGCAAATGCGTGTCGTGTGTTCACCACACGAACGAGTCAGTATCTTGTCTACACAAGTACCTAATAGGTATCTAGATAAGGATTATGCAAACCCGCAAAATACCTACTTATCTCCCGACATAAAAGTACTTACTTGAAGCAAACTTTCTACCTACCGACGTAGGTACTTAGAAAGACGTTAAGGTATGGCAAAAGCACGCCAAATTAAGATAACGTGCCAGCTCCGCCAACTTGAAGTTATCCTAAGTACTTTACAGAGAAAGTTCTGATTCTGAACAGTATTGAGACTAAAACAAGCGAGTTCTATTTGACTTTCACCGATTTTATAACCTTCGACCATTTCAATGAAAATGTCTGCGCAAAACATTGCCGTTTACGACAAAACTGTCAGTATGGATGACACACCCGTTAGGTATTTTTATTAAGCTTAAATTAGACAAGGATGTTGTTCTACGGTTTTAAATATAATTAGAATCTTCCTGCTTACCATCCAAGTTTGTAACGTAGGTTGAAAGAGAGAAAAACTAGTAGATTACTAAGTTTCCTGTTTTAAAAGTACCTACGTCGACGCTTAATTAAAAAGATCAGGGCGAAATCTCTAAGATTATTTGGACGTTCAGAAATCATTTTAAAGGCGTACACGGAACAAAGACATTCCAATCTAATGACTTATGAACTAATATTTACTCTAAAATCATATCATTAAAATGTAAAATTCACAAAATCACGCTACCAACTTGCCGTTTTAAAAAATAGCTTGCTTCTTAATAAAAAAAAAAGGGTCGGTCTACTAACCGACCGGCTTTTTGACACCTGTACGATTTCGGTAAAAAGAATTTCGTTACTAAGAAACGAAATGATAACAAAAGAGTGTTATTATCTGTATTTTGATTACCTCGATTGATAGCGGAGGGATCCGATTACTCACAAAACACTATAAAAGTTAATTTTCAAACACAAAAAGTTTAGTTTTGGAACTGTAACAAGAGTATTTTACGGTTGAACGCGGCACTGTTCGCCCACGCCACACCTCAAGCACTTTCGAACCGGTTTTGTACGAACCACGTAAAAGTATCACGTATCGCGGACGGAGAGCGACGCGTGGCCTCCCAACAAGCGACACAGGGGAACTGGCTTCAGAAAAAAAAAGATAAGCTGGGTTGCCAATACGGGTTTCGAAAACGTACGTTTGCGAAATAGTACGTTTTTGAATAATTTAAGCGTTATCTTTTGAAATTAGTGTAAGTTATTAGTGAAATGTTTTGTTTATATTTGGCCTTGGCTTTTTATTTTAAAACATCAGTTGCACCAGTTACGAAGTATCGGATCTGACTTTTACTTTTGCTCTCATTTTATTAAAAAAAACATTATATTTTTTTTAAATTATACATGTTTACATAATAGTTTTCCATTGTTATATGTATTCTGTTTTTTAAACCTACTTTGTATTTATCAATTGTCTATACTTTATTTACCTATTTAGCTAATAATTAATTGTCTAATTGAATTCTCTTTCAGTTCACTTATTTGTTTAATTTATTTATTAAACTTCTTGCACAAGTAAAAAAAACTGTACAAAGGCGGACTTAATGTCAAAGGCATTTTCTACCAGTCGACCTGAGGGTGGTGCAGAAACATAATTTATAGTAGGTGCAATTTATTTGTGGGGCAACTTTGGCGACATTAAATAAGATTGCGATTCACAAATTAGGTACTGCTTTGACACTATGTACTTGTAATACTTATAAAAATATAAGTAATTATATTTTTTTTTTGTAAAGTAATCAATTGTTAATAGATGTTGTTAAAGAATGCTTTAAGTAAAAAATAAAAAGGTTACTCCTTGACAAGCGAGTTCCGTCGTCGCCCACATCGTCATCATCGTATTCCGTCATGTGAGATGGTAGTTAAATTTAGCTGGATTTTGATAAAAACTACTAAGAATTTAGAGAATAAGCAGCTTTGAGTTTGTAACAGATCCTTGTATAAAATATGGTGTCTACCATATTTTATCTTTTTAGTATAGAACCCTAAAAACTATTTAGATTGATCTTCTAAAGATCTACGCTTTGGAACGAGCAACTTACTTATTTTTGCTCTGTCCGACCTTTTGACCATTTAAAAGTGCCTGTAATTTGTCTATTTGAAATAATTATAAGCTTATGTTTTCTGATCAATTAATACGATTACAAAAACGTATACATAATAATTATATTATTATCTAATAACAATTTCAAAATTCAAAACTCAATTATCAAAAACCTACTAAAACTTTATTACCTGGCAACCCTAAAATACAACTTTCAACACGCGCTCGGGCAACTTCGTACAACTCCGGTTAAGTTCGGCTCCACGGTTCACGGCTCCAACGGTCAGTCTTACGAAAGAAAACAAAAAGTATTTTTTTATTATTTTTTGTTAGGAGAATATCACTCTTCCTTGAAATGATTTTGGACCAGGTAACTTTGTTCTATCCGCATTCTTTTGAACCATTTTGAATTTCGAATGTGTTAGAAAATGTATAAAGTTAATCGGTTATCTTCAAATTTGAATATTTCTGACGCTTTTATGGTTGCATTGTCGAACCACAGTATCGTATGTTAATTTTTGTATCTTTGTTGCAGCAGGTGACTAATTTTTTGTCTACCCCAATGGAGAACGGTTTGTATAATGAATTAATGATGAATGATGTATAAAACTTCATTGGTCGTATAGGATTGGATAAAAATTATTGTTATTTGTGAAATTAATCATACATAGGTAGTTGATAGGTTTCTCCTCTAAATTCATATTTTTAAACTGAAATCCTTTACATACTTATTATATAACAAAGTTGCCCCACTGCGTCTGTCTGTCTGTCTGTCCAAAATAAACTCAAAAACTACCTACTGCACGGATTTCAATTTGGTTTTAACTGAGTTTTTTTTTGTAAAAACAGTTTTTGTGATTTCGCTTGTGAATGTCACATCAGTTTCTTTTTTATTAGCTCTTACTGTCCCACTGCTGGGCAAAGGCCTCCCCCAAGTCCTACATCTATACACCGTTAAATATTGATCGTTTTAATCCCGTGCAGGGTCTATTCGGTACATGAAACAATATCGACTTGTAAAGATAAAAAAAAGTACTTTTTTTTAAACTCGCATTAACTTAAGCAATAACGAAATTGATTTCTTTAAGTATCTATAGGATGGATTTTTTTTTATTATTATTTATAGGTTCGCGCTTGACCGCTATCTTACCTGATGGAAAGCGACGATGCGGTCGACGATGGAGCGCGCTTGCCTAGAAGAAACCTATTCACTCTTACTTAAAGATTCCCGGGTGTAGTTCAGGAAAGTGTTCCCAAAACGCTTTGTGCGTATAGGTGGGATGTCCACCATGTACCGGTGGCGCAACGCCGTACGTCTGGTAGTCCGATGATATTTTCGAGCGCATCAAGCTGGTATCGGGCAGATCCGTCCATCCATGGATATATAAAAAAGTTTGCGGACGGCGAGCAATGGGTAGGTCTTTGTCAGGTAGCTAGTTGTGTTCCACGCGCCCTGGAACGGATAACTGAAGGAATACAGGTGGGTTTTAGTCAGTAAAAGTCTGACATTCTCTTTCACTCCACACAGAGCGGGAAGAGTTATTTCACAATTTCCCACCTAAAAAACCATCGTTTACTAGAACTTTTCCACCTTATGCCATCCTTTTTTCGTAAAAAAGGACAGAAAACTTTGGAGATCCACGAATGACGCCGAATCTTCCCGAGCGACCGCAAGATCGTAATTACAAAATTGACCCAATCATTCAAAACTTTCTCCAGTACAAAAACAAGGCTCTTAACTGTCAAAAAGTTAACGATAATAGTTATTAACCGAAAATACAAATGGAATTCGTCGTATTTTTTTGACAGCGATGTGGAGGAGTACTTCGACGCCTAAGTGTACTGTGTTTTTGTATTATATGTACATAGGTAGGTTTTAGTATAATTAGTTTAGTTAATATTTAAGGTTTTGTACATGTGTAGATATAATTTAATTAGTTATTTATGTATTTTTAAACTTATTAATAAATTACGAATAAATGATTTTTTTTTATTAATGTTTTATTTTATGTTTGGGAAAATCATCAATAACATCTCCCGCCCTCGGGCGGAACCATAGATATCCGTGGGCGGAACTCATTCCTGTTCCTTCATTACATTTTATACCAGGGCCAAATCTTCCTTTTAGAAGCAGACCCCTGGGCCCAGTAGGCTTCGACCCTCCTGGACCTGCTCAATTCTTCCTCAAGTCTGGTGATCTTCGCATCGGATCGGAGCGTATGCCTGTTATAGGTTGCCACGTGCTAGCCATGCTGGTTCATTAGCTGGTGCGTCAGAATCCTTTATGTAATCTGTTGGGATCGTCTGACGGTTAACCGATCTCGCCCGAAGATTTTTAGCTCCCCAGACCCCAGGGCTGCGCCTACGACCGTCCACGCCAGCACAACCACTGGAGTCGCTGAGCACTTGGGGCCTGTTTTTTGTCGTTGGTCATTGTGGGGTTTGGACCATAACCGGCCACGCTGGTCCAGTGCGTGTTGGCAGGTCGCCAGAGCCTCGTTCGTTTGTCAGCAGGATGATCCACGTGCAGGTGAGGTTGGCTTCAGTCCCGATAGATGTTGATCGGGACCCCGTATAAACCCCTATAATTTTATAATATAATTCAAAATTTAGATTTTTTTTATCTGGTATAAATCACCCATTGAGAGCGTGTCAAACTACAGCTATATTCCTTCTTTGCCTTACGTTCCAGGCACTGCGTTTTCTTTCAGAAGCGATCCCATGGCCCCAGTAGGCCCAACTGGGCCCCTACGGTTTTAAATATCTAGATAGTATTAACAATATCAATGTCTCTAAATTAATTATACAGAGTGTATCTTACATCGTACAGTACATGATTCTGGACTCTGTCATCGACTTTTTCTTGTTTTTTTTTTAATCTTTAAATTTTTTTTTAAATTTAAACGGTAAAGAATCGTTAAATTAATATTTTTGGTGAAAAAAAGGAATGAATTACTTCTATCTAAACTTAAAAATGCTGTCGAGGTTGAATAACGATTTTATCAAACCCTATTTTTTTTTTTAATTTCTCTTTCTTTTTTTTACTGAAAATATCATCGAGGTTGGTTAGAATAACGATTTTATACAATTTAAAAAAGCACAGTTTAAAAAAAAATGAGGAAAAAGGCAATGAAAAATTCCGTCTCCAATTTGTTGTACGATGTCAGATACACCTTGTATACCGTATGATTGATTTTAAATCTTAATGCCTACCCACTGTAACCTCCAGGGTCTACAATGATTCGTAGCTCTAAGCACGTTGTCATAACTACAATGTGAAAGCTAATAAATAAATGAATAGATGCGAATATCATGTGGATTTATTTCCCCAATAGACGTTTTGTTGCCAAATCCATAGACATTTCGATATTCCGAGTGATTCACGCGGGGTTTTGCAGTTGGTCAACATACATACCAGTGACCTGTTTACTCCGCAACTTGCTTGTAATTTTCTATCTGCCTAGGGTTGCCAACGTTTGTTAAGAAGAAAAAATTGAATATAACTGATATTAAAATAATGAGATACTGATAATCATTAAAGGCACATTTTCAGAAAAAGGTAGGTTTTATAGTAGGGTGGTAGGTGTTATAGTTTCTGAGATTTCTTAATCAGTGAGTGGTATTTCGCTTTTATATGTACACTCCACCCCTAAGGGGGTGCCTAGCAGGGCCGAAGCCTACTGGGGCCAAAGCTTATGTGAAAATGAAACCCGGGGCCCTGGGACAAAGGCAATGAATGGAGCAGGGTAGGTTTTTAGTCAGTAAGAGTCTGACACTATTTCCCGCCCCACCCAAGGGCGGGATTTGTCATTGGATGATTTTACCTACTTAAAAAAAAATCCCTAAGGGGTAAACCGATTATCACGCAGGCGAAGCAGCAGGCAGAAGCTATCATAAAAGTAACTTTATTTTTTATTGTGTACAACCAGTTACCACCAGCCATTAAGCAATTAAATGAATAAATGTTTGTAAACAAAATTGGAAAAAAATGTTCATTGATAATGTATTTTATAATCAGCACGAGTTTTTTGATAAAAAAAAGACTTTAAAAGGGGGCGAACCCCTATAGGTACGAAGCGGTGTTCCAAAGTATGTCTGAAGCAACCTACTTTCTTTATACAAACTTTGGAGAGATTAGTTGGCAACCCTATACCACAAATCTACAATGTTGCCATGTCACTACAATGTTACCCTATTCCCACAGCATTATATACCGATACTAAGAACGACTGTAACTTGTAACGAAAGTACAGCTGTCTCGAACTGACCACTTTCATATCTATGGTAGTAATTACTCCGACAAAGAATGGTGTAGTTCCCATACTGTCATTTTCTACAGCGCTTTATGGTGTATTTTTTTTTAATATTTATATGGTCGTATTTGACCACGATCTCTCCTGATGGTAAGCGATGATGTGTAGGCGATGACGTGTAGGCGATGCTGGTCTAGAAGTAACGCATTCACTCTTGACTAAAAGAACCCTTCAGGTTTCCTGACATTGAATGCGCGTGTGGTACAATAGACGCCGTCGACTCAGATCTGGTCCTCTGGCCGCCCATTCTTCGTCATTATAAGGGAAGGTACGTTACGAGCTAACATCGCAATAAGAAAACTTGCACTCGAAACTCACACATCTACACTACTTGTAGTCACTGATAGACAAGGACAGAGAGCAAATAAAACCCTTTATTTATAAGCAAATAAGGTTTTTTTGCAAACCGTACTTTTCACTCAACAATTGTCAGATTGAGGTTATTGGCTTTCCTATTCTTATAACTTTGGAACGCATAAGGATACGCCGATCAGCGTCTCACCGTCAACGACGCCTGGCGCTGAAAATCAGCGCTGTGGCTTTGTCTTGCACACGAGCTCCAGCATTTTGCTGAGCGCTGGCCATTTTGCGCGGATGTGACGCATATCTTATTATGTACTTTTTTTTTTATCATACACCCCTATTTTTTAATTAGTGCACAAAAAAATGGGGCTCAATCATTACCCGTTACTGATCATATTTGTGTAGTCAAAAGTACAAAAAACTAAATCCCAAAATTGTCCACGAAAATTTGTCATAATTGGTAAGTTCATAATTGAATCATCATTTATACACCTACTACTAAGCGCAGTGTTTTCCCATTTTTATTGACATTCTTTCATTCATAAACAATGACCTGTACAATGTTTCCATAAATTGAGTGAGATTTTGGGATATAAACAAACGCTCATAAGTATAACATTTCTGTTTATGAATATTATTTATTGAGACGTTACTTAAATAATAACAAGACCTTTTCTAATAAGCCCTTTAAATATTTGCACTAATAAAAAAATAGTGGTGTATAGAATCAGTGTTTGTAGCTGTTATTTTAGGATATGCGCCATGTTTGTGGCAAATAAACTCTTTTTCTTTCTTATTCTTGCTTTCTTCTTTTCTTAGGTAAGAGCCGGCGCTGTCGTGTGAGCGAAATAGCGTTAGCCGCCGAATGTGTGTGATCGTCGCGACCGATGTCAAATCGTGACAATTGGCACAATTTCAGCGGTCCACGCGATAGAGGCGATGTCACCTATCTTCCGCTGTTTTGATTTAGTCTAAGCCTTCAGCGGGAGTCTCCTTTGACAGCGGTTAGAGCATGAGGTGCGTTCCCTCACGATTGAGGTCATCTCCTTATTGCTCGCATTACTGCTTCACAAAAGTCGACGGCTTCCCATTGCCGCTCGCTCCAGACCATGGTTTGAATCAGAGCCGGACGCAAGAGACACGGCAGTGCTCCGCCTTAACGGGTCATACTCTACCGTATGCTCCACCGTGCTCTCCGGTAGATCCGCACAAAGATGACATCTGGGTGTTTGAAAAGAATCCGAAATAGCCATGCCCGGGCAGTAAGGCGGAAAGTGAGGTCGTTTTTCGGGTGCTTTCGGTCCACTCCACTCGGCAATCTTCGGCTGCTATCGTCAGAAGTAAGAAGGCGGCGAGCGGTGGCAAGTTGTGTGTGAGATGCAGCCGATGCAGGCCTTCGGACCAATTCACTACCGGTCTTTGAAGACGACACGCACGCGCACTCCAAACGTATATTGTATTCAAGAATTATAATCATCTTAAATTACTCCTATAATTCTCGCTCCACTCTAGAGTTGAAGATAAACGGTGTATATTCCACGACTAACACACAACGCCGTCTAGTCCCAAGCTAAGCAGAGCTTGTACTATGAGTATTAGACAACTGATAAACATACATAATAATATATTTCTAAATACATACATATTATAGATAAATTACACCCAGACACAAAACAAATAATCGTGCTCATCACACAAACATTTGTTTTTTTTACATTTGCCTTTGAGTTTAGTCCTTAGATAGGTCCCTAACAGACGCCATGACCTTTCTAGCCACACTTCGAAGAGGGAACTTATCACCGCAATTTTGCGGCGGAGATCTCTCGTGCCGGGGCTTGGTTCAAGCCATGCTCCGGAGCGAGGAGGAGTGGCAGGCGGTCGCCTCCTTCTACGAAGCAGTAATGCTAGCAAAGGAGGAGGCCGACCGCATCAGGCAACGGCGCACACGCCGCCGCCGCCGCCGGGATTCCGATCCCGATTTCCGGCCACAGTCGGCGCGGGCTCGCGGACGGCGGGCTAGCTCGCTGTCCGTCCGTCCGGTAACAGACCAGTCCGAGCTCAAGTCGTCTACGGCGCGCACTGTTCCCGCGCGCCTCAAGGAGTCGTCAGCAAACTGCAACTAGTTGCCTACTGTGGCCAAAGGTTATGTGAAAATGTCGGCCGGGGCCCTGGGACGAAGGCAATAAATGGAACAGGGTAGGTTTTTAGTCAGTAAGAGTCTAACACTATTTCCCGTCCCACCCAAGGGCGGGACTTGTCATTTGAAGATTTTACCTACCATAAAAAAAAAACACCGCAATAGTGGTGTACCCAATCTTGCGACATAATAATATTATGTCGCAAAAATTTGGCACGCCACAGTCTACAGTCTAGTCTATGTGTTACGAAGCGATCCTGCTTTAGCATATATTCTTTCTCAGTAGCAAACAATCAACATTAAACTGACGCATTAATTAGTAAGCTTTTGTCAGAACCCGATATTAATAAACATACACCAGAGGCGTAGCATTGACTAATTCAGACGTGGGTGAAGTCGCATCAGCGGGGCCTTTTTTTTGTAATAAATTCGAAAACGAGACAGTGACAGTTGCAACCCAGTGTTTGAACGCAACGTCGTTTACCATCAGGTGAAATAGTGTTCAAACGCGAGTCTAGCAATAAAAAAAGCCCTTGTTCCGCGAGTCACCTTTGTGTGCGAGGCTGTGGGCTAGGGGCCGCTTCGCCCACGCTTAGTTACGCTACTAACATACATAGTCCACTCCACCCACTTAACACTGAAAACTTGTTTACTGTAGTTAAACGTCTGGGAGTCCTCCCACAAGCGTCCTATTCGTATTTGTAGCCTTCACGAATAACATTTGAATGTTAATGTATCCTTGGCCCGTGACAATAAGAAAATAACCCGTTAGAGTAATAATTATTTAGTTAATTTTACCTAAGTATTTTACACTCTATTTTTTGAAGGTAGAAAATCGTTTTAAAGAAATTCTTCCACTCTCGGTGGAGCGCGAGGGAGTGTTGGAATTTTACTGACTAAAACCAAAAGTGTTCCGTCAGCTGCCCTTAGCGTTCTAGGACCACGAGATTCCATTTCAGAAGTTTTTTCATGGCCCAAGCAGATATCCGCCCTGCTGGGCCCCTACAGTTTTACTGACAACCTAAGCACCGTCCACGACTCGGGCTCGGTCCGGACGGTTATCGGACGGCTGGACGGCAAGCTACCTATTGCTCGTCGTCCTCAAGTCCACGTCTACTGTGGCTGGTAGTCGGGGTCGGTGGCTAAAACGTTAAGTATCTAATCATCCTCACCATTTCCACCAAAAGGCTGATGGATGTAGATCTCTCCCAATGGTCGGCTTAAAGACCGGTCCTGCGCGTCTCGCTTCCATCCAATTCCCGTAACCCTCACTAGGTCATCGGTCCACCTTATGAGAAGCCTAACATATATCGAACTATACTCCATCTGTTTAGGTAGTTAACTAAAGGTAAACAATCTTTTTATTAAAAAAAAATCGTATAGAAGATATTAGAAAAAAAAGCGGCAATAAATAGCTCATCATCACTACATGAATGCACGAGGAAGGCGGCCATCAGAGAAGAGTGGCGGCGTGTTGTTAAGCTTGCCACCAACACCTGAAGTGATGACCACGACCACTCTGTCAAGAGTGATACCGACTGAGAAGAAGAAGATAGAAGACATACAAAGATTATGTATTTAAAATTAGTTAATTATTTATCTAACGTCGGTTGAGGTTAGCTAATTGTAAACAATTTTAGACAATTTTTAGATAAAAGACATGTGAAAATTGTTTACATTTAGTTAAATTATTAAATACCTAAAAAGATTGAGTACCTATAGAAAAAACTATTACCAACCGACCTAATTACTTTCCGAAAATCGTCTCTCGATTTCTCCTCTTTAAAAATTCAATCAATTTCAGCTTTTCATCTAGCCCAGTCGGTAATGACCTCAATGGACTCCTGTTCCAACAAATAAACGTACAAATAATGTAATTAGTCAGGCAAGTACCCACACCAAAACTTAATGCTTTTGCTATAGTTAATTTAAAAATAATTTCACTTTCATTCGACATCAAAGCTTTAGAATTTTTTGATGGATTCATAATTAAGTTTAGAATTTGCCATGTCATGTTAAATGAAAATTGACACCTGGTAATTTTGGAAAGCAGAAAGTTTAAAGCTTACTTTTTGAATATAAAAATGTAGGTACAAACGAAAGTGTTTTTTTATGCACCTGCCATGTTTTTCTCTTCACCACCCTTGGTTGACTGGTAGAGAATGCCTAAGGCATTAAGTCCGCTTATGTACCTTTGTGTTGCCGGTTTTATGCACCGTAAAATTTTGGTCGTTTTAATCCCGCGGAGGGTCGATTCGGTACATGAAATACTATCGATTTGTATAGATAAAATAAAAAAATAAAGTAATTTTTTTCCGAAATTAATTTCTTTAAGTACACGAGTCAATGACCTTTTAGGTAGTTTTCGGTCGTTGCATACTAACTACCTATAGGTCATTGAACTTGCCCAGCTGACGTTTACACAGAAATTAATTTCGTACATGCGTAAATTAATTCGAGTTTTGGAAAAAAAGTAGGTACTTTATTTTAATATTTTATCTTTACAAATCGGTATTGTTTCATGTACCAGATCGACCATCCACGGGGTTAAAATAAAAAATTTAATGGTGTATAAAATATAAAGTGTAATTAAAATATCGGAATGCAAAATACTTTTACATGGGTATTGGCATAACTTTGTTAAAAAATAAATTATGAAATTGTTCGCAATTATTTCAAATGGCAAACTTCAAGCGCGTCTGAAAGGGTTAGGTAGGTCAAACTTTTTTCATAGGTAGCAAAAGTAACGGATTGTATACAGCCAATGAGCTAAGCGTATTCGATTAATATTTTATTAGAAAATAAATCTATAATTATATCTTGAAAGAGCTTACGAGTATCAAGCGAGGACTTATACTATGATTTTTTATTAGATGAAGTAAAGTGACAGCTATAACAATGGTTGTTTGATAGTTGGGCATTGTTATTTGACAGTTGGGCATTGTCCACTGCTGTCACTTTACTTCATCTAATAAAAAATCATAGTATAGCGTTTTGCCTCGTCGTCTATACCGCGTACATCGAAGGACTGGAACAGTTTGCCTGCTGCGGTCTTCCCGTCCGAATATAATTTAGATGTCTTCGAGGTTAGAGTGAATAGGCTCTAAATAAACTAGTGCGCCTCACCATCAACGATTGCATCACTGCTTACCAGTGTTCCTGAACAAGATCCATGTCCAAGATAGTTCCCTGTGCGAGTGTGGTCTTGCGGAGGGTACTTTAGACCATATCTTCTTTTCCTGCTCCTTAAACAATAAATCTTTCGATCTGTATTCAAAAATTCCAAAATGCAATGTTCCCCTCCCAACCAATTTTCATTCCCTTCTCTCCCACTTCTCCCCTAAATTAGTTAATATTTTGGCCTCTTTCTTAAATAATAATTATTTTAAATTTTAATTGGTGTGTAACGTCTATATAATTATCCCGTATCTTATAGTTTATGTGTTGTATATACCTATATATCCAATTTGTAGATAAGTTTGTAAATTAGATTATGTGTCTTTTACTAACTCCTGTGTTTGTCCTTTCAGCCTACTAACACCTACCACGAAGGTAAAAGTTCGACGGTGGTCCTCACCGAGTCACCGTCTCTACGTGACACTGGCAGAATAGTGGCAACCGGCTCAATTGCCATTAAAAAAAAAAAAAAAAAAAATCATAGTATAGCGTTTTGCCTCGTCGTCTATACCGCGTACATCGAAGGACTGGAACAGTTTGCTTGCTGCGGTCTTCCCGTCCGAATATAATTTAGATGTCTTCAAGGCTAGAGTGAATAGGGTCTTAATAAGCTGTTGCGCTTCACCATCAACAATTGCATCACTGCTTACCATCAGGTGGGATCGCAGTCAAGCACTACTTTATAGGAATTAAAAAAAAGAGTACAGTGGCCGTGTTTCATATTTTAGACTAGTTTTGTCCCACGGTTTAGCTACCGTAGCTTATCACGCAGGTATGTAATCTTTCTGGAATAATATATTATGTAGCAACAAGCTAAGGCAAAGTCCAGACTACGTTTACCACTAGGAATCAAATCACAAAAAATAAACATAGCCACAGAATTTTACTCGAAAAAAAAACCGCCTTCCAAACGTGCGTGATTCCAATTTCTACATATGTGACAGAATCTTTCATAAAACTATTAAACTTTAATCAACTGCTTTTTTGAACCCGTGGAAACCAGTCAAGTGCGAGTCCGACTCGCGCTCGAAGTGTTCCGTACCGTACGTAGCAGAAAACGGCAAAAAAATCGTTTGTTGAATGGGAGCCACACTATGTTTATTCTATTTTATTTTTAGTATTTGTTATAGCGTTTGGATGCGTGACGCACAGGACCGGCCATTGTGACGACGCTTGGAGGAGGCATATGTCCAACAGTGGACGTCTTTTGGCTGAAATGATGATGATGATGATGATGATTTGTTATAGCGGCAACAGAAACACGTTATCTGGGAAAATTTTAACTGTTTAACTATCACGGTTTATGAGAACAGCCTGGTGACAAACGGACAGACAGACAGACGAACCCGTATTTAAAGATGTAATTGCTTGTTGTTAAGTAATTTCTTATTAAGTAATTACTTCAATTGTTCTTAACTATAGATTAAAAATTATTACTCATGTAGTTACTTTTACTCAATTAATTAGTATTACTTACAGTACGTTCGCCGGTTCTTGGCGCGCCTGAAGCTAGGCTCTGCGAACTTTAGCGCTCAAAATAAGCGCGCCAAATAAATGATATATAAAAATAAATGCCAATAACAGTTGTTAACAGCAATAACAACTGCTATTGGCATTTAGTTTTTTCAAACCATTTATTTTTTTACGAGTGCACAAGCGCTAAAGTTCGCAGAGCCTAACTTCAGGCGCGCCAAGAACCGGCGAACGTACTGTACTTGTTTACAAATACGGGTTTAGTAACAGGGTCCCGTTTTACCATGAAGCATGCATGGTTATTTGCTTCATGCGTTTTACCATTTGTTTACAGAACCCTAATAAAACTATTACTGTACGAGCACCTACAATGACCGTGCTTAATAAATCCAACGACCATTCGCTTCGTCCACAGATAACAAAGACATCAACTTTTTTTTTCTTCATCCGAACAGACGCAGACATTTCATTTGCCGCCATTTCTCCGTGTCCACAAGTCCACATAATCTCGAGCTAATCCGACAAGTACTTGTATACAAGTATCGATGAATAAGCTACTTTCACCGGCAGAGGGATTGGTGTGGGCCAAGATGGGAGAGATCGCGAGAGTGAAGGGAAAACAGTCGTGTAACTAGATTGGGTACACGTGGGCCAGGTACGCCGATCGGTTTACTAATGATAAGCATAAAATATATTGTCATAATTTACATTGACATAACGAAATTTAGCATAATAATCATTACGCATAATATTATTTGGGATAAATGTTTTGCCATAATGCTTGTTGCCATGAATACTACTAGCATAATAATAATGAAGCATAATTTTATAAAGCATAATGTTATAAACTATACAAAAACAAACATGTTCGCGGCTCATGGGTGGTCCAAGAGCCACCCTCGCCGCACCTTAATCTATTCCAATAGGGTAATTCCCAAATTATAAAATTATAAATGCCTTTAAAATTTATGCAACTCCAACTTATGCCAAAACATATTAGACTAAATGATACTTATGCTAACCTAACCTAACCTTTGCATTATGACAAAGTATTATTAAGCAGCAGTATCATTATGATAATAAATTTATGCGAAAATGTTATGCCAAACTATATTATGCATTAAAATGTTATGCCAAGAGGGGTATTTTCACGCCGATCTAGGCGCGTGGGTCTTTATACATTTTATATGGCAACTAGATTTGTAGAGCTACATTAGATCCACGCGACGCGACGCGACGTACAAATCAGGCAGGCGTGTTACGTGTGCGTCGGTCTAATGTAATTCTCGTTTGACAGCGATGCGAGAAGCATTGCACCGTTGACCAGAGAGCCCTATCATGAGCTCAAAACGCTATCCATTTCACTAAAAGCCAGCGACTTTGAGCGAACGTACTCTTACTAAGAAATATATAAACGGGGTTGATGCGCGACTCGTGGGGTTTGCATATCAACGCCAATACAATAAATGGTGGTGGGGCGAGCTCACGCATTTTTTCGCACTAGTGCGGAAAATAATAATTTGCGTGCCTAAAAACCGTAGCGTTAAGATTCGAAGAAGAGAAGTTTTTCGAGTAAGTGGATTGAAGTTTCATTTTTTAAACTCTGCTATAATCGCTCACAGTTCTTACCTTGCATCAATACCAAAATGCTTGCAAATCGTTCACCTTTGCATTGTGGAGCAAAACTTTCGGAAAACGCACCGTGAGAGAGTTATTTCCTTCCTTACACATTGATTACTATCACATCATCTTAAAAAAAGTGATAGAATAAGGTAGATAGTAGCGTGATCAAATCCGGAATGAAGACATCCGCCGGACAACCAAGGTTATCGATATATCCCGAAGAATCGCAAAAATTAAGTGGCGGAGGACAGGGACACAATGCTCGCAGAACAAATGGCCGTTGGGGCTGAAAGGTTCTGGAGTGGCGGCCGCGTACCGGAAGACGCAGCGTTGGAAGGCCTTCTTCAAGGGGGACCGATGATCTGTTGAGGGTAGCGGAAAGACTGTTTATTGTGGAGTCCCTTGGGGGAGGCTATGTCCAAGAGTGGATGTCCTTCGGCCGAAATGATGATGATGTGTAACTTTCTCTCGTCTTGCCCTGCGAGTCCTGAGACCCCACTACGAGCTTTTAACTCGATCGATGTGCTGATCTAAAAGATTATACACCGTTAAATTTTGGTCGTTTTAATCCCGTGGAGGATCGATTCGGTACATGAAACAAAATAATATTAATAATAATATAATATTTCCACAAGTATCACACAACGTCGTCTAGTCCCAAGCTAAGCAGAGCTTGTGTTATGGGTACCAGACAGCTGATAATCATACTTATATATTTCTAAATACATACATATTATAGATAAATAACACCCAGACACAGAACCTTATCGGTTTGTAAAGATTTATTGTTATAATCAATTTTTAAATACTATTTACATTATATAAAATACAAATTAAAACTATATATACACTTAAACCTACTCCTAACTAAAAAATGGCGTCATAAAACGACGCCATTTTTTGTAAAGATAAACTAAAAAATTAAAGTACTTTTTTTCTAAAACTCGAATTACGAGTAATATACACTTATACGAAATTAAAAGAAAAGTACTTTATTTTTCATTTTTATCTTTACAAATCGATAAGGTTTCATGTACCGAATCGACCCTCCACGGGATTAAAACGACCAAAATTTAACGGTGTATAGGGTGCATAACTCCTTCCTTTTTCTCGCTCGCACGTTTGCCATATTGATACGTCATGACTCATGGTAAGGCTCCTGGCACCAAGAGCGTCTCCTATGGCAGTGTCTGGGGTGCAAGGATGTCCTCTCCCTCACGTTTGCGGGGCAGCTGTCTTCTTCCCTCACACTACTGCTTCGCAGAGGGAGATGACCGCTTCCCATTCCCTATCGCTCCGGACCATGGCCTGAATCAGAGCCGAAAGCAAGAGGTCGCCACCGCCGATCACCTTCACAGCCCTACATTCTTTGAGGTTAGAGTTAACTCTAATGACGTCATCAGGTAGATACTCTACACTCTAATTTTTAAACGCGACCGTAGAGTTCAAATTTCAATGTCCTTATCAAACCCTGCTCAGAGTTAAAGTTGGGATTACCTCAAGGGTAGCCACTCGAGATATAAAAGAACGACCCTGGGTCACAACTTTACCCTACTCTTGTTATTTTTGAACACAGGGCGTGGAGTCAAAAATGTACAGTACGGCCGACGGATCTTGGCGCGTCTGAAGTTAGGCTCTGCGAACTTTAACGCTTGTGCACTCGTAAAAAAATAAATGGTTTGACAAAATAATGCCAAAAGCAGTTGTTATTGCTGTTAACAACTGTTATTGGCATTTATTTTTATAAATCATTTATTTGGCGCGCTTATTTTGAGCGTTAAGAGCCCTTTCACATTTCGGCATTACGCAAATTTAGGTATTTTATGCATCGAGCGGGCGGCGAACTACGTGAGCGATATTTTCATTCATGCTTCTAGCAGTCTCGCTCGCACTATGATATTGTGTAAACGGCGGCTAAACGATCTTGATCTTTCGTAATTGAAGTATTCAGAAAGAGGTTAGAAGATGGATATTTTTTTTAAATGTCGTTTTAATTTAAATATGTTCAAACAAATATTTTTAATATTCTGCAGTATTCGATAAACAATCGATTGTAATGTATACTATTCATAGCAAAAATAGATTTTTAAAGTTGTATATATTTATTTTTAATTCATATAAATTAGTGCTCGACTGTGATCCAACCTGATGGTAAGCAGTGATGCAATCGTTGATAACTAGTTTATTAAGTGTATTTTCAGTCTAGCCTTAATTTTATGGTAGTATGGTTGAAATCTTATCGAATAAATGAAACAACAAAATGTATTATTTATTTTATTATTTGGTACAGTCAGACATCATATTTTTACATCAGAAAAATATGTCCCGCAAAGGCATTGATCGATCTTTTCTTGAGTCGATAACTTCTGGCAGTACGCATTTTTCATAAAAAGCTTTTAATTTGGGTAACATTTTTAACGACCAAAATTCGTCGTCTTTGTAGATTGTTATAGTTTTTACAGGAAAGTCTGGTCCAGTCCATATGGCAAGTATGCAGACATTTTTATTGGATATATAAAGCTGTCCTTGAATTTGGTAGAACCAGTCATGACTTTAACTAGTCTAACTTTAATAAGTTCACTATCTGGTATACTAGTAAAGTGTGAACTTTATACTAATTGAAATATTATTTCAATAAGTATAAAGTTCACACTTTATTATAACTTCAATATAACGGTATATTATACCGTTCGAAAATAAATATATACAAAGATCAAAAACTGCGTTCGTAGTTCACACGCACACAATAGCAATGCGGCAGCGTCTACGCGACAGTCGGCGCACACGACGGTAGTCACGGTAGTATCGGAACGAAAGCGCGCGGGAAAGAAACTGACATAGGTCCGACCTCGACAAGCGCTCGCGCGATACTAATCGCAGATGACCGGCGCAGTGAAATATAAAGTGTTTTTATTTATTTTATTAAAAAATAATAAGTAGCGATTTAAAAAATAAAAATAATACTATAGTTTAAGCAAATGTTGATGATTATTTTGGTATAAATTTGAAGTCTAAATAATGTAGAACTTTGGAGATATTGGGGCTTGTTTTGAAGCCTTTTCGGTAGATAATTGAATTACGTAGTTTTTTTTTTTTCTTTACATAAAAGGCATATAACGAAAATATTACCTGTTATGATTGAAGTATAGGATATTTGAGAGCTAATAATATTTTTGTTTTTGACTGATATTTAGTAGAATCTCAAAATTAGAGCTCAGAAATGATGTCTCCGTGAATTTTTGCCGAAACATGTATCGGGAGAAAGCTTATTACTAAATAATTAAATAATTAATCTAAAATCAGTTTTGAGGTAATTGAAGTAGAGAAAACGAACTATATTAACCAAGAAATTGTTATTTCATACAACGAACATAAAACCTAAAATTTCAACGTAGAAAACTTGCAATTTCGTGTTTTTTTGTAATACGCCTCTTAAAGTTCGCAGAGCCTAACTTCAGACGCGCCAAGATCCGTCGGCTGTACTGTACCTAGACTTGAGTAATTAAAAACAAAAAATTATGTAGGTGCCACTTTGCAAATAGCTTATGTCACTCAGGTATAAGCTCATAGCTTCCAATTGTTAAACGAATTTTGAAAATCGGTGCAGTAGTTCCAAAGATTACTTCCAACAAACAAACTTAACTTTATAATGTTAATTTTAGAATCTACACTAATATGAATAATCACAAATGAATCAGTGTAGATTGTTCATTTGTGGAAGACTGGTATCTGCACTAGGAAATCCTGTCAGGCAGATAATATTAGGTACCAGTCTCCAGTCACTATCAATATATGTTTTTTTTGTGATTCGTACTCCTCGGCAAAAACATTTAGTGTCAATGGTGAGATGAGACCCGGGCCTTTCGTCCAATCTGAAACAGGAACTTCCCGAACTTGCCATGTTCGGTGAGGACCTGCATCAAGCAGAAAGTGAGGACACCGTAAGGCTTTTCCAGCCTCTCCATAAGAGGGTACTTAGATTTACCGCCCCGATTGTGAAGTGTCCCATTGTTAATTGAAACTGACCTAAAAGATGAAAGCAATTGAATTGATTTTTTTTTTTTATTGTAGATAAACACGTCTGAATCGAAAACCTTCTTAAAACGTAAGTATATGTTACACATCCGTAAATAGAAGTATTAAAGCCATAAATCAAGCTCAGTGTTATCTCTACTAATTTTAAATGATATTTGCACATGACATCGTCATTAAAAGTTAAAAATTAATATTTCGTTTTAATTCAGGAAGTAATAAAAGATAATTGGCTGTATGCATTAATACTTACTCGAGTTTGCGTGAAAGTAGAAAAAGTTTAACTGTAAATTGCAAAGTTGCAAGCGTTAATAAATAAAGTTTTAGTTGTAATAAATAGTGACATAAAGAATAAAACATTGGCGTTTTAATGATTGTTATTTTATTGACTTTGTTCCGTGAAATGAATTGGGACAACTGTATATTAGTTGCAACAACTTTTTTTTAAATTGCTTTTGTTATTTTCCTTTTTTATATTACTTTTTGCAGATAAGGAAATGAAGAATATTATGACAGAATCAGATAATTACTATTTACTGAACCACAAACTGGAGTATTTCAGATATATAAGCTTACCGTTCCAGCGTAATAAAATCATTTATTGTATTAGTATTATGTACTCTGGTATGATATATTCCTTAAATCGAAACGGTCAAACCACTATATTTCCTCAGCCAAAAGTGGACTAACGGTTGAATTTTACGGTTGAATTAGCCCATAAAATAGTCCTCAATATTTGCATGCCAACTTATAGCGAAATGTGTCTTTGCGCTAATCAATTACCATCTCTTGTACTACATTTAATGCAATTATATGGCTTTTAGATCATTTGACCTAAATGTTCTAAGCCTTAGTTAAATAACGTAGAATTAACAGCAAATCGTAGTTATTCCCATTCTCAATCTGGCAACACTACATTTCATCTGTCATTGTCAATTGCTATTGTCATAATATTTTTTGTTGATCGTACTCGCTCGCTCGTCAGTCTTATTTCTGTTAGAATATAAGAAAAACCTTGTCTATTTTAAATATAGAAAGTTTTAATCACAAAATAAACCATTGATGTGCATAACTGTGATGTGAGTGTAGGATACATCTTCGATAAGGTGAGTTATTTATCTTAAAACATAAAGTTTATTCATACTCAAAGTAGTTCGGATCATTCAGTCAATAAATTATGTTGATTATTTGTGTTATTCGATTCGCGGACGCTTGTAATTTTATCTCAATTGAGTGTACTGAGATTCGCCTACGTATTTCAATTGTATTTATTCTGTAAATAAGTTTTGTTGTGATAAATTGGATGACCTCAGAATACAAATTCATTGATTTTATTTTTATTTGGCTGCTACACAAATTTCTTAATGAAGTTTATGAGATTGTTTTTGAGCCTGCATAGTATTCACTCATATTTATCTAAAGTCACATTTTAGTGATTCTTTTTCTTTATATCATCTTTTAATATTGAAACCGGGATTATTATCTTATTAATATTGTAACAGGCTTAAAAAATGCAATTAGCTATGATAAGTTCCAGGACCAATGTCCTAGAACTTATCGTAGCTAATGCATTTTCTTTTTAATTTAGGACAAAATGCCAATAATTCTTAACTGTCAAAGTAAAAAGTTTGTATACATTGAAGAATTTTTTTTATGGTAAAGTGCACTTAAGCAGCTTAAGCAAGCTGCTTAAGCTGCTTAAGTGACATGGGGGATGGGGGCATCTGAATAGTGATTACGTTAGACACATATCACTGAGCAATGTTTACGTAAGCATGTGGGGGGAGGATTAGATCTTTGCTTACTTTGGCTGATGAAGGGGAGGGCATTAATATTTGCGAAAAATCTCCTTACGGTATACTTGAACGGCCCCTTTTATCAAAAATTACAATTATTATCATCTGATTTAGATACTGCACACCGGTTGATAAACATTTTGAGTGCCAAGAAGCTAGAAACAATAACTTAAAATAAATGAGTCAATTATGCGTTGATCACACTTACCGACCGAACGAGTGAGACAGTGCTCTCGACCGAATACTCGGTATGTATAAATACAACTAACTAGCTATCTCTACAACTTGCTTACATCACTGTCACGGCCGAGCAAAATTTTACTGTCTCACCCTTTTACTTAGCTTGTGTGATCAAGGCATTATTTTGATCTAAACATTTGGGAACAGTGGCACTAAATGGGTTAAGCATGTAAGAAAGTGTTAATATTGTGTCAACTGAATAAACTTTTACAATATAACTTTTTATAATTTTAACAATTATAATTTAGGCATCTTCAAGGCTAGTGTGAAAAGGCTGTTAATAAACTAGTGCGCTTCACCATCAACGATTGCATCACTGCTTACCATCAGGTGGGATTGCAGTCAAGCACTAGTTTCTGTCAATTAAAAAAAAAACTTTTAATACAGGAGTTACTCTGCACATGTGAATTGAAAAATTCACCCGGTACTAGTACTAGCCCTGTTTCAAACCTTGCAACTGTTTCTTCGTTGTTACAGCACCATAGCCTTCACCATGGATGATCCAAGTACAGATGCCTTACGGAAACTGGCTCCAAGCTGGACCCTAGCTGGAGATGAGCAGCTATTCAGCATATTACAAAACACACATCAGGTAAGTTCTATTAAAATAGTTGGTGAAGAATACTACCGCAAGCAGCGTTTCTGTGTTTAGGCTTAAAAGGAATGGGCTTGCGGACGGTGAGCAATGGGTCGGCGTTCGGTAACCGTCCGGACCGAGCTCAAGTCGTCGACGGCGCGTACCGTGCCTCACGCGCTCAAGGAGTTGCCAGCAAACCGTAGGGGCCCAGCAGGGACGAAGCCTACTGGTGCCAAGGGGATGTTTCTGAGATTCAGGCTCGGCCCTGGTATGAAAGGCAAAGAAGGAACAAGGGAACTCCCGTTCCGCCCGAGGACGGAAGATGAAATTGGATGATTTTCCCTACAAAAGTGGGAGTTTGCGGATGGCGAGCAATAGGTATATCGCCGTCCTATGAGGACCAGGCCTGAGTCGACAACGCGTTCAAAGAGATGTCAACCCTTAGTTGGAGGGGGCGGGATTGCTAGAAAGAGTTACAACACCTTTTAACCGGTTTTAATTAGTAAAAAAAATTTGATCTACAAAACAATAATTTTCACCGCAGTCGGGGGACCAATCTGTACTTACTTCCTTATATAAAAAGCCCCCGACTGCTATTTTTTCAATAGCCTATGTTACTCGGGACGATGCAAGGATTCTAACGATACCTCATATTTGTAAATCGGTTCAGTCATTTAGAAGTTACGGTGGAATAAAAAAACTCACATACATACATGAACCCTGACACTCCTTTTTTGGGGCAGTCATGTAAAAACCACAGTGGAAAAAGTTTTATTTGTGTGATTTTCTATAACAAAGCTGTCCTAACGAAATAATATTTCACAATGCTCATCCATCTGATATGGCTCTCATCACGGGCGAGCAAAACCGCGGTATTATGACTCGTCGGTAAAGCTCGCCGATGTATCATTGCAATACGAACGACGAGCCGCAAGCCAGGCTCGTCGTGTCTGTCTCATTGTCTACTCGGGTCGACGTTCAAAACTGTTTTACTCGCTAGTCGATCAGCACCAACGAGCCGCGAGTAAAACCGACGTTCTATAAAACCGCGGTATTAGCTCGTACGTCCATCATCCACTTTATAATATATCAATGGAAATAGTACGCATTTATGTCATAGTTCACATCTTACTCATCTGCCGCTCTGGTACCTATTGTTTCCAAAGGTTTACCTTATTATTATGTTTATATAAAAATGGAACAATATAAATAGGTAATTCCTATTGTTTTCCAATATAGCTATTAGCTTGGGATTTTCTGAAAACATATTTATGATTGGTGGAATAAAGAAATAAGTATTTATTGATTGTTAGCACTTTGCTAGTGAGTTTCGCAAGCGAGAATGTGTTAATCAAAGTTCACATTACGACAATAACTGATTACTGTAACGTAAAAGTAAAGGAATACCCGGCCCCAGCACGATAGGCAAGGAAGGAACGGGGTACGTTTTTATTCAGTAAGATTCTGACACTACTTCTCGCTACTAATTACATTATTTTATTTTTTAAATATTTGCATGCAAGGCAAACATGACGTTTTATTTTATTTTGAATTATAACATCTCTTGCATGCTATCAATTTATTTTGTGATGTGTGTACAGTACTCATGTTTGAGCAAATAAAGGATTATCTTATCTTATCTCAACCCAAGGGCGGGATTTGTCATTGGATGATTTTACGTACCATAAAAAATACTGTAACGTAAGGATTTCGAAAATAACTGTTATTTTTTTAGGAATTGTTAATCATTTAATATCATTTTTATGATATTTATTAATGTGGTTAAAACAGCAGTTGAAAATCAGTAAATTTATACAAATAAATAAAACATTTGTTTTTGGAATTAATATATACTTGTGACACAATATGGTACTCGGTATGGGTATCCTCTTTTTGCATATAAATGAATTTACCCCTTTTCACCCCCTCAAAAGTTGAATTTTCAAAAATCGCTTCTTAGTGTTCGCCTACGTTACAAAAAAAAATCTAATGCAAAATTTAACGTTCCTAAAGTCGTTATAAAATAAAAGGTCAATTTTGACATTTGTGAAAGACCCTATAATGTGGAACGAAACTAAAAGAAACAATAAAATAATAATTAAGTACATAAAGTGGTTTTAAAAAAATACAGACATTTTTTTGGCTTGTTAAATAATATGATGTAATATATTGCGAGTATTCTTTATTATTATGTACTAGCTGTCCCGACACACTTCGAATAGTCGATTTTTGTTTCGTGAGTTTTTCTATATTTTCTCACCGTTTAAAGCTTTCCTGGAGTATTACGAATATTTCAAGACCAAAATTGGTCAAATCGGTCCACTCGTTCTCGAGTTTTAGCGAGACTAACGAACAGCTATTCATTTTTATACATAAGACTAGCAGCCCCGGCAAACTTCGCATCGCATAACAATCGATTTTTTTTTTTCGTGAATTTTTCCACGCTTTCTCAGCGTTTAAACCTTCCCTGGACTATTTCGAGTATTACAAGACTAAAATGGGCCAAATCCGTCCAGCCGTTCTCGAGTTTTAGCGAGACTAACGAACAGCAAGAAGATTTATTGTCGGTGCGATGACAAACGTCAAAACAGGCCTTTTATTTTTTGACAACTATAATCCCAGTAGTTTCAGCTGTGCGTGGATATGTCAGTCAGTCAGTTTTTCCTTTTATATGTATCTGATTCTCTTATTTCCAGAGGCTGGTATCAAAATGTCAAGAAGCCAACAGTCAGTTGGAACAGATGGCGACTGCGCTGAATGACGCCAGCATCAGCTTACAAAACGTTAATAACCAGTAAGTTATTGTTTTACACTAATTCAAGTATAATACGCGGCGTATAAGTTGAACCAAAATAGCCTCGAAATGGATCGACCTTCAATGTGCAATGCGTAATCATAGCAAATGGGTCAACTTATTTGCTGCGTAATATACGCGGGCGCGTCCGGTTGTCCGGACTCCGGTTTGCCACAAAACTGCCTTGCAGATTGAATATCTTTTACCTTGTCTGGGCCTACATCTTAGTCTTCATCCAACCCATACGTACAAAGCGTTTTGGGAACACGTAGTGCGTACAGCTAAGGAATGGAATTCCCTGCCGGAGTTCTTTCCTGATAGCTACAACCTAGGGGTCTTTAAGTCAAGAGTGAATAGGTTACTTCTAGGCAAGCGTGCTCCATCTTCAGCCACATCATCGCTTACCATCAGGTGAGATTGTGGTCAAACGTGAGCCTCTGTATAATAAAAAAAAGAATATTAGCAACATTGGAGATCGACACTTACGTCCTGACGGCCATATGTGTGAGGCAAATATTTATAGAGATATATGATAAAAATATTTGCAAAAAAATCCAAAGAAGGTAAAATCTTCAAATGAGCTTACATAACAGTATAAAGTGATGCTAATTGTTGAGTGAAACTTTTCTAATTAGTGAGTCAGATTAGCGTTAATTTCGGCGAAAATCAACGTGTGTGAAAAAGAGTAGTGATAGGCCATTCTCTTTAGATTTAGAATATACTAGAATGTTAGAACAAAGAATGGTCTAATGAATTTTGATTTGAATGTTTTTGTTTTTATGGTAGGTAAAATCATCCAATGACAAATCCCGCCCTTGGACGGAGCGGGAAGTAGTGTCAGACTCTTACTGACTAAAAACCTACCCCGTTCCTTCGTAGCCTATCGTGCCGGGGCCGGGTATTCCTTTCGGAAGTTAACTCATGACCCAAGTAGGCTTCGACCCTGCCTGCCTGCAGCTAGCAGGCTGGGCCTCTACGGTTTGCTGACAGCTCCTTGAGGCGCGCGGGAACAGAACGCGCCGTCGACGACTTGGGCTCGGTCCGGTCGGTTACCGGACGATCGGACAGCGTGCTACCCATTGCACGCCGTCCGCAAGCCCGATGTAAAATCGGGTTACTTAGATGATACATTTTCAACATAACTATTCAGAACAATTTATTTATTTGTATTGTCATAGGCGTCATTGTGATATCTATGTGAGTATGAAGTTCCGTTGGCCATTTCTGGTCTTCTTCATCAGTTCCACTTCATCAAATGTTACTTTATGAATGTAAATGCTTAAGTCCTCGATAAAAATACCAAAATCACTATATGGTTGCCTATAATATTTGAGGAGTTCCCTCGATTCCTCATGAATTCCATCATCAGAACTGGATTTTGAAACAAATGGGACCAATTTGGAAGCATAATCTTTAAGGAATAAAAAGAAATTTGAAAATCAGTCTATAAACGACGATCCATCCGTGAATAAACATAAAAAAAGCATATATAGGGTCGAATTGAGAAACCTTCTCCTTTTTTGAAGTCGGTTAAAAATGATGAAATAGCCGGATTTATATATTATTAACATCATGGTAATAGTGTCTTGTCTTGTTTGGAAAATCTCGTATCCTCACCGTGTTTGGTCACGTATGCCGCCGAGGGGAAGTGGCTATTGAGCGACTTGTGGTCCAGGGAAAGGTTGAGGGTGCCAGGCCACGAGGAAGGTCGCCTATGAGGTGGACTGACCAGATAAGAGCGGCAGTGAATGGCTCATCATCACTGCATGAATGCACGAGGAAGGCGGCCATCAGAGAAGAGTGGCGGCGTTGTGAAGCTTGCCACCAACACCTGAAGTGATGACCACGACCACTCTGTCAAGAGTGATACCGATTGAGAAGAAGAATAGTGTTTAAATCCGACTTTTTTTTGACTAACCATTTTTTTTTTAAATTAAACTTTAAATCACTCTACTGTAAAGTGTACTCAATGTCGCTTAGACATTTTTGCCTTTAAAGCGTCGATATAATAATATAATATTCCACAACTATCACACAATGCCGTCTAGTCCCAAGCTAAGTAGAGCTTGTGTTATGAGTACTAGACAACTGATAAATATACTAATATATTTCTAAATACATACACATTATAGATAACACCCAGACACAGAACAAATGATCGTGCTCATCACACATTTGTCCTGGGTGGGAATCGAACCCTCGACCTCCGGCATAGCAGTCAGGGCCACTGCCACTAGACCAACAGGCCAGTCGATATGTAGTTATGTATTTTGTCTTGTTACAGATTCATGGCGTTAAGCAGCAGTCAATTCATAGAGAGACGTGTGTATGATGACGATGATGTGGCCACGGACGTGCCATCAGTCAAGGTGAGAAGTGCACTAGTGCTTGCTATACAACATGTAACATAATAAACTCACATCATGAAAGTGGCGCGGGCTTGCGGACGGCGAGCAACGGGTAGCTCGCCGTCCGACTGTCCGGTAACCGTCCGGACCGAGCCCTAGTCGTCGACGGCGCGTAGCGTTCCTCGCGCGCCTCAAATGTCCTCAAACCGTAGGGGTCCAGCAGGGCCGAAGCCTACTGGGTTATGTGGCAATGAACTCCAGGGCCCCAGAACGAAGGCAATAAAATAGAATAAAGCCCGGACGCGGAGCAGAAAGAATTTCGTACGTTGACCTATTATTACCTGTCTCTGTCACTCCCGCGTAAATATAACGCTTCTCGCTCGCACAGATGCAATGGCCTCCGTCGTCAGGAATTGTAAACCCTTTACTGTAAACTTTTTACTGTTATTTTAAGTTTTGTTCTTTTTTGAATGTGGTTATTTTTGGTTAGCATTTAGTCACTACAAAAAATCCTTGACGAAATTCATAAAGTTAAATAATAAATGACAATGATAATTTTTATTTTGTTATCATATTTCTACCGAATTCGTAATTTTAACTTGATTTTTAAATTGTTTTAGTATAGAATGTAAATAATATTCTATTTTATATTACATGCGTAAATTAATTCGAGTTTAAAAAAATAATTCATTTTTATCTTTACAAATCGATAGGGTTTTATGTACCGAATCGACCCTCCGCGGGATTAAAACGACCATTTAACGGTGTATTTATAACTCTTGTAGTAACGTGCCTTTCATACCTCCTCTGATGTAGACGTAACTTGATATTGGAACCATAAATAAATAAAATAACTGTCACCTTGACTTGTCCTGCATAATTATAATCTAACAGGAAGTTATGGTAAAGAGATATCACTAACATATATATATTTATGTGTGGGTATCACTACGTAGTATAAAACAAAGTCGCTTCCCGCTGTCTCTCCATATGTATCTTTAAAACTCCGCGACGGATTTTGATGCGGTTTTTTTTTAATAGAGTGATTCAAGAGTAATAATAATAATATAATAATATTTCCACAACTATCACACAACACCCTCTAGTCCCAAGCTAAGCAGAGCTTGTGTTATGGGTACCAGACAGCTGATAAACATACTTATATATTTCTAAATACATACATATTATAGATAAATAACACCCAAACACAGAACAAATGATCGTGCTCATCACACATTTGTCCTGGGTGGGAATCGAACCCACGACCTCCGGCATAGCATTTAGGGCCACTAACCACTAGACCAACAGGCCAGTGAACGAAATGTTTATTATATGTATAACACATGCATAATTTGGTAGAGAAACACCGATAATTTTAGAGGTTTCTAATGTAAATGATAAAAATTTTTTGGGCTTACATTGCAAACGCGGCCTAAACTGGGTGATCGACGTACGAGCGAATACCGAGGTTTTGAAGAACGTCGGTTTTACTCGCGGCTCGTCGGTGCTGATCGACTAGCGAGTAAAACAGTTTTGAACGACGAGCCGAGTAGAAAATGAAGCAAACACGACGAGCCGCGAGCCAGGCTCGTCGTTCGTATTGCAATGATACACCGGCGAGCTTTACCGACGAGCCATAAGACTGCGGTTTTTCTCTCCCGTCGACAGGGCCTTACGAAATAGATCAAAATAATGTACTACAGTATTGTACACTTTAAAAAGATCTTCAAAAAAGTCTGAGATGGTATGTCTATCTCTCATTTTTTATCCTTTACTTTTTACAATAAATAATGACTTATTTACGAAGCGATTTTAAGAAACATTGTGCATTTAATATAGGCCCATTATACACCGTTAGTTTTTGGTCGTTTTAATCCCGCAGAGGGTCGATTCGGTACATGAAACACTATCGATTTGTAAAGATAAAAATGAAAAATAAGGTACTTTTTCTAAAACTCAAATTTATATTGGCATTCATAGGCCGGTTCGCGTACATATCCTTTGGTTTCAGCACCATTCTGAAGATAAATGACAAAGTCAGTACATTGCTTCATGAAGGTAAGGTTTCCGAATATGTATTAATCGTTATGCAGAATTTGGAGCTAATCAATTCTTTGCATTGCTTATTTTTGATGACATGGGGGATGGGCGGTCTGGATGGTGATTACGTTAGCAGTACCTATATACCGTTAAATTTTGATCGTTTTAATCCCGTGGAGGGTCGATCCAGTACATGAAACACTATTGATTTGTAAAGGTAAAATAAAAAAATAAAGTACTTTTTTTTCTAAAACTTGAATTAATATACGCATGTACGAAATTAATTTCTTTGAGTAAATGAGACAATGACCTTGTAGGTAGCTGTCGGTCGTTGCGTACTACCTAGAGTTCATTGGCCTCGCTCAGCTGACGTTTACTTAATGAAATTAATTTCGTACATGCGTGAATTAATTCGAGTTTGAAAAAAAAAGTACTTTATTTTTCATTTTTATCTTTACAAATCGATAGTGTTTCTTGTACCGAATCGACCCTCCGCGGGATTAAAACGACCAAAATTTAACGGTGTATATTATATGTATAATACGCGGCATCAGCATTACACCCGCGCGAAGCCGGGGCGGGTAGCTAGTATTTTATAAAAGAATGTGTGTCCTTATTTGACTTTTGTGTGTCAGTCAAAGTCAATCATTTTTGTCAGACAACGTTTGGTCAAGAAAGTTGAAAGTTATAATGTAATACTGACCCGATTTCGAACCTTTAAAAGTAGGCCGCTGTTAATATGATTATAATCAGTAATCAGCTTACAGTCTCATGAATAGTGTAATTGACCTTTGTGTTGTAGCACCACAGGTTTCCCTTTGAGAAGTCAACCCTTGGTCACAGCAGGCTTCGACCCTGCTGGGCCCCTATGGTTTTACTGACATCTCTTTGATTCGCGCGTGGAACACGCGCTGTCGACGATATGGGCTCGGTCCGGACTGTCACCGGACGGACAGACAGCAAGCTACCCATTGCCCGCCTTCCGCAAGCCCGCCTACGGTGGCTAGAAATCGGGATCGGAATCCCGGTGGCGGCGTGTGTGCCATTGCCTGATGCGGTCGGCCTCCTCCTTTGCTAGCATTACTGCTTCGCAGAAGGAGGCGTCCGCCTGCCACTCTTCCTCGCTCCGGAGCATGGCCTGTACCAAGGCCCGGCGCGAGAAATCGCCGCCGCCGATCGCACGGCGATGCTCTTCCCTTGGTTCAGTGGTATCATTGACACGAGGTCGTTGATGCATGGACTTTGAATATTGGCCTCTACGATACTTTCTTCATCATGTTCTTCTTCACACTTTTTAGAGCAGTAAATAAAAGCCTGATTTCATATTACGAAAAGACGACCACTGTTAGACGTAGGCCTCTCCCAAGTGTCGCCATGACGGCCAGTTCTGTGCGCATCCATCGGATTTTCGCGACCGTCACCAGGTCATCGGTCCAACTTTTGGGAGGCCTTCCAACGCTGCGTCTTCCGGTACGCGGTCGCCAGTCCAGAACCTTTTGGGCTCATTGACCATCTGTTCTACGAGCAATTTGCCCTGCCCACTGCCGCTTAAGTCTGGCAATTCTTCGGGCTATCGAACCTTGGTTCTCCAGCGACTATTTTCATTTCTGATGCGATCACGCAAAGAAACTCTGAGCATAGCCTTTCCATTGCCCTTTTGATGATGACGTACCGTAAAACGGGGTAAATAGAAACGCAGGGGTAAATAGAAACAAAACTTAGTTTTGGTTTTTCACTTTGATACAATATTATCGGCTTCTAACTAAGCATCGACTTTTTAGAATTACAATTAAATATTTAATAGATATAGTTAAATGCTGCAAAAAATAATCAAATATCGTGAAAATATCCTTTTAAGTTTTTTTGTGTTTTATTCACCCCTGTGTTTCTATTCACCCCTCAGTTTCTATACAACCTATTTGACTGTAATTGTTTTTTTTTTTACAAAGTTTTATAATAATTAAGGTCATTTTTAACGCCCTGACTCAACTAAGTGTATGTCCCTGTGGCTTTGGAGTCACATGTTGTGATGTGTGTGTCTATATGTGTCAAATAAAATATTTTTCTTTCTTTCTTTCTTGTGTTATCTGTTTACAATATCTTAATCTTTACAGGAACAACCAAAACCCGAAGTACGTGACGAGCTAACATCTTTGAAACGCAGTATTTCTGTGCTAGAGAACGCCCATGAAATAATTACTATACTGCAAGACAGTGATACGGAGTCTGATACTGATGATGAAATGCCTGCCAGGTGAGTTTCCCACCATCATAATATGTAGCTTAGGTAGGGTTCATTACCGGGAACTTTCGAGCCGAGAATTCCCGGGATATCTTTGGGCTTTGTTCCCGGGTTCCTGCTCGAGAAAAGTAGAAAATTCGAGAAATCATTATGTCTAAAATATTGTTAAGGGGATTACATCGCCCAAATCCAAAAAAACACCTAGGTTGATTGAAGTTTATAGATTATTCCTTACGTACGATTACCATATAAAAAATGAAGGGGATACTTAAGGACATTACTAATAAATTGTATTGATTACGTTTCTCAAAAAAATACCCTAACTCTAGAAAAAAACATTAATTCCATATTTTCTCGAAAACGGCTCTATATTTTATACATTGAATTTATACCAAAATATATGTTACGATAAATTGAATAACTTGTATTGTTTTTTTTTCTATTTTCATTGAATATCGATAAGTAATCAAGAAAATATCGAAACAGTACAAACACCCCGCGCGCAGCACCCCCTGCAATGCCTGTGTTGAGGTCAATTCTTCTCTACTAATGTAGAGGTAAATTCTTCAAGGTCATTAAGCAATGTAATACCCTTAAAGAAGACTATTTTGCTTTTGCTGTTTCGTTTAGAAACGTGTGTCGCCGTGTGATGGGTCACCACCCACAGCTGGGACTCAGACCTCCGTCTTATGAGAGAGGCAGTAAAATGTCATTAGAGCTACCACACCGGCCCAGTGCGGGTCGGTGTATATCACATGTAGCGACGTCTATTAAGTCACAGTCGTTGCTATAGTTACGGGCAGTCTTCCACCTAGATTGAAACCTGAAAATCTGTTATTACGCATTGACAGTCAATCGCCATGTACACCGTTAAATTTTGGTCGTTTTAATCCCGCGGAGGGTCGATTCGGTACATGAAATACTATCGATTTCTAAAGATACAATTAAAAAATAAAGTACTTTTTTTTTAAAGTCGAATTAATTAACGCATGTACGAAATTAATTTCTTTAAGTAAACGTCAGCTGAGCGTGGTCAATGAACTGTAGCTAGTTAGTACGCAACATACGACCGACAACTACCTACAAGGTCATTGACTCGTTTACTTAAAAAAAAAAGTTTCGTACATGCATATATTAATTCGAGTTTTAGAAAATAGTACTTTATTTTTTATTTTACCTTTACAAATCAATAGTGTTTCATGTACCGGTTCGACCCTCCACGGGATTAAAACGATAAAAATTTAACGGTGTATAGGTACTGAAAGAAAGAAGAAAGAAAGAAAAACAGTTTATTTACGCGAAATGACGCAAACCTTAAAACCAATTAACAAACACAAATACTATATAAGGAAGATATGCGTCATATCCGCACAAAACGGCCGAACGCTCAGCATAAAGCTGTGGCCTCATGCATAGAGCAATGAGCTCATAGCGCTGATTTTCAGCGAAGGCCGGTGGCGGTGTCGACATAAAGACGCCGAACGGTGCAGTGTCCAAAGATTTAAACAAAATAAATAAAAAAAGGAAATAAATCACCATCCAGACCCCCATCCCTCATGTCATCAAAAATAAGTAATGCAAAGAATTGATTAGCTCCAAATTCTGCATCATGATTAATACATATACGGAAACCTTACCTTCATGAGGTACGGCGCGTCCTGTTCCCGCGCGCCTCAAAGAGCTGTCAGCACACCGAAGAGGCCCAGCCTGCTAACTGCAGGCAAGCAGGGTCGAAGCCTACTGGGGTCATGGGTTAACTTCCGAAAGGAATGCCCGGCCCCGACACGATAGGCTACGAAGGAACGGGCTAAGTTTTTAGTCAGTAAGAGTCTGACAATACTTCCCACTCCGCCCAAGGGCGGGATTTGTCATTGAATGATTTTACCTACAATAAAAAAAAACCTTCATGAGGCAATATACTGACTTTGTCATTTATCTTCAGAATGGTGCTGAAACCAAAGGATATGTACGCGAACCGGCCTTTACCCTACATCATAGGATCACAACCTTGGAAGAACAAGTGGCATGCTGGTGAGTCTACCTTCACTTTTGAATTTCTTTGAAGTTTGAATTTTCTTTTTTTTATCCGACTGCGCCAGAAGAAGGGTTATGTATGTATAATTTTTTGGCAAGCTCTGCAGCCTGAAAGGCTCGATGGATTTTAGCTTGAACGGTGTCGTTAGATTCGTATTTACTGTGAAGGTGACACTGGGTATATCAAAATAAAAAAAAAACAAAATGGCGGGTTTTTGGCGCCTAATTTAAATGTTTGGCACTCTCTGCGGTCTGAACGGCTCGATGGATTTTAGTTTGCGAGGTGTTCTTAGATTCGTAATTACTGTGAAAGTGATATCGTAATAAAATAAAACTAAAATAATAAAAAATTACGATAATTTAAAAAACTAAAAACCGGACTGCTTTTCTTAGTATTCATGAAAAAGCCCTAAAACAAGAAAGTCGTTGTACCCGATTGCACTTAACTATATAATATTTTAAATACAAGATAAATTGTAGCAGTCGGGACCCATTCTAGAAAGTCAGCCGTCTAGTCAGTAGATTGGAGTAATCTGCAATGTAATATGTGCTCTCAATTCACTAAGCCTCCATTTCTCCTTTGCCTGTATATTGTGTGCATATGTGTGCGTATGTGTCCCCACGGTATTCCTCCGTTCTTTAAAAAAAAAAATTATGGTTCTGTTTTCTCTTTTTGAATTACAAAGGTTAATGTAGCCAACTACCAAAATGGGTTCAGAAAGATGATAATATCATGTCTTTTTGTACCTACTTCTCAGGTCTACTCCTCGAAGACAGCGATTCAGACAGCACAGCCTCTAAGGTGGAACACGACAGCGACCAATACTCGCAGTCGGAGCCTGAAGACACGCACACAGACAAACTGCCTGTACCTATACACACACAGACCACTGTAAGTATCATCAGATTTAGTCTATACCGTTAAATTTTGATCGTGTTAATCCCGTGGAGGGTCGATCCGGTACATGAAATAATCGATTTGTAAAGATAAAATTAAAAAATAATGTACGAATTTAATTTCTTTATGTAAACGTCAGTTGAGCGAGTTCAATGACCTGTAGGTAGTTTTTAGTCGTTGCGTACTAACTACCTACAGATCATTGGACTCGCTCAAAATTTAAAGGTGTGGGTGTGTAGCAGTCCATTAGCTCCTAGAAGCACTCACTATGCATTAGTTCCTCAAAGCACTTCATCTGTAATATCTCAGAGGCCCAGCCTGCTAGCTGTAGGCAGGCAGGGTCGAAGCCTACTAGGGCCAAGGGTCGGCTTCTGAAAAGAAGGCTCGGTCTCGGTGTGATAGGCAACGAAGGAACGGGGTAGGTTTTTAGGCAGTAAGAGTCAGATTGACACTATCTCCCGCTACGCCCAAGGGCGGGATTTGTCATTGGATGATTTTACCTACCATAAAAAAAACTGTCTGTCTGTCTGTCACCAGGCTGTATCTCATGAACCTAGACAGTTCTTTCCACAGATGATGTATTTCTGTTGTGGCTATAAAAAAATATATTAAAAACAAAGTAAAATTAAAATATTTACGTGGGGCTCCCAGGCCATACAGCAAACGTGATTTTTTTGCCGTTTTTTTTGCTCTGTATTAATAACAGTAATTGGTAGACGCTTTGACTCGTATGACATATAATACTTGTAGCAACAGTTAGATGGTATGGAACCCTTCGTGAACGAGTCCGACTCCCACTTGCCCAATTTTTTTTTGTACTGGAACAGTCTGTTTTTTTTTTCCAAATTATTAAAAAAAAAAATTTTTTTTTTTTTTTTTTTGTTTTTTTTTTTGAGCTCTCATATGTACATCAACTGTCCTATTTTTTAATGTGTAAAATTGTATGTAGAATAAAGGATTTTTATTTCATAAAGAAAATAAAAACGCATGTTACTAAAAGAGCTATGAGCATACATGTCGGTGGATGGAGAGGGAGAGGGAGGCCAAAGAAAAAATAGATGGATTGTGTGAGAAGTGATATGAAAGAAAAAGGAGTTGTTGAGAGTGATAACGTGACGGGTGACAGGACAGAATGGAAAAAAAAAACTTGTTGCGCCGACCCCAAATAAAACGGGATAAGGGCAGGAAGATGATGAGATGATGATGATTAAAAAATATATGTTTTTTTTTTTAAATACAGGTATCAGAAACCAGTTCAGAGTTACCTTCAGAGCAAGGTTCCGTACCCAAACCGACTCCCTCTGATGTGGCCAGCGAGATAGCCAGGAGATTGGGGGCCAGAGAACCTGTTAAGGTATGTTTTTCATCACATCTTACTTTTATTTTTTTGGGTGGGCAATGATATTGCACAATTATACACAACGCCGTCTAGTCCCAAGCTAAGCAGAGCTTGTGTTATGGGTACTAGACAATTGATAAACATACTTATATATTTTTAAATACATACATATTATAGATAAATTACACCCAGACACAGAACAAATGATCCTGCTCATCACACATAGTTGTCTTGGGTGGGAATCGAACCCACGATCTTCGGCATAGTCAGTAGTCAGCAGCAATCATCTGATAACTTCTCCCACTCTGGGGTTGAGCGAGAGGGTGTGACTGAAGATGAAGAAGACGAAGATGGGTTTTATTCAGTAAAAGTCTGACAGCATCTTTCGTTCTTCGCAGAGCGGAAGGAGTTATGTGATGATTTCCTCCTCAAAAGACCTTACGATCAGCCCTTTTAATTGTTTTGTATCGGTGACCTTAGAATAAGTTTATTAGATTATCTTGTATTCTCATGTAAGTGGCTTTTGTGTCTTTATGAGAATAAACTATTTAAACCTAAACCTAAACTGACGAAAAGTATTGTACGTGGCAAATAAGTTAATCTAAAATGGCCGTCGTTGCTATGGTTACGCGCAGCGCCCCTCTGTGCCGCACTTCGATTGATACCCGCAAATCTTTTACTGCGCTTTGAAGGTCGTTCGCCGTTTTAGTCCAACTTATATGCCGCGTATTGTAAGCCACTAGTAGATCAGCGAAGGCGTTACAAATATTTTTAACCAGTATAATTTGTCACCAGATCTTGGAAAGAGAGCCCGAAGACGAGGAACCGCCCAAACCGACTGTTCGTAAGATTTACAGACCACAAGATCCTGTTTCAAGTAAGTTAACTATTTCCTTTTTTATTTTTGTATACATATTAAACAACATTAGTTATAGTTTATGCGAAACCCGAAAGAACCACAAGAGAACCTAGGTTGCCGATATAGCACGTAGAATCGCCAAACTTAAGTGGCAATGGGCTGGGCACATTGCACGCAGAACAGATGGCCGTTGGGGCCGAAAGGTTCCGGAGTGGCGTCCGCTTACCGGAAGACGTCATAGTGTTTCATGTACCGGATCGACCCTCCACGGGATTAAAACGATCAAAATTTAACGGTGAATTATTATTACATTTATGTACTTATCATTTGTTTCTCAGGCACTATATTCCCGGACGAGCCACCCCCGCTATCAGAACACTCGGACAGCGAATCGGACATATTCGCCGACCTTCACCGAGCTCAGCCGTACGCGAGGAGTCAGCCATACGAGAGGACCGGCGCGGCTGATGATCTTTTCGGTGCTGATCAGCAGGATAGTGATGAAGGCGACATATTCAGCGATTTTGCTAATAAAGTAAGTCACCCTTACGTAGTTAAAACCACTACGGTCCGGACTAAGCGTTTCGCCTCGTCGTTTATGCTGCGTACATCGAAGGACTGGAACAGTTTGCCTGCATTCTGCGGTTCCCGTCCATGTCTTCAAGGTTAGAGTGAAAAGGCTTTTAAAGAATCAGTGCGTCTCACCATCAACGATTGCATCACTGCTTACCAGCAGGTAGGATGGCAGTCAAGCACTAGTTGATATAAATTTTAACATTTCAACCATGACGTGTTAAAATGTCAAGCGTGCGAGCGCAAAAAGAGGGTTGGAGCTTTACAACCTTGCTTTTAATATACGCCAAGCCCGAAACACGTGTCTCAAGCCCGGTCGCGGAGCAGGAAGAATTTCGTATAATGACCTTTGGGCCTACTGACAGCGTTCACAAACATTTTATATTAAATGCGTTTTACATTAAACATTTGAAGGAGAAAAAAAATTACTAATTTATTAAATAAATTATTATTATTAAATACATAAATTATTTATTTAGATTTTATATTATAAAAATTTTAAAAATCGAGTTAAAATGACTAATTCGGTAGAAATATGATAATAAAATAAAAATTATCATTGTCATTCATTATTTAAATTTGTGAATTTCGTCAACAATTTTTTGTAGTGATTAAATGCTAACCAAAAAAACCACATTCAAACAAAACTTACAATAACAGTAAAAAGTTTATAGTAAAGGGTTTACAATCCCTGACGACGGAGGCCATTGCATCTGTGCGAGCGGGACGCATTATATTTACGCGGGAGTGACAGAGACAGGTAAAATAGGTCAACGCACGAAATTCTTCCTGCTCCGCGTCCGGGGTCTAAGTACAAAATTTCATAACTGTATCATAAAAAATCACAAAGTTATAAGCTTGTTATGGTGCCTGGTTGTCCACACAAATACATGGTCACCTGGCCATCCGGGCGGCTGAGGGGTTGTTTGGCGCCTACTGCCCGCTATGACCTGTCGTGACCTGTGTTGTACTTAGTGTCGGTGGTGTCCAACTTGTGACTTTATTTAAATATTTTCGGGAAAAAATATAACATGGTGTAAAAATGATTGGAATCGATTCAGTTACTGATTCTGAACAAACTATACAGCGTTAAATTTTGGTCGTTTAAAAAAAATAAAGTACATTTTTTAAAACTCGAATCGTTGCTTACATTCAAGAAACTTGTTAAAGATCACTACCTGTCTCTGTGATTATCGAAAGTTCCCATTTCTTTTTATTGTATATTTTTTGATATGTATGTATTTATGTATCTATTATATAGCATATGTATGTATCTGTTTTTCTATTATTGTACTTTGTAATAAGTGTTGGTGCTTATTGTGACAGCCCCATATCATGTCCCGAAAATTACTTTCCATTCCTGGTTGCCTGTAAGAAATCGCGGAATGCGATAAGGCCGCCCATTGTATGTGCTTTAATTGAGTGGTTTTCCTTTGTATATTTTAATAAGTATGTACAATGAAGTGTATAATAAATAAATAAATAATAAATAAATAATTTACGCATGTACGAAATTAATTTCTCTAAGTAAAAGTCAGCTGAGCGAGGTCAATGAGCTGAAGGTAGTTAGTACGCAACGACCGACAACTACCTACAAGGTCATTGACTCGTTTACTTAAAGAAATTAATTTCGTACATGCGTTACAGATTTCGATTTTATCCATTTTCACAAAAACGTATCGACTTTATACAAACAAATTCTTTTAACAACTGACACCGGCAAGATAGAAATTTAATTATTTGTGAGTATTATGACGAAGACTTAATCTTTACGAAAAAATGATCATTTTGGCCAAGAACCTTCAATAAATATGTCATTCTCATTACTTTTTGAACGCCCCTCGTATACTAAAAATAATCTTGCATATAGCTTCACCCCTTTAACAGTTTAGGTCTTCAAATGGATCACCTTAAGAGCTCGTGCTAGGGCCTCCGATGGTCGATAGGGCCGAAAGGTTCTGGAGTGACGCCCGTGTTCCGAAAGACTCAGCATTGGAAGGCCAGCCACAAGGACGACTGATGACTTGTTGAGGATCGCGCAAATCCGATGGATGCGAGACGCATAGCACCGGTCGTTGTGGCGACGCTTGGGGGAGGCCTACGTCCAGCAGTGGACGTCTTTCGTCTGAAATAATGATTAAAAAAAAAAAAATAGCGATGTTCCCAATTAAGTTTTTTTTTTTTGCAGCCTACAGCAAATCCTACTGCGAACCCAGCCTCGCTGTTCGACTCCGGTCCTGCGCCCAACATGTTTGTCAAGCACACTGACCACCGCACAAACCATTTACCTGATGAGGATAATAAGAGTCATGTATATGGTAGTGGTGATGGTGGTAGGAAGGTGTATGAGGAACGGGGTGTCGGTGATGATTTGCGGGGGAAAGGCGATGAGCCGGAGAGGGGTGTGAAGGTATGTCTTTCACAAGTTTTTTTTTTAAATTTAGTTTCACCCATCCCGATGTTTGTCTATGATCAAATCTTACAAATTAAATTTGATCCACTTCCCGGTTACCGATTGAGCTGAAATTTTGTATGCATGTGTAAATCAGATGACAATGCAAAATTATTATGACGTGGAGTTGTTCTGATGATGGAACTGGAAGGTTGGCACAGGAACTCTGTAATTAAACGACATAAGCCCATCAAGTTTGGGCTCGTGTGATTCGTCTTGACGAGTGTTTGGTGCTAGATGGTAACCAGGGTCTGCTGATGGAACTGGAAGATGGCCATAGAAACTCGGTAATAAGCGCAATAAGATAATCACATCGTGTTTGAACTTTTTGGATTGGTCTTGATGAGTATTCATTATATAAGTATATACCGCGCTATTAAAGCTTGCTATGAAAAAAATATTTTCATCGAAAACATTGTTCCTTTTATTACCTAGAAGTGCCTAGAACTATTATATAGAGTGACTGGTAATTAGTGAACGATACTTAAACACGTGATTGTAATCATGATAACAAACAACTAAACTATGGGACTAAACCTGAAATTGCGAAAAAAATCTGCCAAACTCAGTACATTTACTTGTAAAATAAAATAAAATTTTACCCTGTAACCGCTTCGAGTGTTTTCGTGTCCTATTCGCCATGGTCGTGTGTCTGCGACTGCGTACTCCATCTCGTTTAGCTCTTCAATCCCCTTAGGTGACAGAACAGATGACGAGATGCGAGTATTTGGTTGTGGATGTGCAACCCTGATGGAATGAACGCGAATGTTTGTCGCATATATCCGATGTTGGCAATTTTGTGGGGTACTCCTGGAGCACCCACCATAAGCAATCTGTGTAATTAACCACTGTGAACCTCGGTTAAATATATGATTGATGTTATGTCATTTGTTTCCACAGAAACCCATCGGTGGAATTTCCCTTTTTGGTAACAAAGGAACCGAAAGTATTGGCGCCGCTATCTTGAACCGTAATCAACGAAAATCTTTCACTTCTGATGACGAAAGTGAAAGTGATTCCCGTTCTGAGTCACAGTCAAACCAGCAGATAAGGAAAGAGAAAGATATATTCGATGACTTATTCGCTAGGTCTGAAAGTAAAAAGATAACAGAAGAAAAAGATATCAGTAAAGATTTGAAAACTGAAATAAAAAAGAAAGTTGAAGTCAAAGAGAAAAAGGAAGAAAAACCAAAAGTAGATCTATTTAGTGATAATCTTTTCGATGATATTGATGATATCTTTTCTACTAATGTTGTTAAAATGCCTGCAAAAGATACTGCTAAGAATAAATCTATATTCGAAGATGATGATGATCTTTTCTCTGAAATTGCTGCGCCAAAGCCCGTGAAAATTGAAATAGCGACTAGTAGTAGTAACAAGAAAAGCTTATTTGATAGCGATGATGAATTATTTTCTGAAAATAAACCTGTTGTTAAGCCTAAGGAAATTCCTAAACCTGTAGTAATTGAGAAACCTAAAGTAGCTGAAAGAAAAAAAAATGAATCTTCTAATAATAATAAAGAAATCACTAAAAGTATTTTTGATGATGACGAAGATGAACTATTTGGTGATACAAAAACTGTTGAAGTTAGTAAAGTACAAACTAATCCTGTTAGCATAGAAAAACCTAATGATTTTGGCAAAGAAGATAATAAAAATATTGCACCTAAAAATACTTTTAAAAGTCCATCTCTTTTTGATGATGATGATGACGGTAGTGATATTTTTGCCGGACCAGTTAAAACTCCAAATGTCCAAAATGTTTTAACAGCTCCTACTAAAGAAAACAAATTGTCAAGCCAAACTGATGAGCAAATTCATACAAAATTGTCAAGAAATACTGTCAAGGAAATTCCTACAACACAGTCAAGCCAAACCGAAGTTAAAATTCCTGATGAAAATGTCGAGCCTTCAAGCTTAGTTCAAACTGTTAAGAGTGAAGAAATTGTAGTTAAAAATGAAAATGCCGAAACAAATAAAAACTTTAGCAAACCTACAGTAGATAACATTATTAATACTTCTGAAATAGAGAAAAGTTTAGAAAATAAAGATTCAGTTTTACGTGTAAGTAAAAATGTAGATAGTGAGAATAAAAAAATAGAAACAAATGCAGCTAAAATATTCGATCATATACGAAATATAGAACAAAGTTCTACAGATACCAACGATGATTTCAGTGATCAAGATTTTGATGATTTACCTCCGAAAGAGGAATCTATTAAACCTGTAATTGATAATAATAATATAGTCACAGAAAAACACAATATTTTTGATAAAGTTACGTTAGAAGAAGATATTGATGAGTTATTTGCTGCAACTCAACAAAAAACAGAGAATTCTGAGTCCATATTTAATGCAGAACCAGATTTTACAGAACCGATTACTAAAAAGACTGAACACGACAATAAGAAAGAAGAAATTACTCCAAAAAATATAGAAAGAGATATTTTCAGTAACATTCTAACAGAGCCGCCCGTTTTTGAAAAACCCAAAGAACCTAAAAAAAGCAAAAACGTCAATGCGTTATTTGATGACGACTCTGATGATGAAAGTCTATTTTTCAAGAAAAACGATACGATTTTTGTTGAAAACCCGCAAGAATTTACTCCTACTCAGGACAGGATTTTTGGTTTGTTCACCGATGAGCCACCTGATGATGGTTTTAGTAAAATCAGTGATGAATTTGATGATTATATGTTTTCTACTTTACCAAAGCCGAAGATTCCGCAAGATGTATACCCTCCTATACCTGATACTTTACATTTCGAAGATACAATACCAGAAATTGAAAAACCCAATCAAGTTGAAGAAATATCTAGTGATTTGCCAAAAGAGGAAGTAAAACCACCTGCTGAAGTTACAAAAAAATCTAGTTTAGATAAAGAAGAAGATATATTTAAAGTAACAACTACAGAAACTGTTGTTGAAGGACAGAAACCTACAACAGTACTATCGCATGACAAAAAAGTATTTAAAGTACTAACAAAAGAATCTACAGCTCCAAAAGAGAATCCTAGTCTCGGTTTACTATCTGATGAAGAGAACCTCTTTGGAACTGTAACACACAAACCTACTTCCTCTAAAGAAATAGCAGCATCTAAAAATATAACTTCAATAGATTCTAAACCTGCTCTAAAAGAAAAATCAACTCTTGATATGTTATCAGATGATGAAAATCTATTCGCATCCGTACGTACATCAGAAATAACTAATTCATTCGAAACAGTTAAAGAAAAACCTGTACCTGAGGATAAAAAACTTATTTCAAAAGATAAACCTAGTATTGATATGTTAATAAACGATAAAAACCTCTTTACAACGGAATCGAAAGTCGAAAAAACATCATTGATATTGTCTAAACCAAATATTGAAACTGTCCAGGATAAACCTAACCTTGATACTCTATCTGATGAAGAAAACCTATTTTCCTCTAAACCTGTATCTGCGCAAGAAAAACCTGCACCTGCCACTAAAAAGCCAACTTTGAAAAACAAACCTAGCCTCGACTTGCAATCCGACGATGAAAACTTATTTGGTTCGGGATCTAAATTAGAAAAACCTGCATCGTTGACTTCAACTAAACTGGAGAAACCTATACCGGCGTCTAACAAACCAACTTTACTAGATAAACCTAAAGCTGATTCATTCTCTGATGATGATAATCTATTTGCGTCTAAATTAGAAAAATCTACATTGTCCACACAAGACAAACCGGTATCTGAAAATAAACGCCTAGAATCTGTAAGTAAGTCATCAGATGATGAGCTATTTTCGTCCTTAGAGAAAACAGATAAACCTTTAGTTGCTGAAAGTAAGTTACTGCAACAAGATTCAAAATCCGATGAAGATTTATTCAAAATACCTGCGAAAAGTGAATTTTTATCCAAACCTTCAGAGATAAAACCAGAAAAATCTGAAAAGAAAGTAGGCAAACTGAAAGTAGGCCTGAATATAAACGTAAATGCTTTGCTCCCTGGAGCGTCACCTAAAAAGATCAAGCCTAATAATGATCAACCAGATGGTCAAAGTCAAAGTGTGGTCGAGAGTCAAAAACCAGAACCGAACACCCGCACTGAAGATAGAAAGTCCGAAACTGAAACACCAAGTCAAAACACAGAATCTAAGTTACTAAAGGCAGTAAGTTTTGACGGAAAACCTGAATCAGATGTGCTAGATAATAAACTGTCTAAAGAAAGAGCTAAGATCCAAGTCAAAAGACGACCTTCGACTAGAAGGGCTAGGAGAGAAGCCGTCAGAAAATCTGGAATCGATTTCGGAGAAGATTCTACTGACAATTCTAGTTCTATTGATGATCCGCCTAGGAAACAAACTAATGTTAGCAAAGAAGACCTAAAACCGAATGAAAATATTCAAAGTATAGTTCCCGATAGATCTGACGTTCAAGCCAAATTAGATGATACAACAGTACAGGCCAAAACGGACACTACTACAGTAGAAAAACAGCCTATAATAGAACCTGAAAAGCAAGCCGAAGTTATAGAAAAGCCTTCTTATTCAAGAAATGTAACATCTAAAGTAGTCTACATTTTGAATGATGAAGATATATTCAATACAAGTCCTGTCGAAAATATTAACAAGAATATATCTAAAAATCTTGACTCAAATGTAGGTATTTCAACATTAGGCAAAGTCTACGATAAGGACGCAGAAAATAAATCGAAAACAGACGCAAAATCTTCGCTTTTCGGTGAAGAAACTGATGATGAGATGTTCAAAACAAAGACGGTAGTTAAAAAATCAACCATATTTGATTCTGATAGCGAAGAAGATTTATTTGGAACTACTAGTAAGGAAGAAGAGAGAAAAGTTGAGAAAATGGAAATTAAAAGGGAGATTAAAAGAGAAGTTGTAAAGGGACCTCTATTTGGTGATGAAGATGAGGATGATGATCTGTTTGGAGTAAAGACCAAAAAAGTCGTTGGTAAGTATGTTTTTGCTGTATTGTTAGAGATAATCACTCACGCACGCGGCGTGCTACGCGAATGCGATTGTGAAGCGATCCGATGTAGTTATGCGGTTTTAATGCGACACGATGATTCTATCTTACGTGCGTGCGGAATCGCCGCTTCAGTCGCTATTTATTTAAAACGAGCCACAGCTGGCTTCAAGCGAAAATATCAAATCAATTCCCACCGTAGGCGCGGGCTTGGGACGGCGAGCAATGGGTGACTCGCTGTCCGATCGTCCGGTTACCGACCAGACCAAGCCCAAGTCGTCGCCAGCGCGCACTGTTCCCGCGTGCCTCAAGGAGTTGTCAGCAAACCGTAGGGACCCTGCAGAAGGGTCGAAGCCTACTGGAGCTAAGGCTTCTGAAAAGAAGGCTCAGCCCCGGTATGAAAGGCAACGAAAGAAGGAGGTGGGTTTTTTAGTCCCTAAGAGTCTGACACTATTTCCAGCTCCGCCCACGGGCGGGGGATGTCGTTGGATAATTTACACCCACCATAAAAAAATAATTAACAGTATGTCCACTTTGCTTAGCTCGTCGCCGCTCCGCACCTACGTGTGTTTGGTCATGTAGGCCACCCACCGCGATAGACTCAATTATTTGTCATTCACGCTGCTTCGCTTCGCGATCGTGGTCTAGTAATAGAGACACTAATATAATAATAGCGTCCCTAATTGCTATGTTGAAGGTCGTGGATTCGATTCCTACCTCGGACACATGTTTGTGTGATGAGCACGACCATTTGTTCTGTGTCTGGGTGTAATTTATGTAAAATATATATGTATTAAGAAATTTATAAATATGTTTATCAGTTGTCTAGTACTCATAGCACAAGCTCTGCAAGTCTCCAAATGGGGCGAAGCCAATCTTGTGGGATTCAACGCCGCCAAAACACAAGCGTGTTTGTTCACCGCCAAAAGGAGCCCGTTCACCTTGGCTCCTGCTTTCCAGAATGTATCCCTGGCGTGCACCGACCGCCTTCAGCTCTTGGGGGTAGAAATTTCCTCAGACCTCAACTTTGGGCGGTTCATTGAGTCCAAAGCCGAGGTAGCTGCTAGGAAACTCGGCGTTCTAGCAAAAGTCCGGCGGTACTTCACACCGGAACAGCTTCTAATCTTATACAAAGCACAAGTCCGTTCGTGTGTGGAGTACTGCAGCCACATATGGGCTGGTGCTGCAAAATGCCACCTAGCAGCTTTGGACTCAGTGGAAAGGCGTGCGAAGAGGCTAATTGGTGATCCAGACTTGGTTAAGTCCAATCTACAAAGCCTCGAGCACAGGCGTAGAGTAGCCAGCCTTTCGGTGTTTTACAGGATGCATTTTGGAGAGTGTGCGCGGGAATTGCATGACTTGATACCGCCATCTCCTTTCTACCATCGAACAACCCGGCGTACGGCGAATATCCACCCTTACGTTGTTGAAACTTCCACGGTCCGGACTAAGCGTTTTGCCTCGTCGTTTATACCGCGTACATCGAGGGACTGGAACAATTTGCCTGCTGCGGTTTTCCCGGCCAATTATAATTTAGGCGTCTTCAAGGCTAGAGTGAATAGGCTCTTAATAAACTAGTGCGCTTTACCATCGACGATTGCATCACTGCTTACCATCAGGTAGGATTGCAGTCAAGTGCTAGTTTATACAATATAAAAAAAAAAAAAAAAAAAAAAAAAACTAGATGGCGTTGTGCGAAAGTTGTAAAATATTATACAACGTTAAATTTTAGTCGTTTTAATCCCGCGTAGGGTCGACTCGGTACATGAAATACTATCGATTTGTAAAGAAAAAAAAGGTACTTTTTTTTCAAAAACTCGAATTAATATATGCATGTACGAAATCAATTTCTTTAAGTAAACGTCAGCTGAGCGAGGTCAATGAGCTGTAGGTAGTTAGTACGCAACGACTGACAGCTACCTACAAGTTCATTGACTCGTTTACTTAAAGAAATTAATTTCGTACATGCATAAATTAATTCGAGTTTCAAAAAAAAAAGTACTTTATTTTTTAATTTTCTCATTACAAATCGATAGTATTTCATGTACCGAATCGACCCTCCACGGGATCGTCGTTTTAGACCAAAATTTAACAGTGTATATTATTATTACGTAACCTAATAACAGTGACGTCATCGTGATTGTAACTTGACAGATTCCTCTTACATCAGATTTGAAAGGTTTCTAACTTAATTTTATACCGATTTAATGTTTTTATTGCGATTTTTTAAGTACTTAAATATACTTTCCACAGAACAAAAACCACAGCCATCCAGATCGACGGTCAAAGATACTCCAAAAACAGCTGAACCAGTATTCGAAGACCCTCTATCAATGTTCGGAGATGACGATTAGTTATACACTTTGCCGTTAGGCGGCGCTAGTGGTTTTAGGTTTGTTTTTGTCAAGCCGACTATATTGTGATTGGCTATCAGTGTAACGGATGCATTTGTTTTTTTTTTTTTATGAGTGTCGTACAGACGCCAGCATGTCAATATACCCCAAACTGTCAAATTTTACCAATCGAACATTAACCTTCCTGTATTGTGATAAGGTTGAAAATCTATTAAAGAAATTTGACAGATTGAGGTAGGTTGATGTGCTGGCCTCTGTACGTCGATGAGGTTAGACTGCGCACAAGTTTAATCCTCGAAACACAAGTTGAACCATCGTGGTCGACCTTGAATGCGCACGCGCAGTAACCGATTTTCGGGTCTCAATCGAAGTGAGGGCAAAGCGGGGGGCAGCGTGTAACCATAGCAACGACGGCCATTTTAGTTCAAACTTATTTTGCCGCATAATATTGTGTATGGCGCTAGGGGCCGTTCAAGTATTACGTAAGCAGATTTTTTGCAAACATTTACCCCTCCCTTCCCTCTCATCAGCAAAGCTCTCTACCCTCCATGCTTACGTAAATATTAGTACATACGTTTTTCAATGTGTTCTAGTTTCGTTATTAATCTATGAAGAGTGGTTATAAGTCTAGAAATAAGGAATAGTCTTGAAATAGAGACTGACTCTAAGTCTTCAAGGACATTGGATGTTTGTTGCTTTCGTGTGATTTTGGAACATTGATATCGTTCTCTTAAAAAACTAACAAAATATACTGCTGACGTAATCACCATCAAGACCCCCGTCCCCCATGTCATCAAAAATAAGCAAAGCAAAACCCCCACCCCCTTTAGTGCTTACGTAATACTTGATTGGCCCCTTACTGCCTATCTGGCCCGAGTTCAAATCAAAGAAAGAAATGGAAAAAATTGTTTGTTAGATTTTTGTTTCTTTGACTTGGTAGTGGTACAGACACACGGTTGGCGAAGTGGTTAATACTTTGACTGCTCCGCCATGTGTCGCGGGTTCGATGATACACATATATGATAATAATACTGGTACACCTTTTTTTATTTATTAAGCGAGTTTAGTTGTTGGTTAAAATGCTTTGTACCATCGTTTTAGTGTGTAAATCCTGCTTTTTTTGGTATGGCTTTAGTAAGTTAAAAAAAATAAAATATGAATTATTAGTCATTAAATGAGCTCAGATTAGTGCTTGAGTGCTCGCGCTGTGAGCATTTTGCCGCCATCTAGGGTTAATATTGGTAATGGTCAAGGAAATGGTTTTAGTTTTTCATCTAAAGGTTGAATTTTATTTAAAATAACAAAGAGGTTTATTTGTTTAGTTAGTGAAGTTTTAAATCTCTCGGAAGTTTTGTCCAAGGTGAACAATTTTTTTTTTTAATATATATTATTTTATTTGTGCTTAAATACGGAATCATATTTGTTAAGCAAATTGAGGTTTCAGTATGCTTTTGGATTATAAGCATTGTATTAAAGTAGCTTCTTGCTATCTCAAAGACAAAACACTAAATATTTAACTAGTAAAAGTGGCCTTTTCGTGACAAAGCACGTAGAGTATGCATCAATATTATTCGCAGAGTACGGAATTGTCACGCGCAATAGCGAATCTTAGACGTCATTTATAAACCTGATATCTAGTATAGTACGTGGCAAATAAGTTGAACCCGTTGCTATGGTTATCCACCTCCATTGAGACCGTATTTAATGCCAATCGCCATTTTTGTTCAACTTATATTCCGCGTATTATATCTCCTCGTGGCAGCGGCCGTCGATGCGGATCTGTGCTGTTATTATTCAATTTAATTTCGCATAATTTGTATGAGATTATGAGTTTTGAATATTAATTAGAATAGTATTGAAATAATTGTTTTTTATAAAATGCTCTCAATTATAGTTGATGTCCATTCTGTTCTTCTGATTTCCAGTTAAGTTAGTTTTAAGAGAAGTAGATTGAGGTAATGACTTAAACAAATATCTTCATACATCCTACTGCTCCCTGAACATTATCTTAAGCTGTCGATGTTTTTTTGCTTACCATCACGAAATTGTAAACCTTTAATCGCTACTATCCTTGACTAGATGTTGTATAAAATGACAAATTGCTGATTTATGAATAGAGAAATCTTAAGCCCTACTTCAATGCCAAAGTTTGACAGTTTTTTTGGCTTAAGTAGAGTTTAAAAAATTCTTATGATTTATAATTATATACCTTAGAGTACTCACGCGATGAGCAATCTGCCGCCGCATAAAACTTGATGGAAATGATTTTCTATCGCGCTTCTCTGGGATCTGATTGTACTCAAACTTTTAGTTCAGGTAAGTGAAGGATTGATGACCAATTACTGGGCTACGCCCCTCTACTTTTGGCCGTGAATCTTGCATAGTTTTGATAACTGCACGTATGTTTTTTAAAGGCGGCAAAATGCTTATTGCCCGAGCATTAAAGGGTCAATACATGAACAAGGGTATCTATATTGCACTTAATTTATGTTCGTCTGTCAATCGGCCAATAATTAGACACACTATCCACGGACACGTAGCTTCAACAGCTTTGTAGCTTTGACAGGCCGGTTGGTCTAGTGGTTAGTGGCCCTGACTGCTATGCCGGAGGTCGTGGGTTCGATCCCCACCCAGGACAAATGTTTGTGTGATGAGCATGATCATTTGTTCTGTGTCTGGGTGTAATTTATCCATAACATGTATGTATTTAGAAATATATAAGTATGTTTATCAGCTGTCTAGTACCCATAACACAAGCTCTGCTTAGCTTGGGACTAGACCACGTTGTGTGATAGTTGTGGAATATTATATTATATATTATATTCAACGGCAACGTAGTTTCATAGTTTTGTATGTAAGTTTCACTAGGCGTAAACCAAGCGTATATCGAAGGAATGGAACAATTTGCCTGCTGTGGTTTTCCCGTCTGATTATAATGCAGGTGTCTTCAAGGCTAGAGTGAATAGGCTCTTAAGGGGATTACATCGCCCAAATCCAAAAAAACACCTAGGTTGATTGAAGTTTCCTTATGTACGATTACCATATAAAAAATGAAGGGGATACTTAAGGACATTACTAATAAATTGTATTGATTACGTTTCTTAAAAAAATACCCTAACTCTAGAAAAAAAAATCTGGTAAATAGGCCTTTTTTGAACATTAATTCCATATTTTCTCGAAAACGGCTCTATATTTATACATTGAATTTATACCAAAATATATGTTACGATAAATTGAATAACTTGTATTGATTTTTTTGCGAATTTCATTGAATATCGATAAGTAATCAAGAAAAAACTCGAATCAGTACTAACACCCCGCGCGCAGCACCCCCTGCAATCCCTGTTTAGAGGTCAAATCTTCTCTACTATTGTAGAGGTAAATTCTTGAAGGTCATTGAGCGATGTAATACCCTTAATAAACTAGTGCGCCTCACCATCAACGATTGCATCACTGCTTATCATCAGGTGGGGTTGCAGTCTAGCACAAGCTTATTTAAAAATAAAATGAATCTACGCGTCCGTTGATAGTAGGTTGAAGTTTCCGTGATTGTAGGTACATTAAAATATAGGCCACAAAATGGAGCCTAATAGAGTTAAAAAAAAAAATTGTTTATTAAAAAATTAGTATTAAAAGAACAATTAATTTAGATTTTGCTATTAAGCTAACATTCCAATGTTATTTAATTTTTATTACAAATGATTTATATTCGTTGGGGAAGAATATGTTTTTTAAAACAATAAATTTTTGCTATGAAATTTATGCTTATTCTTTCCAATTAAATGAAATTATGGAGATTAATTTAAAAGTTATAGTACCATAGTGGGGTTATTTTGCTCCTGGGCACTTTTGCACAAGCGTAGAAACAAGTACTTGAAGAACTGTGTTTATATAGCATAAGCAGCTTTTTAATGTTCCCACTGCTGGGACTCAGGCCTCCGCTCTAAGCGAGGGAATGGACCGTAATCCACCACGCGGGGCCAGTGCGGTTTGGTGAATGTCACATGTCATCGAATTTTCGGTTCTAGGACATGCCGGTTTCCTCACGATGTTTTCCTTCACCGTTTTGAGAGCAGTGGTGATGAAATAAATTACACAAAGTAATACGCCTGGCTGGTTTGAACCCGCGACCTATAACTCGTAAGTCGGAGCCGTCACCACTGCTCAAAAAACCGTGTTTACTGTATTTCTATTGGTTAGGAAGTTTGTGGCAAAAGTTATACCCCAGGGACAAAGTTTCCCCAATTTATTGGGTGAGGAAATATTTTTTTTCTTGTTTAATATAATAATTATGATATATTATTATGATTGTAAATAATGTTGTTTGTTGTTTCGTTATTGGCTTGTTACAGCTTGCTATACAAAGTGCCTACGGAATTATTCTTGTATGAAATGTAATAAAATGTTATACTTTTGTTTTGGGATTTTCATTTTCAAACTGCATATACACCGTTAAATTTTGGTCTTTTTAATACTGCGGAGGGTCGATTTGGTATAAGAAACACTATCGATTTTTAAAGAGATTCTAAAACTTGAATTTAAAAAATCTAAAAATTGATTTCTTTAAGTAAACGTCAGCTGATCGAGGCCAATGAACTGTAGGTTGTAAGGAGTTGGCGGTCGTAGCGTACTAACTAGTACGCTACGACCGCCAACTCCTTACAAGGTCATTGACTCGTAAACGAGTAAACGAGAGTAGGTATATTAATTCGAGCTTTAGAAAAAAAGTACTTTATTTTTTAATTTTATCTTTACAAATCGATAGTGTTTCATGTACCGAATCGATTCTCCACGGGATTAAAACGACCATAATTTAACGGTGTATGTTATAAAATTCTTGACTTAGGGCCAAAACATAAACGACGAAACGCTAAAATCGGCAGTGATGCCCGCCGCTTTTGGCACCACCAGTGGCGGGCAGCACTATCGATTTTAACGTTTTCGTATTCCTGTCTGATCAAAGCTGCGACTGTTTCACAAACCGGCCTGCACAGGAAAAACTGTGGTGAAACTCGTGCGTATGGTGTCTTAGGTTATGCCCTAGGCAGTGGCGTAACTATATCATCTGAGGCCCGTGGCAAATTTATTGGACAGGCCCCGAAAATCGTTGCGTTGTGATTTTTTAATAAATGTTATAAAATAGATAGGGTTACTTCTTCTGAGCTCGTGAGTTCTGGGACCGGGGGCCCCGTCGGACCAGAGGCCCGTGGCATTTTGCGATCCTTGCCACCCTATAGTTCCGCTAGGGCCCTAGGCGTGGGAGATGTGGGACCTCTCTCACGGTCTCGCACCCAGAAAGGTCTCACGCAACCCCTCGCTTCTTTTAGAACTAGGGTTTTTTTTTTATAATAGACAGTCTCTCTTGAATCATTTTTTTTTTTACCTAATACTAAGCGACAATGTGGTCGAAAGCTGGGTTGCCACAGTGGCTGTCTCGTTTTCCAATTTATGAAAGAAAAAGGCCTCGCTGATGTGACTTTACCCATTTCTAAACTAGTCCATGCTACACCTCTGCACATTAATGTAACAACACCAATCATATAGGTATATTTGAAAGAAAGACAAACAGTTTAATAACGACGAACATGGCGTATACCAATACAACAACGATTTCTATTCTATTTGTTAGGAAGAGACGATTTCGACTATTTTGTCAATGTCTAAAGTAAATTGGAAAATCAAATGTGTGTATTATTAATTCATTATTTCCCAAGAGGACGCCGGCGTCCGCACACCTATTGTCTTTCTATTGTGTCTCTAATTACGGTGAAAATGAAGAAACCTAACTATAGGCATCAAATCCTTCGATTGATGATACGGTTAAACTTGGGGTTAGTATTGGACTTGAAACTATATTTCGACTTGGCAATGGCCAATAAAATCAAAATCATGTTTAAAAAATGTATCCTGAAAAGAAATGGGATGGCGATACTTTCTAAAAAAATTGGTAATGGAGTCGATTTGAATTAAAATCAATAGGATCGATTCAGTAATAAATCGAGTTCTAAAATATCGATTTCCTATTCCTAAAGACCAATTCGTTGACTACCCTGCAGGTACTAAGTCCATAAAATCACGGTACAGATTTCAAGATTGATAAGTAATCGGATATCCAAAATTCACAAAAAAATTAGCTTGTGGAAAGCTCGAGCTTTGTTGAACGTTTTTAAATAATAATATGGTTGCATTCTACAAGATAATAATCGAATCACAATTTTAAGTTTCTAATATCGATTCACAGAAGCGATCCACTGTATAAGATAAATTTAAAACATGGATTTTCTACATATATTTATTCTGAACAAAATTAGCTTTAAATTACAATATTAATAATAATTAAATCTATTTAAAACTTAAATTTCAATTTTCTTGAGTTATACACTCGATTATTCGATCAAATTGATCTCAGATCGCCACCCTACTGTCAAACCGTTAACTGTCAATGTCAAACAACGCCACTGTCGCATGGCTATCACACAGCGGTCGATTGTTTTTCTAAATAAATACTACTAAAATGAAGGTCCCAGAGAAAATAAAAGAAAAGAAAGAGAAAATAAAGAAGAAGGAGAAGATAAAACCTAAAAAAGAACATGTTTTAATTGTTGCACAAGAGATAAAGTTCGCCCGACGGTTGTCGGGCAACGAAAAGAAAACTCGTGATAAAGTGCTTAATACACTGAAAAAGTGGCTTTTAAACTGTTTCGAGAAAGGATATGGTTAGTAGCTATACTCCATAGGCTTTATTTTGTGAATTTCGTGACATTTCGTCGAATAAAACTGCTTTTGTTAGGTCTGTCAATACTTAACCTCAAAAGAGTCACAAATGTGCGTTGTATGTATTTTACACATCGTTTTCATATAATTAGGCGTTTCAGTGACTGAAACATACTATTTTAGCACATTAGATACTCATTTGCAAGCGTCTTTAATATAATAATGTCGAATTTACTCAGTAAAACTGGAAAAACACCATGCATACCGAAATGAAAAGGAAACTTAGCTCTCTCTCTTGATTAGTCTACTAATTACCTGTTGTTGTATTTTGTTAGGCTTAAAATTGTAATCCATAATGTCTTTTCCATATTTTAGACAGAGGTGTGTTAATAGAAACCTCAAAATTTTACATACTACACCAGCACTAGCAATGCTTCTATGTACATGTATCTTCGTTTGGTTACGAATTAAAGACCTGATTTTTTTGCTTTTGATTTCTCGTATTGTCCTCTGACATATAACCTAGGTTTTTTATTTAACCTAGGTTTAATTTTTTCGAAAAGAATGCCTTGTTGCATTAAGTCCGCCTATGTACCACTACTCTGCATGAAGTTTAAATAAATAAATAAATAAATCATGTCAAAAGTTTGCATTGGCTTTTATTACAGACAAGCTTAAATATATATTTTTATTATTAATAGGCTTGGCTTGACCACTATCTCACCTGATGGTAAGCAACAATGTGGTTGACAATGAAAAATGCTTGCCTAGAAGTAACCTGTTCACTCTTGACTTAAAGACTCCTAGGTTGTAGCTATCAGGAACCACAGACTCTGGCAGGGAATTCCACACTTATGTGTTTATATAAAATTTCACAAATAATAATATAATATTCCACAACTATCACACAACACCGTCTAGTCCCAAGCTAAGCAGAGCTTGTGTTATGGGTACTAGACAACTGATAAACATACTTATATAGTTTGAAATACATAAATGAAGCAATAAAATGTTGATAATTACAGAATTCAAAGAAGATGACTTTACTAGAGTGTGGAAGGGATTGTTCTACGCTGTGTGGATGTCCGACAAGCCTCTCATACAGGTACGCTATGTTTAAAATATTTTTTTTAAATGATCTAAACCAGTATTTGACTGCAATCCCAGTGACGCAATTGTTGGTAAAGCGCACTAGTTTATTAAGAGCCTAGCCTTCAAGACACCTATATTCAATCGGACAGGAAAACCACTGCAGGCAAATGGTTTTAGTCCTGCTATGTACATGGTATAAATGACGAGGACGATACGCGACCTTAGAGGAGTCAATAACATAAGGGTTCGACCAAACTGGCAGCGCGGTGCGGGCAGCGGCGCGGATGCGGGAACGCGCCCGTTTTGCTTGGCCACAGTGGTAGCGAGGTGCGGGAAGCGGCGGTTGCCATAGCCTGTTTCAAAATAAATCTAAATCTAAAAATAAATCAAGTTAATTTTTTGATCCACTGTCAATGTTGTTTAACTAACAGTAAAAACTGTAAATATAGTTAATCTTTTGAATACCGTAATTAAGACACAGTAAAAAGACAATAGGTGTGCGCCGGCGTTTGCTTGAGCCGGCTTGAGCAATTAAAACAGACTGAGATCCCCGCTCCCGCGCAAATTGCCGCTGGTCGCCCGCGCACGCACTGTGGCCATTTGTATGAACGAGCTAGGCGTGAGTTGTACTGTGGACACTCAAAGGAAGTTCTTGTGTTTGAGACAGCCGCTCCGCGCCCACCCCGCTCCCGCGTTGTCAGTGTGTCTGAGCACTAAGTGCTTGCTTACGCGGCGCGTTGGGCGTTCGTCTTACATTGCAGCAGCGGGCCGCGTCATCGCACGCGCAAACACAAATATATGGCAATGTACGACGACCGCCCAACGCGCCGCGTCTCCGTAAACAAGCCCTAAGGGTGGACACCCGTACGTCGGGTTGTCCGAAGGTAGAAAGGGGACAGGCTCTCCAAAAATACGTCAAACAGCCATAATTATTCTTCTGCTTATTTAAAAATCTGCTCTTGTGTGATATGTTATCCATTTTTGCAGGAAGAGCTGTGTGAGAAGATATCAGGTATCCTAGATTTGTTTCCTGAAGAAAAACTCCGTTATGCGCTACTGATGTTCAAGGCCGGGCTCCGCATTCTCGCTACAGAATGGTACGGGCTGGACCAGCATCGTACTGATAAGTTCCTCATGGTATGTTCTGTTTAGTATTATCCAAAGACCTTACAGCCACTATACGTGTAATAACAGGCGACTCATGTCTGTCAACACATCTGACTAATAGATCTGATGTGTGTAGTGATGTACCAATTCTTATGACCACCTCTGTTATCAATAAAGCTGAATAGCTATTTACTATTTATACGATCATTTTATACTTACTACATTAAAATTGATTTTTTATTGTTAATCGGTTATTGATTTTAGGTTCCCGAAAGATTCTGATTTTAAAAATAAATGGATAATTGCAAATAAGCGAGAAAATTGGTTCCTTGGATACTACTCGTATTTTTACCGTTATAATAATTATAAGTACCTTTGTTACATTTTTATATATAAGGTGTTAAAAAATTAACTGCAAGAATTTTGTCCACTTACTCGCCATCGAAAAACGAACACATCAAAAAAATAATTTTTTTTTTTTTGAGCGTTTTTATATTTTCACATAAATAAAATAATTTAGTATAATATTTTTTTGTGCGCTGTACCCAGGGCTGCGCTTGCGGCTTGGGCCGCCATCGTACCGCGCGCGAGCGTCTTGCTAGCGGTTCCCCCGCCGCCCGCTACTCTTCCCGCAGCTCTCTCTACCCCTCCCGACCCTTAGTTGTCCGAAATCCGTCGCGCGGTAAGGGTGTTTTCTTGTGTCATTACGGCGAATACGTGCGTTCGTGCAGTTTCGTGCTTTTAATAATGCCGTTTACGTATTCCAATCGAGAGTACTTAGATATGGTAGTGTGCTACATTACGATTGGTCAAAGTTTAGCTGCGGCACGTAACCGTTACCGTGAACTGTATGGTGAGCAACGACGAGTGCCTGCTGTCCAAACAATCCTAGGTGTCTACCAGTGCTTTTAATAGTCCTATAGGTATAATAAAATATGCTATTTGTAAGTAAGCTCGATAATATGCCAGTCCAAAGTCTGAGAAATGTGATGAAAAAATTAGAATCAGCTGTTTACGAATTTGCGCCGTCGCGTGTCGTGTCACAGGGGTGAACGACTCAGGCGTACCTACGGCGGGGCGGTCGCGCCGGCGCACGTGCGGTGTACAGTACGCATATTCAATAATTTTGTGTGAAGTGAAAATATTGCATATCTCCGAAACGGGTTGTTATTTAAAAATCTTTTTTTCGCCAATTTTTTTTATTTGTAATTCTAAACCAGTTCTTACTTTTCTTGCAGTTAATTTTTTAACACCTTATATAGAGAGGATATTTCAAGCTTTTTTGTTTTTTTTTTAATTTGACGTTACCACTCAATATTTATTAATTATACATGAAATGATAAAAAATAATACACAAGTATGTACATTTAATGTTAAAATGATATTAAGAACTAGGAAGGTAAAAAATACTAAATATGATAAAAAAATATCGATACTTTCGTGATTTATTTAAATCTATCTCATCCCTAGAGTGTCTTAATTACCTTGGTCGGACCAAACAGAACGCAGTACCCCGCTTCCCGCACCTCAGCTAGTTGACAGATTTTTTTGGTGCGTTGGAGCAAGCATGCGGTGTCTAGGGGCTATATAGTCGATGGTATTATCCAATAGACCCGTTGGATACTCAATGTGAGTGCGGTGCTGTTCAAAACATGACCCACATGTTGGAATGTCCCAGGTGCCCTTACACCTGCACTATGGAGGATTTAATGAGTGCCACCGATGCTGCAGTTAACATGGCAACTTACTGGGCCCAAATAATTTAACGAGTTTACCATCGATTCGAAAAAGAAGAAAGAAAGAAGTATTATTCAAAACCTAGTTACTGGGGTTTTTTTTATGGTAGGTAAAATCATCCAATGACATCCCCCGCCCTTGGACGGAGCAGGAAATAGTGTCAGACTCTTACTGATAAAAACCTACCCCGTTCCTTCGTTGCCTATCGTACCGGGGCCGAGCCTAGTTACTGGAGTTATCATTTCGGTTGCTGGCTTTCTCCCTAAAAATTTACCTCCTATAGAATTCTCTACATAGGGGTATGTAGAGAATTCTATAGGAGGTAAATTTTTCAATTTAATAACTTCTCCCGCTCTGAGGTGGAGCCAGATTTTTACTGACTGAAATCCACCTCAGTTGCGCTCTACTTTTCAGGGTCACGGTCGGACGGCAAGCAATTGGTAGCTCGCCGTCCGACAGTCCGGTAACCGTCCGGACCGGGACCAAGTCGTCGACAGCGCGTGTAGTTCCACACGCGCCTCAAGGTGTCAGCCAACCGTAATTGCTCAGCAGAGTCGAAGCCTACTGTGGCCATGGGTAGTGTGAAAGTGAAACCCGGGGTCCTGAAACGAAGGCAAATAAGGAACAGGAGTGGGTTTTTTTAGTCTGTAGAAGTCTGACACTATTCCCCACTCCGCTCAAGAGCGGGAGATGTCATTGGATGATTTTCCCACCTAACCCTAGCCCTTACGTCTTTACTGACTTCTCTTTGAAGGGTGCGAGGAACATCACGCGCCCTTAACAACTCAGGCTCGGCCGGACGGTGAGGTATCCATTACTCATCGTCCACAAGCCTGCACCTGCAGGCCACCAATAAATGCCAGTATTATGGTGAACTGTGATCTTCAGGAGTGTAAAACCTTACTGTTTCTTCAAATAATGAAGTGTTTGTCCACAGCTGGTCCGGCGCTACTTGCGCGCCAGCCTCCGATGTCTGTTGCGCTGTAAGTGGAGCCTCAAGAGCTGCCAGATGTACGCCAAGACCTTGGCTGGTAGCGATGGTGAGTAACATGATATTTATTTACACTTATAGTGTTTAACAAACACTCGAAATTGGTATCTATGGTTTTTTTCATCCTTTGCCAAGTTCGAGCGTAAACAATACTGTACACCGTTAGATTTTGATCGTTTTAATCCCGTGGAGGGTCGATCCGGTACATGAAACACTATCGATTAGTAAAGATAAAATTAAAAAAATAATAATATATGCATGTGTGAAATTAATTTCTTTAAGTAAACGTCAGCTGAGCGAGTCTAATGACCTGTAGGTAGTTGTCGGTCGTTGCGTACTAACTACCTATAAGTCATTGGACTCGTTTTACAAAACGATAGTGTTTCATGTCGATTTGTAAAGATAAACATCGACCCTCCACGGGATTAAAACGATCAAAACTTAACGGTGTATTATTATTATTCGAATATATCGGTATCTGAAGCCGGTCTAATATTATTCCTATATCCGTATCCGAAACAACATGCCTATGGCTATGCTCGAAATTTACTTGCGATCACATCAGGAATGAAGATATCCGCAGGAGAACCAAGGCCGCCGACATAACATGAAGAATCGCCAAACTTAAGTGGCAGTCACTGACGTCTATTTATTTACACTCTGGACTGGTGGCTGTCAAAGTGCTTTTGTCCGTGTTTGTTATTCGCCATTTTGGCGCTGTCGCCCGTAATGACTGTAGCGAGTGTCTATGGTACTAAAACTAGTCATGTCGCACAAACTTCAGAGTACTGTACATTTCTCGGCCGCCATTTGCATTATACGTCAAAATTAGTTCTCTGGACGCTCGCGAGTGGCGCTTCAAATAGGGGCAAAAGGTTCTATTACATTGGAAGGCTGCCTTAAGGTTCCCTGGATCTGGTAACGGTTGCGGCAATCCGATGGACGCGAAATATACAGGTTCGTTCGTTGTGGCGACACTTGAGGAAGGCATATGAACATCCCTGATAGTAACAGAATTAAATATTGTTAATTTTCAGGTATACTCGCACTAAAGACGCCTCACTACGCGCGCAACTCACTGTCAATGTTACTACACGTTGTCGACTGTTATCTAGAAGAAATTGCTAAGGTATGGTTTTATATCATAATATCCACTATCGATATATATTTACTACGCACTAGATTAGTTATGCCGTACAATCACTTTGCTTGACTTACGTGTACTGCATGCCGTACATCTTGACTTAATGACATTAGTGCAGTTTTGTAGTATTTAAGCGCTGCAAGCTTTAAAAGTTTTGTTAGACGTCACAATGACAATTTAGCGCTGCAGCGAACTTTTGTTTTCAATGTTTCAGTATTGTGACAAATAGTTGCTATGAACAAACTTATCCATCACTTAGAATGTAAGTCGATGATATCCCCTAAGAATCAATTTGCGAATAATTAAAAAATCCACTGAACTTTTATTTTTATTATTCCTCACGTTTGTACACCATTACACCCGATGGTAAGCGATGATGTGGCCGACGATGGAGTACGCTTGCCTAGAAGTAACCTGTTCACTCTTGACTTAAAGACTCCTAGGTTGTAGCTATCAGGAAACACAGACTAAGGAAATTCCACAGCTTAGCTGTACGCATAATGAATGTGTTCCCAAAACGCTTTGTACGTATTGGTGCGATCGCCAAAAATGTCAACAACTATGATTGTCATGTCACAGGTATCAAACGGTGACATCCCTGACGCCAGCCTGGTAGAACTCCTGCGTCCCGTGTGCACCTACATGTGCGGGGGCGAAGCGCCCGCGCTGTGCACGGCGGCGCGGCGCCTGCTCACGGCGCTCGTGCGGCAGAGCGACCAGGGCCTGCAGTACCAGCTGGCCACGGCCGCTTGGCAGAAGGTGAGTCCTCTTCAAATTATATACTCCATTTGTATTAAGATTAGATATTACATTTACTGACCTATTTAGGTAACTATCTTCTGCCGGAAGTTAGAAATGGAGTTTCGTAAAATCCGTTCTTAGCGGATGTCTACACCCTATAAGGAACCTACCTGCAACATTTTAAGTTTGTAGGTGTTATAGTTTCTGAGATTTCGTGATAAATCTGTAAGTGTTATTTCGCTTTTGTATATTTAGATTAATCAATAACGTTTTTTCATCACTTAGATTGAACTAAGAATCTGTTAAACAAAGTAAAAAATATGTTTTTAAATCGCAAATATTTTTTTTTTTGTAAACCTTGCTTTTCAAGTAACATTTGACAATTAGAGGTCATTATAAATAATATTTCACTAAACTATCACACAACGCCATCTAGTCCCAAACTAAGCAGAGCTTGTGTTATGAGTACTAGACAACTGATAAACATACTTACATATTTCTAAATAAAACATATATATACACCGTAAAATTTTGGTCGTTTTAATCCTGTGGAGGGTCGATTCGGTACATGAAACACTATCGATTTATAAAGAAAAAATTTAAAAATAATGTACTTTTTTAAATTCGAATTAATATACTCATGTACGAAATTAATTTCTTTTCAATTAGTTCAAAGTAACATTGTGTATTATTTCTTACAGATGGGATGTCCCGAAGGTGGTCCAGAGGCGTTAGAACTGGTGTCTGATTCGGAAGATGATGATGACAAACATCAGCAAGATGATAATAATACTGATGATGAAGCTGGAAGGTAAATTTTATTGATCACCAGTTACATAGGATCCAGGGCCATTGTATGGACTTTAGGAACAGTTTCATAAGATCCAGAGCCATTGTATGGACTTTAGGAACAGTTTCATAAGATCCAGGGCCATTGTATGGACTTTAGGAACACATTCATAAGATCCAGGGCCATTGTATGGACAGTCGAGATTCTGAATGACGACAATTTTCCAGAAAAAAATTTAAGGCTTAAAAAAAAACACGTTTTTCCTGGATCAAGTTTTATGAGTTATTCGAGGAAATCCACAGAATTTCGGAATGCTAACAAAGTTTTCAGCTATATCTCTTTTTTCTCGTTGCCTCTTCATCAAACATCGCATTGGATTGTGTTAGATGAAGCAACCACCTTTTAAACCATGCTCGACTTTGACGATAGGCGAGTAATGATATGAAGAAGAAGAAGAAGAAGACATGTGACATCCACTAACCTGCACTGGGCCCACGTGGTGGATTACGGCCTGTGAGAGGGATCTCCTAGGGAGTAGGCCTGAGTCCCAGCAGTGGGAACATTATAAGGCTGATTATGTTTTTTTTAAACAATACTTTTTCTGTCTTCACAGTTCGGAAAAACCACTAGATCCCCGAGCTGGGCGCGTGAACGTGGAACTGGCGTGCCTGCCGGTGCCCGCCGCGCTCATGGCCGACCTGTTGCGGGAGCTGCTCGCCACAGCCTCCTCCGGCCGCCACAAGCGAGTCAAGATTTGTCTACAACGGTAAGAATTTACTTTATCACTGAATTTAAACAACATTAGTTTTTGTATATGTGAAGCCCGAAACACGTGTCTAATATTTTTATGTAAAGAATCTATGTACAAAATTTCATAACTGTATCATGAAAAATCACAAAGTTATAAGCTTGTATAGTACTTGGTTGTCCACACAAATGTATGGTCACCGGACCGTCTGGGAGAATAAGCGATTGTTTTGCTCCCGTAGCTAGTGGTACGCTGGCTCACACAATGCCCGCTATGACCTGCAGTGACCTGTGTTATACTCGGTGTGCTTTTTACCTTCTTTAATTATTATTGGGAAAAAATATAACATGTTGTAAAAATTATTGGAATCAATTCAGTTACTGATTCTGAACAAATAGTTTATTCATTTGACGAACAAATAAATACATGTAATGCCGCTTTTCGGTTCAGTATCGTGCGTTTGCCGAAAAAATAAATACACGTGATATATTACTACACCCCCCTCCTCCCCCTTGTGATATTTTGTGATTTTTTTGGACCCCTCCCCCCCTTTCGAGCCTCACGTGATTAATGGACAGCCCTAAACACGTAATATTCCAGGTTCGAGCAACTGGCTCGTTCGGAGTACCCTCTCCGAGTGCAGACCCACGCTGAGGACACGCCAGCTCCCAAGATTAAACAGAAGAAGAGTGCGCAGACGCTGCACGCTCTGGAGAAGAAACTTGTCGCAGCCAGCGATGAGCTGGCTTTGAGAGGCATGTATTTTTATTTTATATAGCTGACCTTACAAACTTTGTAACGCCTATTAGTCTATGAATATTGTGATAAGGGATTTTCTTTTTTCGTGAATTTTTCCATATTTTCTCACCGCTCACCTTCCCTGTATCACGAATATTTCAAGACCAAAATTGGCCATATCGGTCCATCCGTTCTCGAGTTTTAGCGAGACTAACGAACCGCTATTAATTTTTTACATACAACCTTATTTTTAGTATACACTGTTAAATTTTGGTCGTTTTAATCCCGCGGATGGGGCGATTCGGTACGTGAAATACTATGGATTTGTAAAGAGAAAATAAATTACTTTTTTTTAAAACTCGAATTAATTTACGTATGTACGAAATTTATTTCTTTAAGTAAATTCGTCAGATGGCTGAGTTCAATGACCTGTAGGTTGTTAGTACGCAACGACCGACAACTACCTACAAGGTCATTGACTCGTTTACTTAAAGAAGTTAATTTCGTAAATGCGTATATGAATTCGAGCTTTATTTTTTAATTTTATCTTTACAAATCGATTGTGTTTCATGTACCAAAGGCAGGGTTCGATGGCAAGCGATGAATTTATAGTAGATAATTTAGGTTTAGACATAGCCCAAACAATCACAATGGCAGTGGGCTATATTGCTCACAGAACACATGGACGTTGGGGACGAAAGGTTCTGGAGTGATGAACGCGTACGATGCAAAGAAGTAAATATCTTTGACATTGCAGGTCTGAGCCGCAAGCACAGGAAGCGGCTGCTGGCCAAGAGTCGCGCGGGCACCAGCATCGTGGAGGAGCTCGACACTACGAGGCAGAAGCTCAGCACTGACGTCACTGTTAGTATTTCACTTTTCTAAACATATAGCATACTGCATAAGCTTAATCAGCCTACCTGCTAGCTGCAGGCAGGCAGGGTCGAAGCCTGCTGGGGTCATGGGTCAGCTTCCGAAAGGAATGCTCGGCCCCGGCACGATAGGCTACGAAGGAACAGCGTAGGTTTTTAGTCAGTAAGAGTCTGACACTACTTCCCGCTCCGCCCAAGGGCAGGCTTTGTCATTTGATGATTTTACCCATAATTAAAAAAAAACGTTCATCAGCCTTATAAATGTTCCCACTCCTGGGACTCAGGCCTCCTCTCTAGGAGAGGGAATGTGCCGTAATCCACCACGCGGGCGCAGTGCGAGTTGGTGAATGTCACATGTCTTCGAATTTTTGGTTCTAGGACATGCTGTTTCCTCACGATGTAAATATATAGTACGTGGCAAATAAGTTGTAACTTTTGCTATTGTTACGCGCAGCCCACTTTGATTTTGACCCGATAATACGTTATAATTCTCGGCACACAAGTTGAACCAAAATGACGATCGACTTTCAATACGCAGTAACAGGTTTTCGATAACAACGACGGCCATTTTGGTTCTTCTTATTTGCCGCGTACTATAGAACTGAGAATAGGTCGTAGACTATTTTTTATTCTCCTACTCCAAACCCCCATTTTATAAAAAATGGATGACTTTCCTAGCTCAAATGATAGGGGCCATTCAAGTATTACGTAAGCACTACAGGGAGGTGTGGGGGTCATTGCTTTTCTTATTTTTGATGACATGGGTTTTTTTTTTTTTTTTACATGACATGGGTGTGGATGATGATTACATTAGTAGTTTTTTTTTTTTCAGAGAACAATCTGTATGTTCCGAAATCATATGAAAATTAATAGACACACCCCTGAGCAATGTTTACGTAAGCGTGTAAGCGGCCCCATACGTAACATTTTGTCTCATCAATAACTATAAATTACCTTTTACAGAACGGTGGCTGGAAAGTAGAAGAAACTGCAGAACCTGAGGCGAAGAAATCTAAACCAAATACAATTAATAAAGAAAACAAAAAACGCAAAAATAACATAAATGACTTAGATGACGTCAAGAAACGCAAAGTCAACGGCGACGCCACACCCAAGCAACATCATGGCGACAAGAAACAAAAAGTTGCCAAGGAGATTAACATTATAGTTAATAAGTTAAATATTATTAACAGAATAGAGAATAATCAAAAGAAAGAAAACCCAAGTCAAAGTGGACAAAAGAAAGAATACATAATTCAAAACGGTCAAAAGATAAAGGATAAAAAGAGTAGAAAAGATAAAGTAATTAAAGAAATTGGTTTTAAGAGTGATAAAAATAAAATTAGTGTTGTAATACTAGACAGTAATACACAAAATGACAAAAATAATAAAAAGCCAGTTAAGATTGAGGAAAAACCAGAAACTCCATCTTCACCGAAGCAAGCAAAAAATCCGACTTTATTAGTAAACAAAGTAAAAAAATTTCAAAAGAAAACCGAATTTCAAAAACCGCAAAATCTAGAAAAAAAAGAGAGTAAATACGATTCGCCGAAGAAAGTCAAGTTCGTTTTGAAGAACAATTCGATGCAACAGCCTGTGGACTACTATAAAAGCGTGAAGCAGAGTCCCAGTATACCATTTGACAGCTCAAAAAAGCCCAGCAAGACGAATTTGAAGCCGTCAACGCCTTCGCCTATTAACCCGTTCTTCAAAAAGAAATTACGGCTCAAACAGTGAATATTGACTTCATTTGTTTTAGTAAAAAGTTTCAATTGGAGGCCTTACCATGACGCATTAAAGGTCATTGGTGCGAGCAAAAGGTAAGAAGCTCATATAGCTCCATCTCTTTAATACTTCATATTATTAAAATGATCCCATTAAGAACTTTTTTTTTTTGGTGGTGTGTAAAATCATCCAATGACATCCCCCGCCCTTGGGCGGAGTGGGAGATAGTGTCAGACTCTTACTGACTAAAAACCCACCCTGTTCCTTCGTTGCCTTAGATACTAGGGCCGAGCCTTCCGTTCAGAAGCGGACCCTTGTCCTCAGCAGGCTTCGACCCAGCCTGCAGCTAGCAGGCTGGGCCTCTACGGTTTGCTGACAACTCCTTGAGGCGCGCGGGAACAGTGCGCGCCGTCGACGACCTGGGCTTGGTCCGGATGGTTACCGGACGGTCGGACAGCGAGCTACTCATATCTCGCCGTCCGCAAGCCCGCGCCTACGTTATCGCATTAAGAGGTCGTGGTAAGGCCTCAGTACATTAAAAAGTGTAGATGATTCAATGTAACATGTGACATTCACCAACCCGCACTGGGCTCGTGTGGTAGATTACGGCTCATACCTTCTCTCTACTCGGGAGTCCTAAGTAGGCGATTCAACGCGAAAGCGAAGCGATGCGACGGGAATGCAAGAAACAATTATTACTCTATTACGGAGGCCGATGTGACGAAACGCACGTAGGTGCAGTGCGGTGACGAGCAGAGCGAAGCGGACGCATTAATTGGTTTGATATTTTCGCGCGAATTTGCTGTGCGAGGACTTGTTTTATTCTAATTTTAATAAATTGTGGTAATTTGCATCTTTTTCTTAAAAAACTAAAATAAAAATGTATACTGTAAGCTGACGTAATCATCATCCAGACCCCCACCCCCTGTAATAAAAAATAAGCAAAGAAAAGACCCCACCCCCCTGTAGTAGTTACGTAATACTTGAATGGCCCCTATCTGCTAGATATAACTTTCCAGTATTTATCCAGAGGTGGTGAAACTGACTAGTCGCCAGATATGTGTAATTTCTACTCCTTTGAAGTAAGGATGGCGATTCTTCATAATATATACACCGTTAAATTTTAGTCGTTTTAATCCCGTGGAGGGTCGATTCGGTACATGAAACACTAGCGGTTTACAAAGATAAAATTAAAAAATAAAGTACTGTTTTCCTAAAACCCGAATTCATATACGTACGAAATTAATTTCTTTACGTAAATGAATCAGTGACCTTGTAGGTAATTGAAGGTCGTTGCGTACTAACTACCTACAGGACATTGAACTCGCCCAGCTTACGTTTACTTAAAGAAATGTTGTTTTTACAAATCGATAGTGTTTCATGTATTGAATTGACTCTCCACGGGATTAACCTTTTGAATACTGTAATTAGAGACACAATAGAAAGACTAGGTGTGCGGACACCGGTGTCCTCTTGGGAATTAATGAATTAAAAAGAACAAAATTTAGTGGTGTAGAAGATCGATTTTCGAATCGATTCCAATTGAAGTCTAAAGAATCAATTCAGTAATAAATCGAGTTCTAAAAAGTCGAGTATCTATTAATAGAATCGATCCATTGTTTAAGACCGATTAAAAATCGATTTTCTTGACCTATAAAATCGATTCTTCGGTTACTCGATTTCTGGAGTACAGCCGTTATTTTGTTTTATTGGACGTGAAATCGTGATATGTTATTTCCAAGATAAGTTATCCGGTATTTAACCGGAGGTGGTGAAGAAACAAGACTTGTTATTGTCTGCAGTTTTAATCGCATTTGCTTACCCGACTGCGATAAAACCAAAAAGAGGGCTTTTTAAAGAAAATCCTTTCTTAGTGCACCTTATCTATTGGAAGAACAATAATATTTCTTGAAGCAACAAACGCTCATACTTAGGGTTTCCCATGATATGTTAAAATGACAAGCGTGTAAGCGAGAAAGAAGGACAGAGCTGTACATCCTATTCACGGTTAAATTTTGATCATTTTAATCCCGTGGAGGGTCGATCCGGTACATGAAACACTATCGATTTGTAAAGATAAAATAAAAAAAATTAAGTCCTTTTTTTTCTAAAACTCGAATTAATATACGCATGTACAAAATTAATTTCTTTAAGTAAACAGCAGCTGGGCGAGTTTGATAACCTGTAGGTAGTTAGTACTTGCGTACTAACTACCTACAGGTCATAGGGTGCACAAAAGAAGAATTAAAAAAAAAAATATTTACGAATCATGAACGAAATAAGTTTAATCAGATTTCCAGTTTTTCAATTTTGCTCATCTCTGCGTTACTGTGGGAAGTGTCTAACACACGTATTTATAATCAAGTAAAACTATTTACTCGAGTAAAATTAACTAATTAATTAACAATTTGTATGCTATAGTTAAGAAATATTTAATTTTTTTTTTCATGAATATTTATTACTCAAGTAATGACTTAATAAGAAATTTCTTAGCAACAAGTAATTACTTCTTTATAAATACGGGGAAGGCGAATTGTTCCTAAGAAAGAAATTTTTCTTATTAGTTATGACATAAATAATATGTTTAGCTAATTCAGATTAAACAATAACGTTTTTACTTATACAAAGAAAAAAATACCATTATTAAATACGCAAATAAGTTTTCTTTGCAAACCATACTTTTCAAGTCAGTCTTTTCAGTTTGACAGATCGAGGTCATTCACGTTCCTATTCTTATCTGAATCGCATTGTACATGTTATTACTGTAAATATATTTTTTTTTACCTTACAATCCAATACTGCACTACAATTTGCAAAAAAAATAATGTTATTTTGCAGACTACCCTCCATCATAATCTTATCTACCTAGAAAAGCTAGTTTTCACAATATTAACTCATTCTTGAAGTGAATATAGTATGTGTAACAAAGACGTAAGGTTGAACTTAGCACAGCTATACTCTTGTAATGTCCTAGGTGTATGTATTCTTATTGTATTTGTTTTAGCATAATTCTAGTTATTTGTCTTATACATAGCCCGGAAAAATAAGACAAAATAATAATAATATTCCATAACTATCACAACGCCGTCTAGTCCCAAGCTAAACAGAGCTTGTGTTATAAGTACTAGACAACTGATAAACATATACATACATACATACATATTATAGATAAATACACACACAGAACAAATGATCGTGCTCATCACACAAACATTTGTCCTGGGTGGGAATCGAACCCACGACTTTCAGCATAGCAGTCAGGGGCATTAACCACTAGACCGACAGGTCAGTCGACATAAAAGTGATTTCTTACGAAGACACAACGAAAGTAACTGTTACTACTGTTACTGTTAAACTGTTTTTCTTTCTTTCTTCTTTCTAAAAGTGATTTCTAACTACCCGCCTTTGGAATTGCGGCCTACTTACTACGCCATGGAGTGAAAATAGCAGGTTTTTACTGGATTAGTTTTTCACAAATTTATGTTTTGATTTCTATAGAAGCATAATTATTATAATATCGATAAGATATCTGAGTATCCAAGATATTTTTTTTTTTGGTAGGTAAAATCATCCAATGACAAATCCCGCCCGTGGGTGAGGCGGGAAATAGTGTTAGACTCTTACTGACTAAAAACCTACCCTGTTCCTTCCCTGCCTTGGTTCCAAGGCCCTGGTATGCATTTTCATACCTTCCCAGAGCCCCAAAGATATCTGAAGATAGATGTGTAATAACATCATAATAACGTAAGAGCGGTTGTACGAAAATGTACCTAGGGTTGGCCACTCTTAAGTCAGTAAAAGTCTGATAAGTCCTCACGTCACACTCTAGAGTCATTTGAAGACTGTCCGACTAAAAAAAAAGGATAAAATTGAGTACAATTATTTTACATGGAGCGACTGCCTGAATTACAGCTTAATATGAATATTTCTCTGTCTTATTTTTCTGTGCTATCAAGACGTTTTGGTTACATTATGAATTGTATTGTACTTTTTAAATAAATTGAATATGAATTTATAAATACACTTTTTTTTTCGATTTTCATCTTAGCCCTCGTAGTTGTTACCAATGCTGAATAATTTTTTATGTTTTTATTTAATCATTTGTATCAGAACATAATTCCATATAAAAGTGTTAGTAAAACTTACAACTATGTTAGTACCATTATGCTTACTTAATCTACACAAATAATTCTTTTATATATAATTTTCATTTATTTAATATTAAAAAGGACACCACCCGAACTGTGAACCTTATTCCAGTGCCTCACAATAGGACACTCAACCCTCTCTATTTTTTTTTTTTTTTTTTTTTTTTTTTTTTTTTTTTTTTTTTTTACTCTCTATTATGGTGTTTAGAAGGCCGTTGGAGCTGCCTCGCACACGACGCATCAGGGAGGCCACTCTCTTGCGCACAATTGTTCTAAAGCAATCGGTGTTGGCCTCTGCAAACATCCCCGACGCACTACAGTGACGCGGCAGCCCCATATAATGAATACACAGAAATTAGAATCTTCATATAGTATACCAAGGGCGTCGCCAGCTGATAATCATGGGGGGGGGGGATATTGGAAATATAAGGAATAATAATTAAGTCTTTTTTTTAATATTAATAATAGTTTTTTTATCTCCACAATACGACTTCTAATTGCTAGCCTTATATCCACGTTAACATATAGGATGGGCATTATATTGTGGGAGACTGGTGCCTAAACTAGGCTCTGAAGCTGTAAAGCAAGCCTCTATGCAGTAGCCCCCCCCTGCCCCCCCTTGGCGACGCCCTTGGTATACTAGTTTCTAGGGGTAGGTCGTTGTTCAATTTTTGACCGACGAAACGCAAACGGTCTTTCAACAACAGAAACAGCGACTGGTTTTTTGAAGACGAAACTATCGTTGAGTGAAGTAGTTGCAGAAAACGTTCGTAGTCGCAACTAGTTTGAGGATGGTTTAAGAATGTCAATAAAATTTGTGCTTTATTTCATAGAAATAAAGTTCACTTTTCTTTGCATGAACTAGTTTTGCAAAACGTTTTTCGTAAAACGACGCGACGAGTGTGATAGTTGAATCATTAGATTCTCGATCTTACTTCTTTAGAAGTAAGATAAAAAATCGCATATAAAATAATTCGAAGCCTGGCTTGTGAAACGAAGACTGCTTTGTGAAAACGAAGACTGCTTTGTGAAAACGAAGACTGGTTTCTGCAACGAAGACTAATGGTTGTAGGACGAGAAATGGTTGTTCCGTTGCAGAACATAAAACGGTCTTTGAAAACTGTTCGTTGTTGAAACGCCCACCGTACACCCTATAAGGAACCTACCTGCCAAATTTTAGATTTATACTTAGGTGTTATAGTTTCTGAGATTTCGTGAGTATGTAATAGTGAGTGGTATTTCGCTTTTATATATAACTAGCTTATGCCCGCGGCTTCGCTCCCGCTCTACCTTACTCTACCCTACACTAACCTACTCTACCCTACACTACCCTACTCTACCGTACACTACCCTACTCTACCCTACACTACCCTACTCTACCCTACACTACCCTACACTACCCTACTCTACCCTACACTACCCTACACTACCCTAATCTACAATACTCTACCCTATACCAATAAATGAGCCTTCCCTTTAATATATCGTTCTCCTGGTTCCAAGCTACCTTCCCACCAATTTTCAGCCAAATCGGTTCAGCCGTTCTTGAGTTATAGTGTGACTAACACTACTTTCTTTTATAAATATTTATAGACAATAGAATATATATCCACAAGTAGTCTAGTTTGAGACTAGACTACTTGTGGCTAAGCAAAGGTAAGATATAATTATGTAGATAGAAGATAAGTAATTTAATTATATCTTAAACTAATACATTGTCTTTAATAAGTCTATTATTGTCACTATTAATCACTACAAGCTTTTATTTAGTTTCACCTGACCAAAGTTTGTCTGTGATCCAATCTTGCAAATTAAATTTGATCCACCCCAAGCAGCACAAAAGGCTGTACAAGGGCTGTATATAGGTTCAGGTTTACACTCTAAGCTGTATAGTAAGCTGTATATAGGCTGTATAAGCCTATATACAGCCCTTGTAACTCCAAAAAGGGCCCACATATACAGCCTATATACAGCGTTAAGTGTAAGTGGAGAATAAAAGCTGTATATTGGCTGCGTGTTGGCTGTATATCGGCTGTATAAAGGCGTTTTTGTACACCCTAAGCTGTATATCGGTGTACAATTACACTTTAACTCTACAGATATTCAATTATAACTATAATATACAGCAAAAAGCTGTTAATTGGTGTAAGAATACGAAAGAATCCAAACTTAAAGATTATTTTTTATAACATTTTACTAATGGCGACTACGCCATATACATTTAATTTTAAATATAATATGTTAAATTGGACTTGTTGACCTTAGTAATATGGTGAATTTATAGTGCCGATTTAATTTCATTGTAAAAGTGTGTATATTTTCGGTGAAAATATTAACGCGCCAGCGAAATAATCAATTTTAACATCAAGGAAAATAGTAAATACGGTAAGTAATGTTATTATTTTTTTAGGTTATATTAAAAAAATATGTTGAAATAATAGGTATAATTGCAAATCAACCGTAATTCAAGCTGATAATCATGATATGACTTTAGGCTTTTGCCAAATAAGCCTTTTATTATGTTTATAAAATCATTATGTACATTGCAAAATGGCGACAGCTTGCATAATAGAGTATTTTTACGACCTAGGCTGTATAATAGAGTATTTTTACGACTTAGGCTGTATAATAGAGTATTTTTACGACTTAGGCTGTATAATAGAGTATTTTTACTCCATAATCTGTGTAATTGTTCATAACAAGTACGTACATTTCTAACCATCTTTAGAGATACGTATAAGGAATAAAAAATCCTCAGCTACCTACGACTAAATCTCATATGTCCGAATACAATTTAACAATTTATATACTTATTGTGAAGTAGTGAGTAAGATTTGTAACCGATCTTTCATCTATTTTTCAGAAAAGGTACAATAATGCCTTTGATTTGGTCTAATATCAAGGTCACGAGAATCAGAAGGCGATCTAAAATTACTAAGCGAGTGATTAGACGTCGGACGCATTGGTGAAGGATGACAGTTCTAACCCTTCAGATCATCGTGGGATTACATCAAAATGCTGCGTATAAAGTCTATTATAATCATTATTGAAGAAGCAGATTGTGATCTATTACTTTATCTTCTCCAATAAATTATACTTTACTATCTCTACTGTCTGTGGTATTTAAATAAATTATCTGTATTTGTAATATTTAAATATTTCCTTTTGACCTTCCTCTTAATTCAATGTTTTCAATTCACCACCCTTAGTTGATTGGTACAGAATACCTGCAGCATTTTGTTTTTTGTAGTTTTGGTTTAACCTCAACCATAGAAACTATTTAGGTTCCAAGTTTCATGGCCTTATGAGTTATGTGCCTTTACTGCCTATAGTTTTATTTTATATTAAAATATTCACCAATTGCTCGGATATTCTTTTTTTCTGGACGAATTCTTGCTCTGATTCAATCAGAAAAAAAAAATTTTTTTTTTTACGTTTTTGTATTCTATTAGTACTTGCACGGGGGTGTCACAGGGGGGTTAAAATTTTGGTTATTTTTGACCTAGGACGCACCGTTTTCGAGATAATTGAATTTCTTTTTTTTTAATCATAGGGCCCATAGAACGGACACGGTGCGAGTAAGTTTTTACGGAATCCTTGGTGCGCGAGTCCAACTCGCACTTGACCGGTCTTTTCCTCCATATTGATGTTCACAAAAACACAATCCGAGTGATTCCATTAGTAATACAGCCTAACGCTGTACTATAGCGTTCATTTACTCTTATAGCTGTATATCACCCTTGTAGGCAGTAGTTATAACACCACAATAGTTATAAGAGTGTACAATTACACCAAACGAATAAGAGGTATAATGGAGTTCGTTTACACCAATATACAGCAATAAGTATCATTTTACACTAATATAACACTTAGACCTGTATAAAGGAAGTGGTGACGTGCAATATACAGCCTATATACAGCTTTAAGTGTAAAACGCAGCCTTAAGTGTCAAAAAACTCTTAAAGCTGTTTAATTGAGTAAAAATACTCTGATATAGAACCATAAGCGTACGCGGATACCTTTATGCAGCCTAAAGCTGTGTTTTACACCCTTGTACAGCCCTTATACAGCTCTAAGCTGTATATCGGCTGCTTTATTGATGTTTGATACGCTTGCGTGCTGCTTGGGACTTCCCATTTTTTGTATTTCATTACGATACATCTAATTTTGTACGCCTAGCTGGCAAAACATGTAGCAACCTTGTATTTATTTTATAAGACCTGTAAACTGTTTTACAAAATAAACATTTTGTATGTTCCCGCGGTTACCGTTTGAGTTGAAATTTCGTAAATCGCGTGACAATGCAATATTATGATGACAGATAATGGAGTTTTTTTTTTTTTTTATTCGGTAGGTAAAATCATCCAATGACAAATCCCGCCCTTGGGTGGAGCGGGAAGTAGTGTCAGACTCTTACTGACTAAAAACCTACCCCGTTCCATTCTTCGCCTTTGTCTCAGGGCCCCGGGTGCCATTTTCACATACCCTTTGACCCCAGTAGGCTTCGGCCCTATCGGGCCCCTTCAGTTTGCTGACAACTCCTTGAGGCGCGCGGGAACAGTGCGCGCCGTAAACGACTTGAGCTCGGACCGGTCTGTTACCGGACGGACGGACAGCGAGCTACCCATTGCCCGCCGTCCGCGAGCCCGCGCCTACGGTGGCCGGAAATCGGGATCGGAAACCCGGCGGCGGCGGCGGCGTGTACGCCGTTGCCTGATGCGGTCGGCCTCCTCCTTTGCTAGCATTACTGCTTCGCAGAAGGAGGCGACCGCCTGCCACTCCTCCTCGCTCCGGAGCATGGCTTGAACCAAACCCCGGCGCGAGAGATCGCTGCCGCCGATCGCCCCCACAAGGACACGGCGATGCTCTTCCCAAGCGGGGCACACCTCGACTGTGTGCTCCACCGTGTCCTCCGGACGCTCCGCACAGTGGCGACATCCGGGCGTCGCGTCGTCTCCGAGATAATGGAGCTGGAAAGTGGAATTCGGTCGTAAACGACACAACCCCTTCTAGTTTGGGCTCGTTTGATTTGTATTGACGAGTATTTAGGTGCTAGATGGTAACCAGAGTCTGATGATGGAACTGGAAGATGGCCATAGAAACTCGGTAATAAGTGCAATAAAATAACCACATTGAACTTTTTGGAGTGGTCTTGATAATGAACTATAAAAGGTTGCCATGAAAAACATATTTTCATTGAAAACTTGTTACTAAGTAAAGAAAAATATAAATAGTTCAGTAAATCACGCAGTATTACACTTCTAGGAAAGGTCACGTACACAGATAAGGTTGTTCAAATGAAATAGTAAACATTAGGTAAAAGGCATTAGAAATTTGTAAATTCATACTTGGTACGTGAGATTACGAGTATAAGGAAGGAAGTATGAAAATCAACCTGCTATCATCGGTGAGAACACCTGAGGTTGCTTATTTTATCTAAACACAATCACAGCTATTTTTTCTTTTTTTTATGGTAGGTAAAATCATTCAATGACAGATCCCGCCCTTGAGCAGAGCGGGAAATAGTGTCGACTCTTACTGACTAAAAACCTACTCCGTTCCTTCGTTGACTATCATACCGGGGGCTTTGCCTTCCTCTCAGAAAACAGCCCTTGACTCCAGCAGGCTTCGACCCTGCCTGCCTGCTGCTAGCAGGCTGGGCTCAACGGTTCGCTGACAGCTTCTTGAGGCGCTCGGGAACAGTACGCGCCGTCGACGACTTGGGCTCGACCCGGTCGGTTACCGGACGATAGGACAGCGTGCTACCCATTGCAAGCCCGCGCCTACGGTGGCCGGAATCGAAATCCCGGGATCGGAATCCCGGCGGCTTTAGGGGCGGGCGCCCCGAACATAATCACAGCTCGGATTTTCCTTGCTGTTTGATGTGTTCATCATCATCACATCAGAAATGAAGATATCCGCAGGAGAACCAAGGTTACCGACATGGCTCGAAGAAACGCCAAAAAAAAAGTGGCAATGGGCACATTGCTCGCAGGGCCTCAAGTCTGCTATTACAATAGTGTCAGAATGGTCTATCATTGATTTCATTTATTGTTGATTTTGACAAGTTTGATAACACGTAGTGGACATCCCACCTATACGTACAAAAGCGTTTTGGGAACACATTGATTATGCGTACCACAGATATGTCAAACAGATGCGTACAGTTAAGAAGTGGAATTCCCTGCCGGATTCAGTGTTTCCTGATAGCCATCTACCTAGGGATCTTTAAGTCAAGAGTGAAAAGGTTACTTCTAGGCAAGCGTGCTCCATCGTCTACCACGTCATCGCTTACCATCAGGTGAGAAAATGGTCAAACGCGAGCCTGTCAATATACAAACTAAAATTAGTCTTCTGGTAAAGTGAGGTTTTTTTTTTTTTTTGGGTAGGTAAAACCATCCAATGACAAATCTCGCCCTTGGGTGGGGCGGGAAATAGTGTCAGACTTTTACTGACTAAAAACCTACCTTTCCAGCCTTTGCGACCTTCCAAATCTGCAGTTTATGAAAACGCAGTGAATGATCGTTTAGATTATGATTGAGAGAAAACTACGGAACTGTAAATAATATCAGGATTTTTCAATGGAAATCAGGCCTTTTCTCTGGACTTTTCATTTTTTTTATCTGGTAACTTACTCGTGAGTGTCTTTTTTTGACCGGCCTATCATTGGCTCTACCTATTCTTTAGTCCATCTTTGGCTTTCACCAATAGATATCTTTTTCTTGGCCTTTTTACTCTTGGCAGAGTGGTCGTGGTTATCATGAAGGTAGCTCTCCGGAATCCGTCAGGGTACGCCGCACGTCTTCCCTCCACTTTTGCCTGCTGGTAATCATCCGGGCGTACTCGTTCCGATGACCTGGTCAGGGTCGCTGGAGTCCGATGGATGCGAGGCGCACAGGACCGGCCATTGTGGCGACGCTTGGGGGAGGCCTATGTCCAACAGTGGACGTCTTTTGGCTGAAACGATGATGATGATGATGACTCGTTCAAATGGGCCGCCAACAGCCGATTTTACTTGGTCAGTCCATCGCATCGGTGATCTGCCTCGCGGCCTTATTCCAATAGACTATAAATGTACTCCGTACTGTAGATATCCGCAGGAAAACCAAGGTTTCCGACTTAGTACGTAGAATTGGCAAATGTTTGGTTGTTTGGACGGAATGTTTTTTTTACAATGAGCATGTTAAATTTTTTCCCAAAAATAATTAAAAAAATGTCACAAGTTAAATACCACAGACACTAAGATCAATACAGGGTAACAGGACATTAGGTGCCAGGGTACAGCTGGGTGCGGGAGCAAAACTACCCCTTAGTGCTCCGGATCGCCTGGTGACCATGTGTTTGTGTGGACAACCAGATAACATAAACAAGCCTATAACTTTGTGACTTTTCATGATACAGTTATGCAATTTTGTACACAGATTCTTTGCATAAAAATACTAGACCCGTGTTTCGGGTTTCGCATTTACTAAAAATAAAGTTGTATAATGTGAGCGTACATGTGAGCGAAGATGGGGCCGATGGCTAGTACATTATATTAGTTAATACTAGCGAGAGTCATAAGCAACACATTACTACAGTGTTACTGTCATACTATTGCTAAGGGACTGCGCAACCTTCTGGCGCTCGCGATAAGGCCTTGAATATAGGGCGCCGGCGTGGAACACTGACATATCGAACTCGACTGTTCTACTGACGGCACCATGAAGTCCTTCGTCACTCTCTTCTGCTTCGCCGCTGCTGTGGAGGTAAGAATTTATTATTACTCACGATTATTTTTCAATTTAAATTGAAAGATATTTGATCACCAGTTTTGTGGCATTAGTTGTTCGATTGCCGCACGGAACAAATATTTGTATGACCTACAGATAATATATAATATAATATTCACACAACGCCGTCTAGTGCCAAGCTAAGCAGAGCTTGTGGTATGAGTACTAGACATTGATAAAATACTTATATATTTCTAAATGCATACATATTATAGATAAATTATACCCAGATACAGAAAAAATGATCGTGCTCATCACACAAACATTTGTCCTGGATTTGAATCGAACCCACAACCTCCAGCATAGCAGTCAGGACCACAAACCACTAGACAAACAGGCCAGTCAAAAATCAGTCAAAGATATAGTTGTTCTAAGTCTCACTGTTTGCGAATTTGATTTTAAATACTTCTAAACGAACCTAACACTAGAAATTTCTCCTGTATCGTAACATAAGAAATTCTTGGAGTCAGGCAACGTTTGATAAAAAAGAAAACGTAATAAAGTCGTAGGTATAACTTTGACCCTAGCTCGTTTACCAATAGGAGCACAGTAAACATAGTCCCGTGTTTCTATTGGTTGATAAATTGGGCCAAGTTTTACCCCAGGGCTAAACTGCTAAAGTAACACGTCTTCAATGTAGTAAGAAAAGATTAATTGGTGCCTGTAAGTCGAAATAATTGACAAGACACCAGACTACCTTGTAGGTACATATTTGTTATTATAACGTTCGCTGTAGAATGAATACCTCATATGTCGAAAATGTTATTTTTATGTAGGGATAGAAACCTTCTTATGTCATTTCTCTGGCATAATATAATATGTTAATAACATGGGTCCTTTTTATCATTCAAAACATGAGGCAAAAGCACATAAAAATATTTTAAACATTGATAAAATTAACCACATGTTTTGTTCCTTTGAAGTTTGGATTTCTGGACATACGAGGTTATCATTCTACAGCGACGATAAGTGCTTACTTTAGAGCTAAAATCTAGTAAATCATGATGTATAATCTTGTTTTCTGGTTAACCTATTAGGCCAGATATCCTTCCATGAATTTGTTACACTCAACTAAAACAAGTTCGCATATTGCTTTTATTATATCGTTAAAATACTCATTGCTGCTCTGTAAATTACCTTATGACGTGTTTGAAAACTCGTCATATTTCCTAATAAATGTTGACATTTACGAAATTTTCCAGGTAGCGTACTCGCACTGCGCGTATGCTTACCCTCGCGCAGCTCCGGCGCCGCTGGTGCTGCCCGCCCCCGCGCCCCCCGCGCCCGCCAGCCCCTGCGCCGTGCCGCCCGCGCTCGCCGCCCTGGCGCCCGCTCTGCCCGTCCTGGCGCCCGCATTAGCCAACACCATCTCCACATCCATCGCCGCGTCGCTGCCTCCTCTCCTCGATGCTGCCTTACCCACCGTGCTGACGTCAGTGCTGTCTGCTGCTGGACCTCTATTGGAAGCTGCTTTGCCTCCTGGCTGCGGATGCGGCGCTCCTTTAGCCTTGCCCGCTCCCATAGCTTTGCCCGCTCCGCTAGCTCTGCCCGCTCCAGCCCCCTACCCATATGCCCTGCCTGCCCCGTGCGCAGCCCCAACTGTGAGCTACGCCGCCCCGTTGCCTCCACCCCCAATGTATGCCGCTCCAGCTCCAGCGTGCGGGTGTGCGCCTGCTTCTTGCTACTGTTATTGAAAAGCTGTTGTATAGTTTTAATAAATTGATTTTATTTTAATTCGTCATCTTTTTGTTGATTTAACCTGTAAATACACCTTAAAATTTTGTTCGTTTTAATCCCGCGGAGGGTCGATTCGGTACATAAAATACTATCGATTTGTAAAGAGAACATTAAAAAATAAAATACTTTTTTTAAAACTAGAATTAATTTAAGCTTGTACGCAATTAATTTCTTTAAGTAAACGTCAGCTGAGCGAGGCCAATGAACTGTAGGTAGTTAGTACGCAACGACCGACCGAATTAATTTACATACGTATATTATGTACATGCGTATATTATTTCGCGTTTTTGAAAAAATATACTTTATTTTTTACAAATCGATAGAGTTTCATGTACCGAATCGACCCTCCGCGGGATTAAAAATACCAAAATTTTATTTATGACACTAATTGCACAGTACCAATCTATCTCATGGTCGACCTAGAGATCTATGATTTATGGTTAGTAAAATCAATGTCGGTACCTTGAAATCGAATGACGTTATGTTAGCTCGAATAACATTTGCTCGAAAACATTAACTCGACATTAATTGAAATCGATAAATTGTGAGCGCGACAGTTACCTGTAGTACCTTTTTTTTGTGGTGGGCAAAATCATCCAATGACATCTCCCGCCCTTGAGCGGAGCGGAAGATAGTGTCAGACTTATTGACTAAAAACCGTCCCCGTTCCTTTTTAGCCCTTTATACCAGTACCTCTAACATGAGTTTTAAGCAATAGTATTCGTCGCTACTCGATATCGACGCCGTAAATATTTTGTATGGCAAATTTTGCAGCGCCTCTAGCGGTCACTTGCAGAACCAAAATTTGCCATACAAAATATTTACGGCGTCGATATCGAGTAGCGACGAATACTATTGCTTAAAACTCATGGTAGAGGTACAGGGTCGGACATTCTCGATACATCAAAATTTCGAACACTATAAATTCGAACCATCAGCAGCATGAAGGCCCATTATCTTGAAACATCATTTCTCAACCGACCATCTAAATCTATTTACAGAATAGTTTTCACGATTGTCTATAATATAAAAATTAATGCGCCTCAAGGACATGTCAATATATAAATATTTAATATTTAAGACGGAGCTCGCTAAGACCACAGTATAAATATATGGAAACTGAGCTAGGACTAACGTCAGTCATAAAGAGTCAATGTGGTGCTGGAAAACAACGGCTACTAAAGGAACACTGTGGATTATACCTAGTCAGTAAAAATCGGATAATCCCATTCACTCCTCGCACTTTTTAGGCCTGTCTCGAAATCTATAAAATAAAAATGAAACGCTGAATGTGTTGCTAAGCGCAAATCTCGAGAACGGCTGGACCGATTTCGCTAATTCTTTTTTGTTGTGTTTGTTATTGTCAGGAGAAAGTTCTTAAGTAGGGTAGAGTAGAGAAGGGTCGAGGAGTTACGGACACCAGCCCGAAAAACATATACAAATTACGCATTTATGGCTCGTCGAGGGACTGGAACAATTTGCCTGCTGTGGTCTTCCTATCCGATTATAATTTGGGTGTCTTCAAGGCCAGAGTGAATAGGCTCTTAATAAACTAGTGCAACTCACCATCAACGATTGCATCACTGCTTACCATCAGGTGGGATTGCAATCAAGCACTAGTTTATAACCAATAAAAAAAATGATCTAGGTAGGTACACTTAAAAAATGCTTTAATAATAATAATAATAACCAACACCTTAGGAGGCTCTCGTTAGGCGGCTGGATCAAGGGCTTGATTCAGAAAGCGGTACTCCTGGACACGGCTCGTATTGTTAGGAGGTTCCTTTCTCTGGAGCCCTGACCGCCGGTAGCTTGGACTCTGTTCCCGATACCGGTGGGACACTATTTTTTATATTTTTAAATGTTTTTTTTTTTTTTGTAAGTTTTTTAAAAATATTTAAAAATGTAATTAATAAGCTTATATAATGAATAAAGGAAATAATAATAATCCTTTTATTATCAGGCAACTAAGGCCCATAACACAAATATACACATAATCTTACAAAATAATACACTAATACATATAAAATTAAACTATAACATAAACTATTGCACACGAAGTGACGGCGTCGTGTTTCGCTGCGAGGTCGGTATCTTTCCGCGAAATCGTCGATACACGACACCCTTCGGCCAAAATTCTCCCTTGAGGCAGGTCTCCAGATGGTGAGTCGGTACCCGCACCACAAACGACTTGAAATTAGTGTTATGGCGCGGCTCCAACTGCACGACTCTCAAAGTCCAGTTGGTCTTCACCCGTACATACTCCACGATACCCTCAACCTTCGTGGTGTGATGTAGCCTCGAAACGTACAGCTGCGTCGTGGGTATTGCTGGGCGCAGCAGCATGTTGGCTCCAGCCAGCGCGGTACCGCACTGGTTCTGACAAGTAGGCTTCTTTTTCTTTTTCTTCTCTACCTTTGTGAAGCCATCCTCTGCTTTGTCCTGAATGACTCAATGATCAATGTACAGCCTAAACTGCTGATCGTAGACCTGAAACTTTTTGTGTAAGTTCTTTGTATGACGTAGGTATCCGATGAGGAAGGATTTAACCCCTAAGGGGAGAATCGGTATTCGAAGTTTGTTTGGAGAAATAGGTTTTTTCTTATGGTCGGCCTTCACGCGGGCGAAGCCGCTAGCAGAAGCTAGTCTGCACATAATTAAGTGTCATGTTGACTCAATGTATTTAAATATATTAGGGTTGCCAAACCCAAGTTCAAAAACCTTCGATTTGAAGTTGGAAAAACCAGAACAATTATAAAAACAGGGCACAATAATAGATAAAGTTGCAATAGTTAAATTAATATATAGGGTATACTGGTAATTAGTGAACGATACTTAAACACGTGATTGTAGTCATGATAACAAACAACTTTTACTATGGGAAAAAGCGCGATCTACGCGGAAACTTTGGCTGTACATTTTAACCAGTTAGGCGAACACAAATGTACTGACCAACAGATTTTTTTCGCGATTTCAGGTTTGGTCCCATAGTAAGAGTTGTTTTTTATTATGACTACAATCAGGTGTTTAAGTATCGTTCACTAATTACCAGTCACCCTCTATATACTTTGATGTAGAATTTTAAAACCATATTGACATGTTGCGCCTTTGTTTTTAAATAGTAGGGCACCGCGAAGACTCGCGAGCCGTGAGTCCAGCCATAACTTAAGTATTGTAACAGAGTAGCGATAGCGTTACGAATTTTAAAATACTTGACATCGTTGCTCAACTATCTTCATTGTGTGTGATATCTATGTGAATCTGAAGTTCCATTGACCATTTCTCTGGTTTTCATCAGTTCAACTTTATCAAATCTATTTCGTCTAGCGATTTCAGTAGTAGTTTTGTTATTTTGTAGTAATTTTATTTATATCTTTTTTATAATTTGACTAAGAAAAAAATCCAAATTAAAATAAAATCAATTTATTAAAACTAAACAAGAATATCTCAATAACAGTAGCAAGAAGCAGGCGCACAACCGCACGCTGGAGCTGGAGCGGCATACATCGGGGGTGGAGGCAACGGGGCGGCGTAGCTCACAGTAGGGGCTGCGCACGGGGCAGGCAGGGCATATGGGTAGGGGGCTGGAGCGGGCAGAGCTAGCGGGGCGGGCAAAGCTATGGGAGCGGGCAAGGCTAAAGGAGCGCCGCATCCGCAGCCAGGAGGCAAAGCAGCTTCCAATAGAGGTCCAGCAGCAGACAGCACTGACGTCAGCACGGTGGGTAAGGCAGCATCGAGGAGAGGGGGCAGCGACGCGGCGATGGATGTGGAGATGGTGTTGGCTAGTGCGGGCGCCAGGATGGGCAGAGCGGGCGCCAGGGCGGCGAGCGCGGGCGGCACGGCGCAGGGGTTGGCGGGCGCGGGGGGCGCGGGAGCGGGCAGCACCAGCGGCGCCGGAGCTGCTCGAGGGTAAGCATACGCACAGTGCGAGTACGCTACCTGGAAAATGTCGTAAATGTCAACATTTAGTAATCATAAGGTGATTTACAATGCAGCAATGAGTATTTTAACGATATGCGAATATGTTTTAGTTAATACAGCATATTCAAGGTAATTGTACTTCATGATTTACTAGATTTTAACTGTAAATTAGGCACTTATCTGGACTTGCAGACACCGATTTTTTTTTTTTTTTTTTGTTCTTTAGGGGCTTTACACATGGAGCAACTTAAGTTGAGGCAACTATCAACTTTTAAATATTTTCCTCTACAAAGTTGATAGTTGCTATAACGTTTACGGTTTCCGCTATTTATGGTAATCTATGAGCAACTTTCATAGCAACACTGGCATTGCCGGGCACAGGGAGAGGGAAGGAGGGTGTGAAAACGCCCGACGCGTTACGATTGACGGTAGAGGAAACCGGCAACTTTAAAAACCGGTATAATATTTAACAGTTGCTAGTTGCGGCAATTAAGAACTAACTTAGTCATCGATTACAGCAACTGAAAACTGTTGACGATCACCGGAACTCGAAACTCGAGGCGCTATGTGTGCGCAGTCCAATTGAAATATTATGTAAACAGCTAGTTGCCAGTTGCTACAATAGTTGCTCCATGTGCAAAGCGCCTTAGCAGTTTAGTCCTAGGGTAGAACTTGGCCTAACTTATCAACCAATACAAACAGGGGATAATGTTTACTGTGTTCCTATTGGTAAACGAGCTAGGGTCAAAGTTATGCCTACGACTTTACTACATATTTTCTGTTTTACAACGTAAGACTCTAGGAATTTCGTATGTTACGATACAGAAGAAATTCCTAGTGTTAGGTTCGTTTAGAAGTATTTAAAATCAGATACGCAAACAGTTAGAACAACTATATCTGTAGGTCATACAAATATTTGTTCTGTGCGGCAATCGAACCACTAATGCCATAAAACTGGTGATCAAATATCTTTTAATTTAAATTGAAAAATAACCGTAAGTAATAAATAATTCTTACCTCCACGACAGCGGCGAAGCAGACGAGAGCGACGAAGGATTTCATGGTGCCGTCAGTAGAACAGTCGAGTTCGATATGTCAGTGTTCCACGCCGGCGCCCTATATTCAAGGCCTTATCGCGGGCGCCAGAAGGTTGCGCAGTTCCTTAGCAATATGTTAGTAACACTGTAGTAATGTGTTGCACGACTTTATCGTTGTTTCGTTGCATTTTGTAATGTTTTTTTTTTTTTGTTTGAAAGTTTGATAGGTCATGCCCTTTTTTAACCGACTTAAAAAAAAGGAGGTTCTCAGTTTGACCCGTATGTGTTAAGTGCAGTTGCACTCTAACAATGCTAAACTGTCTAAAATTTCTTTGTAGTAGAATTCCAGTGTTCTGCAACTAGTTTATTCAATATTTTAGATTCTATGCTACAAACTAAATGGGTAATGATCCATTGACCCTCTTTTACAAAAAAATTTTACATACTTTAGTGTCGGTAGAGTGCCACTGCACTTTTGAGCCCTGACTGTACTTTTGTCTGCGGTTATCTCGCGTTTGGCTGAACCGATTTTTATGTGGTTTTCAGAAGAATATTTGTCACATTTAGGAGAAGGTTTTGGTATTCTAACCGAGTTCAAAAAAAGAAGCGTTTTCGGTTTTTAGACTTATCATGATGATTTGATAATGGAACCGAACTTCTCCGCTCTGCCGCACCACTTGCTCTCTCGTCGCCATCGACTTACATTCTAAGTGATAGACAAGTTCGTTCAAGGAAACTATTTGTCACTATACTGAAACGTTAAAACAAATGTTCGCTGCAGCGCTAAATTGTCATTATGACGTCTAACAAAACTTTTAAAACTACAGCGCTTTTAAACTACAAAACTGCACTAATATCATCAAGTCAAGTTGTACGGCATGCAATACATGTAAGTTAAGCAAATTGAGAGATTGTACGGCATGCCTAATCTAGTGCGTAGTACATATATATATCGATGCTCGCCGCACAAAATGTTATAGAAAAATGAGACATTTCCTCTCCTCTTGATCTGTTTCCACCAAAGCCAAACGGAGAAGAGATGTGGAAATAACGAAATCGGGATTGGTTTATTCAAACACATCTCCTCTCCTCTCCGGGCCTTAGTCATTAAAAATGTGACACAACCTCTAGCTCCATGCGGAGTTGTAGTTATTATCTACATATTTCATATGCGTTCACGCGTACACGTTCCAGCAGTGTGAGTACTAACTTACAATTTGACTAAAAACTGCGCAACCTTCTGGCGCTCGCGATAAGGCCTTGAATATAGGGCGCCGGCGTGGAACAGTGACATATCGAAATCGACTGTTCTACTGACGGCACCATGAAGTCCTTCGTCGCTCTTGTCTGCTTCGCCGCTGCTGTGGAGGTAAGAAAGAACTTATCATATTATTTTATTAAACATGAAATCAACAACAACGTCAAAAATGAGTTATTTATCTTTAGATAAATGTTCAAAATTGGAATCATAATATTCGAATATTCGGAACAGGGTCTAAAGAAATGGGCTAGCTAGTAGCTAGTCCAAACGGGCCCTAATTATGTAATAATAAATGAAGGCCCCATTTTACCCTGTGATAAAAGCCCAAAAGGGATATTGTTTGTTACAAAATAAGCCCAACTAGCACCGAAATGTCACGAAAGGCTAATTTAAGAGCCTCTCATTAATGAGAATTTGAGTTTGTGGATAACATGTTATGATTTCATGCTTCTTCATGCGGGAAAGTGATGGAAGCGAGACGCAACGAACCGGTCATTGTGGCGACATTTGGGGGAGGCCTATTTCCAACAGTGTACGTTTTTCGGTTGAAATGGTGATGACGATATTTTTGTTTTTTCAGGTAGCGTACTCTCATTGCGCCTACTCTCTCCCGGCAGCTGCTCCGGCGCCGTTAATCCTGCCGGCTCCAGGCCCCCTCGTCCCTGCCAATCCCTGCGCCGTTCCGCCCGCACTCGCCGCCCTAGCACCCTCTCTGCCCGTCCTGGCCCCCGCACTAGCTAACACCATCTCTGCGTCCATCTCCGCGTCACTGCCTCCTCTCCTCGATGCTGCCTTACCCACCGTGTTGACTTCAGTGCTGTCTGCTGCTGGACCTTTGTTGGAAGCTGCCTTGCCTCCTGGCTGTGGCGCTCCTTTAGCTGTACCCGCACCACTGGCTCTGCCCGCTCCAGCACCCTACCCATATGCCCTGCCTGCCCCAACTGTGACCTATGCTGCCCCATTACCTCCACCTCCAACTGTGACTTATGCCGCTCCATTGGCTCCACCCCCAATGTATGCCGCCCCAACTTGCGGATGTGCGCCTACTGCTTGCCTCTGCTATTGAAGTTTTAATAAAAAATAGATTTCCTTGATCTTATCCTGTGACTTTTATTATTCACGTATTTTCAACCTTATCTAAACTGAATTTTAATAAGCAAAGCTTCATGATTTCAAAGTAACTTACCCCCGATTTCTGATTTAAGCATTTGAAGTTGATAATTACTCAAACTCTACTTTAGCCTGTAAACCTGTCAAAATTTGGCATATAAGTATGGTTTGAGACGTTCTTAGCTCAAAATACTCAATTCAGAAACCCGCCCTATGTGATTTGCTGGATATTTAAGCTTGAGTACTCAAAACAAAAGTACTTTTTGAAGTTTAAAAAATAAAACCCAATTACAAAACAAAAAAAAACGACGCTGAAAAAGTATGAAACAAGATTTTCAGGATTTAATAAACAAGGTTACTGGAGAAACAAGAACAAAACAAAAAGAAAAGCCTGGCTTTTCTTTATTAACACGTGACTACGGCTTTTCTGTTGTTTTTTTTTCCCCTACCTAGCACCCGGGTTTTTTGCATCCATTACACCCTCGGGTAAAGACGGCCATGCAAAAGCTAGTCTCTCAAGCGCCTGCTCTTCATAATTTTTAGGGTTTTTGTGCGCTTGGAATATTTCAATCACGTTATTTGTGATCATGTTATTTTTACGCACATTATAACAACAAATTTATTTATTAAAAAAAAATACGAATCGAATCCCACCCCACGTAGTCCTACCTACTTCAGGGGCCCCGTATAAAAAAACGTACTTTTTTACAAATGTTTGGTTTACCCTACGAAACGATTGCGATTTCTGTAGCGCGGGGCCCCCATATAATTATATGGGGGCCCCGCACCCCCACACGCACGCATACGGAGGATACGACGGTAGCTACGCCCCTGAATTGAATATAAGTAAGTGCACAACCGCCCTTAGTAATTTTAGGAGAAGTGGCATCAAATACTTATTGCATTTTAACTGTATGAAGAAATAAAATAACCAGGTCATCAAATAAAACCACAAAAAAATAATTAAATAAAATCATTTAATAAACTTTGGTTAAAGAATTTAAACAGGGCGCTAAATTCTAAACAACACTGAACGGTAGGCGCTCATTCGCGCGCTTTTTTGTATCAGAGACAAAAATGGCGGAATTCGCGCCAAACCGGACCCACAACCAACATACAACGAAATAATTCAACCCCCGGCTGTTTAGACGAATCTTATGCCTGTTTATACTGAAAACCACGAAAAACATTTATTTGCTACTTTTAAACATATTCAATATCAAATTGTCATTGTAATAGTGGCTAATAGACACCATAATTTTGACAATATCACGCGGGTACAGTCACCAGCATAAATATCTTGCAACTAAACAAAAATAAAAAATTGGTTTTGAAAAAAGTTATGTTGTTGTAGTTGTCATATATTTATAGCCGTGACTTATAATAGTGTGATTTAAAAAACAGAAATGCATTGTTATATTTTAAATACTGCTTTTGTTAATAGAAATAAACAACTGTCTTCGAGAGAGTCATTTTCAACTCTGACAAAAAATTGGACTTCCTATTGATGATAACTTTGTACGCAAAGTCTTATTTGTTTTCTATAGAATTTACTATGACTTTCTTGACCTAAGTGGGGCTCATTCTCATGAGCAAAAGCAGTATCTAAAATATGACCATATATTTCAGTTACAGTCAGCATAACCTTCAAAAGCTAGACAGAAAAAAATACAGAATGTTGAAAATTCATTTAGCGCTTATATTTCGTGATTCGTAGCGAAAACAGGCCTTTTTAATGATTGACAAGAAATTGCGAAATTACTAGTGTTTCGGATTTTAGGATTTTTGAAAGCTTTAAGTTATACTTGTTCACCTTTTTACAGTATTTCATACATTTATAATGACTTAAATACTTGTACAATAATCATCACATTTCCTTAAATTAACATTTGGTGTTTCTAGTATGTCACATAACAAATTTAAAATTATTATTTTATTTACATTTGTACTAGAACTAATATTAAAAAAGAATAACTGATAGGTTTTGAACTTAGGTGGTCCTAAACCTCAGATACATTAAAGGACAAATCAGTCCTCCAATATTACACGCAACGCTGTCAAATTTTTTAATAACTTGCACTGCCAACATGCAACTGCGTAATATAGCTACCGAAGGTCTGAATGGAGCAGTGCCCTGGGGCCCCCAGAACTTGATTAGTACACCTCTTATAAAACTAGCAAAAAAATTTCTCCAACCATCGAAATCTAAATAAAATACATTACTACTTTAATTATGGCAACTCATTTTAGTCAGTAAAAGTCTGACATTTCCATCCACTTCACCCTGAACAAAAGAAGTTATTTGAAGATTTGTTACGTAAAAATCAGGGGCCCCAGATTTCTTTGGCACAAAGCGGTTGGTCACCTAGCTACGTCACTGACTGTCACGTGTCACGTGAATATTTTGTATGATATTAAAAGTGCCATTCGAACCTTGGCTGCAGGCTGCGGATTCAGGCAGCACACGTATGACTACTACCAGTTGCAAATCTACGGTTCAATCCAATATGAGCGCTGTCGTAGCGATTATTTCGGAACCTTGTCTAAACAGGTTGGAGTGACGTAACTACGTGCGCATCGACTTGCGGCCTCAGCGCTACTGGTCTGCAATCGGCTGCGGCTGCAGGTCGGAGCAGCACACGATGCCGAAGCGACTGCAGCCGCACGTACTGCCGCGGCAGTACGTGCGGCCGCAGCCGCGTTCGGAATGGTTTTTACAAATATCCATACATAAAAAACCAGTCGTGTAGCTGTAGAGCTGCATGCATCCGCAGCCTGCAGCTGACGTTCGAATGGCACTTTTAGGGACAAGTTGCGGGACATTGCGCAACGTTGCAGCGTCACGTAGCTTTGAAGCTTTGATCCCAAGGCAAAATATCGTTGACTTTTTTCCGTTGTCTTTTTTTCCTAGTTCACAGGTTAGTAAAAAATATTTAATTCTTAGTAAACTTTATCTTCTTTTGTAAGTGTAACAAGTATAACTCAAGGTTACAAGTACAGATAGCTAAACAGATTGACTACTTAAATTGCCCATATTTCAAATCACGTACCACAAAATTACGTATTTTGTCAGGCATTTTTAAACAATTTATTTGCCTAACTGTACTGTAAAATTTTGGTCAGTAAATTCGTGACTAAGTATAATACGTAACAATATTGAATTGAAAAGCCGGGGGTAGTCATAAAAAATCAAAAAAGAAAATAAAACAAATTAAAACTAAGATATGCATTTAACTAAGCGACTATTAAGTCGGCTGGGACATTTTGGGGTGATCAGTTGATTTTATTCGGTAGAATGGTAATTACAGAAATTTCGAAAAATATTTTTCCACAAATGTTCTTACTACTGACTTATACAGGTTTTAAATTCAGACATTAATTCAAGGGGTAAAATTACTAGAAAATATACTGATATATTCAGCCTATACGCTATTTACGCTATAGGATAAATTCAGCCGTTATAGTACGCGGCAAATAAGTTGAACCATTTTCTATGGTTAATCCTCAGCCCACAAGTTGAACCATTATGACAACCTCGCATGCGCTGTAACAGATTTTCGCGTCACAATCGAAGTGGGGGGGGGGGCTGCGCGTAACCAAGCAATTGGTTCAATTTGTTTGCCTCGTACTAAACCTACATTATGACGACTTTAAGTAGCTGTTTTTTTTTATAATTCAGAGCTGATCCCATAGTAAAAATAATCATATAAGTACATAACGACGTCTCCGAGCAATAAGTCGGTAAATCGAAAAACATTTTTTTGCGATTACCGATTTATTGGGGACGTCGATAAGTACCCCCTGAAAGATTGCTGAAAAGTTCTGTAAAAGCTATAATATATGAGTACTAAATATCACCCCTTAAAAGTTTACTCCAAAGTCCTGTAGAGGCTAAATAGCCAAGATATTACCCTGAAACCAGGGTAATTCGACAAGGGAACACCCCAAAATGCCCCAGCAATAATTAATACCACAGTTTGAGACACTCAACAGTGAATTACTGTTGTTCTGACTAGATTGGTGAACGAATAATATTGAAATTTATTTATACTTTGACGAGATTCGCGAATAACTCAGATCATTACAGAAAAATATTTATATTTAATTATTGAGGTATTTTTTTTTTATATTAAAAGTGGTTATAGAATTTATTTTTGTTTTTGAAACATAATGAGACTTTTTTGGTAAGAAAAAGGACTTTTCATGACTAAGTTAACGCTAAATAAACGTTTAATATATTTTATGATCTGAGCAAATTTTTGACGGACAGGGGAGCGATTTTGTGACTCTTACTGAATTTTATAAAACGCTCTAATTTGTGAAAAAAATTTAATTTTTAATACTATTAAGTAGACGGAATTAGAAAATACTACTTAATTAAAAAATCAGTCAAATTGTAAAATCTATAAACTATTTTGTGAACAATTGTATATGGCCTTAAGCTACTCACTGGACTACAAAAAAAAAGTAAAGCCCAGTGTTGCCAGCTCCAAATGACGATTTTCTACTATAAGCACACAACCGCCCCCTGTCGTAAATAAGCAGAAGGCATCAAACTGTGGCGTCGCTTCATTTGAGACTGAAAAACAGATTTTACACTATGGCCCACAATCGTAGACTAGGAACTACTTTATAAGAATTTTTTTATTCGTGTATTAGAGCAAGATTTACAGATCTTACTTTGAAAATAAGCTTCACATACGAATATTAACCTTATTCCAAAACTTTTATGTTCATATTCGAATGAAAGGATTGTTTACGTTCGATCTTATTGCTTGATCAAGTCCATCTGTGAATCTTAGCCGTTTGGTATCCAAAATACAATTTTTACAAAAAAAAAAAAAAAAAACTTGTTCACTGCTGCAATTGCCTGATTGAAATAACTACAGAAAATCAAAAAATTGGATATGACTTTGCAAGGCAGTAAAAGTAAATTATTTTGTTAATTTTGCCTTTTAGAAAACCGGTTTTAGTTACTTTTGATCAACAATTTTGGTTCGTTCTAATAGACAAATAGCTTGAGATGAAAGCTACAGCGTCTATTTGTATTTCGTTTTTAGTGCCTGGGAGCATTACAAAGTACAAATGGTATTTGCTAAAATAGAATATTCCCCATTATTGGATTTAGTAATTTTTTTTTTGTCCCATCATCCATCTAATTCTGAGTTATCATGACTATAGTGTAGAGCTCGGGCCTAGCTTTCAACTTAAGCCAATCTTATTACACATATACCACCTGAATTTTTTATCATCTTCCAATTTTTTTTTTTGAGGTTTGGGTGTCATTCAAACATTCCATTTTAGAAATAAAAAAACTACAACTAAAAGGACCAAAATAACTTTAATTTCGTCAGTCGGTGTTAAAAAAGAAACAAACAATACCGAAAATTCCGAAATTAAAGTTATTTTGATCCTTTAAGTGTTTTTTTTTTTATTTCAAAAAAGGAATGTTTGAATTTGACCCAGTCCTAAAAAAAAAACCAAAAAAAAATTATAAGATAAAAATTAAGGAGGTATAACTGAAACAATATTTTTCTTGAGCAAAAGTCACACAAATCTACGATTGCCGACCAAAATGTAAAACGCTGAGATAATAATATCAACTTATAAATCTAATTTGGCAACTATATTGCACTAAGAACTAATTAAAAATAAACAATGGCTCCAATATGACACGATTTTTTATGCATTGACACTCTTAGGTTAAGCGTTGCTTCTCGAGTTATGATATTCAAAGCAACATTCGATTAAGGCTACGAACGCACTGGCAGATGAGATCCTAGCGTGTCACCTGTACTGTAAAGTACAACAAACAGTACCGCTTCCGTCGGATTTATCCGACGAGTGTTTTTGTGTCCTATTCGCCAGGGTCGTGTCTTTGCGACTAGGTACTCCATCTTGTTCGGCTCTTTAATCCCCATAGGTGACAGAAGAGCTGACGAGATGGACTATTTCGTCGTGGATGTGCGACCCTGTCGGGATAAATGCGAGAGTGTTAGGTCGGATATATCCGACGTAGTATTAAAAGGTTAAAATGTTGGGACCTTTTTTTAATCACCCAGCGGGTATCATTGCGTGCAAAGCCTTACAAAATCTCATTATTCAAATAGAAACTTCACCCAAACACATTGAAAGATTCAACCATATTGGATGAGTTCACATATTCTTTGGGTCCAAACTCGAGGAGCTTTTTTGGCACAAAACTGCCGATTTAAGGCACTTCTTATAATATCGTGTATTGAGTGTCAAAATAATATGTAAAATGTAGGAAATGTAAGATTAATTTTCAAATTACATTTTGAATAAGAAACACTCCTCAAACTAAACTAAGTTTTCTTTTCTTGGTTTAGATAGGCAACTGCTACACCTAATTATAAAGCTAAAGACAAACTGGGCCCACGTATGCCACGTATGCAACGCATCATGACATCTAGACTCTTGAATCAGTTTCAAAAGTGACTAAAGGCCCTGATCGACGGGCGAGTAAAACCGCGGTCTTATGGCTCGTCGGTAAAGCTCGCCGGTGTATCATTGCAATACGAACGACTGCGAGCCTGGCTCGCGGCTCATCGTGTTTGCTTCGTTTTCTACTCGGCTCTTCGTTTAAAACTGTTTTTCTCGCTAGTCGATGAGCACCAACGAGCCGCGAGTAAAACCGACGTTCTTTAAAACCGCGATATTGGCTCGTACGTCGATCACCCACTTTAGAAATATATTTGGCATAGACAAGGCTGTCACACGCGTCCCACGTAAGGTCTTTTTTATATAGGTTGGCTAGGTTAAAGCTGGATGAAAATATGCATCTTTAAGGTGTGTATGAATCCGACAGCTGGCACCCGCACCATCCTATAGCAGTTGTAGTATAAGACATCTATTTTCAAGCAAAGACGTCATAATGCGTAAGCATACGTGGCGTACGTGGGCTCAGTCTGTCTTTAGCTTTATAGCTCTGTTCATTTGCAACTCTCGAACGAAACGAGCGTTCAAAATGTAACTGCACGCTTTTGTTTGTTCTTTGAAGGTGTAAAAATTGAATTATTATTGAACAAAAAAAAGTTATAAAGTAATTTATCTTTTTGGGTAAAACAAAAAGAAATTACTTATGATTTCTTAAGGGCGTAAACACAAAACTACGATGGGACGTTGCGTCTTAAAAGCCTGCGAATTTACGCATTGATTCGCATCACACATTGTATGGTCATGTGAACACCGCTTTATCGTACGAAATCGCGTCACTGAAATTCGCATAGCAGGATGCAGCGATGAGGCGTCGCATCCCATCGCATCGCAGTTTTGTGTAGTGATCCTTAAGGTTTGACAGGACCATAACACATGGACCTCGATTTTAATTTAAAAAATCCCACATTCTTACATTACAAGGTTTCATCTATCTATGAAATATTTCACAAATTTTTGCTTAAACATTATCCCTTTCCCATAAAATTTTACAATTTAAAAACACGATCAGATTAATACCATTTAAGTTTAAATTGCAAATTCAATTCATTGAAAAAATATTTAGTTTCAAAAGAATATTGCACCACTTATTATAAGTGACATGTCATCACCAAATCTGTAGGTATATTACTGAGAAATTCGTAATTGATAAGCCAATGGACACTTTGGAAAAAGTCAACTTGAGAATTGAACCAAAAGTCATGCTAGCGACTGCTAGACCAATGAGGATACGTTTTAAATGACATCATAATTTAAGAAAAGGATGAAAGAAAATATCGTTAGGAAACGGACATAATCCTAGAACTAACATTTGAAGATATTGTGACGTCTACCAACCCGCACTGGGCCCGTGTGGTGAAATATAGACCATTCCTTATCCCAGCCGGGGATTTAGCTATCACCGTATCAGCGGCCTCCAGATTTCAGGGGTAAAATGTTCTATTTCTATTTTTAGAAAAATGGCAAATAGAGCCGATGTCGACTTTTCTGCCAATGTCAAAAGTAAATTGGATAAGCAAGTATGTGAATCATTAATACAGACAAATAATATGCTAGAAACGAAGTAACTATGGAGGTGTAAATCTTCGATTGATACAATTGGACTTCATGTGTTAGTACTGGAAGGGGTAAAATGTTGTACATAAACTCAAATTCTTATGAATGAGAGGGACAGAAAAGTAAAATCTCATTTGTCAATATTGACTGTGACGTCAAATAATTACATGTACATATATTTCACTAGTTCTCCATGACATCAGAATTTGTCGTCACTTCTCTATTATCACGTTTTAAAGAATTTATCAAGGTAATAAACTTTATAGGTGTGTAAACAATATAATATCAAGCACATATCAATTCATGATGTGACCGACCATTTCATGAAATAGTCGCATTTCATAATATATGAAAGAAAGTAATGATTGCACTTCATTTGCCATATCATCAAACATTAACATCATCATCATCATCATTGGCCTTTTAATGTTCTACTGCTGGGACACAGGCCTCCTCTCTAAGAGAGGGAATGGGCCGTAATCCACCACGCGGGCCCAGTGCGGGTTGGTGGATGTCACATGTCTTCGAATTTTTGGTTCTAGGACATTCCGGTTTCCTCACGATGTTTTCCTTCACCGTTTTGAGAGCAGTGGTGATGAAATAAATTACACAAAGTAATGCGCCTGGCCGGGCTTGAACCCGCGACCTACTAATCGTAAATCGGGGCCGTTACCACTCGGCCACCACTGCTCGCAAACCTTAACGTTTGAACTATTTGGTCAGTTTTAGTTGGCTATAACATGAAATGATACTTTCATGTAATGGTCGGTCTTATCACGAAGTGATCTGGCTACGATATTCACATCAAGTCCCGTGATTTTGGGTGCGAGCCTGTTAGTTTCTTAGCTCACTGGGTCTTTAAAGTTAATTTTGAAGAAAACCCACATTGTGATTTCATTCACATTGATACATTTCTTCTCAGTGACGAATTTCCCAGAACATAAACATACATTTATTTTATTATGATGCTATGATTTGCAAATTTTACTCTCAAAACAAGCATTATTTATTGAAAGTGAGCAAACGACATTTTGTAAAAAGAATCCCACGTATAAGTTAGGAACAGACTTGCAACACACAACGCCAAAATACTGGCGAGGGGTGTTGCAAATACATCCCTTGCTTTGAGCCAGGAACATACCTGCAACACTCCACACTAAAAACGTATTTACAGGCGTGGTGTGTCACAAATATAGTCCTAACCTCAAACCTTTTCCTTCCTTCCTCTTTATCCAGGTGGCCACCCCATCTGCCTGCCTCCGAGCACGTGAAGATGTAGATGGTACACGGACTGGGCGCCGTCGCGTCCGTTGTTGACGATTAGGCGCCAGCCCGAAGGCGCCCGAGCGGAGCCGAGAGAACGGGCTACGAGCATTAAGTGGCCGAGAAGCTGAAATTAAAAAATTTTTGGTTGTTATATTCTCCATGTAATTCGAACATAAACAACAGCCCAAAATCATCTATTGGGCAGTTGCCGGGACCATACAAAACATCGTTCTGTTTGCAAGATTCTACCTTTTCAACAGAGGTTTGCCTAACCTAACTTAAAATGATATTGATAAGTGTTTTGCAAATAGGATTTAAAAACACTTTCACATGTCATGTCAATTTTTTCCTCAATTTAAACTAGATGAGGTCGGCGTTTCCTAGCTGACTACCCTGAGAAGAAACGCCCAAACTCAGGGGTCAAAGTCTCTTTTAAAGTCCATACAGCAAACGTGATGGTTAATCATATGAGAACCATGCAGATTGGAGTCTGTGATGGTCTTTTGAGGAAAGAACCACACAGATTTGAGTGGACCTGTCCAGTCAGTGCTCATGAAGCTCAACTCAGGACTATTAAGGAGCTCAAGTGAGGAGGTAGATGGATCATATCACTACATAGTATAAAACAAAGTCGCTTCCCGCTGTCTGTCCCTATGTATGCTTAGATCTTTAAAACTACGCAACGGATTTTGATGCGGTTTAATAGATAGAGTGATGTAAGAGGTTTATATATTTAATAATAATATCACTACTGCACCCATGCGAAGCTGGGGCGGGTCGCTAGTCGTAAATAAAATACTCTTTATTATAGCTAAGATTCAAAGGGCCTTAACATAAATGTCGCACTTTGATTGAGACTACTATTTTGGTTCAAATTATATGCCGCGTATTAGGGCTTGCGGACGGCGAGCGATGGGTAGCTCGCTGTCCAACCGTCCGGTAATCGACCGGACCTAGCCCAAGACGTCGACGACGCCTCAAGAAGTTGTCAGCAAACCGTAGGGGCCCAGCAGGGTCGAAGCCTACTGGGGCCAAAGGTCTGCTTCTGAATGGAAGGTCCGGCCTCGGTACGAAAGGCAACGAAAGAACAGGAGTGGGTGTTTAGTCAGTAAAAATCTGACACTATCTCCCGCTCCGCCCAAGGGCGCGAAGATGTCATTGGATGATTTTCTCACCTACATAAAAATTATAAAACATGTTTTCAGTCTATTTTCATTGCAGCTGTTTTCAAAGACACCTTTACTAATTTGTCATTCATTTCTATTACAAAGACTTTACAAATTACTAATGCCGTTATCTATCGCGCAAAAGAGGTGTGTAAACATGAACGAAAGGGTATATCTAAAGAATTCGTTGATAAGCGATAAGCACGCTTCGCATTGTAACAAGTTTTAAAAATAATTACTGTTTTTATATCTAGACAATTTAGGTATAAAAACAAACAAGACTGGAGTTGTGGTACAATAAGTTGAACCAAAATGGCGTTCGAAATTCAATGCGCAGTATAGTACGCGGGAAATAAGTTGATCCATTTATTATAGTCAATCGGAGACTCTACACTCGAAGTTGTGGATGTCTACCTCGGATAGACAGTCCAGTTGGGTAGATCTAATTTCGAGAAACTAATTCTAATTTGAGAGCAGTGACGGCTGAGTGGTAACAGCCCCGACTTACGAGTTGTAGGTCAGGGGTTCGAACCAGCCGCATTACTTTGTGTCTGCTCTCAAAACGGTGAAGGAAAACATCGTGAGGAAAGTGGCATGTCCTAGAACCAAAAGTTCGAAAATTCGAAGACATGTGACATCCACCAACCCGCACTGGGCCCGTGTGGTGGATTACGGCCCACTCTCTTCTAGAGAGGACGCCTGAGTCCCAGCTGTGGCCTGAGTCCCAGCTTCGAATCCAACTCAGGTCGGTTGGGACCTTTCGGGATGCTGCGCGGTATCTTCTCACCCAACATACCACAGTGTCTCAAGACGAAAGTCTATGACCAGTGCGTGTTGCCAGTAATGACGTATGAGAACCAAGGTTACCGACATAGCACGAAGAATTGGCAAACTTAAGTGGCAATGGGCAGGGCACATTGCTCTCAGAACAGATGGCCGTTGGGGCCGAAAGGAACTGGAATGGCGACCGCGTACCAGAAGACGCAGCGTTGGAAGGCCTTCTACAAGGTGGACCGATGACCTGGTAAAGGCTGCGGAAATCCGATGGATGCGAGACGCACAGGACCGTCCATTGTGGCGACATTTGAGGGAGGCCTATGTACAAAGGTGGACGTCTTTGGGATGAAATGATGATGATTTGCTATTGTTACGCGCAACCGCGGCGGCCGCGGGTGAAAACCGCTTCAAGTTCTTAACTTGAACTAGCTTCTGCAAGCGGCTTTTCACCCACGGCCGCCGTGGTTGCGGGCCCGCATCTTCTGTAGAATGCAGATCAGATATTGTAAAAAATTAAAGCATATTTCACGACGCGTTTTACGCTCGTGGTGTACGCGGTTGTCAACGACTCCCGTTGCACCGGCAGGCCGTATTGCAACCGCATGTCTTGCGATAATCACCCGTCAGGTTTGCGGGCGAAAAACGCACCCGTGACGGCTGCGTAACCGCACAAAACTCCGGTCTCGTTAGTTTAGAAATAAAGCAGCTGTTCCTCCACCGTAGCAGGCGCGGTTGAAAATCGCTTCGTGAGTTCTTAGCCACACTCGTAAATTTTATAGCATCTAGATACGCGACGATACGGCATCGCAGCGCGCGCTAAATTCCATCGTTATCAGCGATCACGTTATCGCGTGCCTCGTACGTTAGTCACGCTCGATCATAGAAATACGTAAACTAATTGATGTGTAGTAGTTTTTGACACGGATAAGAAAAGGGGAATGTTTTTGTTTTCTTTTTCATGCCAGTAGCTTAAGAGCGACCAACCCAAGGTACATTTTCATAAAACCGCTCTTACGTGATTATGTGATAACATATTACACTACCTCTACCATGAGTTTTAAGCAATAGTATTCGTCGCTACTCGATATCGACGCCGTAAATATTTTGTATGGCAAATTCTGCAGCGCCTCTAGCGGTCACTTGCAGAACAAAAATTTACCATACAAAATATTTACGGCGTCGATATCGAGTAGCGACGAATACTATTGCTTAAAACTCATGGTAGAGGTACACATCTTTCTTAAGATATTTTGGATATGCAGATATCTTGTGTATACTCGTATTATCTATGCTTCTATATCAAAACATAAATTTGTATAAATAGTTTTCCTGTAAAGACCTCTGAAAATCTGTTATTTTACGTGAAATTTTGCCCTCCATAATTATATACATATAAGCGAAATACCACTCACTGATTAATCACGAAATCTTAGAAACTATAACACCTACAAACTTGGGCGATCGGCGGCAGCGATCTCTCTCGCCGGGCCTTGGTTCAGGCCATGGTCCGGAGTGAGGAGGGATGGCAGGCGGTCGCCTCCTTCTGCGAAGCAGGAATGCTAGCAAAGGAGGAGGCTGACCGCATCAGGCAGAGGCAACAGGGCGCTCGCCCCAGCCGCCGTCGGGATTCCGATCGCGATTTCCGGCCACCGTAGGCGCGGGCTTGCGGACGGCGTGCAATGGGTAACACGCTGTCCGATCGTCCGGTAACCGACCAGACCGAGTCCAAGTCATCGACGGCGCGTACTGTTCCCGCGCGCCTCAAGGAGCTATCAACAAACCGTAGAGGCCCAGCCTGCTAGCTGCAGGCAGGCAGGGTCAAAGCCTGCTTGAGTCATGGGTCAGCTTCCGAAAGGATGCGGAGGATTCGCCCGGGTGTCGTCACTGTGCGGAACACCCGGAGGACACGGTGGAGCATACTGTTGAGGTGTGCCCTGCCTGGGCGGAGCATCGCCGTGTCCTCGTGGGGGCGATCGGCGGCAGCGATCTCTCTCGCCGGGCCTTGGTTCAGGCCATGGTCCGTAGCGAGGAGGGATGGCAGGCGGTCGCCTCCTTCTGCGAAGCAGTAATGCTAGCAAAGGAGGAGGCCGACCGCATCAGGCAGAGGCAACGGGGCGCTCGCCCCAGCCGCCGCCGGGATTCCGATCCCGATTTCCGGCCACCGTAGGCGCGGGCTTGCGGACGGCGTGCAATGGGTAGCACGTTGTCCGATCGTCCGGTAACCGACCGGACCGAGCCCAAGTCGTCGACGGCGCGTTCTGTTCCCGCGCGCCTCAAGGAGCTGTCAGCAAACCGTAGAGGCCCAGCCTGCTAGCTGCAGGCAGGCAGGGCCGAAGCCTGCTGGGGCCAAGGGCCGTTTTCTGAGAGGAAGGCTCAGCCCCGGCACTATAGGCAACGAAGGAACGGGGTAGGTTTTTAGTCAGTAAGAGTCTGACACTACTTCCCGCTCCGCCCAAGGGCGGGATTTGTCATTGGATGATTTTACCTAACAAAAAAAAAAAAAAAAAAAAAAAAAAAGCTTCCGAAAGGAAGGCCCGGCCCCGGCACGATAGGTTTTTAGTCAGTAAGAGCCTGACACTACTTCCCGCTCCGCCCAAGGGTGGGATTTTTCATTGGATGATTTTAACTACCATAAAAAAAAAAACACATACAAACTTAAAATTTGGCAGGCAGGTTCCTTATAGGGTGTAGACGTCCGCTAAGAACGGATTTTACGAAACTCCACCCCTAAGGGAGTAAACCGACTTTGACGCGTACGAAGCCGCTATATTAAAAACATAAAAAAGTACATTTAATCGAGTATTAATTCTAGTTAATGACAATTTTTTTCAAAAACTTATAAGGGTTTTAAAAAAACACGTATTTCCTGGAACAAAAAACGGAATTCCAGCAGTGTTTTTAGGCATTATCCCTCTTTTTTCGCGTTGCTTCTCCATCAAACAACGCGTTGGAGTTCTTTAAATGAAGCAACAAGCTTTTAAATCATGCTCGACGTTGATATAGGTGAGTTGGGAGGGGAAGGGGCACCTTAAGGCATTGTTCACACAAAAAGTATTGTCCAGAGCCGACTACATATTAGTATGCTCATTGTCAGCACCAGTGTGAACGTGGATCAGTCTGCAGTACGCGGTCTCACTAAGCCGATAGTACGCTACTACAGCACACACCACCACTATCAGCCGATAGTACGCTACTATAGCACAGAATGCGTTACTTGTTTGAATAAAACAGTAGGCTTGCTAAGCGTAGTACAATAATCGGCCACCAAAAGTCAGTGACAATGCACTGAGTAAGAGCGTATAGTCAGTTCGCTGTGAATGAGAAGTTAATATGCATTTATGGAAAAGCGATAAACTGCATAACTGAACCGGAAACTGCGATACTGTGCACGCTCACAGTTAGCGGCCGACGTTTGGTCTGAACAATGTTTAAGCGAGAAGAAAGACAATCTGTTTTCGATACACTTACTCGAAAACCCACTCTTTTATATAGTGCGGAAAAGTGCGCGAATATGCCCCCTCCAAAATTTATTACATTTATTGTAGCAGGCTAGACGCTACACTACCTCCACGAGTCGTGCTTATTTATATCTTTGTAAGTGTATTGAATAATGTCGTTAGATACATGTGGAACGTAACTGCAGCATTTGGTTACGTTACGTTACACTCTTGGTTACGGTTCTGGCGAATTCTGCTTTGGTTGCAATGGCAAACTATCTTCACTTGTATCAAAAGGTACTATTTTGTAAATATTAGCAACTTTTGTGACACTGAAATGAATGTGTTGGATTTTCAATGATTAGCTTAGTGCTAAGAAGTGTTTACTGCAATACTAGAGACAACATTGAAATGTTTTATGTGCCCATAACCCTTTGAATACCGTAATTAGAGACACAATAGAAAGACAATAGGTGTGTGGATACCGGTGTTCGCTTGGGGTTAGAGTAATTAATCAGACATTTTTTTAATTCTGACATTAGATATTTTATGAGCCCAAAAGGAAATAAATTATCAACAGAATTGTTACGGATTCCAGTTTCTTCATGCTGATATAACTTTTTTAGAATAGACATAATCTCAAAAACCTTATGTTTAAGGCTTGGATTATGAAGCAAAGGTTAGGTTAGGTTATATTTTATGTAACTGTAATAGAATAGGTGTTTGATAGTATTTTCAGTAACTATTACGAGTTACGTTTTTTTAAAAAAGAAAACACTTATAGCAATAAGTTCTTATTGTATTTTTTTTTTGTCTATTCGAATGCGAAAAGCCGCCAAAAATCTAAAGTATTTATTACACAGTCCGCATTTTTAAATACTGCCGCCTTAATGTCAACACGGATTCTACTCACATCCATATCATTCTTTTCCGCGTCTTGCAACCTTGGAATTCTTCGCTTTGGTATCACTAGAAAATGCACTGGAGCCTGCGGTGAAATGTCGTTGAACGCCAAACATAGATCATCTTCGTAAATAATATCCGCTTTAATCTCCTTTGAGATTATTTTGTCGAAAATCGTCGGCCCCGGCGCAGCGACGCTCTGAGCCTGCGCACGTCGCACTTCATCGCTATACGGCCTCCGTACCGCTATAGCCGATCCGCGAGATAAATCATAAATATTCGTAGGATAACTCTTCTTTAATCTGAATTTCAGGGCGCGTTGCAGCACTTTATTAAACATTTTTATAGTTTTTCACATCGGAATTCCATCGTCACAGAATCAAGCAAGTTTTTATTTTGTCAGTTTTGACATTGACAACGAAGTTGACAGGTTAAATATTTGACAATGGCGTATGAAAAAATGTTACAGTGTTATAAAATATAAATCTACCATTAAATTGAAGACTAGAAAATAAATATGATTTTTATTTCATGTTTCGGAATATGAACCGCATAAAGGTTTTATAGATAAAGGTCATGCTGTGTTCTAGCTTTGGCAGTGAGATTATTATGACAGACACGTCATTAAAGTGCAATATTTTAGTTTCGTCTAATAGGTATTATTGAACAAACAATGCTACTATGCAATTATTTAATCTTTTTTTATTGGGTGCTGCCCTGCTGAATTCAGTTTGCTTTGAGATGCGTGTAGAACAAACATAACGCGTCAGCAACTTGGGCTCGGTCGTTATCAGACAGCTGGACAGTTTTTGACTTCAACTAGTCCGCGCCAACAGCAGTGGCCGGAATATCCCTGTCTAGTCTGTGGTGGCTGGGATTCCCTTGCAATTCCCCACATTTGGGGCGTCTCCGGGCTGGACGCGAACGGTCATCACCACCACCGATCACCTCCATGAGGACCATTATTATTATTTCATCTACCATGCAAACAGCTTTGCTCGCTACCCAATAGTATGAACATTTCTTTCCGTAAAATACCTTGCTTTAGGGGTTGTGGGACCATCGGATGAAATAGTAAACGAAAATAAAACTATACAAATGTAAAAAAAATATTTATAACACTCCGATTTACAATACAATGCCGATAAGCTATCACTAACCTTAACCTTAATATAAGTACAATTTCATACTGTTGCATTTAGCATATTATGTGTGCAGAAATTGCACATAAATACCATTACCCGTAAAATAAACATGCATTCAAATCTAAAATATTAAATAGAACATGTCTTTTTATGTTTCTTCTTCCCTCTTCTTCCTTCCTCTTAGAAATAAGTTAAAAAATTAGTCAATATTTTACTATGTGTCTATGCCCAAACTAAATATGTATGTATAAAGTATATATACTATATCTTTTTAAAGTCCTCTTAAATACAAAAAATATTATTTAATTATTTATTGAGCAATATTTTCTTGGTAGACAATTAAACGAATATTTTACGCGGCAAATAAGTTGAACTGAAATGACGATCGTTGCTATTGTTACCTAAAAATCTATTACTGTGCATTGAAGATCATACTTCAACTTACGTGCCGCGAATAATACTAACTAACAATAGTTGTTCATAATGAATTCATTAAATAAAAAATAGTTTAATAGTGAAAGTCGACTACATACCAAAGCTATGGTAAGTCAATTTAGCAGAAAAACTGCCTCTGCTTGGCTAAAGTGAGTTTACTTAGCTCTTGATCTGTAACTGATTTTATGATAAGAACTGACAGCAGTTATATAACGACTTCCATTTTCATAAACTGTTTTTTTATTTATTTAATGGCATGACATGATTGTTAATTATGTAAAATAAGAACAAAAAATCTTTTAAAAAAATGAAGCAACTATACTTATTATTTTATATAAAACTTATATGATAATTATGTTACTTATGTACAGTTTATGTAAAAGTATAGTATGCGACTGATATAATTTTACTCGTACAGTCAATCACACAGCGGTAGTAAAGCTTAAACAACAAAAATTGCATAAATTATGAAATAATAACACTTTCAAAGTTTAATTGCCATTATTGACCTGCTGTTGGCTATATTTTTAATACAACTAGATTAATATTTTTTTAATTACTTGTACTGGCTCTTATAGTCTCCAGAAAAACAGTTTATAACTTGCTCATGAGCCAAATATTTCTATTACTTTACGTCAACAGAAATCAGTGAAAAATTTCTTTTTTTTTTCTTTTCTATCAAAATTCTTCCCATATCCTCAGCTGCTCTGTCGTATGCGCATGTAAGCTGTACTAAGAATAGTAAGCAACATCCTGAAGGTTCGGTAGACGAAGGTTCTGATAAATTGGTTCTGCAGTGCCAGTCGGCAGAGTAAGGTCACCACGAAGAACAGGACACCTTGGTGCACGTAATACATCCTGAAAAAGAAAATAGTACAATTGCTATAAGGGCTACATATTTCTAGGGGTAATTGAGATTATTTCGGGCCAAAGAGTCATATCGGGAAAATTATCACACCACATGAATTATAAAAAAATGTATCTTCAACTTTCACATGCAGTTGACGTAAAATACAAAGTCTTTGAATAGTTCTTGGAGCTTATATCATCAGACAAACTCTTTCAACCTTCATTTTTTTTAGTACATTTGGTTTAGACTTCAAAATCAATAATACTTCAAACTTTTTTTAAGACACAATTCTATAAGAATCGGAGTCTACAGCATGGAGTTATATATAAAATATGTAGTAGTTAACCAATGAGACAGTTATATAAATCGAAATAAAAATAAAATTAAATGATGTCTTACTTTCGCAAATGTTTCTTTGCTTCGTCGATATCTTGGTCTTTTTCTTGTAAAAGATATTTTCTGGTTCCTATTACGAAGTTTTCGTAGTGCTCATCCCAACTGCGAATAGAACGAATTTCAATTACAAGGTTTTTTGTACATTAATAATATTAAAAAATAATAAACGTGGTACAATGGTAAGTTATTCGTACTGACTTGATAGTATGGGGATCCAAATTGTAAATGGCAGCATCTTGAGGTGAGAGTCGGGCCTGTAATTTTCTCACATTGTCTGTTGAAAAGTGCCATTCACGCACTGAGAAAAATCTTAATACCTCGTTCATAGCTATGAGACGTTGACTGACAGTTATAAGGCTCATCCTGGGAAAAAAGTAAAAATTTATTATGAACTAAGCTAAAATTAATAAAATTACAAGTCGATAAAAATAATAATTGTAGTAAATTAATAACCATTGAACTACCATTATGGTAGAAATAATTTACAAGTGGTAACATTTTTATATACATTTCTTTTGACGCAGGAATTTAACATTTTAATTACCTTGTTTTTATTCCAAGAATTTTAGTGATATATTCAGCGATGTGAAGAGGTGCAGTTTGTAGAATAGTCTCCAATGTTTTTTGTGTAACTCTGTGGAGAGGAAAGTTAGTTTTAGTCTTGAATTTTCCTGATAAAGGGCTTTCAACGGGTTTTGGAAGGCACTGTTGGGCCCACTTTATAGTAATTGTTGATGACGGTCGCTACTAGATAATCGCCATTATCTTGTGGGACCAAAGCTGACGTCTCCAGTGCCTGTAGTTACATCATCACCTTTCTTCCATTATCACAGTTTGTCGCTTCGCTTGACACGGCATCTTTTTTACTTCCATACATCTGTCTTTTTTCGCTCTTATCCCAGTAGTTACTTCCTTGCTATGGGGCTGTTAAGTATTACGTAAGCTTTATTGTAAGGTTTTTTGCAAATATTAACCCCCCTCTCCCTCGTCAGCAAAAGTAAGCAAAGATCTCTCTCCTCCCCCCACATACTTACGTAAACATTGCTCAGTGATGTGTGTCTTTCGTACATCGAGATTGTTGTCTTAAAAAAAAAAAACTGCTGACTTAATCGTCATCCAGACCCCCTCATTCCCCATGTTATGAAACATAAGCAAAGCAAAGACCCCATCCCCTATAGTGCTTACGTAATACTTGAATGGCCCCTATCCAAATCATCTTTCACACAATACTATAAAATAGTAATATGGCTAACCTTCTCGTGTAAAATGCATAAAATTCAGAGATGTTATGTATTTAAATTCTGTTCAGATTCCAAAAAGTCGGAACCTCCGATTGATTTTTTACCTCTGATTCCGATTTTGGTTCCGTTAAACAGAAGTTATATCGGAAGTTATATCAGTATCTCCCGTGCCTTTTGTCGATTAAACAACAAGAGAAAGAGACTTGTTGTTCTTTGCTTTCGTCTCCGTTTCTGATTTCGGTTCCGATTCCGGTACTGGTTTCGGTTCCTAACTCAGTTCCGTTATAATAACGACCTTATAGCCACTAGACGTGTAATAACAGGCGACGCATGTCTGTCAACACATCTGACTAATAGATCTGATCTGTGTAGTGATGTATGTACCAATTATAAGAAATCCGCCGACCCCCTCTATTATCTATAAAGCTGAATACCTATTTACTATTTATACGATCATTTTATAGTAAAAAATACAATTAATAATTTTACTAAATATTATAAAAAAATATCGATACTTTCGTGATTTATTTAAATCTATTCCATCCCTAGAGTGTCGTAATGACCTTGCTCGGACCAATCAGAACGCAGTATCCCGCTTCCCGCACCTCAGCTAGTTGACAGAATTTTTTTGGTGCGTTGCCTTAGAGCAAGCATGCGGCGTCTATGGGCTATATAGTCGATGCGTTATAACTACTTCCAATATATCGATGGCTTCATAACAAATGGGCGTACCTACATGAAAAATTGATTTTTTTTTTCAACAAGCTGTTGACACTAGATTAAGACTATTATTTTTCAGAGATTCTTTTAATGTATTTATTTATTTAACTACAGTTAACAGCTCGTGTTCTACTAGCTATTGCCTTTAAAAACGAAAAATGATATTTTCGCATAGACGCCCATTTGTTATGATTTATGAAGCCCTCGACATCCGTGTATCGAATTCGGTACACCTCGGTACAAGCTAACTTAAACCTTATGTTTAAGTGATAAGGTTTAAATTAGCTGATATGAGGTGTACTATATTTAGTACACTGGTGCCGGAGAGGTTAAATTAGCTGATATGAGCTGTACTATATTTAGTACACTGGTGCCGGAGAGGTTAAATTAGCTGATATGAGGTGTACTATATTTAGTACACTGGTGCCGGAGAGGTTAAATTAGCTGATATGAGGTGTACTATATTTAGTACACTGGTGCCGGAGAGGTTAAATTAGCTGGTATGAGGTGTACTATATTTAGTACACTGGTGCCGGAGAGGTTAAATTAGCTGGTATGAGGTGTACTATATTTAGTACACTGGTGCCGGAGAGGTTAAATTAGCTGATATGAGGTGTACTATATTTAGTACACTGGTGCCTGAGATATTAAATTAGCTGGTATGAGGTGTACTATATTTAGTACACTGGTGCCTAAGAGGTTAATAAATAGTACGGTATACTCACTTATTCTCAACAGCAAGACCACTGGGATACCAAAAGGTGTTGTCAAGTGGATGTCCTCGCAAGTTCTTGCGCAGTGCCACCTTGAAGTCGCACCAAGTGGTCGGGTTATCGTACGTACTGCAGTTGTACACACGAACTTGTTGCGGCCTGTGGAAAGCGTAACATAATACAATCACGTTTGTCAAAAAAACTGGCTAAGTGCGAATCGGACTTGCGCACGAAGGGTTCCATACCATTGAATAGGTAAATAACAGAACAACAACAAAATAGGCAAAAAATTGTATGGAAGCCCCCTTAAATATTTATTTTATTTTAATTTTATTATTTATTATTGTTGATGGTGATGATATAAATTACACAAAGTAATGCGCCTGGCAGGGTTTGAACCCGCGACCTACGACTCGTAAGTCGGGGCCGTTAGCACTGCTCTCAAAACGGTGAAGGAAAACATCGTGAGGAAACCGGCATGTCCTAGAACCAAAAAATTCGAAAACATGTGACAAGTAAAAATACAACTGAGTATTTTGTGATTTTTTTATTAATGCCTACCTGTTGCCATTATTGATCTCGACCAAAACAAGGCAAAAAAATCGCATTTGTTGTATGGGAGCCCCTCTTAAATATTTATTTTATTTTGTTTTTAGTATTTGTTGTTATGGCGGCAACTTACTGTCTGTGTCTGTCCGTCTGTCTGTTACTTAAAGAAAAATTATTTGGTACATGCGTAAATTAGTCGAGTTTAAAAAAAGTTTTTTTTTTACATTTTATCTTTACAAATCGACAGTGTTTCTTGTAACGAATCGACCCTCCACGGGATTAAAACGATCAAAAAAACGGTGTATATTATTATAATAAGGTATTATCGAGCAGGTGGTGTAAAAAGTATTTTTCAATAAACTTACTCGAAAACCCGCTTTTAGGCACGCAATGGACTGTTTTCCGCACTAGTGCGGAAAACTGCACGTGCTATCCCCCGCCCCCATTTTGATTGTAATAAAATTGTTTATCGTATCAGGCTGGGTACGCATCGACCCCCATTAGTTGTAAGTGTATTGAAAAACGTCGTTTCACATTCTCGGCTCCATAACACTCTCGCTTACGGCTCTGGCGAATTCTGCCTCGGTTGTAATGACAAACTTTCTGCACTTGTATCAAAATGTACTACTATATTAGTATATCATGTGCTATTATTCCACGACAGTGTGCCAACTCGGTTCAGTCAGTCGAGCATGATGAAGTAACACACACACACACACTTTTGCCTTTATAGTATTAGATTAGTGTGATGCATCATTGGAAAGAATAAAGGTTGAAGGACAAAATAACAATTAAAACACACGGAAAATGGGTTGCGAAGTGCTTGCCTCATTTAAGACGTGTACAAACATAATATTAATAAAGTTATGGCGTGACAATTGTCTCTAGAACAATGTAACTTCGTGGGCGACCTCTGTATTGATGTTCCGGATACATTTTCCGTCTTTTCGTGACGTGTGTGATGTCAGGTTATTGGTCCCCATAGTTAGGAGCCATCTATTTATTACGTAAGATCATTTTTACTAGTTTTTCCCCCATATTAGAAAAAATAAGACATGGTCGACCCCTTACCCCCTAAATTGACTTGCGTAATAAATTAATTGTCCCTTAGTGACTAGATACTTCGCCATACGTATACTCTATTCGAGTTAATGTTAGACACATAAACTGTTAAGCCCCAAGAGGACACCGGTGTCCGCACAACAATTGTCTTTCTATTGTGTCTCTAATTACGGTATTCAAAAGGAAGAACTTTCCAAACGCTTAGTTAACACTTCGCGTGACCCAAGGGCTGGCTTTTACCTCGGTCAGAGATTAAGCATTGCCATACAACGTGGCGTGGCGTGGCGTGGCGTGGCTGTTATTACCCGACTGCGCCAGAAGGAGGGTTATGTTTTTCGAGAGTATGTATGTATGTATAATTGTTTGGCACGCTCTGCAGCCTGAACGGCTCGATGGATTTTAGCTTGAGAGGTGTCGTTAGATTCATATTTACTGTGAGAGTGACACTGGGTATATCAAAATAAAAAAAAAGCAAAATGGCGGATTTTTAGCGCCAAATTCAAATGTTTGGCACGCTCTGCGACCTGAACGGCTCGATGGATTTTAGTTTGAGAGGTGTCTTTATATTCGTAATTACTTTGAAAGTTATATCGTAATAAAATAAAACTAAAATAATAAAAAACGGTAATTTAAAAAACTAAAAAACCCGACTGCTTTTCTGAGCGTTCATGAAAAAGCCCTAAAACAAGAAAATCTGGCAGTCGGGACCCATTCTAGAAAGTCGGCCGTCTAGTTAATAGATTGGAGTAATCTGCAATGTAATATAGAAGGTATGTGCTCTCAATTCTAGAATGGGTCCCGACTACCAGATTTTCTTGTTTTAGGGCTTTTTCATGAATGCTCAGAAAAGCAGTCGGGTTTTTTAGTTTTTTAAATTACCGTTTTTTTTAACGCTATATTTTAGTTAGGAGTAGTCTTTAGTGTCTATATTTATGTTTTTAGGTAACACGAGTAATTAAGGGTTGTATTATTAATCTAATTAAAAACATTAAGAAAAAACACAACATAAGGGGGAATAAAAAGCTAAAAAGTGGTCACAATACAAAATATTTAGTACAGCCGGCATTTATCATGCATCCAGCAAAATCGGTTGAACAAACAGTGAAAAAGTTAACCTGCGAGAGGCAACGAATAAAACAAAAAAAATTGTTTGGAGTTTCGAACAGAATAGAATAACAAAATCCCACATAAATTGTACATATAACAATAATCAATAATAATAGTATTCTATTACTTTCACACAACGCCATCTAGTCCCAAACCAACTAGAGCTTGTGCTATGAGTACTAGACAACTAATAAATATACTCAAATTATAGAAAAATTACACCCGCACACGGAACAAATGATCGTGCTCACCACACAAACATTTGTCCTGGATGGGAACTTAATCCACGACCATATTTATATGTGTATAAATTGATTTATAATAGTAATCTCACCGATCTACAGCCGTCTCCCAGGCAACAGCCAGCAAAGTATCAATAGCAATATCGACCGGCAACATGTCTGCTCTCGCGGACTCCTTGCAGCAGAACACATGGAGCAATCCCTTGCCAGCGCCGACCACTACGCCGCTGGGGCCGTTGAGGTTTTCTATCCAGCCAGGGTATGGGTGTCGGAGGGAGGATATCACTGGAATAGAGGAAGAATGATCAGATAAAAAAAACTAGCTGTTGTCAGCGGCTTCACTCGCGTAAAAATAGAAAATTGTCCTAAGAGAACATATAATCGTAGGATAAAAAGTATCCTATATGCTATTCCAGAACATGGTCTGCCTGTGTACCAAATTTCATTTAATTCCGTTCAGACGTTCGGGCGTCTAGAAGTAACAAACATACGCACACTCACAAACTTTGGCCTTTATAATACTAGCTGCTAAATTTAAAAAAATGTCCCAAGGGAACATAATTCCAGGATAAAAGTATGCAGCAGGACATGGCCTACCAGTGATCCAAATTTCATCCAAATCCGTTCAGCTATTCAAGCGTGGAGTAAAAACATACACACACTCATACAAACTTTCGCCATTATTACTCGTATATTAGTGTCATGTGATTAATACAAAAAATTTTAGTTTAGCACTAGTGCCATCTAGTTTGATTCTTGTGAACGTGGACCACCACAGGACTGAGTACAAGTTGTAGAGTCCTACATCGCGCAAGCGAAGCTTACGACAGTTTTAGTAAATGTCTTTTAATACCGAGCTTAAAACCACTGAACTGGTTCTATTTTCTTCGGTTTATATATTTAAGACTTCACCGCTCCGTCGACAGTTCCATAGTTCCATAGTTGTATATTTGCTGTGAACAGGCGTACACCAAGCGTATAATGATGAATACGTGTTTATGAAGCTATGCGTCTGTGGACAGTAGGCCATAGTTTTTATGTAAGTTACTCGCAGACGTACACCAAACGCATAATGACGAAGACGCGTCTATGAAGGTACGCATCCGTGGACAGTAGGCCTAAGTTACCTTTATGGATAACTTACCGATAGTAGGTCTGAAGATGGCGACTGGATATCCTTTGTTTCCATGTTCCTGCACCACATTCTCTGCCAGCGCTTTTGTGAACGTGTAGGTGTTAGGTTTCGGAGAGATGAATCTGAAAATCACTTTCATTTAGATTAGGCCTGTAGCGACATTTATGTCGTCACAAATGAACTAATCCTGCATCGCGCAAGTAACATTCCCCGCGCGATTTGGACATATAGAACAGCCCGAAATCTGCTGCTGCTGTTCACTAATGAATAGAGATCTCCATCATGATAATAGGGTCTACTTACTCTGTATTAATCTTCGCAAGCAGCTCCTCTGGCAAGATGTCTGCAACGTTGAAGGCCTGTTCTAGAGGCACAGGTGGAGGGTAGACGCGTTCCTCAACATATGTCAGCTCTGCATTGCTGTACGCTGTTGATACGTGGATGAAGGCCTGGAGAAAAGAGAGTAGTTAAGAGGGATGCTGTAAGGTAACCCGTGAAAATATAGGGTGACTATTTTTATGGTAGGTAAAATCATCCAATGACAGATCCCGCCCTTAAGTGGGGCGGGAAATAGTGTCAGACTCTTACTGATTAAAAACCTACCCTGTTCCATTCATAACCTTTGGCCCCAGTAGGGAAATATAGGGTGACTGGTAATTAGTGAACGATACTTAAGCACGCGATTATAGTCATGTTAACAAACAACTTATTTTCGCAATTTTAGTTTTGGCTCCATAGTAAAAGTTTTTTTGTTTTCATGACTACAATTACGTGTTTAAGTATCGTTCACTAATTACCAGTCACCCTATATAAGACCTGTCAAGACTACCTCCCGCACCCTTGTAAGGAAAAATAAGACACAATCGACCCCATTCATTCCACCCATAAACCGCCTTCACGTAATAAGTGAATGACCCCTTAGGCTTTGAATTCATAACTTTTTTTTTTTTGCTATGGTAGGTAAAATCATCCAATGACAAATCCCGCTCTTGGGCGGAGCGGGAAGTAGTGTCAGACTCTTACTGACTAAAAACCTACCCCGTTCCTTCGTAGCCTATCGTGCCGGGGCCGAGCATTCCTTTCGGAAATAAACCCATGACCCCAGTAGGCTTCGACCCTGCCTGCCTGCAGTTAGCAGGCTGGGCCTCTTCGGTGTGCTGACAGCTCCTTGAGGCGCGCGGGAACATAACGCGCCGCCGACGATTTGGGCTCGGTCCGGTCGGTTACCAGACGATCGGACAGCGTGCTACCCATTGCACGCCGTCCGCAAGCCCGCGCCTACGGTGGCCGGAAATCGGGATCGGAATCCCGGCGGCGGCTGGGGCGAGCGCCTCGTTGCCTCTGCCTGATGCGGTCGGCCTCCTCCTTTGCTAGCATTACTGCTTCGCAGAAGGAGGCGACCGCCTGCCATCCCTCCTCACTACGGACCATGGCCTGAACCAAGGCCCGGCGAGAGAGATCGCTGCCGCCGATCGCCCCCACGAGGACACGGCGATGCTCCGCCCAGGCGGGGCACACCTCTACAGTGTGCTCCACCGTGTCCTCTGAATTCATAACTTTTTGTTTTTTGGCAGAATTTTTTCGAGTGAAGTTCGGTGGCTGTTGTAATTATTCGAAAATTGATTCCTAGTGGATATTGTGATGTAAAATTGATGTAGTTTTGTATCTCAAGTGTCCGCGCAACTGGACAATATGTGGGATCATTGAAACAGGCGCGATCTCGGTGAAATGGAGCTGAGAATTTTATTGTAGTGTTGACTACTATTAATAAACTGCGGGTTTTCATTTATACCTCAATATTAGGCAGCTTGTCACATATTTCCAGCAGTCGTTGTACAGAACGAACGTTTTGATCAATGGCCACACGCAGAGGCTCGTCGAACTTCAAGGTCGCAGCCGAATGGAAGACTATGGACACCTGGAACAGAGAACAGATTTGAAAAAATTTGGCAAATTTTGCAGCGCCTCTAGCGGTCACTTGCAGAACAAAAATTTGCCATACAAAATATTTACGGCGTCGATATCGAGTAGCGACGAATACTATTGCTTAAAACTCATGGTAGAGGTACAGATTGCGATATCATCATGCGTAAGTTTAGTAGTGAAAGCATAACCGACACACGCAACTTTAAAAAAAAAAGACTTACAAGGCTATTTAAGCTAAAATATCTTGTGCAATGCATGTAGGTACATAAAATTAATAACTGACATGACATATTATGATGTTGGCAAATAATAATTGGTAAATAATAATATTAACTATAGGTACCTAAGCTACGATCAACTACACATTACTAATGCGAAAACTGTCCTTATTTTATTATTTTTTAGGGTCCCGTACCCAGAGGGTAAAAACGGACCCTATTATAAGACTTCGCTGTCTGTCCGTCTGTACGTCACCAGGCTGTAGCTCAAAAACCGCGATAGCTAGACAGTTGAAATTTTCTCAAATTATGTATTTCTGTTGCCGCTATAACAACAAATTCTAAAAACAGACTAAAATAAATATTAAAGGAGGCTCCCACACCAAAAAAAAAACGCAATTTTTCGCCTATTTTGTCGTTGTTCTGTTGTTTACCTAGTCAATGGTACGGAACCCTTGGTGGGCAAGTTCGACTCGCACTTGGCCGGTTTTTTTTAGGGTTCGTTACCTAAAGGGTGAAACAGAACTTATCATAAAGACTTCGCTGACTGTCTGTCTATCTGTCTCTCACCAGGCTGTATCTCCTGAACCGCAATAAATAGTTAAAATATTCTCAGATGATGTATTATCTGTTGCCACTGTAACAACTAATACTAAAAAACAGAATAAAATAAATATTTAAGGAGGAAATACACGTTTGTTTTATACAAACGTGTTTTTTTTTGCCGGGTTTATAGATGTCACCGGAAAATTGCAAACGACGTAAGATTGTAAAATATTTAATTAATAGTAATAGTATTTATATACTAATTTTTGTAATTAAGACACGGACAATTTCTAACATAATTAGAAACGAATTATTATTTTTAATAATATATTGAGAAATCATAGTTTAATAAAAATTTATTACAATCATACGGCGACCGCAATTTTCCGGTGACATAGATACTAGTACGGAATCATTCGTGCGCTAGACCGACGCAGACTTGGCCGGTTTTTTTATTTTAATTTGGCGTCAAGCGCGAGTCTAGCTTGACCACTATCTCACCTGATGGTAAGCGATGATGTGGTCGACGATGGAGCACGCTTGCCTAGAAGTAACCTAGTCACTCTTGACTTATAGACCCTTAGGTTGTAGCTATCAGGAAACTTTGCGTTCTAACCATCGCCCTAGTTAGCTTCGTCCCTACTATGTGCTACGGTTTTGCTGATACGCGCATGGAACACTATGCGCTGTGTCTGTGTCTCGGGCTCAGTGTGGACGGTGAGCTACCCGTCGCTTGCTATTCGCAGACTTTCACTTACGGTGGCTGGAAACCGGAGTTGAAGTCGGGGTCCCAGCAGATGGGGCGAGAGAACGTCTGGTTGCTCAAGCGTGCCGCTGCCTCCCAGAGGGCGATTTTCGTAGAAATCGGGATCGAGACCCCGGCGGTTGGTGCGTGAGGGCCGTTCCCTCCCGCGTGCGGCTGCCTTCTTCGTTAGCATTACTGCTTCGCAGAAGGAGGCGACTACCACCAGCCAATTCTCCTCGTTCCGGACCACGGCCTGTACAAGGCCCCGGCGCGAGAGATCGCTGCTGCCGTTTGCCTCCTCGAGGATACGACGGTGCTCCACCCAAGCGGGGCACATCACCACCGTATGCTCCACCGTGTCCTCCGGGTGGTCATGGCAATGGTGACGCCCGGGCGTTTCTTCCGCCTGTATCCGATGCATGACCTGCGTCATGTGGAAGGTGAAGACGCCGTGCTGGAGCGGACCAGCCACTTATCAAAGAGGGGACTTAACGCCGTGATTATGGCGTACCAAAACCATAGGTATACCTACGTGAGCTTGACTGTACAGAATTAGAGTAAAGTTAACTTAATACGTTTCGCAACTCGGTAAATACTTCGAAAGTTCAAGCTACGCGCCAATCACCGTAATTGCGTAGATTATGATATTCTGCACGCATTACAAAATATTATAATGTGGAATTGTGGATTATTTCTACACGTTGCGTAATTGCGTTCAGACATGAATGGTTTCATCATTATTTCAATTTTGTAGGGTTAAATTAGGATCCTGTAATACCTTTTTTTAAGTAATATAAACTAGTGCTTGACTGCGATTTCACACGATGATAAGCAGTGAGGCAATCGTTGGTGGTGAGGGGCCATTCAAGTATTACGTAACCACTGAAGGGGTTACGTAATACTTGAATGGCCCCAGGGGCTTTGCTTTGCTTATTTTTGATGACATGGGGGTTCCGTCCGGATGATGATTACGTCAGCAGTATATTTACCCGACTGCGCCAGAAGGAGGGTTATGTTCTTAGAGAGTATGTATGTATGTATAGTTGTTTGGCACGCTCTGCAGCCTGAACGGCTCGATGGATTTTAGCTTGAGAGGAGCTTGAGAGGCTATAATATTTTAAATACTGGCAGTCGGGACCCATTCTAGAAAGTCAGCCGTCTAGTCAATAGATTGGAGTAATCTGCAATGTAATATAGGTATGTGCTCTCAATTCTAGAATGGGTCCTGACTGCCAGTATTTAAAATATTATATAGATAAGTGCAATCGGGTACAACGACTTTCTTGTTTTAGGGCTTTTTCATGCATGCTCAGAAAAGCAGTCGGGTTTTTTAGTTTTTTAAATTACCGTTTTTTTTTATTAGTTTTTTTAATGTTTATAAGAATTAGGAATATTTCCAGTATTGTAATACAGGCCTCTTTTCTGAGAGAAAAGTTGAGGCCACGCACCTTAAGTACATTAACACCTAAAAACAACTCACATCAAAATATCGTAACTCTATGGAAATAAAAATAAACAAACCACAATTTCGATATCCGAGCAGTTTCGCCATTGTATCGATTATGTTTCCATAGACTTTCGCAGTTAATTTGAAGGGCCATTTTGTGGGCTAAGGGCATTCTTGATGGCATCTATTTTAAAAAGGGATACAAGCTACAACGCGGCCATGGCCAGCTCGGATTAGGAAAACGAAAAGACATTCTCTCTAACTAAGGAGGTATGGATCGAGTATAGGGTTGCCAGCCATACTTCATAATAACTTATCTTGCTTTATTTTTCGAATTAAGGGATAGATTTATGGTTTATTGGTGATTTTAAAACAAACATGACTTCTAAACGGCTGGATCATACGTTTTGAAAAAAAAAATATGTTAAACTAATATATAATATTTACATTTTTTTTTTCATAAAACCTTGTGTGACTTTTTTTCAAAGTTTTGTCTAACACAGTCCAAAACGCGAAGATCACGCAAAAACCATGGTGTGTATTTTTATGAAACTTTCATAAACTAAAAGATAATTTAATTACCAATCTTTTGATATACGGCATTTATTCATATTGTATTTAATAAATAAAGGACATATTATTATTCGAATAATCTTGATGTGCGGGGAGCGACGCTAGCTTCTCTTTTGTTCGCTCAAGGTCATTAGCTCTTAGTGTCACCTTAATTCATTTATTAAAATACTCCATTTTACAATCCAAGCGTTTCGCGGCGTCCGCTCTCTTCCCCTTCATTATAGACCTTATTTTCAATATTTTATTTTTTTTACTTAAATTATTATTTTTACTTGAAGAAATTTTGATTATTTACGTTCTTGAATAAATTTCTTTCAAATAGAACGCATAATATTTTATAAAAATAATAATGCTGACGCCGCCGGCGGCGTCCACGTTGAATGGCGCGATGAGGCGCGTAATAGTGTAATGGGTAAAAACCGGCGAAGTGCGAGTCGGACTAGCGCACGAAGGGTTCCATGCCATCCATAGCAAAAAACGGCCAAAAAATCACGTTTGTTGTAGAGGAGCCCCACTTGAATATTTATTTTTTTCTGTATTTAGTATTTGTCGTTATAGTGGCAACAGAAATACATCATCAGTGAAAAATTCAACTGTCTAGCTATCACGGTTCTTGAGATACAGCCTGGTGACAGACAGACGGACAGACAGCGAAGTCTTAGTAAGAAGGTCCCGTTTTTACCTTTTGGGTACGCAACCCTAACCATTACTGAATATTTCTACGTTGAAATTGAAACACAAATTATAAGTTGTTTCAAATTAAATCAAAACGAATAAAGTTGATTTATAAGGTACTTAAATGAGTTATTTTTGTTTATTTAAATAAAGATTTATAAAGAAAAAAAAAATCCTGAAAATTAAGAATAACGAAAAACTGTTAGTATGTGCTAGAAGCACATAAAAAAATATCTTCAAAAGAAAACAAATTAATGAATAAAATTTTGAAAAATCCTTTTTTTTTCTCTAAAATACTTTATTTTGGCCGGCTAAAAACTTGTTGTTGTCAACCCTAGGATCGGGAGCTCGAGAATTTTGTGACAGGTAAGGACTTTGACCTTTCAATGTTGTTTTAAATGCATTAGTCAATGATGTGTATTGCAAACAAAATAGTTACCCTATACATTATTATTTTATTGCTTCTGAGCTGCCCTGTTGTCGCTGGATACAGGGCAAAGTACTTCGGAAACCCAGGTAACCTCCGCGAAATGGTCAGTAACACCAAGGCGCTGCTGGCCTTCCTCGAGGAGATGGGGTGGATTGAATGACACATTTTCCCCACCCGTACGCAAAATACGCGCTTTAGTCGTGGAGTTGCGGATACCAGCCCGAAATACAATACAATACAATACAACAATACCTCTCTCTCGTTACTCGTTAGGGAACATTACCTCAGGTAATGTACAGGTAATGTTCCCTACATTACCTGTCGCTGTGAATGTTGTTAGCAGTAGCGAAGCTAGTCCCCCCGTGTCAAAAGCTCCACGGGGCCCCCGTATAAAAAAATGGTGCTTTTTACAAATGCTTGGTTTACCCTACGGTGGTGGAAAACATGTTGCTAATTTTTCCACGTAGCGCCGGGGCCCCGTATATTTTCTCCTGTAGCGTCGGGGCCCCATATACGGCAGATACGGTGGTAGCTCCGCCCCTGGTTTAAATTTTGGTCGTTTTAATCCCGCGGAGAGTCGATTCGGTACATGAAACACTATCGATTTGTAAAGATTAAATTTAAAATAAAATAAAGTTCTTTTTTTTTAATTCCAGTTAATATACGTATATACGAAATTAATTTGTTTACTTATTACTTTAGTTGTAAAAAAAAGTGTTGTAAAAAAAGCACTTTATTTTTACATTTTTATCTTTACCAATCGTCAGTGTTTAATGTACCAAATCGACCCTCCGCGGGATTAAAACGACCAAAATTTAACGGTGTATATTAATTTAAAATCTTAAGATAAAATTTAATATTTTAGTATCTTAGCCGTCTATATCACCCATATTAGGTAGAAAATTGGTTTGAGACGAAAACTGAAAGTAATACTCGTATAATGTAGTGCGATTTTGTATCAAGTGGATATCACATTCATAGTAAATTAGCCATAGGCCGTACGGTTGGCGAAGTGATTGAGCGATTATAAAGGCGCTGGCCCACAGCGGCGCACGGAGAAGCTACGCACGGTTTTTTTGTATGAACTTCGCTCGATGTTTGATCGAAGCTCGGGACTACTCGTATGTTGTATACAACGTTAAATTTTGACCGTTTTAACCCCGTGGAGGGTCGATCCGGTGCATGAAACACTATCGATTTCTAAAGATAAAATAAAAAAATTAGGTACTTTTTTTCTAAAATTCGAATTAATGTACGCATGTACGAAATTACTTTTTTTAAGTAAACGTCCGGCTTCGCGTGGCCGCCGGCAGATCCACCGACAAGATATTCACGCGATACTGCTCCTTTAAGTATAATAAAGATAAAGTTTAAAATTATTTCACACTGAAAGTGCTCGCCGCGTAGCTGCCGGCCGCTGCCATTCCGATGTGACTCAGCCCTAAAGGTCTACATAGACCGGTACGGCAGCGGCAACGGATTTAAATTATTACCAATGGACAGTCAAACATATCGGAATAGAAATACAATATAAATTCCCAAGCTTTGAAATGATCGCGGGGCATTGAAAGACACGTCATGAGCTCCCGCGGCGAGATGCTGTAGCACACTGCGGTAGGTAAAAGCATGCCGAAGACCGCCGCGACGCCTCGCCAGCGCTTGCCAACACTATCCAGAAACTGTCGTGGCCACCTCCAGTCTGTGCAGGCGTTGAGGCCGGGACGGCGTTGCAAAGCCTTTTTGTCGTCAGTTAGCGCCATTAGCCGCTTCGATACCTCGTCATTCTACCACCTTGCGCCTCCAGCTCCTGCTGCCCGATACACTTTTAGTCTTCTTTCTACTTCCGCCTCACTCCAGGGTATGTCGCAATGAGCGCCGGAGTCCTTGTCATGCCGTTGCCTACCGCATACGCCACGGCATTTCATCTCGGAAGACTGTGCAATAAAGTCCCTTTCGATGCCTCGATATTATTTTAAAGCATAGTAATTTATGTCGTATTTCCTTAAACGTATCGAACGTTTAAATTTCCATTAGTAAAAATTTAAATCCCTGCCATGCCGTCCAAGCCTGCGTGAGCCTGTAATATCAAGTACAAACCCACAGATATAGATATACCTAGATAACGCAAGAGCAACTACTTCGCGTGCCTAGCTTACGTACAAAAATCGTAAATGGTCACTTTCGCGCTCAGTCTGCATCGGAGTACAGCGCTAGTCGGGTGCAGTTAAAAATATTATAAAAATGGTTAATTGTGCTGTTGGTGTGGGGGTGGAGCGAGGGGGACGCCGTACGCGGCGGCGTCTTCACTAAATAGTGCTTGTGACGTCATAATAGGTAGTCAAAATGGCACGCTTGGTTTTCATACAGATCGTGATGCTTGCGTTATCTATGTCTATCTATATCTGTGTACAAACCTCTCTCAACTGCGAAATGGCCTCAGCGTCCATGCCGAGGTGTGGTTTCGAGACATCTCCGCTGACGGCGAATAACTTGTCCAGCTGGCGGTGGTTGCGAGCTCGGATACTGTCGAACACCTGGGTATAAATAATAATATTATAATTGTACCCTAATCAGTATTGCGAAAAATTGGTTCAAAGTGATTTAATTCTAATTTCAATATTCACGATGAATGTATTGAAAAATAAAATGTGACAATTAATACGTTAGGGCCTAGCAGAGTCGAAGCCTACTGGGGCCAAGGGTTGACTTTCGAAAGAGGATCCTGATTCTGGAATGTAAGGCAAAGAAGGAACATGGTGTGGTTTTAGTCAGTAAAAGTCTGACACACCCTCCCGTTCCACCTTAGAGCGAGAAAATTCGAGATTTCCCACTTTAAAAAAGGTACTCGTGGGGGCGATCGGCGACAGCGATCTCTCTCGCCGGCCCTTGGTTCAGGCCATGGTCCGTAGTGAGGAGGGATGGCAGGCGGTCGCCTCCTTCTGCGAAGCAGTAATGCTAGCAAAGGAGGAGGCCGACCGCATCAGGCAGAGGCAACGGGGCGCTCGCCCCAGCCGCCGCCGGGATTCCGATCCCGATTTCCGGCCACCGTAGGCGCGGGCTTGCGGACGGCGTGCAAATGTGCCTTGGGTAGCACGCTGTCCGATCGTCCGGTAACCGACCGGACCGAGCCCAAGTCGTCGACGGCGCGTTCTGTTCCCGCGCGCCTCAAGGAGCTGTCAGCACACCGAAGAGGCCCAGCCTACTAGCTGCAGGCAGGCAGGGTCGAAGCCTATTGGGGTCATGGGTTAACCTCCGAAAGGAATACCCAGCCCCGGCACGATAGGCTACGAAGGAACGGGGTAGGTTTTTAGTCAGTAAGAGTCTGACACTACTTCCCACTCCATCCAAGGGCGGGATTTGTCATTGGATGATTTTACCTACCATAAAAAAAAAACCTTAAAAAAGGTAGATAATTAATCAATGATTCAGGAAGACACGTGTTTCTACAGATTCGCTGACTTAATGTCGTATAATTTGTCTATTGTTAAATCTCTTAACGTCAAATTCAAAGAATTAGGTACTACTAGTACTCTAGTGAGAACTACAAAATAAAATCAATCAATATTGACTTAACTATCTCATAAAACATTAGGTTTATTAGTCAATAAACACAGGAAACAAAAGACGTACACCTATATGAAGTTTAAAGTCTTTGTCATACATTTTAATGTAAAAATGCGATGACTTTGAAGTCATTTATACACCGTTGAATTTTGATCGTTTTAATCTCGTGGAGGGTCGATTCGGTACATGAAACACTATCGATTTGTAAAGATAAAGATGAAAAATAAAGTACTTTTTTTAACTCTCATTAATTTACGCATGTACGAAATTAATTTCTTTAAGTAAACATCGGCTGAGCGAGGCCAATGAACTGTAGGTAGTTAGTACGCAACGACCGACCACTACAAGGTCATTGACCCGTTTACTTAAAGAAATTAATTTCGTACATGCGTAAATTAATTCAATATTTGGAAAAAAGTCCTTTAATTTTAATTTTATCTTTACAAATCGATAGTGTTTCATGTACCAGATCGACTCTCCACGGAATTAAAATGATCATAGTTTTTTAGCGTATATCACTAAAAAACTATGTTTGTGACACTAGATGTTTTTTAAGGTTTTCCGTTTTTACGGCTGGATCAATTACGAAAATTATTTAATTGATGGCCCGGTGACTATGTATTTGTATAGACAACTGGGTCGCATAACAAGCTTATAACTTTGTGATTTTTCATGATACAGTTCTGTATTATGAAAAATCACAAAAAGTCCAATAAGTTATTTATGAACTTTCGTACATAGATTATTTACATAAAAATACGTGTTTTTTTTATGGTAGGTAAAATCACCCAATGACAGATCCTGCCCTTGGGCGGAGCAGGAAATAGTGTCAGACTCTTACTGACTAACAACCTACCCCGTTCCTTCGTTGCCTATCGTACTGGGGCCGAGCCTTCCTTTCAGAAGCCAACCCATGAACCCAGTAAAAGTAAAAAAAACGGGTTTTGGGTTTCGCATATAGGTACTAAAAGTCTAAAACTAAAGTTGTATAACAAACAATAGCAACAAATACCTGTGATTGTTTGAGTTGAGCCAGCCGCTTCTGTGGACTGTGTCCCTTCTTATCCCTCATCAGAAGATGCAGTCGCCCCACCTCGGGGCATGTCGCTAGGATGCGTTCTACCAGCACCTGTATGCAGAATGAACTGGAATTAGGTCCATATAGGTAATCTTCCGCTTTACGCAGCGTTGGAAGGCCTCCCACAAGGTGGACCGATGACCTGGTCAGGGTCGCTGGAGTCCGATGGATGCGAGACGCACAGGACCGGCCATTGTAGCGACGCTTGGGGGAGGCCTGTGTCCAACAGTGAACGTCTTTTGGCTGAAATGATGATGATGATGATGAGGTAATCTGCCGAAGTCTTAGCAGTTCATTTCTTTAATCTTCATGCAACCAAACATACAAAGGCGGACTTAATGCCTTAAGCATTCTCTACCAGTCAACCTAGGGTGGTGGAGAGACAATATGGCAGGGGCATAAAAAAAAAGAAAATACTATTTTGTATTATTTTGTGTTTTTTATATATATATCCCGCGGAGGGTCGATTGGGTATATGAAATACTATCGATTTGTAAAAAGAAAATTAAAGAATAAAGTACTTTTTTTTAAACTCGAATTTATTTACGCATGTACGAAATTAATTTCTTTAAGTAAACATTAGCTGAGTGAGGCCAATGATCTGTAGGTAGTTAGTACGCAACGACCGGCAACTACCTAAAAGGTCTTTCAAAACACTATCACTATCGATTTGTAAAGATAAAATGAAAAATAAAGTACTTTTTTTAACTCTCATTAATTTGCGCATGTACGAAAGTAAACATCAGTTGAGCGAGGCCAATAAACTGTAGGTAGTTAGTACGCAACGACCGACCACTACAAGGTCATTGACTCATTTACTTAAAGAAATTAATTTCGTACATGCCTATATTATGGCGAGTTTTTGAAAAAAAGTACTTTATTTTTTATTTTTTTCTTTACAAATTTATAGTATTTCATGTACCGAATCCACCCACCGCGGGATTATAACGACTAAAATTTAACGGTGTATATATATTTTGTTCTACAATCCTAAAATACAATCCTCGACACACGAGTTGAAGCATCATGAGGCGATTATTTGAAACTGAGGGAACGTCTAGACGCGTCTAGAGGCAAGTTTACGGAGCCGCGGCGCGTTGGGCGGTCGTCGTACATTGCCATGTGTTTGTGTTTGCACGTGCGATGACGCGGCCCGCTGCTGCAATGTACGACGAACGCCCTACGCGCCGCGTCTCCGTAAACAAGCACTAACGCGTCTCATTCATCTGGCCTAGCTTTAGCACCTATTTTGTGTCGTAATAATATAAAAAGTCTCAATCGCACAGCGGGGGGCTGCGCGTAACCATAACAACGACGGCCATTTTAGTTCAACTTATTTGTCGTATATGTTACTCACCTTGCCCATGAACCCAGTGGCTCCAGTGATGAGGATGGACTTGCCAGCGTAGAAGCGAGGCAGCAGTGGCTCCGCGGGGCTCGGGGAGATCGGGCGAGGGACCATGGTTGCTGGAAACAAAAGTAACCAAATAATATAATATCCTTTGCCAAGAGACCAGTTACTTATTTCAGGAAACACGTGATATTTTTTAAAAACCTTGAAAGAAAAGCGTACTCCTGAAGATTCGGTAATTAAGCTGTGAAAGTTATCGTTGTCGATCATATTAACGGTGACCATGTCTCCATATCATTGTGATTGTGTGTGCATGTTAATGATAAATCTTCTTATAACTTAGGATTTATGTAAAAGGTAAAGTAGCGTTGCATTTTTAAAATATGTACCTATATAAATATTTTTTAAATATAATATTGATGAAGCCTAAACAATTTAAGGGCCCCAGAGACCTTGGTCACCTAGCTACGCCACTGCATAAGAGTGGTTGGAAATAAATCTCGCTTTGGTAAATGATATTTATTTGCAAATAGGTTTTAAAAAACACTTTACACGTCAATATTTTTTTCGTCAGTTTAAACTAGATGAAGCCGGTGTTTTCTAGCTGACTACCCTGAGAAGAAACACCGAAACAAACTCAGGGGTCAAAGTCTCTTTTAAAGTCCATACAGTAAATTTGTAATGGTCAAATCACATGAGAACTTTGCAGATTTTTCTGAGATGGTCTTTTGAAGAAAAAACCATACAGATTTGAGTGGCCCTGTCCATTCAGTGCTAGCATTTGTCAGTATTCGTGTAGCTAAAATCACAACGCTCACAACTTGACGAACAATACCAAAGACAGGACATTTGGATAGGCCGCAGAAAAAACTTAAAATGCCAGATGTACATACATTTAGACAGGCCTGTTGGTCTAGTGGTTAGTGACCCTGACTGCTATGCCGAAGGTCGTGGGTTCGATTCCCACCCATGACAAATGCTTGTGTGATGGGCACGATCATTTGTTCTGTGTCTGGGTGTTATTTATCTATAATAATATGTATGTATTTAGAAAGATTTATATGTTTATCAGCTGGTACCCATAACACAAGCTCTGCTTAGCTTGGGACTAGACGGCGGTGTTGTGTGATAGTTGTGGAATATTATATTATATTATTATTATATTAAAATTACTGAAACGAAAATAAAAAAAGCAATCCACATAGTCCTCACATTCGCTCTTTAAATACAGTTTGCTAACACTTACAAAAGCTTATTTAATCTAACATAAGCGTCCACTTCAGCCATATTCTTGGCACTAAAAGCATACTAAGTACCACATTAGTGCCTTAAGTAGGTGCTAGAAGAATCTACTCAAAACCTTGGTGTGATGCAAGGTTGCACACACAATACCTAAATAAACGACTAGATGCAAACATGGATATGTACACAAACGAATAAGATTCCACATTCTTGGAAATACAGTAAATTGCCAGTGTAGCTTGGAATTGTAGTTTGTATTTTGCCAAAATAAATATTGATGCAGTCAAACAAATATGGTTTGTCAATTGTTAAAGTTGCTTTAAAGGCCGGGTTAAATGAGTAGAACTCATTTTAAACTTTATTGAACCTCTGGAAATATCCACAACCATCACACAACGTTGTCTAGTCCCAAGCTAAGCAGAGCTTGTGTTATGAGTACTAGACAACTAATAAACATACTTAGATATTTCTAAATACATACATATTATAGATAAATTACACCCAGACGCAGAATAGATGTGGGAATCGGACCCACGACCTCCGGTTTAACAGTCAGGGCCACTAACCACTAGACTAAAAGGCCTGATTAATCCCAAAACATAAAAAAGAGAACACCATGAATGAACACCACCACCACCATTCTATTAAAATTGACTTTAAGAGCAAACGCTGGGCAAAAATCAAAACAGGATATAAATTAGTTGATCCGACCCTTACTTACGATTTCAAACGTGTAAATCTACAAGATTACGTCACGGAAATATTTGAAACTTACATAAAATAAAATAGCTTGTTTTTTTAAAAGGTTCTGGCATAAATCTTAAATACATAGTTATATTTTTTTTTTTTCGTTTGATTACAAATATCGGGACAGATGAAACTAAATAAAAGCTTACAAACCTTTAGCTGCATTGACCTTTTTACAAAAAGGTCAATGCAGGGGGCTCCTTGACCGAATTTATTACAGGCCCCGCGCTGGCTTAGTCCGCCCCTGACTATCAATAAAAACTGTCAAATTACAGTTTACAGGCATAACATAATATATTTGGTTAAAAATGTAGATGCGATGGACGTATCAATCAATATGTAATAAAAAACTAAATAAATATGTTGACGAGGGGTCAGCGGCCGCTTGTATATTGACGTTAATAAGTTAGTATGTTTACATATACTCCATCCGCCCTATTCCAAAACGCGATCTAAAATAGTTCCGGGACTATTAATTATTATTGTTAGTACTAGTTTTAATTGGCATTAAACCTCACTTTAGCTTCACTTTTTTTTGGACTGACCGACATTTTGACAATTCAAAAGTACCTGTTCTATTTGAAATAAACTATTCTGATTCTGATTCTAAATAATAGTCCTGAAAATACATTTTGATCGCTTAAGTAATAATCCCGAAAACTACATTTAGATAGTGTTTAATCAGGATTAAACCTAGTAATAGTCCCGGAACTATTTTAGATCGCGTTTTGGAATAAGGCGGCATCTGTTTAGCTACTTAACTAAACGTAAACAATCTTGATCGTCTTATTATTAAAAAAAAAAAGTATTATTTACCTAACATCGGTTGAAGTGAACCCTAAAATTTGGTTTGAAGCAAAGTCTCATAAGTCAAGTATAGGAAAAAATCTGAAAACTGTAAATTTGTAGTTACAAAAAAAAATGCGATTCGGACAAACCTTCGTAACTCAATTCGGGAATTATGGATAGTGCGCGACTCCGACTCGCAAGCGCCCGGTTTTTTTTTATATCTGTGCACCGTTCAATTTTGGTCGTTTTAATCCCGCGGAGGGTAGATTCGGTACATGAAACCTCACCGATTTGTAAAGATAAAAATGAAAAAAAAAGTAATTTTTTTTAAAACTCGAATTAATTTACGCGTGCACGAAATTGATTTCTTTAAGTAAACGTCAGCTGAGCGTGGCCATTGAACTGTAGGTAGTTAGTATGCAACGATCGACAACTCCCTACAAGGTCATTGATTCGTTTACTTAAAGAAATGAATTTCGTAAATGCGTTCGTGATTCGAGTTTAAAAAAAGTACTTTATTTTTTAATTTTCTGTTTACAAATCGATAGGGTTTCATGTACCGAATGGACCCTTCGCGGGATTAAAACGACCAAAATTTAACGGTGTACATTTTGCTTCTATGCACAATTTGTTGCCCCCGGGCAATAAGCCGGTAATCGCAAAAATTAGTTGTTCTATTACCGACTCATTGTCCGGGCAATAGAGTCGGTAATTGAAAAACTAATTTTGGCGATTACCGACATATTGCCCGGTGGCGTTGAATTGTACATACAGCTTAGTTTTGAAATTCTGATAGTGAGCAGCATCCAATGTTTATCATCATTCATCTGACTGAAAGTCGACTATTTTGTTTAAGAGGCGTATTACAAAAAAACACGAAATTGCAAGTTTTCTACGATGAAATTTTAGGTTTTATGTTCGTTGTATGAAATAACAATTTCTTGGTTAATATAGTTCGTTTTCTCTACTACAATTACCTCAGAACTGATTTTAGATTAATTATTTAATTGTTTAGTAATAAGCTTTCTCCCGATACATGTTTCGGCAAAAATTCAATCCAATGATTTCTCCTATTCGAGGGCGGAGCGGAAAACTACACCTATGATCCTTCTTTGCCTAGTTTTCCAGGACCCCGGGTTTTTCTTTCGATAGTCAACCCGTGGCCTCAGTAGGCTACGGCTAGACACATTGCCAGAACATGCTAAGTTAGTGCGTTGACACTTGAATAGTAAGTAATTTACTCGGATCAAAAATGCACCCGTCTTAACTGTAGTTTTATAAAAGCACATTGCTTTAAATTTTACGCACATTCGTCACATTGCTCGAACATGATCACTAAAATAGTAAGCTACTACCACATGAGTAGAAATGGCACAGAGACAAAGCTTCACACAACGGCGCGAATCGGTTGCACCACTACAAGCAAACGAGGAATGTGTGCGTGACCACTGGTAGCTTGTTGCGTACGCGGCGAAACTGGAAAAAACCGGTTGACACGGGCACAGTCAGTGGAAGATCTCTAGGGTTTACGCGACGCACGTTGTTTGTTTTTTTTTTTTTAATAAAACTAGTTTATCGTACTGTGTGTTTAAACAATAATAGATAAATAAAAATATATTATACTTTAATTATCCCAAGAAGTACAATAGATAAATAAATAATAATATTTCCACAACTATCACACAACACCGTCTAGTCCCAAGCTAAGCAGAACTTGTGTTATGGGTACCAGACAGCTGATAAACATACTTATATATTTCTAAATTCATACATATTATAGATAAATAACACCCAGACACAGAACAAATGATCGTGTTCATCACACAAATATTTGTCCTGGGTGGGAATCGAACCCACGACCTCCGGCATAGCAGTCAGGACCACTAACCACTAGACCAACAGGCCAAGACAGGTAAATATTTAATTATTACTTTTTCAAGTAAGTACCGTTTTACAAGCTTTATATTAGTTTCACCGATGTTTGTGATCAAATCTTACAAATGAAATTTTTAATAAGAAAAGCGTTATGCACGGCATCTTTTTGCCTTTTTTATTGTTATTATAAACTTTTAATAAACATTCGTAGGTATCTGAATAGGTTAGTATGTACATACGTAGTAGGTATGTGTCATGAATGTAAAATATACATAATATATGACGACGTCAGCGACGGCGGAGCTATAGGGACGTCATCATATCGGTTCGGTGGTCAAGGGTCCATTTCGTAGGTGTCGTTGAAGTATAACACGAATAAAACGAAACGTTAATATAACTTCACTTTTATTCACAATAACTAAAAATAACAAAAAATAAAATTGACACTATAAGATGATAATAATTTAACTAGGCAAACCGACAGTTTCGTTTTGGAGAAGTGACTTGGTTCGCGTCTCAATGCGAAGTGTGCGATCGACAATCCCCACTTCCCAAAACGACTCTGTCCACGTGCCGCCATTACAAAATAACGTCACAGCGTTTGCCCCACTACTACAATAATCAATTGAGCAACTTATATTAAGAAAACGATATTGCTATTCACGACAAATCAATTGAGCAACTTTTATTAAAAAAAACGATATTGCTATTCACGACATATAGATTTATGTTTAATATATATTTGTGTTTTATACTGAATAATAAGTCTATTTATCAAATATTATTTTAAATAATTTTATTTTCACCTATTGTGACAACCCTGCCAAAATAGTTAACAATATTTCACGTTCTTAAGGGGATTACATCGCCCAAACCCAAAAAAAACACATAGGTTGATTGAAGTTTATAGATTATTCCTTATGTACGATTACCATATAAAAAATGAAGGGGATACTTAAGGACATTACTAATAAATTGTATTGATTACGTTTCTCAAAAAAAATACCCTAACTTTAGAAAAAAAATGTGGTAAGTAGACCTTTTTTGAACATTAATTCCATATTTTCTCGAAAACGGCTCTATATTTATACATTGAATTTATACCTAAATATATGTTACGTTAAATTGAATAACTTGTATTGATTTTTTTTCTAATTTCATTGAATATCGATAAGTAATTAAGAAAAAACTCGAATCAGTACTAACACCCCGCGCGCAGCACTCCCTGCAATGCCTGTGTAGAGGTCAATTCTCCTCTACTAGTGTAGAGGTAAATTCTTCAAGGTCATTGAGCAATGTAATACCCTTAAGAAGTTTTAACTCTGTACCATTTCTCTACTCATGTGCTACTACTACACCGGACCCTAATTATTATTTTATTGTTTCTTTCCGTTTCGCCCCAAGTTACATTCTAGAGTCTTTCTCAAATGTCAAAACCTGCCTTTTATTTTTAAACGAATTTAAACAATAAAATCGACCATTACGAAGGTACTTTGTGTAAAAATTCTAATAAAATATCTTTAACAATGTGTTAATTCCATTAATTAAAAACGTAATAGAATAATAAAGAGTTCGAGGAATTAACGGTTTAGTATCGTCAATTTGGCACGTGTAGAGTGTCAATTTATTATTAGCTTTTTTTATTTTACTGATTAATTTTTTGATTGTTATTATCTATCGTTAAGGCCCGGTTCTACTCATTTTGACCTTTTTTAAACCAATGGAAATCCACAAATATAAAATAGAACACCAAGAAAATTTATTTTATTAAAATTGACTATATGGCCAAGGGCTTGGCAAAAATGAAAACACGATATAAATTAGTTGGTTCGATAAAAAAAAATCGCTAATCTGACCCTAATTTCCGATTTCAAACGTATTAATCTACGAGATTACGTTACGGAACTATTTGAAAGTTACAAAAAAAAAAATAAAGCTTGTTATTTAAAAGCGCTTTCCAAGAACAAAAATCTTGAATAGTTGTTGTTTTTTTTTTATAAAGAAATAAAACCGCTGTTTTGGGGCCGAGAAGACGGCATAATCCCGAGCGAAGTTCATACAAAAAAAACAGTGACTAGAACCGGCCCTTAAGTTAACTTTAGATTATACGTTAGGATTTTCTTGGTATACCTACATATTAGGATTCTATGAAACCGAAGGATTCTTCATCTGGCCAATTTTTTTTATTAATAGATATTTTTATTAGTTTTTCTTTCATATCTAAAGGCACTCATTTGCGCGTAGTGGCTTACACAAAAAAGATAGGTACGAAAAATATAGGCTAGATGAATGAGTTTTCAAAGAATCATCCCTTATCATCCCTTCCTTAGCACTACAGCATTACAATAACTAGAGTCGAAAATTCTAAAGAACGTGAATTTGCTCTTATTTTGATAGCGTTGGTACTGGCACTCAGTTATACAGTCACTCTCATATTTCACAAAAATCTTCCAGGAAATGCGTGTATTTTGAAAAAATCGCGATTAAATTTGAAAGGTTTCTATAGTAATATTTCTTTTGACTTTTTCATTATGAAGAGTCCAAGTTCACGTAAAAAAGCAGCGCAGCAGACATGCGAGATGACTTTCGAGATGACATTGACAAGCGAATTGTATTTCAGAATTCAAAATCAGAATACAAGCGTCAAAATACTCACCCGTTTTAGTTCCTCTCACTTTGATCATCAATTGGTGGCGCTAGTGTCGAATTCACTCCATTTAAGAATACGAAACTTTAATTTCACATTATTTCACTGCGGATTCAGAAATGAGTTCGCAAATCAACTTTTCAGAATAGCAATGCTGTACTGGTTTAGTTTTACACAAATTTGTCAATTGATTTCAATAGAATCCTAGTTAACATCCACAAGATATCTGTGTTTTCAAAATATTTGATGAAAAATGTATAAATTAATAACGTCATAATCACGTAAGAGCGGTTGTATGAATTAAAAACAATGTAAATCTACATTGTCGGGTTGTCCGCTCTTATAATAAAAAAAATGTTGATGTCAAATTGTTAATGTCATGTTTTAGCAATGAACTTGGTAGTGTGACGTCCGCAAGTACACAAATATTGACTCTCCATCTATTATTTGCTTGTCAATGACGATGATCTGTCAACTCTATTGAATGTGTCAGTTTTAAGTGTTGCGATTTCCAAATTAGATGGTCATTGTAATCGTTTGATTTCATGATTATGTTCACGTGTTACCAAAACACCGGCTTTTGAAAATCAGTGGATTTATCATGACATGTTAAAATGCAAGGATTTTATACATCGTTAAATTCTAGTAATAAGTATCGTAGTAGTAAATATCGATTTGTTTGAACAAACTATACTCAGGTTTCGAGTATATTAAAAATACGGACATTCTTGCCACCGACACAAAGTATAACACAAGTCACGGCAGGTCATAGTGGGCATTTGGAGCCAGCGCACAGCTGGGTGCAAGAGCAAAACAACCCCATAGTCGTCTGGATGGCCTGGTGACCACGTATTTGTGTGGACAACCAGGTAACATAACAAGCTTATAACTTAAGATTTTTCATGATACAGTTATGAAATTTTGTACACAGAGTCATTACCTAAAAATACTTGACACGTGTTTCCGGTTTCGCATTATACTAAATAATTCGCAGACAACAATAGAAGTAATCCATATTAAATAAATAATCCAAAAATAACTTGCGAAGTGCAATTTACCGCTTGTCGAGTAGAACAATCCAGAAACGGAAGTATTTTTTAATTTCGAAGAAAAAAATTAATTAAGTAACTTATGAAGATAATAATAAAGGAATACTCGGCCCCGGCACGATAGACAACGAAGGAACGGGGTAGGTTTTTAGTCAGTAAGAGTCTGACACTACTTGCCGCTCCGCCCAAGGGCGGGATTTGTCATTGGATGATTTTACCTAGAATAAAAAAAAACTTCTGTTTTAATTATTATGCAGCAAATAATAATAGCATATATAGTAATAGCCCAAAAAAGTTATGAAGTAATTACCATAAATGAACACACAGGTTTAGTTAGGAGCTGTTTCCACAATTTAATATGATGCAGAAATCTAAACATAACTAACTAAACGACAAACTAACAAAAACAAAACCACAGCAATAAATAAGTAACTACATATAATTGACTTAAACAATACTTATCTAATTAGATTACAGTAAAAATAAAATACGCTGCGCCTCAAGGAGTTGTCAGCAAACTGTAGTGGCCCAACAGGGCCGAAGCCTACTGGGGTCAAAGGGTATGTGAAAATGGCACCCGGGGCCCTGGGACCAAGGCAAAGAATGGAAAGGGGTAGGTCTAGGTTTTTAGTCAGTAAGAGTCTTACACTACTTCCCGCTCCACCCAAGGGCGGGATTTGTCATTGGATGATTTTACCTACCATATAAAAAAAAATACTACTAACTATAACACCCACCTCACGTCGGGTGTTAAAAATATGGCGTCAAAAAACTCTTCCGCATCACTGTCGACCGGCATGTGCCCAAAAGACTGGCAGCAAAAATAAAAACTAAGTAACTAAACATTCGCTTTGGAGATTTCACTGAAATATGTGAAAACATATATTTAAATTATAGATAATATAGTTTTATGTACCAAGTCCCGTGTAGGGTACACGGGACTAAAACGATCAAAATTTAACGGTGTATTTTATAAGGATAGAACTAGGTAAGTGTTTTTTTTTAATAAGTAAAAACTTTTCAATAAACAACGCATTAATAAAAAAATATTTAAACATGCATGCATGTATGAAAAATTTCAGCTCAATCGGTAACCGAGAAATGAATAAAATATAATTTACAAGATTTGATCACCGACCAATATGGGGACAGGTGAAACCAAATAAAAGCTTGTAATGATGTGATGTGCTAACTCTGCCCATCACCTCACTGCGGTCACGTACTTACGACCTGTGTGCCATTGACACACACCCGTCGGCCATGCCTTATAACTTGACATGTACAAGTACGGCCAATTGCACTTCTCCACTCTGCAATTGTTGTAATTTCTTTTTCTCTGAGTTTTTTTTTTTATTTATATTGCAATTGTGCTTTTTTATATTCTTTTTACAAATTTGACATTGATAATTATGTTTTACAATTTGACATTGATAATTATGTTCATTTTTACAACAAGAATTTATTTATTTATTTTTTAAATTTGAGTTTGACATAAATATTTACTTTGTTAAATATTAGAACACTTTTGTATTTTTGTATTTTCGTTTAACATTGTGAATATGAGGACTATGTGGATCATTTTCTTTTTTCTTTTCAGTTATTTTGACGTATGTCTGGCAATTTGAATATTTCTGCGGCCTACCCAAATGTCCTTTCATTGGTATTGTTCGTCAACTCGTTGAGCTATTTAGTAGTTCTAAGTTGAGCTATACGAATACTGACAAATGCTTGTACTGACTGGACAGGTCCACTCAAATCTGCGTAGTTCTTTCCTCAAAAGACCATTTCAGACTCAAGTCTGCATGGTTCTCATAAGTTTTGACCATTATATGTTTGCTGTATGGACTTTAAAAGAGGCTTTGACCCCTGAGTTTGTTTCGGTGTTTCTTCAGGGTAGTCAGCAGGAAACACCGGCCTCATCTAGCTTAAACTGACGAAAAAATTGACGTGTAAAAGTGTTTTTAAATAAAAACCTATTTGCAAAATAAATATCATATATCTACACAAGTCGAGGCGCAGTTATTGAGCGATTGACTGGTGCGCTGCGAGTCGCGGGTTCGATTCCCGCATGGAGTAAATTGTTGTATGGCCTAGAGATAGGTGTTTCTGGTCTAGGTGTATGTGTTTATATGTTTGTGAATGCACCTGCGATACAGGAGTTAAGGTTTCTAATAAAAAATATACCCCGTTGATATTGGTCGTTTTAATCCCGCGGAGGGTCGATTCGGTACATGAAACACTATCGATTTGTATAGATAAAATTAAAAAATAAAGTACTTTTATTCTAATATTTTAATTAATATACGCATGTACGAAATTCATTTCTTTAAGTAAACGAGTCAATGACCTTGTACGTAGTTGTCAGTCGTTGCGTACTAACTACCTACAGTTCATTGGCCTAGCTCAGCTGACGTTTATGTAGAGAAATTAATTTCGTAAAGGCGTAAATACCTGTTGAATACCGTAATTAGAGACACAATAGAAAGACAATAGGTGTGCGGACGCCGGCGTCCTCTCGGGGAATAATGAATTAATTCGACTTTAAAAAAAAGTACTTTATTTTTCATTTTTATGTTTACAAATCGATAGGGTTTCATGTACCGGATCGACCCTCCGCGGGATTAAGACGACCAAAATTTAACGGTGTATTATTAAATATAAATAATAAAATTAATAAAGAATAAAGAGCAGTGGTAGCCGAGTGGTAGCGGCCCCGACTTACGAGTTGTAGGCCGCAGGTTCAAACCCAACCAGGCGCATTACTTTGTGTAATTTATTTCATCACTACTGCTCTCAAAACGGTGAAGGAAAATATCGTGAGGAAACCGGCATGTCCTAGAACCAAACATTCGAAGACGTGTGACATTCACCAAGCCGCACTGGGCCCTCTTGGTTGATTACGGCCCATTCCCTCTCTTACAGAGGAGGCCTGAGTCCCAGCAGTGGGCACATTAAAAGGCTGATGATGATGGTAATGAAATAAGAATATAAATTATATTACTTTTTTGCAAACTCACTGCCAGAAAATTATCCTATTCCTGAGATGAAAAGTATCATATGTGCTATTCCAGGACATGCTCTATTAGTTTACAAAGTTTCATCGAAATCCGTTCAGTCGTTCGAGCGCGAAAAAGTAACTAATTTACACACACATACTCACAAATTTTCACTTTTATAGTGACAATGATGTTATATTAGTTATCATTTACATATCGAAAAAATAAACACTTATCTATCATTTTTGTCTACTTTAAACTAAAAACTAATTAATTAAGTTAAAAAACTACTAAATTTGCTACATAAATTCTTTCCCTTTACTTTACATAAATTAAAAAAAAACCTTACACCAAAACACAAAAAAAAAACTTACCAAAAATAAAATGCCGTGAAACGTAAACAAAACCACTTTTTGAATCGACAACACAATCTTAAAGACACAACTAATCTTCAATTATTATTATTTTAATAATAATCAACAACGAACTAACTGTTTATCTTATTTATTTCCGAAAAATAAATCGTAACAGGTACCTATGAAGGTGATGTTCGTCACGTTTGGGCGCCAAAGTTACACTGGTGCGTTGATTGGACGCGCAGAAATGTCCAGCCATAGATCTGTGTGTGAGTGATGGACGTGATGGTGGAACCACGCCGCAGCGCTGAAACTTAACAATATTTAGCGTACTATATGCTTCCAAATAAGAATAGGAAAGCCAATAACCTTAACCTGTCAAATTTTGAGTGAAAAGTACGGTTTGCAAAAAACTTTATTTGCATATCAAAGGGTTTTTTTTGCTTTGTAATACGTCTAACCCCTGATTTCTGATTAAAGCATTTGAAGTTGAGGATTACTCAAACTCTACTTTAGCCTGTAAACCTGTCAAAATTTGGCATTTAAGTAGGGTTTGAGACGTTCTTAACGCAAAATACTCAATTCAGAAACCCGCCCTACGTCTTAGTTAAGTCTAGGTGAAGCAAAAACTTTAATGTTTGATATAAATTAGCTAAATATTTTGTTTTAAGTAATAATTAGTTTAAAAAAAAAACTATTTTCTTTCTTAGGAATTCATTGTTAGGAATAATTCGCCTTTTTCTTCCATCTGCCACTAATCGGACACTTCACACAGTGACGCAGAGATGAGCAAAATTTAAGAAGTGGATTCTGATAAAACTTTTTTCGTTCACGATTCATAAATAAATTAAATTTTAAAATTTTGTTTTTTTGCTCACCGTACCCAATTTCTTCAATTTGACAGTTCGACGTGACGTCACAACATGGCAATCAAACCTATTCTCATTTGGACCGCATTGTATTTAATTGTTTCTAGACATTACACTCACAGAGAGCGATTACGTTTCATGTACCAGTTATTTGCGTTTTGCTTCATCGTTTATACCGCGTAAATCGAAGGATTAGAATGATTTACCTGCTGCGGTCTTCCCGTCCGGTTATAATTTAGGTGTCTTCAAGGCTAGAGTGAATAGGCTCTTAGTAAACTAGTGTGCCTCACTGCTTACCATCAGGTGGGATCACAGTCAAGCACTAGTTTATATTATTTAGTCTCTTATGCTAACATTACTGCTTCGCAGAAGGAAACCACCGTCTACCATTCCTCCTCGCTCTGGACCATGGCCTGTACCAGGGTCCGGCGCGAGAGATCGTCGCCACCGACCGCCCCCAGGAGGACATGGCGTTGCTATGCTCAAGCGAGGCACACCTCTACCAGTCAATGCTGTGATAGTTCTACCAACTTGGGGGTTGGGAGGAGTGCACGTGCACTCCGAAGAGAATACGTTTAATGCCTTGGTTATTAGGTATATTTCAGCACTAGTAGGCAGTAAGGATAAGATAATGAAAAGTTAATTCATAAACAGTAGAATTTTATCCATACATTACATGTTATTAAACAAAATGGTGATTTTGTTTAATAATGTGGAATCGAAAGTGATCACATTCCTGCTATAACCCCTCACTGGCTAGATAATGTGTGCATATTTCTAGTTATTTTTTTTTGCATTTTACAAGTCAGCGTCGAGTAGGGTTGCCAACCGTACTCTAAAATAGAGTAGGTATATCGACGCTTGAAAGGCAAACATTACTACGCGACATTGAGTAAACTTTAGGGCCCTGATCGACGGGCGAGTAAAACCGCGGTCTTATGGCTCGTCAGTAAAACTCGCCGCTGTATCATTGCAATACGAACGACGAGCCTGGCTCGCGGCTCGTCGTGTTTGCTTCATTTTCTATTCGGCTCGTCGTTCAAAACTGTTTTACTCGTTAGTCGATCAGCAAAAACGAGCCGCGAGTAAAACCGACGTTCTATAAAACCTCGGTTTTGGCTCATACGTCGATCACCCACTTTACAGCTCCCCTAACCAAGTTACAATCGTATCATTTTGAGTGAACGCTTGGAGTTGGCCACACCCTCAATTTGTTTGTTCGAACAAAGGAGTTGGGGGCGTGGCCAACTCCAAGCGTTCACTCAAAACGAAACGATTTTGCTTGGCTAGGGGGGCAGGACTCGGCAGGAGTGATTTAAAGTTACCTTTTTTTAGAAAAAAAACAATCGTTAAAAATGACGAAATAGTAATCACTAATGGTAATTGTATCTAAATCCGACATTATAATTTTTGTTACTTTAAACCGCTCTCCTGTAAGATTACATATTGTCGCTTCGTATTTTTTGCCTATCAAGCCTCGATATACTCTATATCAGGTGTACTCTATTATGTATACATTAGAGGTCACAGCCATTAGAGTCCGTGTTTCTTTGGTATTGCTTTTTCGTTTTTTGACGAAAAGTTGTTCTTTTTCTATTTTTCACTTTTTAGGATTCCGTACCCAAAGGGTAAAAACGGGACTCAATTACTAAGACTGCACTGTCTGTTCGTCTATCTGTCACCAGGCTGTATCTCAAGAATCGCAATAGTTAGTCAGTTGAAATTTTCACAAATGATGTATTTCTGTTGCCGCTATAATTATAAATACTATAAACAGAAAAAAATAATATTTAAGTGGGGCTCCCCTACAACAAACGTGTTTTTTTGTTTTTTTTTTTTTGCTACGGAAGGTATGGAACCCATCGTGCGCGAGCCCGACTCACACTTGGCCGGTTTTTAGTAGGTAACCCACATCTAGGTAATGCTGCAAACGTTCTAGACATTTTTTCTATTGATTTTTCCTTCATTATTATTATTTATTTATTTCTTTCTTTATTGCACACCTTACTTATTAAAGGACAAACATATAAAAAAAAAAACTGTACAATAGGCGGTCTTATTGCACAGGGCAATTTCTACCAGACAACCTCGGATGGACTGGAAGAAAGGAAAAGATTTGGGGTGGTCAGTGTACAACAATATAAATAATAAAAATATTTATATAAATAATACAATAGAAAAAAAATATAATACAAAAATAAATTATCAAATAATAAACTAATAAATATTAAAATATACAAAAGAGAAAGGAGAAGTGTGAATTAATTTTTTTATGCCCGATGAAATCTTTTTATATGTGTTTGTACTTACTGTTTTTTCAGTTTGTTTATACTCGTATACATACGTAATTTATTAATTTAGTTGTTTATAAGTACACTTTAATTAGTTAAGTGTTTTACAAGTCTGTAAATAGAAAATTACGTTTTAGAGCGGTCAACCCGAGGTACATTTTCATTTCATTTTTATAAAAAAAAGTACTCTAATTTTTTATTTTATCTTTACAAATCGATAGTGTACCGAATCAACTCTTTGCGGGATTAAAACGACCAAAATTTAACGGTGTTTATGACACCGTATAACCAAAAAAAGAAAAATAAAGTACATTTTTTTCAAACTTGATTTAATACACGCATGTACGAAATTAATTTCTTTAAGTAAACGTCAGCTGAGTGAGGCCAATTAACTGTAGGTAGTATAGTAAGTACGTAACGATCGACAGTTACCTACAAGGTCATTGACTCGTTTACTTAAAGAAATTAATTTCGTACATGCGTATTTTAACTCGAGTTTTAGAAAAAAAGTGCTTTATTTTTAATTTTATCTTTACAAATCGATAGTGTTTCATGTATCAAATCGACCCTCCACGAGATTAAAACGATCAAAATTTAACAGTGTATCAATGCTGAATAAATGCTCACAAGTGTAAGTAGGTATTGTACTATAACTGTTAAATATTTTTAGTTTTTACATTGTACATGCACGCTGTGTCTATTGCATGATGATCGCACACGTGATTTTTGTAAGAGCATGTATCATTTACCTTAATTAATGCCCACACACACCTACACTCCACATTAACACGACCCCTTCACACAAACACGTTCATTCTCTTCACATATCCATTCTCTTGCTGTGTGAACTACATATTAAGCTAACAAAAATGTCACGGTCATATCATATAAAAAGAAGCCGCTAAATCTCCGACTCCTAAGATACACGACATGGCAGTTGAGAGTTTGTCATGCTCACTCAAATGTTTCGCTGATGGTGGCACGTGTTATTGGGTCATTCGGTTCCCTTCAAAATGGTTGAGCTGAGTGGGGCTGAGGCACGCGTCATGCTCGTGAACGGGCGCCGTCAGTTGGGACTGGTCATCTCTTAGCTGCCAGTGGCTTAATTCAATTACTATTTTTTTATTAGTTTATTGTATTTTTTCATTATTTGTGGTCTATTTGCTTTCTATTTTTTTTTTTCTTTATTGTGCTCACATAATTGAAGCGACAATAAATTTGTAACCAAGATTATGTAACTCATAATATGATTTAAAAGAGTGTCCATGGAGTTTCTTGCACGTTCTTCTCCATAGAGATCTACGCTTTGGAACGTGCAATTTAGCTTCACTTTTTTTGGACTGACCGACATTTTGACAATTCAAAAGTGCCTGTAATTGATCTATTTGAAATAAACTATTCTGATTCCGATTCTGATACAGGTCTGCGTACCTAGCTTTGATTATATGGTATATAATCAAAGGTACCTAGTTTAGGAGCTCGGGAATTCGACAACAATTTTGACTGATCAGTACCTCTACCATGAGTTTTAAGCAATAGTATTCGTCGCTACTCGATATCGACGCCGTAAATATTTTGTATGGCAAATTTTGCAGCGCCTCTAGCGGTCACTTGCAGAACCAAAATTTGTCATACAAAATATTTACGGCGTCGATATCGAGTAGCGACGAATACTATTGCTTAAAACTCATGGTAGAGGTACTGTACAACCTCCTGTTTCTCTATGCTATGTTCTGTGTTGTTGTTTTTCTGTACAAATAAACCATTTATTTATTTTATTTAGCTATAAAGTTTAACAATAGTAGATGGATCAATAAATAAATAAAATATGCGTCCATAAGGGGTCGACCAAGGCGATGCCACTGTAGCAGATCTGCATTCGGATAATAATATGATTCATGTCAAAAATCGCAAAATGGTCACGAATTGGCAGTTCATATTGTTAGGTATACGTAAACAATATTCATATTAGGTACTAGCTGTGCCCCCAACTTGCACGCCGCGCTTGCTTGCCGCGTGAACGACGAAACTTATCAATGAGTTTTTTGTGTAAAGTGCTATTTGTGTAGAACGTTATCTATCGAGCATACCGGTATTAATACTTCAGTCCCGGCGCGGGCCCTTTGTGGCTAATTGCAATAGAAACGGGTGACGTAACCTACGACAAACTTATTATTTGCGGTTGGTACAGTAATCGGATCTAGGGATCGAACCGCAAAATTAAGTTTGTTTTTTTAATGTATATACTTTTCCGGAATAAAAAGTACCCAGTGTGGTGCCCAGGATATTAAAGAATAATTATACCAAGTTTCATCGTAATTGAACCGGTAGTTTTTGTGTGATGCCTGAACAAACAGACAGACAGACAGACAAAAATTTTTTTAATAGCATTTTTGGGTTCGGTGTCGGTCTAGTAACACCCCCATTATTTTTTTTGATATTTTCAATGTACAGAATTTTTACTTCTACAGATTTATTATAAGTATAGATGATTCTGCAATGCAATTCATCTATTTGACAGTTTTTTTGACAGACGGGTCTAAATGACAGCACATTCGTAAAATTTTACAAATATTAGCAGAATTGCTAAAAGATCGTAAGTATGACAGGCATTCAGGAAATGAATTGCTAAATGTGACCTTTTTAGACCCCAAGAATCACAATTGATGGTGATGATAGCCTCAGACGGATTTCCGAGAGAAGTTCGCGAATTAAGCTGTAAATCTTATTTTTATTATTATTATTGATAGGCTCGTGTTTGACCACTTGATGGTAAGCGATGATGTGGTAGACGATGGAGCACGCTTGCCTAGGAGTAACCTATTCACTCTTGACTTAAAGAAAAGTAGCGGAAACGCAGATTCCGGCAAGGAAATGTCCTTTTTTATGCAAGTATTTATTGTAATGCGTGGAGAATACTCACGCGGGATGCGGGGTCTGGGCCTAAAGTCTGCTATTACAGTAGTGTCAGAATGGTCTATCATTTATTTAATAATTGTTGATTTTGACAAGTTTAGTAATCTACTAATATAATGGCGTCATTATGTTTTACCAATGATCAACTACTGACACTGCATGCATTGAAAGAAATGGCGTAGAATGGTAATCGTAAAGACAAATTAATGTCTGACGTTTGCGGTAATCTGCAAAAATTTTGATTCCTTTGATCAGTGACCTAACATTAGAATGTCATTGTGTCATAGCTTTTAATTCGTTACAAGACAGCTCGTACAACAATTCTATTACGGGACCACTAATGACTAATGATCGGTCATTATGAATATTATCAGATTACATTATTCTAAGCAGATTACGAACTTTTTGCAAAATGATAATGGGATCGTGTTGGAATGACGATATTATGAAAATTGCAAACTGAGGCCCCAGAAATCCGCATCATATTAACCCTAAGTCAGTAAAAATCTAAATTCCTCCTCGCTCCTCCCAAAGCTGGGAACAGGAGTTAAGTATTTCATAATTTCTCAACTCAAAAATTAATCAAAAAAATCTTTCTACATCTTGTTGTCACAATCATCGGCTCGATGCCCAGATAAGTAAAATTAATTAAAAAATTACATGTCTTGTTCACTATGTCGAGCAGGGGTGTCGGCTTTTAGAAAACCCAATGGGTGCTGCTCATGCACTATTGATGACACTAAAAAGTGGCGAAGTGTGAGAAGAGAAATGCACACTGATCGACTGACAAATAAATAAATTCTCTACTTACATACTAAATACTACTTAATTACTAATTATCTATAATTGGACCCTGTTAAGCAGAAAAGATCCAGCCAACATTTTATTACTTTTGAGTAAATGCAGTTTAAAGTTAGGCAGATAATAAAAAAATCGTATGATACAGTACCTATTTGAAATTTAGTTGTGTAATAGGCCATAACATATACATTATTTTGAAAGTAATATATAGTGAATTTTTATATGAAGAGTATTTATTATTCCTGAAAAACTATGCGTGGATCTTTTATGCAAAATACAATATTGCAATATAAGTATCGGTTTAATGTGTGGTTCATTTTAGAAGGAGAAGGAAATTAATATATGTACTAATATAAGAACAGTTTAATGACAAAAATTAATATATATTGACCTTTGATGTAAAAAAATATAATAAAACAATGAATGGTTGGTTTTCCAAATTATTTAAGTAGTATCGCTTTTCTCAGCTTCATACTCTATGTCAAAATCAGGTTCAGCACCAAATCCATCAATATCGGCTTCTACATTATTGGCACCTCTCAGATTTTTATAGAATGTGTGAGCATCACGTAGAATCTAATGCATAAGGCTTTTGATATCGCTCAATTTCGCAGCTGCTATAGGTTTACCATTTGGCCAAAGCATATTCATCATATCTCTGGAAATGAAGGGTTGTCTTCCACGTTGACGTTTTTTTAGATCAACCTCTTCATAATCATCCTCTAAACTTTTTCGCATAAACAAGGAAAACATTGCTTCCTTTTTTAATAAAATTTCTTTGGAAAAAGTACTTTTTTTAATAAGCTGATATTTTTTCAAGATTAGCTGATCCAAGAAAATCTTTGACTTCCATTCTGTGCACTTGAAGAGGTTTATTTTTTTTGCAGGTTATCATTGTGTTCATATCATCTTCAGGTAGGTAAACTCTTTGTTGTTATTTCAGAGCACATTCTATTTTCCCGAAATCTGTGTCATTAGGCATGAAACTGTGTCCAGACTCTAAAAATCTAATAAAAATTTGTTGTAATGTCGGTTGATCGTTTAAAAAAGCTTTAAGCATAAGAGTGAGCTTAATATTCCTATTTTGGCCACCGCAGGAATCGCTCCACAAAATAAGATTAGTCACTCCTTTCAATCTTTCCGACAGGTGCTTAATCAGACAAGAACCCACTTCTTGGGAGACCCTCCCAGCTTCACCTTCTACCCAAATGTTACAGTGCCCTTGATCATCTGATTCCGTATGCCCATATTGTACATCCATAACTGCCTCTTATAAAATACAATATTCGTAGGAATGCGTGGAAGTGGCAACGTTTTTTCTAAATCTTATGTAATTGTTTCTGTGTAAGGATCAGTTTTTGCGAGAGCCATGTAATTTTTCAGTCGTTTTTTAAGATCTTCTGCATTTTTAAGATGGGCATTATGTTCCTCTACAATCTTTACCAAGTATAAAAAAATATCATAATCAAATAAACGGATATTACCAAAATAAAGTTATATTTGTTTTATACTGAACAAAAAACAATAGCATGTTGAAATTCAAAATATTTCAGTATCCTCAAAGTTCACTTTGAATCTATTATTTTAAATAACAATAAAAAATATTTTAAGTAGAATACATCCAAACATCATGAATGTGCGAAACAAAGGCATTAGCTTCTTAAGTTTTTGAAATAAAGTGAGGTATCTATTATGCAAAAAGATCCAAACCGTATGGTATGAAAATTATACAACAATTATTAAGACTTTTAAAAGTTTTAAAAAGATCCATGCAACATGAATCTTTTGAAAACTATAAATTTTATTAATGTCTGTGTCCACGCAACATGATACTTTTCTACATTTTTCAAAATTGGTGATTAAGAGATGGTATTTTTGACACAGTATAAGTTTTGTTACGTCAATGTGGTCAAAATGCCTGGATCTTTTGTGCATATATGAAACTTGATGAGTACTTTATGGATATGTAGATAACTAGATTTTAGAAAAAGTGTTGGTTGGATCTTTTCTGCTTAACAGGGTCCAATTATAAAAATGAATCGCTGAATGTGATGCTAAGCGCATATCTCGAGGCAGCAGGATCGATTTCGCTAATTCTTTTTTGTTGTGATCGTAATTGTTTGAAGGTTCTTAGGTAAGGTAGGGTAGAGTAGAGTAGGGTAGAATAGGGTAGGGTAGAATAGGGTAGAGTAGAGTAGGGTAGAGTAAAAACATAAAATAAAATTATTACACAAACATGAAACTAGTTTTTATTAACAATAAATATTATTTGTCTAAAAATTGGCGGGAAGGTAGAGTAGGTAGGAGTACCTAGGGTAGAGTAGGGTAGAGTAGTGTAGTGCGGGAGCTAAGCCGCGGGCAAAAGCTAGTATAAAATAAAATTATTACACAAAAATCAAACTAGTTTTTATTAACAATAAATATTATATGTAATTAATACGTAACCTACCCATACCTACTAAATGAACACAACACAATATTTACTTGTGCTGTACATACTAAACTAATGCAGGTAGGTACTACAGACTGAATGTATAATGAAATGACGTAAGTAAAAACAGTAATAAAAATATTTTTTTTTTAATCGACAAATTATAAACCTTAATTTAAAATTATTTTTTGTTCAATAAGAAAGAAAGATAATTTATATGTCAAACATGTGTTTACATAAACTGAGTAATCAAACATGCAAGGTATCAAATTAATAGTATGTTGTGAGCGTCCATGCTTTGCCAATAACGGCGTACAAATTTTGTAGTTTTAAAAATTACATTCAAATGCAAGGCCTGTACACGGGAAGTCTGTGGTTCAGCTGTTCACGTGGGTCGCTGAGCGCCTTGCGAGTCCAATATTACAATGTTTTCAGGATGATGTTGAAACTCCCTCGATTCTGTAGTGCCTCGGAGATGTTTGCCCAATCGCATACAGATGGTCTTCATGCGATCATCAGAAAGAAGGTGGCATCGCTTGTGGGTAGGATTCGAGGGAGTGAAAATAGCATCCTGAAAGTCAGTGCCGAGGATCCGAGAGCTCCTGTGCTGAGGCATCTCATGAGGAATCATTGTCCGCCTGAGATGCCCCGTAAGTACATGACTCACTAGTGACCGAGGACGTATTTAAGTTTTACATTTAATAAGTAATCTTAAGTTTGTTACTAATCCTAGTTTTTAAGTTTTAGCATGTAAGTTTTATACTATCAAAAATGGTACCTTTGTTGTCCAATTAAATAAAAAATATTATTATTATTTTCTTTATTCATTAATATAAACATATAAATTATATTTTTAAACATTTCAATACAAAATAAAAAACATTTAAAAATATAAAAAATAGTATCCCACCGGTATCGGGAACAGGGTCCAAGCTACCGGCGGTAAGGGCTCCAGAGAAAGGAACCTCCTAACAATACGAGCCGTGTCCAGGAGTACCACTTTCTGAATCAAGCCCTTGATCCAGCCGCCTAACGAGAGCCTCCTAAGGTGTTGGTTGAGGCTCTTGGCTATTAAGCCATTACTCGACACGACTATCGGTACAATGATCGCTGAATCCACTTCCCACATGTTGACAACCTCGCGAGCCAAATCAATATACTTAATTTGATTATTTTTCTCGGCTTTCACAAGGTTCTCGTCATGCGGAACGGATATGTCAACAATCATTGCACGCCTCTCGTTTCGGTCCACCACCACTATATCAGGCTTATTGGCTACAATAGTCCTGTCAGTGATGATGGACCGGTCCCAGTACAAAGTGATATGACCATTATCAAGAACTGGGGCGGGCTCATACCTGTAGTACGCCACTTCCGATCCTACAAGAGAGTATTTCAAAGCAAGTTGCTGATGGATAATCTTGGCTACAAGGTTGTGCCTATTTAAATACTCGCAGTTAGCCAGACGAGAACAACCGGAGATAATGTGACGAATTGATTCTCCCGGACGGTGACATACCCGACAGATGCATATTATTATTATTATTAAATATTTTTCTTTCTTTCTTTTTCTTTCAAATTTAATTACAAAATACATAAGAAATAAATAATAATTGATGTCAAGATGTTATTGTATAAGTATATAATAGTCAAAAATAAATGTCCAGTAAACAGTATGTTCAATATTTTGCATTCAAAAAGTATCAAAAGTCAATCAATGCGAAAATATTTTAATTAACTACAGCTCTTGACCCTTTAGTCTGCTATTTTCATAACATCGTCATTCCAACACGATCCCATTGACATTTTGCTTTTATCTGTTTGTATCTCTATGATAAAACGTTACATACAATTAAGGCGATTACTGATCTGTTTCTTGATGTCTATTCTCACGGGTGTTCGAGCGCCCGCGCACCCACGCAGTCGGCGCCCTTGATGTCGAGTGAGTGGTGCAATTTCTTATGCGAAACCGTTTTGTACAAACATCCGACAGTATTTCACACATATATCTAATAACTTTTCACAATAGTGTGTTAAGTACATTATTGTTTAACATTACTGTTAAACTACTGTTTTAGGAATTCCATGAGTTCCTTCACCCCTGTTTTTAGCATTATCTACCTCATTGACCTAGTGGAGGCCTGTACCTCTACCATGAGTTTTAAGCAATAGTATTCGTCGCTACTCGATATCGACGCCGTAAATATTTTGTATGGCAAATTTTGCAGCGCCTCTAGCGGTCACTTGCAGAACCAAAATTTGCCATACAAAATATTTACGGCGTCGATATCGAGTAGTGACGAATACTATTGCTTAAAACTCATGGTAGAGGTACTGTGCGACTGATGAGCGTGAGGAATTCTATTTCTGGGACCGCCAAAAGTACTACCGTATAACGGGGTGAATAGAAACGCAGGGGTAAATAGAAACAAAACTTTGGTTTAGGTTTTCACTTTGATACCATAGTATCGGCTTCTAACAAAGCATCGACTTTTTAAAATAACAATTCATTAATAAATTGATATAGTTAAATGCTGCAAAAAATATTAAAATATAAAAGAAAGAAAGAAAAATGTTTAAAAAATAAAGTGAAGTAAGTAAGTGAGTGAGTGAGTGTGTGTGAATATCTTGAAAATATCCTTTAAAGTTTTGTTACTATTCACCCTGAGTTTCTAGTCGACCCATTTGACTGTACAATTCGTGGCATATAAGTTGAATCAAAATGGCGATCGGTCTTCAATGAAAAGTCTATCAAAAAGCTTTTGAAAGGCCTTAAGGATCGGTTTCCCACCTGCCTTCAGGAGTTCGGCGGTAATTCCGTCATCACCCGGTGCTTGTTGTTATTGAGGTGAAGTCTTAGGTTAAATCAAAACAGCTGAAGATAGGTGTATCGCCTCTATCGCATGGACCGCTAAAATTGTGCCTATTTGGCACAATTTCACATCGGTCGTGACGACCACACACATTTTGTCTGGCCTGTTGGTCTAGTGGTTAGTGGCCCTGACTGCTATGCCGGAGGTCGTGGGTTCGATTCCCACCCAGGGCAAATGTTTGTGTGATGAGCACGATCATTTGTTCTGTGTCTGGGTGTTACTTATCTATAATATGTATATATTTAGAAATATATAAGTATGTTTATCAGTTGTCTGGTACCCATAACACAAGCTCAGCTTAGCTTGGGACTAGACGGTGTTGTGTGATAATTGTGGAAATATTATTATTATTATTATTTGGCGGCTAACGTTATTTCGATCGCACGAGAGCGCCGGTTCTTATCTCTGTCCTTGTCTATCAGTGACTATAGGTTTACGACTGTGATGACACTGATCATAGATGTGTGAGTTTCGAGTCCAGGTTTTCTGTTTGCAATGTTAGCGCGTAACTTAATTTTTCATATATTAATGTGTCAATGGGTGAGATAGCGGTCAAGCGCGAGTGTACCAGTAAAGAAAAAGGATACAATAAAACCGGATGTAGGTTTTTTTATGGTGGGTAAAATCATCTAATAGTGTCAGACTCTTACTGACTAAAAACCTACCCTGTTCCATTCATTGCCTTCGATCCAGGGCCCCGGAGTTCATTTTCACCTAAGCCTTGGTCCCACAACTCCTTGAGGCGCTTGGGAACAGTGCACGCCGTAAACGACTTGGGGTCGGACCGGTCTGTTACCGGACGGACGGACAGCGAGCTACCCATTGCCCGCCGTCCGCGAGCCCGCGCTTCACAGAAGGAGGCGACCGCCTGTTTCTCCTCTTCGGTCCGGAGCATTGCCTGTACCAAGGCCCGGCGCGAGAGATGGCCGCTCCCGATCGCTCCCACAAGGATACGGCGATGCTCTTCCCAAGCGGGGCACACAACCGGATGTAGGTAAAGAAAATGAATATTATTTGCTAAAAATACGCTGAACAAAATAAACACTAGGTATAACAAGACTGTTCAAATATGTTTACATAGACCGCACGACAGTCAGCCAGGGTCGGGGACACGTGACTTGAATTATATGTCAATGCACTTAACTACTAGGTAAACATGAGGTATGCGTATGCTATACCCACTTACCCTATTCCAATATTAATATTATAAAGTCCGTTACATTTATGAATAGAGAACAGTGGTGTCTGACTAACGAATTGTAGATCGTGGGTTCAAGCCTAGCCAGGCGCATTACTTTGTGTAATTTATTTCATCATCACTGCTCTCAAAACGGTGAAGGAAAACATCGTGGGGAAACTGAATGTCCTAGAACCAAAAATTCGAAGACATGTGACGTCCACCAGCTCGCACTGGGCCCGCGTGGTGGATTACGGCTCATTCTCTTTCCTAAAGAGGAGGCCTGAGTCCCAGCAGTGGGAACATTATAAGGCTGATGCTATGCTATGCTAAAAAAAATATTTGTCAAGATAAAACCATAAAAAAGTAATAAAATAGAAAAATTAAAGAAATTATAATTTGCTGTCTACATAGTTTATAAATCAAATAACGAAAATCCCCCACTAGGTACTCCAACTGATATCCAAAAATTTCTCTCGTTTTTAAAGAAATTTAATAAAATAAAATTGATATAAATATTGATTTTGATCAGATATCGCGCGAAAACAATTTTCTTTTCAACTGTCACCGCTAGACAACAATTAACAAAGCAAAGGTATTTCCTTATTCTTCCACACTCTATGTTGCCATTATCAAAATCATAATTTACCCAAACCGGGATCGTCACGGTTATGAATACTAATTTAAAGTAACAACCGACTACAGTTTCCGTGTTGATTGTCAAGCGCTAACTTCATTAGAGCTAATGTCAATAAATGCTGTGCAAATACAATGAGTGGCCTCTTTTTATTCACAAGTCCAGTAGTTGTGCAAAACACGTGCTTCTGCAAAAGGATTTACTTTGTAATGCTTTTAAGGGATAATGTTTTGCTAAATAACTTTAAATTGTTAGTTACTCTGTAGTTACCTGCGTTGTAAGGAATAATTTGAATGGGTAATAAATTACTGTTTTATCCTTTCTGGTTGCCGTAGGTATATCGTTTTTCATCGGGTTAGTTATTTTTTTATGGTAGATAAAATAATCCAATGACAAATCCCGCCCTTGGGCGGAGCGGGAAATAGTGTCACTCTTACTGGCTAAAAACCTACCCTGTTCCTTCGTTGCCTATCAAACCAGGGCTTTTTTTTTTTTTTGGTGGTGGGTAAAATCCTCCAATGACATCTCCCGCCTATCAAACCGGGGCTGAGCCTTCCTCTCAGAAAACGGCTTTTGATCCCAGGAAAACGGCATCAGGATAGTTCGATATTTTAAATAGGTAGATCCCGCACTCCCTATACCATGTGGCAAAGAGCTTTTTACCCAAATTTAATACAACAGTGGCCACCGGGCTCCGTAGCTTAAGCTTAGTGTCGAGGTACCCGAAGTATCTAGCGCACGCTTAAATTAAAAGAGACTACTCAAAAGAGGGTTTACGAAAATTTAACCATATTTTTGAAACGTATGTTTTCAAATTCAAATACCTGATTTTTTTAGTTAAGTCTCTTTAATATGATTAAGCATGCGCTATGTCTGGAGAATTCAATATGGCGTCATACTGCAAGCTGTCTTTCCTTTTCATTTTTTGACACTCCTTTAGGGAACCTGCCATAAATATACCGCTACTATTTTGGTATACTCTTAGGGCCGGGCATCACCGGAACGCTGTGAGCAACAGAACCAGGTGCGGTACACACCATAGAGCTGCCTGCATTTTCTTGGCTGCTTGAACTGACAGCAAGCACCGCCATGGTGTCCCAGCGGGACATGGGTCTTTTGCATGCAGACTAATTTATCATCGCAACAAGTAGGTGTAGTGTTGTAAGAATACATGAAAATAAAAATCAAATTAATTTCCAATATTTAGTATATTTATTCAGCACATACAAGTTTACAAAGTAATAGAAATCACAATATTTTATAAACGTCAGATATTTGTAGAGACATGCACCGGTACACATTATTTTATTATTATTATTAGGCATATTATTATATTGCGGGTGTGCACGGAAATCAGAAAAATTGGTAAAATATATATAACCGTAAGACTAGGAAATTATTTGCCTGATAAACGTCGAAACATGATTTTTCTGTTAAAAACCGATCAGTAGGGTTAGACAAATGACTTTTCTGTTGCTACCTGCTGAAAAATCACATGACAATTGTCTTGACAGGTAATGTTCTTGCCATAAATTTTGTAAGAAAGACACGCGATGTTAGTTTTGTGTTACCTTAAATTTCAACATGCTTTTTCTACACTTTGTGTATCTATGTGTCCCATATAAAATATGTTTCGTTCTTTGTTTGTACTTGTCGTTTGGCGGGAACGCAACCAGAAAAGTCAGTAGTCCCAGCTATCAACAAAAAATTAAAGCAGTCCCCGGTCAAAAAAAGTTTGGGAACTTCTGATTTCTGTTCATACCCGCGACTTCAGAGGCTTTAGTACGAACTATTTTTACGTTAACGGGATCGAAACGTCTACTGCGTTTCGATCTCTGATTGGCTAAGAGCTTGAAGCGGGCCAATCGGAGCGCCGAACGTTATAAACGTGTCGATAATAACGTAAAACAAACTCGCACTAGACACCCAGGAATTAAACACCAGTTTTAACTTAATTATAATAAATAAATTTATATAAAACACACCAATGACAGGCAGTATTGCAGTTATCTGTAGTCTAAGGTAATTCAAGTGTTGGTAGGTAAACACTGCTTTAAATTGTCACCTACATAGGGCACTAACTACCGATGGAGTTTACTTGCTTTTACAAGTAGAGGTCACCAAAAGCACGAATAGATATTCTAAAATAATTTAAAAACTGACGTTCCAAATTCTTAATTTAAAAATTATAGGTTAACACGAATAGTTTCTTGTCTTATAAAATTAACGTTTTTTTATTCTATTAATAACTTAAAGATATTTAAATATCGAATAAGTACCACAGACTACAGACAATTTTAGAATTGTATAAACTTCAGCAACATCTCATAAAATACTGTAAAAGGCAGACAATATCAACATTATCCGGCCATAAGTGAGGCATTTACCGAACAATGTTGATACTGTTCTATATTAATTTATTCAACTTTTATCACTATGACGACGATATAAGGTCTGGGTATTACCTATTGTGAATTCCTTGCGGTATTATTAGAAAGTTATCCGGTTAGTGTTGAAAAATACTAAACGTTAAGCTAGTTTATTAAGCTAGTTCCTTAATCTAATGACACAAATGATATAGTTTATTCGCCGGATTGCTAATATTTTCATCATTAATCGGATAACGGTATCATTCAACACGATCATTAGCATTTTAAACACACATTTAATATTATAACTCTTATTTAAATACGAAAATGTCAGCATTGGCCAGGCAATGTAATAATGTTGATAGTTCATTTTATGCTTTGCCCGGGCAATATTAGCATGTACCCGTAAAGGAAATGTAAATTTTGTATAATATAATAATCACGTAATAGTATAAGTTCTAACATCATCCATCGAATAATTATAATTATTAATTTACTTACTTATTTTTAATTATAACTATCTAAAAATTTGGTGTTCTTGTTGCATTATAACTAGAATTACATCTAAGTTTAACCGATGTAAATAAATAAACGCATGTACTAATTATATAGTAGGTAACCTTATTTAGTTTTATAAATATAACTTACATTATTAATGCAACTAAATTTAAAACAGTAAAAACGTTGTTTCATTTCACTAAATTGAATGTTTTGATTCCGACATTTAAGTACATATATGAAAGATATAGAAAACAATGTTTCTTTTGTTTATGTTATTATAAGGTTTTTGACTTTATTTTTGCATTTGCCGGTAAATATTTGAAAAGGTTTACATTCTTGTTTACAAAATATGCACCCGCATGCATTTATGTGTTGTTTAAATACAGATCTAGGCTGGTAACAAGATGGCAATACAAGAAACTAGGGTAAATACAAGAAGAAACAATTACCTACATGCAAAAATCAGAATCAGAAAAAACAACAAACATTTTCCTTAGTATTATTGAGTAGGCTAAAACTAAACACACCGTTTATTTATTTCTACCGGCGTATTTACCTAAATTAACTAGGTACTTAAATATATAATTATATAAATTTGCCTATACTTAAAAACTAGATCAATGACATTATGTACGTACTGTTACTGGACAGGCACGACCATATTATTTTAGTGCTGTAATAAACTCCTATTAAAAGTGGTAATATTTTTAGGGTGGTAACCCACGCAACTGTGTGCAATTTGCATTGGAGTTTTTGGCGGGATTTCTTTAAGTGAAGTTCAGTGGTTGTTTTAATTATTCGCAAATTGATTCCTAGTGGATATTGTGATGTAAAATTGGTGTAGTTTTGTGTCTCAAGTGTCTGCGCAACTGGACAATATGTGGAATCATTGAAACAAGCGCGATCTCGGTAAAATGGAGCTGAGAATTTTATTGTAGTATTGATTACCTACCTCAGCGAAGTTTACCGAGAAGGTTTACTTGATGCTGCCAAACACTACAAAACAAAAAACATTAGAATGTGTACATCCATATTCTAATGGTAAACCAAAGTTTTTACACGAAGACATGGCTTAAAGGACTTAGTATCCAAGCCAAGAATATTAGCAAAAAAAAAGTAATTTGCATTTGAGCACGGATGAGCCGGGATTTCAAATTTCGACGTTGAATGAACTTTTTCACATTGTTGAACAGGAAAATAAAATGGTGACTTAAATTGGTTGTCCAAACTGTTTGGATTCGTCTATTTAGGGTTCCATACTTTAGTCGGCAAAAAAAACCCAGGATCACTTTATTTGTCCGTCTGTCAAAATCCTTTTTCTTAGGAACGCGTAAAGATATTAAGATGATATTAATATCAAATACTCAAGTTACTAGATAGTACGAGTAAAAAATCAAACTTCTAAGCCAACGCAATCTAAAGATAAGGCCGTTAATGCTCCGTTTAGGCGTATATTTTTACGCTCACTAGGAAATCAAAACCAATAGGGTATGTTCTGTTGACCTAGAATCCTGAAATTTGGTAAGATGCAAGGTCTCATAGCACAAAGCACAAATTTGTAAAGGCCCATCCATTCCTTTTCGAAGGTAATGATAATAAAAGTAAGCGGTTGTTAACGCGGTTACCTCTCAAAATGCCGGTCCCTAGATTAGAACTGTTTAGACGTAACTGTGTATATATGGCACCACTTATTTACAACTCCTTACCCAAACGCATTTCCGAGTTGCCATATAATAAATTCTGTCGTGTTTTACGGGACTGGTTGATAGAGGAAAGTTTTTATTCAGTAAAAGATTTTTTGAAAAAAAGTTCATGTTGTTATAACTTTTTTAAGGATGCATAAATTATTGTGTTATCGTATTTTATTTTATTTTTTACTTTTATTATGCATTTTATTATTATTAATTGAAATTAATTGTATTTTTTGACGTTTATTATGAATTTTACTTAATTTTTTTTTGTATTGAGCATTTATTAACTATTTTCATTAATTTGTGTATAAAAAAAAATATTCTTAATATTTGCATACCTGTAACTTAGGTTAAATATGTCTCGGTCTATAACTGTTACTGTAACAACTCCTGTACCATATTTATAGCAAATAAATGATTGATTGATTGATTGATTGAAAGTCTGAAAGTCGTAAAGAACAAGGGCGAGGAAATTTTTCATGAAATTATTAATTGTCTACATGTACCAAATTTGTCACCATGATATGATATAATTTACTAAGTTTTATCAAATCAAGCTAATGACCAGTCTAAGTTTCGCAAAAAAATCGTCATAATTGGAAATTGAATTGAATACATTTTTTTTCTTTATATACTTCTGTATGTTTTTGCATCACTTAACGCTACGAAAGTAAATATGCCAGTAAAATTTTATTCGCGAGTTTGCCATAACTCTTTATAGTTACATCACAAAATAATTACTTAGGTACTTTTTGGGATTCGGACAAATCTTCGAGACTATTCGGGAAAGAAATTATTTACATATGTTTTGACTCACAAGTAACCGATTTTTTTTGGATTTTTGCCTTGTATTATACAAGGCTCGCTCACTTGGTGTTAAACATAGCGTCTAGTTAGAGTATAGTATGTATAAATATGACACACGGTATCACATATGTATACAACGTATTATTACGTATTTATCAATACCACTGAATACTAACTGATGTCTGTCTAACTCTTTGGAAATTCAGCGAGACCCACAGTATTTACTATTATAATAGAATTTTTACAGGAAACCTCAATAACTTAGCACTTAGATGAGTAAGAATATATACTAATATGTAAACGTCAAACAGCTACTTGCTTAAACAAATATAAATAAAGAATCATCCAAAGAATTTATCTGTACAGTCCAAGCCGTTCTTTTTAAAATGATTGAAGTAAGAATCAACTTAAATAAAAGCGAAATCATCATCTTCCTGCCCTTATCCCGTTTTATTTGGGGTCGGCGCAACACGTTTTTTTCTTCCATTCTCTCCTGTCACTCGTCACGCTATCACTAACTCCCTTTTCTTTCATATCACTCCTCACACAATCCATCCATCTCTTCTTTGGCCTCCCTCTCCCTTTCCATCCATCCACATGTAAACTCATAACTCTTTTAGTAACATGCGTTTCATCCCTCCTCTTCACATGACCATATCAAGACAAACGACAACGAAATACAATTCACTAATTAATCACGAAATTTCAGAAACTATAACACCTACAAACTTAAAATTTAGCAGGTAAGTGCCTTATAGGGTGTAGACATTAGCTAAGAACGTATTTTACGAAAATCCCTAAGGGGTAAAACGGATTTTTTTTATGGTGGGTGAAAATCATTTAATGACAACTCCCACCCTTGGATGGAGCAGAAGATAATGTCAGACTCTTACTGACTAAAAAACCTACCCTGTTCCTACGTGGCCTTTCATACCAGGGCCGAGCCTTCCTTTCCCTTGGTCCAGTAGGTTTCGTCCCTTCTGCAGGGTCCCTACGGTTTGCTGACAACTCCTTGAGGCGCGCGGGAACAGTGCGCGCCTTCGACAGGTTAAAATGAAACAGACTTTGACAGAAGCTATATTATAAAACGAGATACTGACTGACTGACATATCAACGCACAGCTGGAACTACTTGAAAATGGAATAGGAACGCAAACTTTTGCGCAAAGTTTCCATTCATATGAGTACTAAAGAGTTTTTGAGAATTCAACTTTTAAAGGAGTGAAAAGGGGGAAATTCGTTTGTATTTAAAATGTTATTCCTTAAACCCACATAATTGAAACTTAGCGTAAAAAAGCCCAAGCAAATAAAAAGGTTTTCATCAGTGGCGTAGCTAGCCCCGTATCAAAAGTTCCATGGGGGCCCCTAAAAAAAAAAACACATAAAAAAGTGTGGTTTTTTACAAATGCTTGGTTTACCCTACGAGACAATTCTAGATAACATGTTACAAATTTTTGCCCGCGTCAGGGCCCCTGTAGGGCGGGGGCCCCGTATAATTGATACGGCAGATACGGCGGCAGCTACGCCCCTGGTTTTCATTATTCATTTTCAAAACTAATAATAAACTATTGCGCCTCACCATCAACGATTGTATCACTGCTTACCAGTAGGTGGGATCGCAGTCAAGCACTAGTATTATCAAATAAAAAAAAAAGAACTACCCTTATAAAACTGTTTAGGGTGTGTTAAAGTTTAAATGAGAGAAACATATTTCTTGAAAGTTAGCAACAATTGTAATCAAATTTAATAATAAAGACTTATTATTAGATTTTCAAAAGTACCCTTAAAATATGTATAAACTAGTGCTTGACTGCGATCCCACGTAATGGTAAGCAATGATGCAATCGTTGATGGTTGAAGGAGTATTAACATTTTATGAAAAGTTTCTAGCAAACGAAGTCGTTGGCAAAGTCAAAGTCAAAAATGTTAATTTGTAAAGTATGAATAAAGTATGAAGGTACAATACATGGTGTTAATTATAAAATATCGACTCACAATGTGTTGCCTTGCTTGGCATACAAATATTGTTTACCAAATGGTAAACTGAAAAAAAAATATTGCTTGCTAAACTTTAGTTAAAAAAATATAACGCGCCCAAAACAACAAAATAAAATTTTAAAATAAAACACAAATGGGAATTGTGCTAGTTTAAGTATCTATCAACATATAAATATTAAACAGCTACTTGCATAAGCAAATACAAATATACAACCCTATTTTTAGTATATGCTAAACCTGAAACACGTGTCTAGTATTTTTATGTAAAGAATCTATGTAAAAAATTTCAAAACCGTATCTTGAAAAACCACACAGTTATAACTTTGTTATGTTAGTTGGTTGTCCGCACAAATACATAGTCACCGGGCCATCCGGGACTATGTATCTGAGGGACAGAGGGGTCGTTTTCTTTCCGCAACCAGTAGTGCGCTGGCGCCTAATGCCCACTATAAACTGCCATGACCTGTGTTGTACTTAGTGTCGGTGGTGTCTAACTTGTGACCTTTTTTTAAAGAGGGAAAAAATATAAGATGGTTTTTTTTTTATGGTAGGTAAAATCATCCAATGACAAATCCAGCCCTTGGGCGGAGCGGGAAGTAGTGTCAGATTCTTACTGACTAAAAACCTACCCCGTTCCTTCGTAGCCTATCGAGCCGGGGCCGGATATTCCTTTCGGAATATAAGATGGTGTAAAAATTATTGGAATTGATTCAGTTATTGATTCTGAATAAACTATATTCAGGTTTCGCATATCGTCGTTGCGACTTTAAGACCTATGTGTAATTTTTAACCACTTTAGAGCCCTGCCTTTTAGACATATTGAAGGTAAATGGAATGCAAAAACTCTCATGTGTATAGAATGAATTAATCGTCATCATCCTATACACATGAGAGTTTTTGCTTAAAAACTCTCATGTGTATAATTGTTTTGGGGGTAAAAAAGTGGTGTCGCCAAAAGTGACACATAAGAGATCTTTAAGTCGCAACGACGATATATAAAAAATAATGTTGCAGAGTCCTACAGTTCTTTTTAAAAACTATTCAATAGAATGACCGACATTCTATGACCTTCAGTTGTAGATCTAATATGTAAGAGATATATAATCGAATGTTCATACGTGCATTCAACGTGAAGGCTAGCCAACTAACTCGAGCTGTCAATAGGGATAAATAAATGAGGAAAACATTGAATATCGGACCCATTGTTCGTGATAGAAAGGTGAAGGTTTCAGATTTGTGGCATGGCCTTACAAATCTTCATTATTTTGTAGGGTTCCGCACCTCAATAGGAAAAAACGGAACCGTTACAGGATCGCTTTGCTGTCTGTCTGTCTGTCAAGATCCTTTATCTCCGGAATTCTCGAGTTGAAATTAAAACCATATACTTAGGTCCCTTGAAGCTGAGAAAAAATCAAACTTAGTGAAAAAAAGATACGGCTGTTAATGTCACAAAAAACGTATATTTCAACACTCTCAAGATAATCAAAATTCATAGGGTATGTGCTTTCCTTTGTCAAATTATTTTGCAATGATTTTAATGGGTCATGTTTTTAAATGCATAATTGAGTGATTTAATTTTATTAAAATGATTATTATTATTCTTTTTATTCATTGTAAATACATACAAATTACGTTTTTAAATGTTTTTTAAACAAAATTATTTAATAAACATTAAAAAATATAGGCTCCTGAGACCTCTCTCAGGAGCCCAACCTCCGGACAATACGCGCTGTGTCCAGGAGCACAGCCTTATGAATCAAGCCTTTGATCCAACTGCCTAACGAGAGCCTCCTTAGATGTTGGTCGAGGTTCTTAGGTATTAAGCCATTGGCCGTCACGACTATCGGTACAATGACTGCCGACAACCCCGCGAGCCAAGTCAAGATACACACTTAGTTTGTTTATCCTTCCCAGCTTTGACGAGGTTCTCGTCATGAGGGATCGCTATATCAACATTATTATTATTTCCTTTATTTATTTTCTATACATGTTTTTGACATTTTTAAATATTTCCTATTTAACATTTAAAAATTATTATTATAAAAAAAATTGCGATTCAGAAAAATCTTTGAGGATTTGAATTATTTACATAGATACTCGTAAGTTTGTACGGAATCCTCAGAGCGCGAGTCCGAATCGCACTTGCCCTGTTTTAATGAAACTTTAAGTCAATCAATCAATCTGCCGTTTTTGGCGGGAATTTTTGCGAGTTGTGTTCACTGGCTGATATAACCTTATACTTATTTATTTATAATATGCGCATCAACAGCACAATCACTTTCAATTCATATAAAACACTAGACAACAGATAAACATACTTGTATGGTTTTATATGGGTAGGTTATTTTTGGTTTACAATAAAGAATACATCTATCTATCTATCTATCTACATATTCTGCCGTCCGCTAGTGCCAGGAACTCGTATTTTTTTTTAACTAACTAGTTTTATTTCATAATTATGTTTTTTTTTTTATTTTAAAAGCTCTATATATAAAGATTTAAAAAAAAACTAAAGTGCCGTTATCTGACATTTGGTGGGCTTTTGTTTTTAGATGCTGTTTTAAATTCTATGTTGATCTCTTTAAGCAGTATTTTTCTAATATCAATAGTTATACCAAGTACCTTATAGTTGTACCGAGATAACTTAATAAAATTACAGTTAAATTCCCTATATGTAATTTTAAGCTTTTTTTTGTGCGAAATCCATAATGATTTTGTCATATAACGGCACTATTACAGCTTAAGGACGGCAGTATTATAGATAAACTACAAGCATTTGTCCTGTGTGGAAATCGAGTCCAGAAGAACCTCCAGCATAGCAGTCATGGCCACTGACCACTAGACCAAAGTCAGTCAAATAGTGGGAAATAATTATGAGGAGCCATTCAAGTATTACGTAAGATGGTGGGATGTCTTTGTTTTGCTTATTTTTGATGGCATGGGGGACGGGGGTCTGGATGGTGAATATGTCAGTAGTATATTTTGTTATTTTTTTTTTTAGAAAATGATGTTGATGTTCCAAAATCACACGAAAGCAAGAAAAATCCAATGTCCTTGAAGACTTGACCCCTCGAAGGCCGATTGTATATACGTTTATCTGTTAAATTTTACCAATCGAACTTTAACCTTCCTCTATTAAGATAAGGTTGAAAATCTATTAAAGAAATTTGACAGACTGTGGTAGGTTGATGTGCGTCTGTACAACATGAATGACCTTGAAAATCGTTAATTGTCTTACTGTACACACAAATGTACGAAATTCATTTTTTTGAAAGTTATTGTTTCTATATCTTTATTTTTCCCGAAAAAACCCCGAAAAAATGTATTTATAATTATTTTTATTTCGAGTCGTCTAATGAGCATAAGCACCCATAGGTTTTCTAAAAGCCGGCGCTGAAAATAAATTAAAATATCTGACATAATTTACCAATACATCATACCTATACATCTATTAGATTCTACGCACAATAATTAATTGCATGAATTGTTACTTAGCCTTCATCCTCTCTCCTAACTTTGCTGTGCCCGACAGGGTCCATATTGATCTTGCAATATTTCATACCATCTATGTACATAATATGGAATGCAATAAAGTATTGAGTATTGGCTGTAGATTAACTGTTTGCAGTTTCAAAGGCCTAGCACCTACCTATAGTATGAAGCACCTACTCATGCCGCTCCTTCTGCCTGCTCATACTCGCTACCTCCTGTGGTGCTATTCTCTAAGAAAACGCAGCGCTGCCTCAACGACGAACATCCAAATAGTATACATTGGAATATCAACCGATTCCGATCCCGATTTCCGGCCACCGTAGGCGCGGGCTTGCGGACGGCGAGCAATGGGTAGCACGCTGTCCGATCGTCCGGTAACCGACCGGACCGAGCCCAAGTCGTCGACGGCGCGTACTGTTCCCGCGCGCCTCAAGGAGCTGTCAGCAAACCGTAGAGACCCAGCCTGCTAGCTGTAGGCAGGCAGGGTCGAAGTCCTGGGGTCAAGGGCCGTTTTCTGAGAGAAAGGCTCAGCCCCGGTATGATAGGCAACGAAGGAACGGGGTAGGTTTTTAGTCAGTAAGAGTCTGACAGTATTTCCCGCCCAAGGGCGGGATCTGTCATTGGATCATTTTACCTACCAAAAAAAAGGGGGTAAACCGACTTTCACAGGGACGAAGCCGCTGGCAGAATCTAGTAGATTAAATATTTTAATGAAAAACAACACACATTCCACCCCGGCACCGGTCGCAATCACAAACTTTCTCCATTTGTATCAAAAAGTACTACTTCATTACAGGGCAGCGGCGGAATCGTAATCGCCAGTAGTACCTAAATAACAACGCAATTATATAAGGTACAATGTGAAACTCCGTTTTTAAGACGGTTAGGTACCTAAGTACTAATTTTTTGTTTTATCTCTACGTAATAAACCAAAATCCGGGTGACGAATTGGCGACTAACGTGTACTCAGGGGCGTAGCGTCGCCGTATCAATACCTAATACGGGGCCTCAGGGCTACAGGGGCCCCGACATGTGCCAAAATTTGTAATATGTTATCCACAACTTAAAATTCTATTATTGATAAGAGAGCAAAAATGTCTAGTAATGATGTGAATGTCTGTTCTTATAGTTTTTAACTCATACGACTTGTTTTGGAATTATATTTATGTATATATATAGATATACCTACTAATATAATGACTGGCTAGTTGGACTAGTGGTTAGTGATCCTGACTGCTATGCCAAAGGTCGGGGGTTCGATTCCCAACCAGGACAAATGTTTGTATGATGAGCACGATCATTTGTTCTGTGTCTGGGTTTAATTTATCTATAATATGTATGTATTTAGAAATATATAAGCATGTTTATCAGTTGTCTAGTACCCATAACACAAGCTCTGCTTAGCTTTGGGACTAGACGGCGTTGTGTGATAGTTGTGGAATATTATATTATATTATTATTATATACTAATAAATACTCAAATTAAGTATTCAAGTCCCTTCAGAATGATACAATAAACGAGCTCATTTTCATTTTCCAGGGCTCTTAGGCAGTAGATCTGTGTTAGGACCTATTGTACAAACAAAACTTCGAAAATACCTATTTGATATGGGGCCCTTTAAGGACTAGCTACGCCACTGCGTGTACCTAAAGCATGAAAGTTTAAATCATCTTTACATAGATCCTTACTTTGCTGCGCAATACGTAAATCTCAACAGATTGTCAATCAACTGTGGACATTCCCGCCAACTGTGTGTTTACTTAATTCATTTTCACATTAGTCACCTTGCGAGGTGTTAAGCAAAAATATGTTAGTAATGCCTACTGGTTTCCGTAAAACATCACACGCAAATGTTAGATAAAATCAGTTTTTTTTTACGCGACTAGTGTCATGAATTTAGTCGATTGAAAAGAAAAATCAAGAAGCCCCTCTTTGAACACAAAACAGCCCCAAGTAGACTTAAGAGCCGAAAGAGCTCTTCGCAACACACAGGCCATCCTTGACCCTCCATCTAAAGCAAGAATCAAGCTTTGGGAAGAACACTATCTAAGTATTTTTCTTTTTTTTTTATTATTGATAGGTTCGCGCTTGACCGCTATCTCACTTGATGGAAAGCGACGATACGGTCGACGATGGATCGCGCTTACCTAGAAGAAACCTATTCACTCTTGACTTAAAGATTCATGGGTTGTAGCCATCAGGAAACACACACTCCGGCAGGGAATTCCACAATCCACTCCTTAGCTGTACGCATAATAAAAGTGTTCCCAAAACGCTTTGTGCGTATAGGTGGGATGTCCACCATGTACCGGTGGCGCAACGCCGTACGTCTGGTAGTCCGATGATGGAACGGGCTAGGCGGAATTAGGCTATGCAATTCCGACGCACACTCCCCGAAAACCGACAGGCTAGCAATCTACCACCATCAGATTTCTTGAAACCCCAAGAACATCTTCCGCCTGGACATGAATTGCAGTGGTCTTTATGGAAAGCACTAAATCGGTTGCGCACCCAGATAGGCCGCTGTAAATACAACTTGGCGAAATGGGGATATAAAGACCCGTCGGAAATATAATGTGGGTGCGGTGCCCCTGTGCAAAACATGAGCCACATGTTGGAGAGCCCTAAGTGCCCATACACCTGCACTATGGAGGATTTAATGAGTGCCACCGATGCTGCAGTGCCCAAACAGTTTAGCGAGTTTAGAGTACCTACGCGGCAGATAAGCTGAACCATCCGTCACAGTTACGCGCAGCCTCCCATCTCGACTAGGGTTACCATATGTCAGGACTTGTCCTGAGAATTCAGGGTTTTCTCTTCTCAGGATTGCGGCTGAATTTTGCAAATCTCATAAAATCTAAGAATTTTCAACAAAATACAGCTTAAAGTTAAAACTAATACAACTGAACAAAAAGTTACATTAATTGGTAAAGTAGGGTGTCGCTCCCCCCCCCCCCCCCCCCGATATGAGTGCGATATGCAACGCGTGAGCGAGATCTGCAGTGCATCAAACTAAAATTTTTACCTGGGTATCTTTTCTCCTTCTCTGTCAAATGCATCCAAAGGTTGTCTGTAAGAGATCGCTTTCAGCGATAAGAACGCCAATGTGACACCCTATTAATTTTAAGGACAACTTACTAAAGGTAAGACGGGCTGTTGACCAAATTACAACAGCCTATAAAATTATCAATGATTGCACTGACGCGTCCGACTTACATGCGGATTTGTGTCAATTGTTTGTTCCGAATAATTACAATCGCTCTAGAAACCATAAACTATTTAATATCCCTTTTTGTCACAAAATTATTTTATGTCCTAGCAGTAGAAACATTAAAAAGCTGATGATGATGACGAAGGAACGTCCAACGCGCCGTGTCTCCGTTAACAAGAACTTTATAACGTTAGCTACCACATTTTATGCAAATAAATGATATTATTGTCAATATATACAAAAGGAGAAACTCACTGACATATCAAAGCACAGTCGAAACTGCAGGTCCTAGAACTTAGGAGCGTAGGTAAAATTTTGCCCAAGGCTTACTTTTACGACGTAGGCGAGTACTAAGAAAAGATTTTCAAAAATTCACCCTCAAGGGGATGAAGAGGGGTTCCAATGTCTGTATGGAAAAACCTGCTACCTTCACGCGGATGAAGCCACGAGCAAATGCTATTCATTAATCACTAGATAGTATAAAACAAAGTCGCTTCCCGCTATCTGTCCCTATGTATGCTTAGATCTTTAAAACTACGCAACGGATTTTGATACGTTTTTTTTTAATAGATAGAGTGATTCAAGAGGAAGGTTTATATGTATAATACATGCATAATATATGTAATATCACCATTGCACCCTTGCGAAGCTGGGGCGGGTCGCTAGTATAATATAAAAATGAATCGCTGAATGTGGTGCTAAGCGCAAATCTCGAAAACAGCTGGACCGATTTCGCTAATTCTTTTTTTGTTGTGTTTGTTATTGTCAGAAGGTTCTTAGGTAGGGTAGGGTAGAGTAGAATAGAGTAGGGTAGAGCGGGAGTGGAAACCGCGGGCAAAAGCTAATTAATAATAGTAGTATGATGTGTCAAGTTTGGAATTTAATATTTGAAGATTTAACTACGCATATTCCAAAAATATAAAACTTGTCAAACAATCTATTTTTCACACCTGCTCGAAAACAATGATATATAAATTGTGTGGTGTCAAGGTAAATGAAGCTGAATCAATCAACAATAAAATGAGACAACTACCTACACTAATAAAGCAAGAAGTTAATGTTATCCCCAGTGACCTGACGCCCTATTACGCGATCCATTTGATGGCTACTGTTCAAAGCGATGGAGCTATATAGGGTCCATCCTTCTTTCTCGCTCTCACGCTTGACATTTTTACATGATAAAGTCCCACCAGGAGTCAGATCAATCGAGCTGACCGGGCACACTACTGACCCATCTCTGTTACTTCCATCACCCTGGAATGGGTGCTTAACAGGAAACTTCTGAAATTATGACCCGTACTGAGCCCGCGTGGTGGATTGCGGCCCATTCCCTCTCTTAGAGAGGAGGTCTGTGTCCTTCAGGGATCCGTGCTCTCGCCAATATTAATCTTGCTGCACATAAATGCCCTTAAAACAGGTGCCTTTAGGAATGCAGACGACAATACTGTTGCTGTTAAGTTATGTCCGTCCAACGCTCGAGCTACTGGGTCACAGATCCGGTCTCTCCGAAAGGCGCGTTGAGCGCTTGAACTTATCCTTGAAGGCGGTGTCCGATTGGGGCGGTGCCGATGCCAATTCGATCTAGTTCAATGCCTCTAGATCCCAGGGGTCTTCCGCTAAACAGCCAATTCTACCCGGCTCCATCATTTCAAGGTGTCACCGTACCGGTAACCGACAATCTTGAGCTTCTTGAAGTAAAATAGACATTTAGATACCGTTAATTTCGCCAAAATTTGGAAATCATAGCAAAGGAGAGACAGTATTTCATGCCGGAACAGCTGCTTAACGTTTATCAATCACAAGTTCGAACGTGTATTGAGTTCTGCAAGCCCAGCCAAGTTACGACCGTTCCGTTTCGATTCTCTTGCGTCGAACGCCTGAAGTCTCCGATTCCCGAAAGCTGTTCTCATAGAGCATTTAGGACTGATCTGCTATTTCTTTAAATTACTGTTTTTTTGGGATTTATCAATTTTTCTTTCAATTAAGTTTATTATTATTCTATTATTTAAGAATTTAATTTTAGAAGACAATGTTGGTTGTGAGGTATTTTCGCATTTTAATTTTGTGCAGCTAAAAATAATCTTTGGAGATTTCGCTAATACATGTGAAAACGTCTATTAATTCAAAGTGATAAAATTCTCGATAGTCAGTTAGGTTAGAAATCTGTTTTCATTATCTGTTTTAACTCTTAGATTAAAAGTAAAAAAAATGAATAAAAGTTACTGTTCACTAAAATTTTGTATGTAGGTAAGTAAAATAAAACCAAAAGTCAGAAAAAATTATTACTCGAGTCTTTTAAAAGATTTTTTTCTGAAACTAAATGAAACAATTTGGTAGTTTTTTTTCTGCTGTGAGTCGATTATGTCTCCTTACATAAAATATTTTTAAACAAACAAATTTCCGTTATCAACTGGAAGAAAATGTTTCTAAACTCAATAAGAAATAGCCAATTTCGGTGAAGAGGTACTGAAAATGATTTTTTAAAGTACTATAAACCTAATTTTTTAAATAAAAAATTGCCACCATTTGAAGATGAAGCAGTAATCCCTCGTGAATATTATTATTTACGTTTATTCTTATTTAGTTATGCCGCAAAATGGACCCAAAAACTGCTTATTTTGGTCAGATTTGTTGATTTTTCTATGGTTTTCTAGTTCCCAAGTTGTACAGTTAGTTATATTTTCTTTTTGTGTATTTTACTAAAATGTGTACCGAACTTATTTACAAACCAATCAATAGATTGTCGCCTCAAATACCTCAAAAGAGGTCAAAATATTGACTCGTATGAAGAAAGCGTGGAACTCACACTCAAAAACATTCTTGTGGGTAGACAAAAAATAATATTTCAACTTTGCATCTTGCCTGAACAGTCGCCTATGATAACACCGTTAAAGAGAATTTATGTTAGTCCCTCGAGTGTACAAATACGCAATTTATACCTATATATAAAAGTAGAAACTGACTGACTGGCATATCAACGCACAGACGTTAATTCTGAGAGTAGGAGCGTGAAATTTTTCACGAACCTTCTTTAAGCTACCCGAGCTACCCTTTATGACTAAGGCGCTTAGAATAATGGCCGGTTCTAGTCACTGTTTTTTTTGTATGAACTGCGCTCGGGACTATGTCGTCTTCGCAGCCCCAAAACAGCGGTTTTATTTTTATATACAAAAAAACAATAACAATTCAAGATTTCTGTTTTTGCGAAGCGCTTTTAAATAACAAGCTTTATATATATATTTCTTTTTTTTGTAGTTTTCAAATATTTCCGTAACGTAATCTCTAATAAATACGTTTGAAATCGTAAATTAGGGTCAGATTCGCGATTTTTTTTATCGAGCCAATTAATTTATATCGTGTAATTTCATTTTTGCCCAGCCTTTGGCCATAGAGTCAATTTTAATAAAATAAATTTTCATGGTATTCTCTTTTATATTTGTGGATTTCTAGAGGGTTAAAAAAGTTCAAAATGAGTAGAACCGGGCCTTAAATCAAAACAGCGGGAGATATGTGACTCGCCTTTAGCGCATGGACCGCTGAAATTAGGCTTTTATGGCCTGATTGGCTTCGATTTCGCTCGCACGACAGCGCCTGCTCTTATATCTGTCTTTGTCTATCAGTGACTGTAGGTTTGCGACTGTGATGGCACTGATCATAGATGTGTGAGTTTCGAGTCCAGATTTTCTGATTAAGCACGTAAGGGGTTTTTGAAAATTTTACCTTTAAAAGGAAGAATTTTGTTTGTATGCAATATCTCATTCCGTGCGCCAATATACTTGAAATGATAAATGAAATTTACTTTGCAGTTTAGTAAGTAATTAATAATAAATGTCACTATTTATTTTTCAAAACTACCCCCAAAACGACAATTTAGGGGTTTAAAGATTGTGTAGAGGATCCTTATTTCATGGACTAGTAAAACTTGAAACTGCACCAATTCTAACAAAAATTAAATTAAAGTCTAATAAAGACTTATAATATTATTCAGTTTTTATATCTACCCTCGAAATATGGTTTAAAAAAATGTTAAGGTTTTTATGGAATATTTCTCGCGAACAAATTCGCTGGCAAAGTGCTAGTCTCTCTATATATTTGCACAGGGTACACACTCTGCGCAAATATACTCGCCACAGATACTCATCTATAAGAATCTCATACACTTAGACGTTTTTGCCTCTTGACGGGCGAAAACCTACACAAATTTTAAATAAGTTGTTATTTTAATGCACTAAAATAGTCAAGTGCGCCTGTCCCTACAAAAAACCAATTAAATATTACATTAAACAATCATATCCATCTAAAAAAAAATAAACGAAAAAATAAATCAAAAAGAAAATAATTTTGTACTACAATATATTTCACTGCATTAATTAAAAAAAAAAAATACACATACACACAGTATGATATACATTAATATTTTATTTATTTATTTTTAAATGCCTTCTAAAATCCTCATAACCTATTTTTACAAAGAAAAAAATAAATAAAAAATAAAAAATCTATCTACTTACAAAGAATAAATTATTACTCCTATATTTCTATTTATAATCTAATAAAATATTAATTTAAAACTATAAAATACACAACGAATTCGCTTAGTAAAGAAAAAAATTGTGCGATCAAGAAAAAAGGACTAAAAATTATTCTACACACAGTAATTTATTATTGATACTGGCAACATTGCTTGATTTTTTTGGCAAAATACTTTCTTGTCACTGGCAACCCTTAGCAAGGATTTTTATGGCGATCAAGTATATTATTTTGGTAATTAAAAAAACATACGCCAAAGCTAGCTTGAAAGCGATTATTATTATGGTTGTAGATTATTTTCTCCAAAGATTGACGATCACTTACTGAGAAAATACAATATTAATACTAAAGGGTAATTCTTTGAAACCGAGAGAATGTCTCATTCCTCTGGCCTAGTTTTTTCTTTACAATTTGATATTTTTATTAGCATTAATTTTCCCCAATCACTTAATGTATCAAAGGCGCTCAATCACGCCTAGTAAAAAAAAAAAAAAATTTTTTACTCCTAGTGGCTTACGACAACGACAACGTAGATGGATGGAGAGGAAGAGGGAGGCCGAAGAAGAGATGGATGGATTGTGTGAGGAGTGATATGAAAGAAAAGGAAGTTAGTGATAGTGTGACGGCTGACAGGATAGAGTGGAAGAAAAAAACGTGTTGCGCCGACCCCAAGTAATATGGGACAAGGGCAGGAAGAAGAAGAGTGGCTTACGACATAAAATAGATAGGTACGAAAACTACACAATTTGTTTAGGTACTTAACTAAATGTAAACAATCTCGAAAAGACATCTTGTATCTAAAAATTTTATGTAAAAATGTTTACAATTAGTTATTTACCTAAACCATTATGGCTGTTTTACGATTTTTTTTTTTTAATTAAAAGACATATTGGATCAAGATTGTTTGCGTCTAGTACCTAAACAGATGGAGTATAACCCAGATGAAGGAGACAGTCTCTCGGTTTCAAAGAATGATCCCTATGATATTTCATATAAACTTTCTAAGTTATATTAATAAACCTATTTAAATGAAACTAGACACGCCCGATACACATTAAATACTCCATTCGCAATATAGACTAAACAAATCTTTTTTACTGTCCGTTCAACTGATTTTGACTTCTATTCCGTAGACATAAGGATGGCATTAAAAGCAAAAAAGTGGTTACAATACCAACTATTTACTGCAGCCGCCATGTGTCAAGCCACCAACGCAATAAAAGTCAAAATCGGTTGAACGGACAGTAAGGAAAAGTTTGTTTAAATGTCTAATGTTATTGCGAATAGTCAATATTAGGGTGTTATTAATGGTACGGTGGTAGCGATATAAGTTTTATTTAGAAGAAGTTAAAATCACTTTCTCACCATCTTGGGAGTTCCTTTAATGCTCGATTACGGAGACGCGGCGCGTTGAGCGGTCCGTCGTACATTGCCATATGTTTGTGTTTGCGCGAGCGATGACGCGGCCCGCTGCAGCAATGTACAACGAAACTCCCAACGCGCCGCGTCTCCGTAAACACGGCCTAAGAGTAGCGTTCCGCGTAAACGTTCTTCAAATAGACTATTAGGTAGGTCAACATCAACCTAACAAGTATTTAAAACTAAATATAAAAATATAGAAGACAAAATTGTCTATGGCAACATAAAAAGTGAAGTTTGATAACACAAAAAATTTGAAGTTGCCAGTACAAAAAACAACAACACTATAAAACCAGTGTTGCCAGTTCTAATAATAATATTATTTATTTTTCGTCTTTCACACGATGATGACTAACACAAAAACTTAATTCTAGGGTGAAACGAACACGTGTCGGCCATGACTTCATTGGTAACGTATATTTTCACTAGTGTGGACAGAAAAATTGTGGACTTTGACCGCCTTATTCCAAAACGCGATCTAAAATAGTTCCGGGACTATTACTAGTTTTAATTGGCATTAAACCTAATAATAGTCCTGGAAATACATAAACAGCTAAATCTAGCACGAACTTCACGACTGTCAGTTAAAGTTCAATTTTGCTATTCTCTAAGAAAACGCAGCGCTACCGCAACGTCAAACATCCAAATAGGATACATTGAATTAACAATCCAATGTATAGATGCATTAGGTTGACAATCCAATGTATCCTATTCGGCTGTTCAGAGCTGCGTTTTCTAAGAGAATATCAGCACAGATCTGCCCATCTTTATGAGCTACGGCCTCCATCAACCATGCCAGTAAAAATAACCTAACCTTAAATACATATTACGGCCGCCAATCAAATCAACATACAACTTGACTATGACTTGCAAAAACCAAAAAAAAAAACTCAAGAAAAATTGAATTTCGCATACTACTCTTGAGCATTTGACCATTTGACTACTTACGTCGGACATATCCGACAAACACTGGCGTTTATTCCAGGGTCGCACATCCACGACCAAATACTCCATCTCGTCAGCTCTTCTGTCACCGAAGGAATTGAAGAGTTAAAAGATGGAGTACCCATTCGCCAACACACGACCCTGGCGAATAGGACACGGAAACACTAACACGGTTTATAACAGTAATGGCCGACACTAGTCCGTTTGTATGTCTGTCTATCAGCAACAATGTTCTACAAGACACAGTGCGCTAAAACAATAAAATATTTATATTAAACTCTTTTCATCACTTGTGCCTAAAAGTATGTGTTCTTTATTATATTTACGGTTTTCTGGAGGTGTTTAGTTTGCAAACATTTATTCTCACTACTTTATTGCGTTCCATAATGTTACTGAGTTGGTATGCTGTTAAAAAAAATAATTATGGACTCTGTCGAGCACAGCAAAGTCTGTTTTCTAGGAGAGAGAATGAATATAATTTAAAAAAAGATATTCTTCTAAATAAATTATTAATTATTGCAGTTTTAGCCAATTTGTTCAATTATTTAGTTCAATTCAAAACTTCTTTTTTGGAATCTGTTAAAAATAGCTTGATTTACGTTCTCTTTTAAGGTATCTTTCATATTCAGCTATTTTCAAGTAACAAATGACTCATAATTGTTTAAACAAATATGAGTAAAACCCTTTGGGTTGTAAAATTTTTATTGCAATGGGCAACACAGACCAGTTAAGACGTCATTTTAAAATTTTGGTGGTAAAGTTTTTTGATCTGAATGTTACTGGCAATCTGTATAACCCAGTATTCTATACAATACCTAGGCAATGTATAGCATACAGTTTAAAGTAAGACTTTTATTTTCAGGTGGTGATAAAAAAAATAACCCTAACCTAACCTGTCCGTGTCGGGGTGCCCTAAAATTACATCACCTTCACTGCTATCGTCTTTTACACGTATTACCGGCTGCGCATTCGGTATTGTATAGAATACCTGAATTATACTGATTGCTGGTAAAATATATAAATGTTGAAACATATAAATGTTGTATGAAAATGTACCTCGGTTCGGCCGGCCTTCTATCTATCTTCTGAGTATGGTTTCCGCTCTCAGTCCTCTACGGACTATTGTACGTGGGCCATAACGGCCATAATCTCAGGTGGGCTTATTCCAACCAGCCCACCTCTCTCCAAAAACTGATCAGGCCTCTCAGGTTCTTCAGGGCGTCAATAAGGGACATCGGAGATCCCAAGGTCCGTGTGCGTGTATCAGTGATCCCCGTGCAGTCCAGGAGCACATCGGAGCACATCGGCCGGCCTTAATGTATTATGCCATTTAGGCACAAAATGCGTCATGCTCAAATTAATGCGCAGTTAAGACTCTAGGGTCACATACCCACACTTGAAATTTTCATAGATAGACTAGGTGATCTGGCAAACTTCATACCGCCTAATAGTCTATAAATATTGTGTAGACGGATATTTTTCGTAAATTTTCCCATATTTTCTCACCGTTTAAAACTTCCCTGGAGTATTACAAATATTTCAAGACCAAAATGAACCAAATCGGTCCATCCGTTCTCGGGTTTTAGCAAGACTAACAAACAGCTATTCATTTTTATATAAAAGATGAAGATGTATTTCTGTTGCCGCTATAACAACAAATACTAAAAAACAGAATAAAAAAATATTTAAGTAGAGCTTCTATACAACAAACGTAATTCTTTGCTGTTTTTTGCTACGGAACCTTTCATGTGCAAGTCTGACTCAGACTTGGCCGATTTTTTATTAATTTATTGGTAGTATATTTCTTTATATTTGACCACAATGGTAAGGGTAAAAGGTCGTGAGACAACACACTTTTAGCACCACGTAAGGAAATTATTCTTGCATAGATTTCAGGATCCAGACTCAACAGAAGTTAAAAGAGCAATAGAAATTCAACTTTATGTCCATAAACTTAAAGTTGATATTTCTATAACTAGTTAATATTATATTTTTAGTCGCATTTGTTTTGCTTGCTCAATTTATTAACACATATACGATGTATCTTTCCTTGGAGTATCCATAGAATAATATTTGAGTTATTTATTTTAGTAGTAATTTGTTTCACAGAGCTCTACGAAAAATCTCATGTACGACATTTGAGCCATGGCTCCAGAGATATAACAAGTTTTCAATGAATATATTTTTTTTATTGCGCGGTATATACCCACATAATTACGGGCAGTTTGTAGTCACTGAGTATTTTGTATGAACTCCGCCCGGGTCTATGTCGACTTTGCGGCCCCAAAACAGCGGTTTTACATTTAAAAAAAAAAAAAACTGGCAAGTGCGAGCCAGACTCGCGCACTGAAGGTTGCGTATAAACTTAACTATGAAATCAGTTCAATTCCCGAATTGTGTTACGAAGTTTTTACCGAATCACAATTTTTTTTTTTGTGACGTAACAAATTTACTTTTTTCAGATTTTTTCCTATACCTGAGCTATGAGACGTTGCTTCATACTAAATTTCAGGATTCTAGGTCAACAGGAAGTATCCTATAAATTTTGATTTCCCTGAGAGTGTCGAAATTTACTGTATTTTGCGACATAAAAGGATGTATCTTTTTTTTTTACTCAAAAATTTGATTTTTTCATAGCTTCAAGGGACCGTAGACTTGAAGTATATAAGTATATGGTTTATATTTCAACTCGATACCTCCTCGCGTTCCCGTGATAAAGGGTCTTATCAGACAGACAAAACTAGAGAATAATAGTTATTTTTCTGTATTATTAATCTCATTATGGCGAAGTTTTCACATCTTAAGCACACATTGTCTCAATTATTTCCAGTTAATTTTGAAACCACCATAAAAATAATAAAAAACACATAACAAATTAAAAAAAGAAACCCTAACACAGCTATAAAGGTAAGCAAGCCTGCTCGTACAGGCACAAAACTTTATGAATCAATTCGTACTGCTCAGAATTTTGTACCATGCCGCCTCTATTCAAACGCATATTACACACTATGCCCAATACATCTACCTTGTGTTCTAGTGTCAACTGCTTTATACCATTCAGGATGGCTAAAAGACAGCCCGTCCGACCAATCCCAGCAGAGCAATGCACTATCGTAGGAGGCGTTACCATCTCACTTGAAAAATCAAACGGACTTGACATGTTAACCGTAACTTCACACGGTGTAGGCTGTTCTAGAGGAGGAAACACAAACTTTGAGTCCTGCTTCGGAGTCTCACACTTACACATATCATCACCACAATCCGTTGCACCACTGAAATCGTACACAGTGTCTTTTAAAACGTCCAAACTTAGATTCAGTAATGCGTTAACATCCTTAGGACATTTGTGGTCGGCCCAATTATGGAACCAGTAGTGGTACACTGTCAATTCACTGTCACTTATACACTTTTTGTAAATCACTGTTAGTTTGCGGATGGTGTAACCAGGCTTTCTGATCATACCATTGTTCTTGATCACAAACACATCGGTTTCATCTGCCAATTCTTCAACATTCTGTATTATGATTTCTTCGTTTAATTCTAGAGGGAAGTATTTCTCGCATTTCTGTCTGTTGTTCTCTATAAAATTCGTTAGCATGACTATCTTCTGTATGAGTGAGGGTTCAGTCCCGTCTGCTGCTATGTCTGACAAGCCGCAGTGGTCTAACATGTTCTGGTAGACCATGAGCCAGAAATCGTGGATGGTGTTGTGAAGAGGGCCCTGGGTCGCGATGTAGGTGTTCCTGGTGTATTCGTGCCCCTGAAAAGTTATAGAATAAAATGGTTAGATGTTTATGAACAATAATAATAAAGTATATGCAGAATTATTACAGACTAGCTGGTCCCCGTGACTTTGTTCGCGCTAGTTTTGCGAAACAGCAAAATTTTAATATTTATTGCGCCGAACTTTTTTTTCTAAAATAATAATAAGTTACTCGTTATAATATCAGCTATTTAACAGTGAAAGTCCTGTAAAAATCAATCCAGCCTTTCCAGAGACTGCGCGAAACAACCAGACAGATAGATGATATGATCATATATGTAGTTAGCAAAAAAATATTGTTATGTAATTACAAACAGAAATTTCAATTTTCTTTATATCTTCTGTATTTAAAAAAGCGAAGTACCACTCATTGATTAATCACAAAATGTCAGAAACTATAACACCTACAAATTTAAAATTTAGCAGGTAAGTTTCTTATAGAGTGTAGACGTCCGCTTAGACCGTATTTTACGAAACACCACATAATGGCATCAGCCTTATAATGTTCCCACTGCTGGGACTCACGCCTCCTCTCTAGAAGAGGGAATGGTCCGTAATCCACCACGCGAACCCAGTACGGGTTGCTGGATGTCACATGTCTTAGAATTTTTGGTTCTAAGAACATGCCGGTTTCCTCACGATGTTTTCCTTCACCGTCTTGAAAGCAGTTAGTGCTCGATTACGGAGACGCGGCGCGTTGCGCGGCGCGTCGGGCGGTCCGTCGTACATTGCCATATATGTTTATGTTTGTGTTTGCTGCAATGTATGGCGAAACGGCCAACGCGCCGCGTCTCCGTAAACACGGCCTTAGTGGTTATAAGTTTCAGTAATAATAAAGAATCTTACCTTAATATAATTGGCATTAATGTACCCTTCTTGAGTTCCAGCTTCAGCCCTCAAAATAAACCTTGAATGCTCATTGGGTAGAATAGTCTTATACCTATTCTTAGGATGAGAACCCGAAACTATAGGCTTTTCCTGGAAATTCGTCGGCATATCCCAAAATTCCTGATGCAGGTTCCTTAGTAGCATCTTCTGGTATTCAGAGCATGGCTGAGAGGGTACAGGGTCTGGTATGACCATCTGCGGATTCTCTTTAGCTATATCTTCGACGCGACCAGTACAACAGTGCTGACCTTCACCCAAAATATGGCATTTGACTTTAGAGTAACCATTTTGAAATACGTCGTTCAAATCTCGTAGATTTTGCCTCGATAGAACGCTCGATGCGTTTTGTAAGTGCTGCATATTTGCTAAATACAGTCGGAAATCTTCGGAAGTGCTTTGGGGGCTTAGAGGCTTTGTGGTTATGTTTCGTGTAAAACCAGGCTGAAAATTCGGATCATCTTGCCTTCCAAAAGCGTAAATGATCTCGTTTTCCTGATCTCCGCAGACGTAGGTCAGATTTTGAGGGTATTCTTGCTCCGTGGTGTACGAAGTTGACCAAAGATTGTCATGAGAACCAAAACCTACCCCTTTATCAGTTGAGCGTAACCTAGTGCGATTTTTATACGATTTCGGCAACAAATTCTCAGTGCTTAACGATTTTCTGTGTTTATCTCTGTGCGGTAAATCTTTTAGATTCGTATCTATTAGCGTCTCATCGATTTCTAAATCTCTCGGCTCTTCTCTCGGTTGTATATTTAAAGTTAAAGATGTATTTGAGCTGCGTCTTTCTAAAATACCCTTTCGAGGTTCCGTAGGAGGGTTGTCTATGCTAATGTTGCTGTTATACCTACTTAAGTTGCATGTTGAGCCATTTAAGTTATAATTTGAAACACTTAGGCCTCTGTTCACAGAGAGCTGGGGGTTCGACTGGTTTATGTTCAAAGTTAGGGAGGTATTCGAACTTCTGCGTTCAAGTAAACCCTTTTTCTGTCCCGGTTTAGCGTCCTTATTCAAAGAGCTGTTGCTTGAGTGCCTGCTCAAGTTATTAGAAGATAGTATGTTTAATGTGAGACTGTTATTAGATCCCCGACGTTGTAGTAAACAGTTTTTGGACACTTCTCCAGAGACATTTGAGTTTGAGGTGCAAATGACGCGTCTTGATGGGGTCAAATGCTCAGTGTTCGCTAATGAAGTGTTTGAATCTCGACGATCTATTGATAATTTCTTTTGTCTATTGTCTGAATTGAGGCTGAAATTGGATATGCTAGTCCTAACTGTAGCGAGGTTATGGCAGGAGGCGCCAGAACTGTTTAAAGAACAGTTAGAACTCTGCAAACTATGCGTGCTGAGCATTAAACTCTGATTGGAGTTCCTTCTATGCAATTTCTTTGTAATTTTCTCGTCTTCCGCACTGGGTTCAAAGTCATCTGAAGGTACACCTTCGGGCAATGTTTTCAAGTTAGTACTAGATACGCTCAGATTCTGTTTGTAGTTTAACAAATTCGAGCCTAAATTCTGTCCCGTATCTAAATGGTAACTTCTATTGTCTGCCCCGGATATATTGATTTCAGGAGCGTTTTCGAAATCTGCCATGTTTTCGTCGAAGGAGCCCATCGTTCGGGATCCCATACGAGAAGTACCAGGCTGGTATAACATTAGAGAAGCGTGGTTTTCCCTGAGGTATATACCACTGTCTTGCCCCTTCATATATAAACGACGTTGCTCGGCATTCGACTGGAGGGAGTTATACCCAAGTTTAGCACCCGCAAAATCATGCTTATTGATATTCTTTTGTGCTAGTATTCTTTTCAACTGTCTTTTAGGCGTGTTTGGCATAGACACGGAATTTTGAGGGACTTCCAAAGTCTTTTTCTGTGGTAGAGAGAGATTGACCGTCTCGGAAGAGTCTAAAGATGTTGCTTTGACTTTCAAAGTAGGTGTTTTGACTTTCTTCTCTTCGGCGTCTGTGTATAGTTTTTCAAATTCTAGAAGTTCCTTTTCTAAATCACTGTCTCTTTTAGTTAAATCTATTCTTAGGTTTCGTAGGTTCTTCCCTTTCTTTTTGATCTGTGTTTCGGCAGGTATAGTAGCGCCTTCTTCGGTAGTGACAGTTATTTCGAACTCTTTCGGCGAAAATCTCGGCATGTCTAAGAATGATTGTGTATCCGAACTTTGCCGAAGCGTCTTCTTTAGTTTGACATCGGGAGATTTCGGGTCTTCGGTTTCGGGGATTTTTTCTTTTACTTCCCCTTCAAATTTGAACATAGGCCTTTCGTTCGTCGGTGTTTTCTGAGCGTGGTGTCTTTCCATGCTTTCGCATGATGTACTAGTTTCTTGATTCTTGTAGGCCTCATTCATTTGATCTTTCATTTGTTTAGCTATAGGTAGACCTAGGTTTTGTTCTATAATTTTCGCATTGTCTGAATCTAGTGAAATTGATTTGAGCCTTTGCCTTCTTGCTTGAGCGGAGTTTGAAGGACTGGGAGTCGCTTCGGGTTCTTCTAGAACCTTTGGTTCTATCTCTAAAGTATCCATCTTAAGGCAGCAGTCGGTGACATCTTCACCTAACTTAATTTCTGCGTCTTTATTATCTTCACATTTACTTATATTAAGTTCTATTGTTCTGTAGTTTGTCTCACAGCTGTGATGCCGTCTGTATTTCCTAACTTCTTTATCAGCGGGTGGAGTCAATCGTTCTTTTTCAATTGAATTCCTCCCGCCATATCTTTTAGGTCTGGCCACTCTGTCTTCTAGACAAGACTGTTCAAAGGTGAAATAATTCTCTTTATTGTAACTGTGAACTTTAGGACTAGGTTTGTTCAGTACTCTCGGGGAACAAGGCTTTTCTGCGACTCCATTTCTGTTTAAGTGGTCACCTAAGGCTCTGGGTGACTGTGGTACTGGCACTTCAGCATCGCGTGGCGTTTCAGGGAAGAATTTAGGAGACCTCACTGTGTCGTAATAGACCGATCTAGGCGATGGTTCTGCGAAGAACATGGGTGACACTGTTTCAGGAGGCGTGAAGAATCTCGGAGAAGCCATAGTTTCTGCCAAGAGTTTTGGTGAAAAGTCGAATTTTGGCGCGGAAGACTTTTCTTTCGCAGAACTACATTCTAAGACACGCGGAGAGTTTTGCATCTCTGATCTCTCTTGTTGTCCTTCTAAATGAGGACCCTCGTTCACACTACACATGTTTAATCTAGTACTGACTGATCGGAACCTCCTCAAATTGCTCGGAGACGTCTCCTCGCCCTCCGGGGCCCTCTCACTCATATTTTCGCTCAATTTCTCAACAGCCTCCGTATCAAAACCGAACACCTCTTTATCTGTCTTGGGGGTAGCGCTCGCTAAAAATGGAGACTTATCGTCTTTCTCCAATGATGGGGACCGGGTTGCACTGTACTTTTTGGCGCGAGATTCCTGCGTCAAGTCCGCGCCTAAGTCTGCAGATAACTGTGCTAGCGGGCGGGGTATATTTGAGTATTTGTAGTCTAGGCGTTTATGTAACCACTGTTCGGGTAAGGGTAGTTTAGGGATGTATTCTGAAGGAGGGGGTTCAGGGGGTTGAGAAGGGGCTGGGGCAGGGTTGTTGACGATGATGATCTGTGGGGGTATGTTCTGGGGGTCGTCGGCGGGGGCGCCAGAAAGGGCGGCACGGGCGCGGCGCGGCGCTGCCACGGCGCGGCCGCACAAGGACACGCGCCGCGGGACTGCCAGCCGCGGCACTGAGCCACGAACTATGTGCACCTGGAACCAAGAAAAGGAAACGGTTAACTATGGATCTTCGTGAAGCATAGTTTTTTGAGCAACAGTTTAGTCCAAAAAACACCATGGAAGATGATTCGAGCATCATAGCATAATCAGCCTTATAATGCTCCCACTGCTGGGACTCGGGCCTCTTACCTAGAAGAGGGAATAAGCCGCAATACAGCACGCGCGCCCAGTGAAGGTTGGATGTAACATGTCTTCGAATTTTTGGTTTTAAGCCATAACCTTTTTTCAAATTATTGGGAGAAAATGAATAATTGATAGGAAGGATTCATTGTCTATAGCTAACTAGAATGACTTCTACTTCATATAAGCTGTCAGCTGTTTTTGAGCCGCGAACCTAATATCCGCTAAGTTACTTCATCCATTGATACAGTCACGGCATTTTGACCGTTGAATGCCACATGTCACGCTCACATCTGTTTACTGTAGTGTACTCACGTGATGCGTGCTGGAGACACGCTTGCGTGTGTTACGGCGGCAGCGCGCGGCGAGCAGCAGCAGCAGCAGCGCGGCCGCCGCCAGCGCGCCGCACCACCAGCCCGCCTGCGCGCCCCACATGTCACGCTCACATCTGTTGAAGAAGAAAACATATGAGCTTCTGGTAAAATTAAATTTGGCAATAGCAGTCATAGTGCTTTAGCAATAATTCTAAAGACAAGCTATGTTTCATTTCTTTCGATAAACAATGGGATTTCTTCAGCGTCAACTCAGGATACAACCTGAGGGTTAAAAGTGAATAGATTACATCTAGGGAAGCATGCTCCATCATCGACCACACTTTACAGCAGATATTACTTACTCACAACACTGTTCGATAATTAGCAGTTGATTTTCCATTTTGTTTTAATACAATTTTTATCTATTTATTTATTTACAATATTTTTTCTACAACATGAACGTTTATGACCATTGATATCTGAAATATTATTGAGTGAATGAGCAAGAGACATTGAGATATAAACACTGATAGTGACACATAGTATATTGTGCTGACTCACTGCTCACCCTTCGAGAGGGACATGGTATGAGTCAGTGTACAAATTGCAAAATGTACTCACCCTGTTGCACCCTACGCTACAATAGTACATTTTGATAGAAGTGAAGAAAGCTTGTCATTGCGACCGAGGCGGAATTCACACGAGCTGTAAACGAGAACGAGGAAGAAGCACGTGTATCAAACGACGTTTTTTAACACACGAAGATATATATATATAATAAAAGTGGGCTTGACGCGCGGCTCGTAGGGGTTTCTTAGCGCCTAGCTTGATATGATAAATGTAATAAACTGCGGCGGGAGCGAGTGCGCCCACTTTTCTGCACTAGTGCGAAAAACAGTAAATTGCGTGCCTAAAGGCAGGTAGGGGTAAGAGCGGATTTTCGAGTAAGTGTGCGGTGCTGGAATAGAAAATGGAATAACATAACATATTCCTTATATTATAGTAAAAACAATTTTTTTTTTAAATAGTAATCATGGAATTTCTCGTCGGTTCTTCTTCATAGGCAATGACTCTAGAACCGTGCACTAGCTTCTGACGTTTTATACGTAATGCCTGCATTGTCTGGACAGGTCCATTCAAATCTGTGTGGTTCTTCCTTCAAAAGACCATCTCAAACAAATCTGCATAGTCCTCATGTGATTTGATCATTACAAACATATTTATTGAATGGACTTAAAAAGAGACTTTGACCCCTGAGTTTGTTTCGGTGTTTCTTCTCAGGGTAGTCAGCTAGGAAACACCGGCCTCCTCCAGTTTAAACTGACGAAAAAAAATTGACGTGTAAAAGTGATTTTTGTAACCAATACTGGCTTTTGCCAATGGCATCGCTCACCTGATGGTGGAAAATTTTCCCAAAGGAACATACTCCCAGGTATTCTAAGACATGGTCTACCCGTGTACCAATCAGGAGCGAGAGGGAATGGAGGCGGCCGCCTCCTGTAAAACAGTAATGCCAGCGAAGGAGACGGCCCCACGAGGGAACGGACATCCATCCCTTCAGGCGCGGGTTTGCAGACGGCGAGCAAAAAGAAGCTCAGTTTCCGGCCGTCGGATAGCCGTCCGGACCGAGCCCGAGTCGTCCACGGTGCGTAGTTTTCTACGCGCGCTTCAGAGGTTTCAGCAATACCATAGGTCTCAAAAACCGTTATATGTTAGAGGACAATACGAGTGATTTCTCGTCTTCAAAAGACCATCTCAGACAAATCGGCATGGTCCTCATGTGATTTGACCATTACATATTTACTGTATGGACTTTAAAAGAGACTATGACCCCCGAGTTTGTACATTATGAGAAATCAATAGCAAAAAAAACAGGTCCTTAAACCGTAACCGAACGAAGATACGTATAGAAGCGTTGCTAGTGTAGTACGTAATATTTTAAAGTTTCTATTGTCAAAATAGTTAGTTCGAAATAGTTTCTATTGGTTATTATTGTAGTATTTTTCATACTAGCAGTTTTTCATCACTAAAACTAATTAAAAAAATAAGTGATAAACGAATTGAAAAGATACGCTTAATTAATTACTATTGTGAAAGTGATTATTTAATGCGTACACCTCATAAATAACGAAACCAAAATAAAAAATAAAGCGTGATAAAGAATCTATAGCAGTCTACTAAATAGTCTCTAACTTCGTTTGGTTACGGTTAATAGACATAATTCTTTTTGTTATTGATTTTTCATACAGTCCTTTAAAAAATGGCTTAGGTTTAACTTTTCGCGAAAAGACAAAAATATAGGTACGCCAACAATAATATAATTACATTTATCAGTAATCAGCATTGATTCGCAATAAAAAAACGCAATTTTATATGAACGCATCTTCACATCAATTCTGATCATAGTCACTGATATATGAATTTCAATCTAAAAATACTTTATAATCTGGTTTAAAATTTGATAAAAATTATGAAAGACAAACTTGCGTGCTTGCCAATGATAGAATTAAGGTAAAACTACACTGCGCACACGTGTGCCACACACACTGACTGAGCGCGTCGATCTCCATACATTTTGGATGAAAATTAGACTTGTAGAGCTACACTTAATCTACGCCACGCGACGTCGTTCTACGTACATATATCAGGCGTGTTACAAGTGTATGTCGGTCTAATGTAGTTCTAGCTTTAAGTGGGATCTACAGAACACCGACGCATGCGTGGGCGACGCGTCGCCTGAGTTGTACGTAGCCTAGCGTCGCGTCGCAGGGCGTGGAACTAATGTGGCTGCACAAGTCCAGTTGCCATATAAAATGTATGGAGGTTGGAGACCGACACGCTCGCACCGTATCGCTAATTAGAGACACAATAGAAAGTCAATAGGTGGCGGACACCGGTGTCCTCTTGGGTCTTCACAGTTTAAATATATTATGCATGTATTATACATATAAATCTTCCTCTTTAATCACTCTATCTACCCTTTGAATACCGTAATTAGAGACACAACAGAAATACAATACGTTAAAAGTAATTAAAAAAACGGCATTCAAATCTGTAGCATAGTTTTAAAGATCTAAGTATACATAGGGACAGACAGCGGAAAGCGACTTTGTTTTATACTATATAGTGATAGTGATAGTGAAGAAGGAGATAAGTAAATAAACAGACTAGCTCCAAAAAAAGGTGGCAGCCCTAATTGTAGCACGTAATTTTTGCTCATCTGAATGAAAGGGGTGATATGGGTCTATTGATAGATTTAGACCAATCTGCAGGGACCGCGGTATTTAAAGCATAAATCAATATAGTAGCATCACTATTACAGTCATGTTGTGAACTTTAAAAGCATACTAGTGCCTGACTGCAATCCCACCTGATGGTAAGCAGTGTTGCAATCGTTGATGGTAAAGCGCACTAGTTTATTAAGAGCCTATCCACTCTATCCTTGAAGACACCTAAATTATAATCGGACGGAAAGACTGAAGCAGGCAAATTGTGTCCTTCGATGTACGCGGTATAAACGACGAGGCAGAATGCTTAGTCTGGAGATTCCGGATTTTGGCGGTATTCGGTTTCCGGTAAGGGCAATGGTGGCCGAGTGAAAACATCGTGAGGAAACCAGCATGTTCTAGAATCAAAAATTCGAAGACATGTGACATCCACCAACTCGCACCGGGCCGGCATGGTGGATTACAGCCCATTTCCTCTCCTTGAGAGGAGGCCGAGTCCCAGCAGTGAGAACATTATAAGGCTGATGCAATGCCATGCAATGGGCGGAATTATCTCTAAAAGCGATTTTTTACCTGACTGCGCCAGAAGGAGGGTTATGTTTTTCGAGAGTATGTATGTATGTATTTAAGTAAGTATATATGTATAATTGTTTGGCACGCTCTGCAGCCTGAACGGCTCGATGGATTTTAGCTTGAGAGGTGTTAGATTCGCATTAGCTGTGAAAGTGATATCGTAATAAAATAAAACTAAAAAGGTAAAAATAAAATTATCGTTTTTTATTTTTATTTTTTTAGTTTTATTTTGTCAACCGTCTAGTCAGCAGATTGGAGTAATCTGTAATGTAATATAGGTATGTGCTCTCAATTCACTAAGCCTCCATTTCTAGAATGGGTCCCGACTGCTACAATTCGGGTTTTAATTTTTATTATATAGTTAAGTGCAATCGGGTTTAAACTTAAAGCAGTCGAGTTTTTTTGTTTTTTAAATTACCGTTTTTTTTACAGATAACCTGTGGAAGAATTTGACACAGAAGAAGAAAAAGATACGCAGGTAATTTAATAAGATTTAAAGAGAAGTGTAACTTAAGATAAGGTTAAGTAATGGCAACACACAACAGTACCTCAAGACTAGTGTGTCTTACCAGTGAAGACATATGGCTCCGCTCGATGGGGACGAGAGGTTCTGAAAATGCGACCACGTACCGGAAGACGCAGTGTTGGAAGGCCTCCCACAAGGTGGACCGATAAGGGTGTTTTTAATATAGTGCGGTTTTCATCCCGCATGCGGCTCGCTCCGTACGCATAGCCCCACAAATGTCCTTTTCATACAAGTATTTATTGTAATGCGTGGATTACGCACGCGGGATGCAGGGCGTGATATCTGGCAGCAGCATATGGTGCTGCTACTTTACACTCGTATTGGTTTTGAACGTGAACGTAGATTTCAACTGTCAATGTCATTTACGGCCGCTTACACCAACCTACCCTACGCCCTCCAGAGACCTCTGTATTTACAGGGGAATGCATTGGCATACTAGAAGCTATCAAATTCATTTTAGCACACAACATTCAAAATTCAGTCATTTTCTCAGACTCTCGTAGCAGTATTCAGGCTCTAGGTCAAAACCAGTTAAAATCTAAAATTCACAGTAAAATCGTCATGGTCACGTCACTCAACTTACTTTTCATTTGTTATTTAAATAGTTTAAACATTGAACTAGTTTGGGTTCCCAGTCACTCGGGTATATGTGGCAATGAATGCGCCGACGCATTGGCAAAGTATGCCACGTCCAACCCTGTGGACCGGAGGCATTACATGCTGCATAGTTACGACTTACGCTCCGACTCCAAACTTAAGCTGTATAAGTCGTGGTCAGCGGCATGGCAGGTAAGTTTAAAGCTCAAGGGAGCATACTACGCCAGCATCCAGCCTGACATCCAGCGGAAACCTTGGTTTTTTAAATGTCCTAAACTATCTAAGAGAACCGTCTCATCCTTGTGCAGGCTGAGACTCGGCTACTGCTGCAGTCCAGTATTCCTTCACAAAATCCACGTCCATGACAGCGAGTGTGGTCTCGATGACGGCATATTGGACCATATCTTCTTTTCCTGTCCTTCTAACCCCACTCCTTCGACTTGTATCAAATGCTTCCAAAAATTAAAATTCCCCTTCCTACTAACTTCCATACCCTATTGTCTAATTTCTCTCCTAAAGTTGTCCAAATTCTATCCAAATTCCTCAATGACAATGACATTAATCTGTAGCCTGGTGTGTAGTGATTTTTAATCTGTAAATATATATATATGTATTTTGTGTTGTCATATTATATATTTTAAATCTGTGTTTACTAACAATAAATTGTATTGTCCTTACAGCCACTAACACGTTAGATCTACCACAAAGTGCAAAGTCGACGGTACACCTCACGGGGCTGCTGTCACCACATGACACTGGCAGAATAGTCGACACCGGCTCAGTTGCCAAAAAGGGAAAAAAAAATAATAAAAAAAAGCCTACTCAAAGTTAGAGTTACAGTACGGCCGACGGATCTTGGCGCGTCTGAAGTTAGGCTTTGCGAAATTTAGCGCTCAAATTAAGCGCGCCGAATAAATGATTTATAAAAATAAATGCCAATAACAGTTGTTAACAGCAATAACAACTGCTATTGGCATTTATTTTTTCAAACCACTTATTTTTTTACGAGTGCACAGGCGCTAAAGTTCGCAGAGCCTAACTTCAGACGCGCCAAGATCCATTGACCGTAGCCGTACTGTAGTTTATTTGTAGTTTTTTTTTTTTATGGTAGGTAAAATCATCCAATGACAAATCCCGCCCTTGGGCGGAGCGGGAAGTAGTGTCAGACTCTTACTGACTAAAAACCTACCACGTTCCTTTGTAGCCTATAGTGCCGGGTCTGAGCCTTCCTCTCAGAAAACGGCCCTTGACCCCAGCAGGCTGCGACCCTGCCTGCCTGCAGTTAGCAGGCTGGGCCTCTTCGGTGTGCTGACAGCTCCTTGAGGCGCGCGGGAACAGAACGCGCCGTCGACGATTTGGGCTCGGTCCGGTCGGTTACCGGACGATCGGACAGCGTATTACCCATTGCACGCCGTCCGCAAGCCCGCGTCTACGGTGGCCGTACTGTAATTGGGTTAACTCTAGAGTAGCTACTCGAGTTATAAAAGCACGACCCTGGTTCGCAACTCTACCCTACTCTAGTTATTTTTGAACGCAGGGCTGATACGATAAATACAATCAATTGTGGCGAGCTCGCGCACTTTTCCGCACTAGTCTTTTAGGTACGCAAATTACTGTTTTCATATAACCAAGTAGGTATGTGTGTTGCAAAAAAAAATATCAGTTTTTGTTTGTCCCATCATCTTGCGCATTTGCGATTTGCGACTCATAATTATTGACAAATTATTAGGCAACATACTGTTATGATGATAAGAGAATTATTTATGTCATAACAGAACAAGTCCTGACTGATTACAAATTCTTTGTCTCATGTGTGACAGAAAGTTTTGTCATTTTAATATTAAAGGGTCTTTCAACAAGGACGGGTCGATGTTGAAATTAAATAAAACAAGCTGTATGTGAGATATTAAAGAATTTTTTTTTTTATTTGAAAGGCCCATTTATGCCATTATTTATGAAATATGACATCGTTTAAATGTCCACCGAGGCTTCGAACGGTGGCACGGATCCGAGAGGTGCCATTTTCAATTACTCTACTGCATAGATCCGGCTGAATCTGTGCAATGGCCTGCGTTATGTTGGACTTTTAGGGCATCGGTTGCCCAAGAAAGTCAGTCAATAGATTGGAGTAATCTGCAATGTAATATAGGTATGTGCTCTCAATTCTAGAATGGGTCCCGACTGCCAGTATTTAAAATATTATATAGATAACTGCAATCGGGTACAACGACTTTCTTGTTTTAGGGCTTTTTCATGAATGCTCAGAAAAGCAGTCGGGTTTTTTAGATTTTTAAATTACCGTTTTTATTTAAGAGTGTACCTGTTGCCGTTAAAATATTGAGCAAAAAAAAACGGCAAAATATGTTGTATGGGAGCCCAGCCCCCTTATATATTTATTTTATTCTGTTTTTAGTATTTTGTTGTTATAGCAGCAACAGAAAATTTGAACTGTTTAGCTATCACGGTTCATAGAATACAGCCTGGTGGGTGACAGACTGACGGACAGTACTCAACTGTCCGTCAGTCTGTCACCCACCAGGCTGTATTCTATGAACCGTGATAGCTAAGAGAGAACCGTGATAGCGTGAGAGCAACAGGGTCCCGTTTTTAGTTTTCGGTTACAGAACCCATAAAAAAAACCTAATAACTGATGATAATTACAACTGATGGTAACACAAAGAGAAATAATACGCTATATTATTTTAGTTCGCGCGTGCGATGACGCGGCCCGCTGCTGCAATGTACGACAAACACCCAACGCGCCGCGTCTCCGTAAACACGGCCTAACACATGGGAGTGGAAACTTCTCATCTCATGAAAATCTGTCATTATAAATTGAATCAGACCTTTTCTGAGAATATTGTGGATTGTTGGGTTTTAATTCTAGTTGTCATTGAAGGAAAACTCACCATTGTGAAATCTGGTGCCTTGCATTGCTCACATCTTGTCATGACATGATTAATTTCAATCATTATTTCACAACAGTTACCAATATTATACTGCTACCACCTGACTTCGTTGAACCTAGCTATAACCTAGGGGTCTTTAAGTCGGTTACCTATCATAAGTTCGAAAAACGTTTGACTGAATTTCATTTCACCTAAAACTTTTCAACTATAATCGTTACGTTTTTTTTATTTCATCGAAGTCACGTCTGCCACTGTATCAGTTGACCTGTCGGCCTCTGCTCGTAATTTTGTGTAATGAATGACTGATTTTCAAAATTCTTTCACCGGTATAAAACTACTATATCACTGCGTGACATAATATATGGCTATATATTTTTGGAATCTCTAAGAACAGTTAGTTGTACTGTATATAACTACTACTTTAATAGAATTAATTTTCATAAATACTTTTTAATCCATGAACCCTTTCCATTGGTTTGATCTGATGAGTGCTTTAGTGCCCTATTCGCCAGGGTCGTATGTTCGCGACTGGGTACTCCATCTCGCTTAGCTCTTCAATCCCCATAGATGACAGAAGAGCTGACGAGATGGAGTATTTGGTTGAGAATGTGCGACCCTGGCGGAATAATAATAATTTCTATATATTTTTATGTTTTTTAAGAAAATGATTTTTAAAAATGTATAAAATATATTTCAGGTAACAAAACACGTATTACAAATACATTATTGACAAACATATTACATAAATACCTATAAAAATAAATGTGAGAGTGTTTGCTGAAAGTAACCAATACAGGTAGTCAAAAGATTAATTATGGTAGAAAAATCTAAAAAAATGTATGTTGTGAAAAGGTTTGATTTGGTTGCCTATCATAACATCATTGGAAAGACTATGCAGAATAACTGCCTCCATTTGTAGAGCAACAGGTGTAATGCCATTCCATGAATGTATTTTCCATCAATATCAACTGGTGTAAATCCTATATTATAAACACGAAAGTTCGTATAGTATGCGGCCAATAAGTTGAACCATTTGCTGTAGTACGAAAGGAGGTTTCCGAGCGCAGCAGCTGGTTTGCAAGCACGCGGCCCTCTAATTCGATTGGGGCCCAAAAATCTATTATAATCGATTTTAGGATTTCTGTAGAGATGGGCACTGCGCGAAGCCGTGGCAGATGGTTCAACTTATATGTTGCATACTATACACCGTTAAATTTTAGTCGTGTTAATCCCGCGGAGGGTCGATTGGGTACATGAAACACTATCGATTTGTAAAGAGAAAATTAAAAAATAAAGTACTTTTTTTTAGACTAGAATTAATTTACGCATGTACGAAATTAATTTCTTCAAGTAAACGTCAGCTGAGCGAGGCCAATGAACTGTAGGTAGTTAGTACGCAACGACCGACAACTACACAAGGTCATTGACTCGTTTACTTAAAGAAATTAATTTAAGTACTTTATTTTTTAATTTTATCTTTACAAATCGATAGTGTTTCATGTACCGAATCGACCCTCCGCGGGATTAAACAACCAAAATTTAACGGTGTATAGATGTGTGTTAGTCTTTCATGCAAAAACTACAGAATGGATTTCAATGATACTTGGTATAGAAGTAGACCATGTCCATTTCACTATGACATGGACGAAGTCGCTGGCAGCAATAGTATTTTTATAATTTTAGAATCTGATGAGTATGACTGGCAGGATAAATTTGCTTTGAGTATAGATTTAATTAATGTTTCCTCAACACTGAAGGTGAATACCGTAATTAGAGACACAATAGAAAGACAATAGGTGTGCGGACACCGGTGTCCTCTTGGGGTTTGACAGTAATAAATATTAATACTCCCCAACTTTCACACAACATCATCTAGTCCCAAACTAAGCAGAACTTGTGGTAAGAGTACTAGACAACTTATAAACATATAAAAATATTTCTAAATACATACATATACCCACACACAGAACAAATGATCGTACTCATCACACAAACATTTGTCTTGGGTTGGAATCAAACCCACAACCTTCAGTTATATCAGTCAGGGCCACTAACCACTAGACCAGAGCTGGCCAACAAGTTGATCTCGATTGATCAGTTTAATCTAGTCGATCTTGGCTTGACTTTTAGGCAGAAAGGAGTATGGTACGGTCTTTTGTTCCCCATAATTTTAAGTTTTTTTTAAAGGAAACCGGACATACTCCGGGCAGGTTGCACTAACTTTTGAGCATTTTAATTGAAGCTTTGTCATCATCATCTTCCTGCCCTTATCCCGTTTTATTTGGGTTGGCGCAACACGTTTTTTTCTTCCATTCTCTCCTGTCACTCGTCACGCTATCACTAACTCCCTTTTCTTTCATATCACTCCTCACACAATCCATACATCTCTTCTTTGGCCTCCCTCTCCCTCTCCATCCATGAAGCTTTGTATAACATATTAAAACTCTTTCAAGCATTGTGCTATTTGTGAGCTCACTCACTCTTTAATCTTACTGTAAAAATTTATTTTGTTACTGGTAGATCTCACAAAATTTGGTTAGTAAAAAGTAGATTATGGGTCCTATTAAGTTGGCCACCCCTGTACTAGACCAACAGGCCATTTGCAAAATATGAAGATAATAATATAATAATAATATATTCCACAACTATCACACAACACTGTCTAGCTCCAAGCTAAGCAGAGCTTGTGTTATGGGTACCAGACAGTTGATAAACATACTTATATATTTCTAAATACATACATATTATAGATAAATAACACCCAGACACAGAACAAATGATCGTGCTCATCACACAAACATTTGTCCTGGGTGGGAATCGTACCCACGACCTCTGGCATAGCAGTCAGGGCCACTAACCACTAGACCAACAGGCCAGTCAAGATAATAATATTATCAAGACTAAGATAAGAATATTATATTAAATTTTTATCAATTAACAATAAACCTTTTTGCTGCATAATTTAAGCTCTAAACAGTACGACGGTGACACCAATAGTCCTACATGCAAAATATAATCATAATTCTATTTGTGGTTGTGACAACTATTCCTACCAACGAAAAAAATAAGTCTGTATATTCAAGAGTATAACATTTTATCGCTGTTTTTGCATTCTCACCTCGTTTTATACGTACTATCAAGGCTGAAGCACAGTTTTGACGACGAAACACAGCGTTTCCGGACATCAAAACCTTCAAAATATACATCGAGAAAATATACCAAGTAGCGATTCAATGGATGCAGTTGTAATGGAAAATAACGTAAAGACTTCACGGTGACGACAAATGAGATGTTATATTGCCTTTTTGAGCGTAATAAAAGCGTTTTAACGCTAAACATAACATAAAAATACTTACTGTGCATCTATTTAGCAGGTAGGAACTACACAGTAAAATCCGTCACCATATGATTATAAGCTGTAAAATCACCGCAGAACACTGTATTATATGCACTCAAACACGTCACCAACACCAAAATGCACTTTTTTCACTATTTTAATGGTATTTTACACGTTTTTACGATAATCTCTCGCCCTATGAGTTTTGACATTACGTGAGTCGGCCATTTTTCTTGCTGGGGACAACAAAAGAGGGGAGTGTTACCAGTATATAAAGTAAAATCTTCCCTAACATATTAGTCATCAGATAAAGGTTTGTTATTTATATACAGTTTGTCATTAACTTCAATGACCATGAATTTGCGCTTTAAACTCATCACGAAATGACTCAAAATGTTAGAAACAAAGACACTAGTTTTCCCCACTCACTGCTAATATTTAAACTGGTTAATGTCTCATTTATTCACAAATTCTATTGATTTTCACTTCGGAATTTGAATACTCAAATATTTACCACAAATACGAGCAATATTCTAATATTTTTTCCCTTTAAACCATTGTCATGGAGCGTAGTCTGGTCTTCCATTCAGCGCTGCTATGCACATGCGCGGTTGGAGGCCCGGCCACGATGTAGGCCACTAGGGCATCGACTGTCCCTACGTGCACGCTCCTAGGTCAAAACATACAACGTACATACTTATCTATTATCTAGGTCGCGAGGGTTGTGAACTAAATTTGGTTAAACACATTAAAAACATTCTGTACCTATCAATATTGCCGTCAAGCAGTCGGTCTACGTGAACGCAGCGCAGTTAATGAAATCATAAAACGTAAACTTAATATTAATATAGCATGAAAGTAATAGAATACGATGAGTATTCAGAGTATTGTGGTCTTTATTCTGTAGCTTAGCAACGTGAATCATCATGCTTGCTTGCCATATTTTATTCAATGTTGTGCCCTTCATGACGTGACGTGGGGTCATGCATTCATATCGTCATGAACAGTGGGTGTGTACACCCACTTACACATTTTTTTGCAATTTCTTTGTGAAAAATAGTAGGAGTAAAATGTATTGTATGACTGTAGTGTTCGTTTACATTATTAGCTCAGTAAGTATATATGTATTTCTGATAAGCTGTCGAATTAAACTTAGCTTCCTAATTGCTATCTTGTTGAATTAATGGCCTTATGGGTGTTTGTTTTGTGTAGTCGTGATGGCCCAATAGATAAGGAACCTGCCTCTCATGCATGAGGTTGCGGGTTCCGTACCAGGCAAGTATATTATTTACCGTGTGTACCAGGCAAGTATGTGAATTTTTCAATTCTTAAGTACCTACTTGTCTAGGTATATCTAGGATGTTACTAACACTCCGCACCTCGAAAAGCACCTAAACCAGTTGGTAACGGTTGTCATTGTAGGTCTTTGCAGGTATTCAGACTCCGAAGGCCAAGGGAAAGATGGTTGGATGGTGTAAGAAGTGATATGAATCTAGCGTGACGAGTGATAGAACAGAATGTAAGAAAAAAACATTGTCCCCAAGATGATGATAAGTTCAAAGTTGTACCTAGATTTAGGTATTTGTTTTTTGTGTTTTTTTTTGGTGCTGGGAAATCAGAAAATAATCTTTCTCTGTTCAGGTAGTGCGAGGAGAAGTGTTTTACCCATATTTATAAAGAAGTAATTACTTGTTGCTAAGTAATTTCTTATTAAATCATTACTTGCGGTTAGAAATCTTCATTAAAATTTTTTTTTTCTTAGCTATAGAATACAACTTTTACTCAAGTATTAGTTTTACTTGTCTACAAATACGGGTGTACCCATCCGAGATGTTTCAATAGACCTTTGCGTTCCAGGGGGCAGCACGATACTCGTTGACACTTTCGAAAAATCTCACAACTCGAACAAAACGCGGCATATAAGTTGAAACAAAATAGCGTCTAACAGATTTTCGGGTCTCAATCGAAGCAGGGGGCTGCGCGTAACCATAAGCAAATAGTTCAACTTATTTGCCGCGTATTATACTTGGATACCTAGAGTGTTTGTAAGTCGTGATGTCATCAGTCAATGCTAGTCTAATAAAAGCTTTCGATAATCAAGTACCTTCGTATGGCACCTGAAATAACTTGTTGACGGTATTGTTCGATAACAGATCTTGTTTACTTTCAGATAACAGTAATACACTATTGAGGTTAAGCACGTATTTACCTCACATTTGTCTAGCCTACCCTTTTTTTGAGTTGGGAAAGCAGAAATCCGAATCGTTTATTTCAAATAGACCAATTAAAGACGCTTTTGAATTATCAAAATGTCGGGTAGACCAAAAAAAAATGATGTCAAATTGCACATTCCAAAGCGTAAATCTCTAAGGAGAAGAACGTGCAAGAAACTCCATGGACACTCTTTTTAAATAATAATATGATGAGCAACATAAATCTTGGTTATATATTTCTTGTCGCTTGTACTATGTGAGAGCAATGAAAAAAATAGAAAACAAAACAAAAAAAAAAGATAGCAAGTAACGAAAAAATAAAACAAACTAACTACAAAATAGAAATTGATTTAAAACCACTATGAGATGAATGAATGATGAGAAGAGTCAGTTCGAGAGGGAACTTAAGGATTCATCAACTCGAGCACGCTCTAGCACCAAAAAAGATACACAGTAATAAAAAAATATCTTGTTTGAGACAAAGACCACCACAAGAAGCTGTATTCTACACAACTTCAACTCTTCTTAATGGCCTTTGTGGAAGAGACACCACAATTTTGCCAATAAGACCTACGAACTATTAATATACCATCAAACGCTGGAGAGTATTTAGCGAGAATTAACAGTAAAATGAATATAAATATATTTTTAAATTAAAGAACAAAATAAAAGAATTTCTTCTCAGACAGAAGTATTCTACACATATTATGCGAATAAATTATTTGATGGATTGATTGATTGATTCACAACCACAGGATCGTAATAACAAGTTTCGTAGCAGGTAACCTGTTGCCCGGTTTCGAACCAGCAAGCAGTATATAGGTAGATATAATGTATACAAACGAGGTAAACATAATTATAAGTATTACTCGTACTATTGCAAGTCTTTAGGACGATTGCGAACTAAGTTGGTACATTAACCTTTTCATAATTATCGTAATGAGGTAAATAAATGTACGATAGCCTATTTTCTGATCGTCATCATCAAACACGTAGATACCTATATATAGGATGACTGGTAATTAGTGAACGATACCTAAACACGTGATTGTAGTCATGACAACACACAATTTTACTATGGGACCAAACCTGAAAATGCGAAAAAAATCAGCCGATTTCAATACATTTTGGCCAGTTAGGTGAACATAAATGTTTTGACCAACAGATTTTTTTCGCGATTTCAGGTTTAGTCCCATAGTAAAAGTTGTTTGTTATCATGACATATTATATACATATCTTTCACTAATTACCAGTCACTCTACATACATATAAGGAGGAATATATCTAAATAGGAATTGGCAAGAAGTGACTCAGAACCGGGAATAATGGAAGATATAAAAGGAGGCCCTGGACATAGTTCTCCGGTGAAATAGTATAGACTATAGACAACTAAGGAGATCACATGAAAAACGTAACTTGTTCTAGAGTCCTGCCTTACGTAGGACTCGGTTGGACGAGGGCGGTGACCGGCCCTGGTGCAGAGCGAGAAAGGATAAGAGGCTCTTTCTGCGAAGCAGTAATGTGAACGAAGGTGGGTTAAAACCTACCCGTGTCCGACTGAAGTCGGTAAAACTCTGTCCATCCTAGAGCGAGGGAAATCATTTGATGATTTACCATCTCAAAAAATCAGGAGAGTTCGAGTCGGATTCCCGCAATGAGGGTTCCATTCCAACTTACCTGTATCGAGTTGGCATCGAGCATTTTTCCGATTCGCAAAAAAGGTTTTCCTTTGTGACATAAATTTCCCTAACTTCTTCCGCCGAGTCAGTTTCATCATCGGACCACTAGACGTATGGAGAGACGCCATGGGTACATGGTTGACATCTCACCTATCTACGTACAAAGCGTTTTGGGAACACATTTATTGTGCGTACAAAGAGAATATAAGCACTACGTTGTGCGTACAGCTAAGGAGCGGACTTCCCTGCCAGAATCTGTGTTTCCTGATTGCTACGACAAGACTAGTCGACGTGTTTTAGCGTAACTGGTGAGTCAGTACTTCTAGGCAAGCTCCATCGTCGGCCAAATCATTGCTTACCATCAGGTGAGATAGTGGTCAAACGCGAGCATATTTATAATAATAAAGGTTTTGGTTTCGCAAGTGAGGATCAAAATATACGCCTAAACGGAGCATAAACTGCCTTATCTTTAGATTGCGTTTACTTACTAATTGTATTCACAATGGTTTTTCTTTAAAGTGCAGTGATCCTGGGATCATTCGCGTGTAATGTAACGTTACAGATTTGTGATCAGTGAAGGAGGAGAACCGAGCATTACAATGCGCACCTCGTAATGATACAATATGTAATATCTTGATACAATTTGTAACTCAGCACGATGACCGCTTCGTCTGATAGGTATTATGGGATCAACTAAAAGCTAATGCTCAAAGTCGAATCTATAATGTTACAGTACACATGAATTCTCCCGGTGAGGAAGTACCTTTATAGTTATCTTACCGCGATCCATTTGACGACCTAAACTGAATAGTTAAAGGGATAGAGCTATATAGGGTACACAGCTCCATGTCTCTTTCTGGCTCGCACGTGGTAAGACACCTTTTCTATGAAATGCCACGACAAGTCAAATGCATGACAGTCATTTTGACACTTACCTAACAAGAATTGCATTTTGGCATTTTGTAGTGATTATTTTTCCGACCCAAATATCGACCAATAGAATTGCACCATTCGACGTCACGTGGTACAACCTACATGGTATTATACTGATAATTTTTTGAAAATTTTTAGGTTGTACCACGTGACGTCGAATGGTGCAATTCTATTGGCCGACATTTGGGACGGAAAAATAATCCCCCGAATACCACACGAGCTTCAAAATTATCTGGCATTTCCCTCAAGGTTCCCTGCAAACAAATAAAGTCGTCAAGTTTTTCAGGAAAAATCACTCGCGCTTCGCGCTCGTGATTTTTTAACCTGAAAAACTTGACTCCTTCATTTGTTTGCAACGAACCTATCGGGAAATACCCGATAATTTTGAAGCTCTTGTGGTATTATAAGTGAAAGTACCTACATAGGAAAACAAGTATATAATTAAAAATTAAAAAAATACCCGACTGTCCTCGACTTTACTTAACTCCAGACCAAAACCTCGATGACATTAATAGTAGGCATTCCAAAGTTCCATCAGCCACCTCCCAGTTCTAGCATCAGGTACTTGTCATCATGAGAAATGTATAGGACTGGTTAAGGCGAATCTAATGAGCCCAAACTACCCATTAAATGTTTAAAAATCATAGCGCAGCCTACAAACGAGCTGATGACCTTGAACACCCGCACTGATCTTCATAAATTGTAGCTAAGAACTATCTCGATTAAGCCAGCTTTCAAACAAAAAAAACCGCATCTAAATCGGTCCATTCGTTTGGGCGCTACGATGTCACGGACAGACACACAGACAGACAGACAGGTGAAACTTATAACACCCCTCTTTTCCGTCGGGGATTAAAAAAAGAAATAAGACGAAAGAAAGAAGAAAGGAGGGAGGAGGAGGGAGTGGGACATCTACCGTTTAGAATAGATGAAAAGACACCTCTGATCCCAAACAATGAAAGTGCAGGGCGGAGCTAACAAACTGACCCTGTAAATATAAAAATAACGTAGGTCAGTCGTCGCTCCATTTAGGTCATATCATTAATACACCGGTGCAAGTAATCGATACTGAGCCTGATACAACTTTGCTCTATAACATCACGACTATATCTGAACAAGGGGTAAGCAGAGATGTTTAGTATATCTATATATATATAAAAGCGAAATACCACTGATTAATCACGAAATCTGAGAAACTACATATAACATCTACAAACTTATTTGGCTCGTAGGTTCCTTATAGGGTGTAGATGTCCGCTACGAACGCAGCTAGTGTTCGTCTACAGAAATAAGTAAGTACTTAGGTACGTCTTTGAAATAGAAATATTTTTTTCAAATCCGGTGCAAAGAGAACATAACAATAACAAAAAAAGCGATTAAAGTTGATACTTGAAAGCCTAAAAATATCAATATCTATTATTTATTGATATCGAATAAAATCAACGTATCGTAATGATATATTAAAATTAAATACCTACCTAAATTAACAAAATTACAACAAATCAAATTAAATACTGTTACTGGCAACACCGATCCAAAAAGATCACTGACGAAATCATAATAGATTCCGACAGTCAGAACTATTTTTTTTAATATTATTATCCAAAAAATACCTGAGTACTTAAATAATAAAAATTTAGGTTTATAGTTTAGTATCTACAGTTATTATTAAATGGTAAGTATAAACCGGTGCTTGACTGCGATCCCACCTGATGATACCTACATTGCTGATGTCCACCTCTTACTCCATCAGGCTCCATCAGCTGCTCTGATTGCCTAAATTAAATAACCAGTCATCGTAGGATAAGAGACAGTGCTTAATCATCTTATTTTGCAACGATAAAATTAAAAAAAAGTAAAAATTTGCATGCCAAGTACCTACCTAATCGCGAAATATGGAGGACTTTATTTAAGGGCATTACATTGCTCAATGACCTTGAAGAATTTACCTCTACACTAGTAAAGAAGAATTGACCTCTACACAGGCATTGCAGGGGGTGCTGCGCGCGGGGTGTTAGTACTGATTCGAGTTTTTTCTCACTTCACTTCACTTAGCCTTGATCTTGACATGTGAATACCGAAACTTGTACAGGCGAGATGAGAAGCGAAGTGAGTGTGACTTTCGAGATGATTTGCGAGATGACTTTCGAAGTGATTTACCATTTACAGAATAGCATTGCTGATTCGATTTTTTCTTGATTACTTATCGATATTCAATGAAATTAGAAAAAAAATCAATACAAGTTATTCAATTTATCGTAACATATATTTTGGTATAAATTCAATGTATAAATATAGAGCAGTTTTCGAGAAAATATGGAATTAATGTTCAAGAAAGGCCTATCTACCAGATTTTTTTTTTGAGAAACGTAATCAATACAATTTATTAGTAATGCCCCCTTCATTTTTTATATGGTAATCGTACATAAGGAATAATCTATAAACTTCAATCAACCTAGGTGTTTTTTTGGATTTGGGCGATGTAATCCCCTTAAAAAGCTCCTTTGTACTGTACCCATGTTTGCAAAATAAATGATTGATATGATGATTATGATAAATGAACACCAAGTATCTATTTTATACTTTTGGGCATGGCGCAGGCGGTAAGTCTTTGAGGAGTGGCTGTAGAGACGTCACGATGTCCTTACGTTATTTAGTTTTCAAATAAGCAGCTAGATAAAATAAGTAAAATGGGAGACAAACACAGCCTGGCAAAATAGGGGATTATGGACCCCTCAGACACCCAATGCGACTGCGGCGCCCCTAATCACGTCTGATTAGAGTGCCCAAAGTGTCCCTATAATATGTACTTCGGAGCAGGGCCGTCGTCTTTTAGAAAATCTCATGGGTGCTCAGGGGCCATTCAAGTATTACGTTAGCAATACAGGGGAGTTGGGTGGTCTTTACTTTGCTTATTTTTGATGACATGAGGTATGGGGGTCTGGATGGTGATTACGTCAGCATTTTTTTTAAAGAATACAATCACAATGTTCCAAAATCACATGCAAGTGAGTAGACACACATCACTGAGTAATGTTTACGTAAGTATAGAGGGAGGTCTTTGCTTATTTTTGCTGGCGAGGGGGAGGGGAGGTTAAGATTTGCAAAAAATCTGTTTACGTAATACTTGAATGGCCCCTCGATGCTTATTTGATGACTCGAAAATGTGTCGAAGTATGAGAACAGAAATGCACACTGATCGACCGACAAATAAATAAATGTCCTACTTAATTAGTGATCTGTTTCTTGATGACTATTCTCAGGGGTGCTCGGCACCCACTGTTTATTTCTCATGGGTCCCCCGAGCACCCATGGAGTCGGCGCCCCTACTTCTTAGGACCTAGAAACTAGCACTGATGCGCCGCCATAGACGTGGCCATCTACAGGGCCCAAATACTTTGAGGGTAAGAAAGCCATCAATACGAGAAGAAGAAATAAAACAACTATTGCTGAAAAACTATTATTTATTAAAATTCATATTTCAACGCGTTTTTACAAGCTTGAATACAAAAACTTATACACTTACAACTAAGTACATTACTTACGTACATAATTATCTAAGATAAGGATAAGATAAGCGTTAAATAAAAATAATAATAATCGTTTATTCCAGGCATTAAACCCATAGTAACATATAGTAGTACTCGTACATAATAGCACAATATACAGATTAAAATAAATACATTGGATTATATAAATTAAATTATAATTATTGAAACCTTGATAAAATTAGTAAAATTAAAATTATTGATAAATTATTGAATAATATTAATAAAAATTTAAAATTGACAACACATTAATACTTGTGAGATAGAAAAAAAAATGTTGCTTAAGCAACATTTTCGCTGCGAGCTTAGGGCGCCTTCAAATTAGCCGCAAAGCGCCGCGCGACAACAGCGCGGCCGCCGCTCTGCTTTGTTTTTCATAAAAATAAAAAAAACGCGATGGCAGCGCGACTGCTGCGCTACACCCGCGTTGCGGCCGCGCGTATTTTATTTATATGGAATAACAAAACAGGGGGCTTACTCTCGAGTTTAATTCCGAACGGTAGACATTGAAATTGTGACGTTAGGTACTCTTGAATTCGATTCTAGCGTCAAATTGGTTTAAAATTGTGTGACCACACGCCAAGCCCAATCCCCATTTTACTTAGTTTCCCAAAAAGGTCACGCAATTTGGCCCTAGCATCGAATTCAAGAGTACCTAATGTCACAATTCCAATGTCTACCGATCGGAATTAAACTCGAGAGTAAGCCCCCAGCGCTGCGGCCGCGCTGCTATCGCGCGGCACTATGCGACTAATTTCAAGTCGCCCTAAGGCCCCTCGCCCACAGTGACTTTTTATAGCGATGCTGTAGCGCGTTCGCATCGATACAGTGGCGATGCTGTAGTGCGTTAGTAGCGCATTGGCATTTTTTCTATAGCGCATTACAAATACGTTAGTAGTTTTTGTAACGATTTTTCGCTTAAGGGCCGGTTCTAGTCACTTTCTTTTTTGTATAAACTTCGCTCGGGATTATGTCGCCTTCGCGGCACCAAAACATCGGTTTTATTTTTATATAAAAAAAGACAATAACTATTCAAGATTTTTGTTTTTGCGAAGCGTTTTTAAATAACAAGCTTTATTTTTATTTTTTTGTATATTGCAAATATTTCCTTTAGGTACGTAATCTCGTAAATAAATACGTTTGAAATCGTAAATTAGGGTCAAATTCGCGATTTCTTTTTAATCAAGCCAACTCATTTATATCGTGTTTTCATTTTTGCCAAGCCCTTGGCCATATAGTCAATTTTAATAAAATAAATTTTCATGGTGTACTCTTTTATATTTTTGGATTTCCAGAGGTTTAAAAAAATTCAAAATGAGTAGAACCTGGCCTTAAGCTTCGCTACAAAAGTAGGCTTAAGACTACATGAAAGAAATGAAAACTTCATCAAGGCGAAGTTGGTAATACAGAATCATAATCGTTCGGGTGCGGTCGGCCGACTCGTGCCGATTTTACCCGAACGAGCGTTACAAAGCCTAGCGTGATGACTCACTCTCATTCAATACCCACAAATTAAAATGCTCAGTGGTCTTACCACCCTTAACGCGATTCATTTGAAGACCTAAACTGAACTGTTAAAGGGATGGAAAAGAATAATGGAAAGTTATATTTTATCCATTTTTCGTATTTTTATTTTTATGTTAGCTATATTTGCTAGTAGTACACCGCAGACTACCCCTCTTTTTAAAGTTCTTATAATCAATCCTAAGGTTGTCTGGTAGAAATCGCTGTCAGCGATAAGACCGCCATTGTACCCATAGATTTAAGTTCCTGTGAATTGTTACTACATGTTTTGGTGTACAATAAAGTTTATTCTATTCTATTCTATTCTCCATCCCTTTTTCTTGCTCACACGACTGACATTTTAATACATCATGTTTACAGTGCCGGATTAAGCCAGCGCGGGGCCTGTAGCAAATTCTTCCAAAGGGCCCAAATTATTTTTCTCACAAGCCGCAGGGCCCTTAGGTAACGGTAGTCCGATTGGTTTGATAACATATTTTTTTTGTTGATATGCTCGCACTTGGCCGCTATCTCATCTGATGGCAAGCGACGATGTGATCTATTCACTCTTGACTTAAATATTCCCGGGTTGTAGCCATCTGGAAACACAGACTCCGGCAGGGAATTCCACTGCTTAGCTGTACGCACAATGAATGTGTTTTATTTTATGAATATTCCGGAATTGATTAAATATCGTATGATACAAGAGGTATTCCGACCTGTTTTTGTACGTCGGACGGGGGCCCCCAGAAGCGCGGGGCCCGTAGCATTTGCTACTCTTGCACGTGGCTAATCCGGCACTGCATGTTTACATGGGAACTCTCAAGGTGCCTAAAAAGTTTTCAGAAATAGTCATAACCTGTGTAGTAACAAAAAAATAAGTTTTTTTTTACAGGAACACTCGAAAGACATAAATTCAAATATATAATCTATGAAATAGAGTAAAAACTTTGGGAATCACAGCCTCTTTCTTTGATCGTACCTACATTTTAATTTTAAGAACCAACCATGTATTATTTTTTCAAATAAAACCACTTGTACCATTGAGATAATATTACATAATATTATACTTAATTCGAGTTTAAATATTAAAATATGAAAACTATTTGTCTGTCACAAATTACGTCACATGAATTTCATGTTTTTTAGAATAGAATAGAAACAAAAGTCATGTTTCGGCACCGATTTTTTCGGCACCCAAGCTATACCTCTTTCAGCAATAATAGGTATTTTTAGTGTTTTGGAGGTAGTGGGACAGAGAGTAAAGTCCCACAAACCTCCTTTGAAAAGGGAGAAGCCGAAGGTGCAAGTGCTTAGCCAAGGTCGCTGATGAGGCTGAGGGTGATGACCAGGTATGACCAAGTAGGCATGCTGGTTGTCAGGATATCCATATAGCCGTGGGTGCTGGCTGTATGGCTCGCTGCTCGAAAGCTTGAGGAAGTGATGATGACGTCACGAAGTAGTAGCTGCACGAAGGCTGCGCTGACGTTTTTTGTCGAGGGTCACCAGTTTGGGGGGTAGTGGAACAGAGAGTAAAGTCCCACATAGCTCCATTGAAAAGGGAGGATCCTCCGACCAGACAGGTGCTATATCGATAGATGATTTCGGGTTTGTTCTATATGATCCAATCGCGCCGCGAATCTTACTTGCGCGATGCAGGATTAGTTCTTTTTGTGACGACATGGATGTCGCTACAGTGTGTTATTTCCAGATTCTGCACCAAGCTAACATACCTATTGGTGCGGAAAGAGGAATAGCTTTGGTGCCGAATCAATTGTGCCGAAACAGGAATACTTCTAGAAACACTCGTCCCTAACATGTGATACAATTTGTGAATAGCTCCATAAGCATGGTTAGATATCAAAACCTAACACATTCGTGTATTTTCGCCAAATATATTAAGGTAGAACTACACTGCGCACACGTGTGCCACACACGCCGATCTGGGCGCGTCGGTCTCCATACATTTTAAATGGCAACTAGACTTGTAGAGCTACACTTGATCCACGCCACGCGACGTCATTCTACGTACAAATAAGGCGAGTCACACGTGTGCGTCGGTCTAATGTAGTTCTAGCTTTAAACTTATTGGTTTCGTCTACTATTGACTATATTAACTTCACAATATTATTAATGAATAACTTATATACTTTATTACATCAATGCTTATATCTAATATTTTTTAAAGTGAAAATAACAGGGAAGCACCTTAATAGTTTTTTGCATTTTGCAGGTACTAATCGAATTGAATGACGTTTTCATGAATAACCATACAATAGGATTAGCTGAAGTGAGTGAGCTGTATTATAGCTTATATAGGATGGCTGGTAATTAGTGAACGATACTTAAACACGTGATCGTAGTCATGATAACAAATAACTTTTACTATGGGACCAAACCTCACATCGCGAAAAAAATCTACGCTAAAAATCTATGTTCGCCTAAGGTCAAAATGTATTGAACTTGGCTGATTTTTTTCGCGATTTCAGGTTTGGTCCCATAGTAAAAGTTGTTTGTTATCATGACTACAATCACGTGTTTAAGTATCGTTCATTAATTACCAGTAACCCTATAGAAGTTATTCAATGTATTCCTGATTTCTACTACAAAATATGCTTATTTTAATCCTTCTTCAATTTGCAGTACACCGCAGACTACCCCCTTTTTATTCTATTTTAAGTTCTTACAGTCCACCCCAAGGTTTTCCGGTAGATATCGCTGTTAACGATAACAACGCCATTGTACCCATAGATTTAAGTTCCTGTGAATTGTTACTATTTTGGTGTACAATAAAATTTATTCTATAATACTCTATTCTATGCTTTTGTTCCATCAAAAATACATTGTCATCAAACGTTAACATTTAATCGATCTGACCAATTTTAATTGGCCATATCATGAAATGATGATTTTAAGATCTGGCCATGACAGAAGAATGAAATAAAAATAAGCTATTATTATGACCTTTCAAACAGTAAAATGAAATAGAGCATTGATGGCCCAGCAGTAATGGCTCCTACTTAGGCGCCCCATACATCTACAATAATATTGATAATACTTGTTATTTTAGTTTCGAAAGTTATTCAGAAAACTTAATTCACTTTCTTCAAAAAATAGAATCACCGGTTGCGATTTATCGCACGACATGTCATTGTGAGCGTGAATGCGACAGCTTGTATGAGGCTCCGCCCACTTACTCTACGAAACGCTTTTACCCATATATGTAATTGTTGTTTCGGGTCGAGAATCACTAACATGATTGCCTCCTCAAATTTTTTATAGATTTGAAACTGCAACTTTTGTACAAGAAAGAAAGATTCTTGAAAAAAGGTATTTATATTATTCGTTTAAAAAATAATGAGCTGTCTATCTTACTATACAAATAATAAACTTATTTAGTTAATAGTATACTATAAAACAAGGTTGCTCACCGCTATCTGTCCCTATGTATGCTTAGATCTTTAAAACTACGCAACTGATTTTGATGCGGTTTTTTTAATAGATAGTGATTCAAGAGGAAGGTTTATATGTATAATATACATGCATAATATATTTAATATCACCATTGCACCCGTGCGAAGCTGGGGCGGATCGCTAGTGTACCTAAAAACAATTCAATACTTTACATATTATTATTTTGCGATAAAGCGGCGCACACTTTGGATGTTAGACTCGTGCCTATACACCTGTGCCTACTTTTCAATCGGAGGCATTTATCGCTAGTTTAGTTATATGTATTCTATGAATTTAGGAACTAAAATTTCTTTGTTATATTTCTGTCAAAATGCTTAAAAATACTACTTAGACCTATCCATGGACGCGTAGCGCGTTAATGAGAAGACGGCAGAACGTTTCCGCTTCGTTGATAGAGTTTCACATTTGACTGGCCTGTTGGTCTAGTGGTTAGTGGCCCTGACTGCTATGCCCGAGGTCGTGGGTTCGATTCCCACCCAGGACAAATGTTTGTGTGATGAGCACGATCATTTGTTCTGTGTCTGGGTGTTATTTATCTATAATATTTATGTATTTTGAAATATATAAGTATGTTTACCAGCTGTCTGGTACTCATAACACAAGCTCTGCTTAGCTTGGGACTAGACGGTGTTGTGTGATAGTTGTGGAAATATTATTATTCCCTTTATTCCTTATAAAACATATTTTTTACATTTTTAAATATTTTTTAACACAGATATATAAAAAAAAAAACATTTAAAAATATAAAAAATAGTGTCCCACCGGTATCGGGAACAGGGCAAGGACAAGCTACCGGCGGTCAGGGCTCCAGAGAAAGGAACCTCCTAACAATACGAGCCGTGTCCAGGAGTACCGCTTTCTGAATCAAGCCCTTGATCCAGCCGCCTAACGAGAGCCTCCTAAGGTGTTGGTCGAGGCTCTTGGCTATTAAGCCATTACCCGACACCACTATCGGTACAATGATCGCCGAATCCACTTCCCACATGTCGACAACCTCGCGAGCCAAGTCAATGTTATTATTATATTATTAATTATGTAAGCTGTGAGCAGGTGTACACCAAGCGTATAATGACAACTACGCGTCTATGAAGCTACGGGTCCGCGGACAGTAGGCCTATAGTATTACGAGTATTAATTAATATAGAAACGTACTTGCTACAAGACGTGACGTGGCGCGTTTAAACATAAAAAAAAAAAAGTTGTCAATAACTATTGATTTGAACATTGTAATTTCCAGAGATTGGAGTAAGTAGAGTATATTTATTTAAAGTACGTTGAAGTAATTAACATCATTAAAATCCCGAATTAATAAATTTGACGATAAAATTCTGGTATTTAAGATTTTTTTTTCAAATTTTGATCGTTTTAATTCCGTGGAAGGTCGAGTCGGTACATGTAACACTATTGATTTGTAAAGATAAAATTAATAAATAAAGTATTTTTTTTATGTACGAAAATAATTTCTTTAGGCAAACGTCAACTGGGCGAGTTCAATGACCTGAAGTAGGTAGTTAGTATGCAATGACCGACAAACTACCTACAAGGTCATTGACTCGTTTACTTAAAGAAGTAAATTTCGTACATGCGTAAATTAATTCGAGTTTAAAAAAAGGACTTTATTTTTTAGTTTTATCTTTGCAAATCGATAGTGTTACATGTACCGACTCGACCTTCCACGGGATTAAAACTATAAAAATTTAACAGTGTATATTCAATTTTTTTTTGGTAAGTCATCCAATGACATCTCCGCGCCCTTGGGCGGGCGGGAGATAGTGTCAGACTTTTACTAACTAAAAACCCATTCCGGTTTCATTTTCACATTCCCCATTGCCCCTGTGGGCTTCGGCCCTGCTGGGCCCCAACAGTTTGCTGACATCTCCTTGAGGTGCGTGTGTCGACGCGCCGTCGACGACTTGGGTCAGGTCCTGGTTACCGGACGGTCGGACGGAGACTTGCAGTTTAAGAGATCTTGTTTTAATAAATTTCGCGGATCATTAAGTAAATGTACTCTACCTATTCCCTGTTAGTAATTTCTGGAACGGTCCAAAAATATGTACATTCATCAGTAATAGTCTAATTTGAAATTATTTTGGCCAGAAATTTATTTATCATTTATAGAAATACACCGTTAAATTTTGGTCGTTTTAATCCCGCGGAGGTTCGATTAGGTACATGAAACACTATCGATTTATAAAGAGAAAATTAAAAAATAAAGTACTTTTTTTTAAACTCGAATAAATTTACGCATGTACGAAATTAATTTCTTTTATTAAACGTCAGCTGAGCGAGCCCAATGAACTGCTGGTAGTTAGTGCGCAACGACCGACAACTAGCTATAAGATCATTGACTCGTTTACTTAAAAAATAATTATTTCGTACAAGCATATAATTACCTCGACTTTTTGAAAAAAAAGTACTTTATTTTATTTATTTTTTCTTTACAAATCGATAGTGTTTCATATGCCGAATCAACCCTCTCCGGGATTAAAACGACTAAAATTTAACGGTGTATATAACACTTACTAATAACACTACTTACTTATTCACTAAAGTCAAGCTTCGTCGAGTCAAATTTGTCTCTTAACACCCGTATTTATAAACAAGTAAAACTAATTACTTGAGTAAAAGTAACTACTTAAGTAAGATTTTGTATTCTATAGCGAAAAATTTAAATTTTTCATGAAGATTTCTAACCTCAAGTAATGACTTAACAGGATCGATGCCACCCACAGGATAGAAATTCATCCGTAAGGCCAAATATGTTTATAGTAGGTATTTAAATGCCTAACAACACATGGGTGCTTATCAGTTTATTACAAGGCCAGCCAACCCGCGGTTTCTTTTTTTTTATGGTAGGTAAAATCATCCAATGACAGATCCCGCCTTTGGGTGGGGCGGGAAATAGTGTCAGACTTACTGACTAAAAACCTACCCTATTCCATTCATTGCCTTTGTCCCAGGGCCCCGGGTAACATTTTCAACCCGCGGTACATTTTCACAACAACCGTCACGACAACCGTATACACCGTTAAATTTTAGTCGTTTTAATCCCGTGGAGGGTCGATCAGGTATATGAAACACTATCGATTTGTAAAGATAAAATTAAAAAATAAAGTATTTTTTTTCTAAAACTCGAAGTAATATAGGCACATACGAAATTAATTTCTTTAAGTAAACGAGTCAAGTCCTTGTAGGTAGTTGTCGGACGTTGCGTAGTAACTACCTACAGTTCATTGACCTCGATCTGCTGACGTTTACTTAAAGAAATCAATTTCGTACATGTGTAAATTAATTCGACTTTTAAAAAAAGTACTTTATTTTTTATTTGTCTCTTTACAAATCGATAGCGATTTCATGTACCGAATCGACCCTCCTCGAGATTAAAACGACCAAAATTTAACGGTGTATAAAAAATATAAAAAAGTAATTCAATAGAAGCCTTGCACATTTAATCGAGATTCTGAGTGACGACAATTTTTCTCAAAAACTTTTAAGGGTTTTAAATAAACACGTATTTCCTGGAACAAGTTTTGTGAAATATTCTTGTAAATCACGGAATTACTGGATGCCAAATTGCCAACAGAGTTTTCAGGCGTTATCTCCCTTTTTTCGCGTTGCCTATTCACCACACATCGCGTTGGATTGCATTAGATAAAGCAACAAGCTTTTAAACCATGCTCGATGTTGATGACAAGCGAGTCGGGAAGGCCCACCATAATTACGAATCACACACACACACACAGTAATTCATTTAGTTACTACTACACGCACGGGTGTGTGCTCAGCCCCCTACTTCAGTGTGGCAGCGAAACTGAAAAATTACTTAGCAACAAGTAATTACTTCTTTATAAATACGGCTGTTAAACTCCATTCGCAATACGATTAAACATCTAAAAAAACTTTTTTTTACTATCCGTTCAACCGATTTTGAGTTTTATTGCTTTGGTGACATGACACATAGCGGCTGCAGTAAATAGTTGGTATTGTAACCACATTTTTGTTTTCAATGCCATCTTTATGCCTCCGGAATAGAAGTCAATATCGATTGAACGAACAGTAAAGTAAAAAATGTCTAATCTTATTTCGAATGGAGTGTTAAGAAGAATATAAAAAAAATTTTTTTGGCAGTTGATTTGATTTTGTAGCATAAGTCTTCTGTACCTTTCTAGAATGTTTGCAGGCTAGTTCTAGGCGTGTTGGCGACGAGGTCGTCGACGGTGAGCAGCATGTTGAACGAGAGGAACATGGCTGCTGCTGACATGATGTGCCACGCGTCGTGGCTGTCATACAGCTGCAGGATAGAGCATTCTGCGTTGTGCCGACGGGACTGTGCTGGGGTTTGCTGGGAAATTAGGAAAAGAATCGTTAATTTAATGGTAGGAAATGTATATAAGGGGCCGTTCAAGTATTACGTAAGCAGATTTTTCGCAAATATTAATCCACCCCTCCCCCCACATGCTTACGTAAACATTGATCAGTGATTTGTGTCTATTCATTTTCATGTGATTTTGGAACATGGAGAATGATTTCTTAAAAAAAAAACTGCTGACGTAATAACCAGACCCCCACCCGCCATGTCATCAAAAATAAGCACAGCAAAGACCCCCACCCCCTGGAGTGCTTACGTAATACTTGAATGGCCCCTAATGTACTGCTGGTCTTCACCTATTGAATAACTATTTAACGAAAAAATCATTTAACAGAGTTCGTTACCCTGGTCTGTCAGAGTAATTTCGATTAGTTCATCAATAAATCCGCCTGTGTACCCTTGTGTTGCATAAAGTTCTAATAAATAAATAAATAAATAATAAATAACAAATCTTTCCATACTCACCGACCACTTAGTCCGCGAATCCAAGAACAGCTTGAGCGCCGTGAACCAGGCCACGTGCGCGAGCACGAAGTAGAACCAGGTGTAGGCGGCTATCCTCTCGCGGTGCACCAGCTTCATTATGATGTAGAACATCGTGTATAGGATGGCGTTCCCCATGAGGATCGCCAGCAGCTGGCGCGCAAGGTCTTTGTTGTGTACTGTGGCGCTAGAAAGAGCATCACAGAAATTATTACAGGATTTTTTCAAATGAAGTAAAAATATTGGCAGGCCATGGCTTAATAGCCAAGAGCTTCTACCAAAACTTTAGGAGTTATGGTCTAAGACTTTAGCCTGCCCAAATGGGGAAAAGAAAACAAAATAAGACGCAGACAACTACTAGTTTTACTATTCAATAATTTTTATTCACTATTGTATTGTAAAAAACGTCGTATGATACAAGTGAGTACTGATGATTACCGTCCTCGGCTGGTATTTACCGCCTGCAGCTGACTTTAGGAAATACTATCGCCTTAGCGATAACCAACCAACATTACACACTTGTATCATAATGTACTATTATAATTATCATAAAAATAAGTATTATGAAAATATATATTCTAATGTTTTGTCAGTAAATTCTATATATTAAATGAATATCATGTCTGAAGTACCTGTATATGGCAAAGGCCCAGTTGGCGATGTTGGCGATGAAGACTAGCGCCGCGCGCGCTCTGTGCGCCGGCAGCACGGCGCGCCACCTGTCGGCGCGCACGGCAGCTACGCCGCGCGTTACCGCTGACCATTCTAGGGTAACATTGGACAGACATAGCGATAAAGACTAACGTAATTCTGAACGCGGTAGTGGTTTATTCAACGTCAAAGGTCAATTTGTCATTTCTTCGACATGCTTTGTTATTGCAAAATATAGGTACTAAATATGTTGATACGCTCACGCTTGACCACTATCTCACATAAGCGACGAAATGGTCGACAATGGAGCACGCTTGCCTAGAAGTAACCTATTTACTCTTGACTTAAAGACCCCATTTGTATCAGGAGACACAAGACTCCTGCAGGCACTTCCACACCTTAGCTGTACGCATAATGTATGTGTTCGTGTGTGCGTGTAGGTGGGATGTCCACTACGTACCATCGCGGCCATATCTGCCTGATCACTTAAAAAAGTTTTCGCTTGAATCCTTCGGCGCGGCGCCAAACCAAACCTATGAAGATTTCGTTTCGAGTGCAAGCAAAAATGAACTTAGCGGTGGTCAGACGGAAGCGTCTTTGATAGTATCGGTGGCGCATCGCCGTGCGACTGGTGCGCCGATGATGGAACGCGAAATGCGGGCGGAATGAGCGGCCAACCCGAGGTACATTTTCATACAACCGCTGTTACGTGATTATGATGTTATTACACATCTTTCTCCAGATATTTTGGATACTCAGATATCTTGTGGATATTATCTAGGCTTCTATAGAAATTAAAACATAAATTTTTGTAAAACAAATCTCCAATAAAGACGTCTGAAAATCTGATATTTTTTTTCGTAAACTTTGGCCCTCAATGTACTCATATATTAAAATAGAAAAAAAAAAATTATGTAACAGCCTTGCGCATATAATCGAGATTCTAAATTATTAAAAAAAAAACTCAAAATCTTTTAAGTGTTTTTAAAAAAAAAACACTAAAACAGGTTTTATGAAATGTTTGAGTAATTAGAGAGAGAGATATTACCGAATACCAACAGAGTTTTCAGGCGTTATCTCTCTTTTTACGCGTTGCCTCTCCGTCAAACTTCGCGTTGGATTGCTTTAGATGAAGCAACAAGCTTTTAAACCATGCTCGACATGTCGTATATGCGTAAATTAATTCGAGTTTAAAAAAAGTACTTTATTTTTTAATAGGGTAGTGGACTAATTTTTTTTTACATCATATTTTAATAAAGGAGATAAAAACAAACAACTTTTCCAAAGTAAAGGTATTCCTACGATAATTATCTCCAGAGATAATACGGTCCGAAAGTAGCATTTGATCACGTGACCCAAAATCGCTCCATATAAAAGTACACCACGGCGTGACGTCACAGCGTGGAATCGACGCGTAAATGTATGGGATTTAATTTTAATATTAGCTTTATCTCCGTGGATTTAGCGTTTACATTGATACTTTCATAATGAAATATGTTTGTAAAGTGCTATAGATTCTAACATAATAGTTTTTTTCGTTATTGGAACATTTTGATTTTTTGAATTTTTTACGATTTTTAAAACCACAAAAAACACATAAAACATGAATTTTTTAATTTTTTTTTAAATCTACGTATTAGTTTATTGCTCATCTTCATCATCATCATCATCAGTCTATGGAATTCTACTGGAGGACACAAGCCTATTTTCTCTTAACAAATCGATAGTGTTTCATGTACCTAATAGACCCTCCGCGGGATTAAAACGACCAAAATTTAAGGGTGTATAATTATCGAATCCAAGCAGTTTTATTTTTAATCAAGACCACCACCAGCACACCTGGAGCTGGATACTCAACACTTACCTAAATTAAACTTGCCAGCGTAGTATATCTTGAGGGTGAGTACAAAACACGTCAGCATGTGCAGTATTGTGAACAGCACGGAGAAGAGGACGCTGGGGAACAGGATACCGAAGAGACCTGCCGGAAAATAAATATTTTTGTTAAAGGCTACCGACATAGCCCGAAGATTCACCAAGCTTAAGTGGCAGTGGGCAGGGTACATTGCTCGTAGAACTGATGACCGATGGGGATGACAGGTTCTGGAGTGGCGACCAAGTACCGGAAGACGCAGCGTTGGAAGGCCTCCCACAAGGTGGACCGATAACCTTGTGAGGGTTTTTGATATAAACTAATGCTTGACTGCAATTTGCAATCCCACCTGATGGTAAGCAGTGATGCAATCGTTGATGGTGAGGCGCACTGGTTTATTAAGAGCCAATTCACTCTAGCCTTGAAGACACGTAAATTAATCGGACGAGAAGACTGCAGCAGGTAAATTGAAGTCCTTCGATACTTCTGATTCAACTTATTTGCCGCGTACTATACGTCGGGTTGTCCGATAGTAAAAAAGTGATGACGGAATCAAATCATATTGACTGGCTTGATGGTCTTGTGGTTAGTGGACCTCACTGCTATGCCGGATGTCCAGGACAAATGTTTGTGTGATGAGCACGATCATTTGTTCTGTGTCTGGGTATAATTTATCTATAATATGTATGCATTTAGAAATATATAAGTATGTTTATCAGTTGTCTAGTACTCATAACACAAGCTCTGCTTAGCATGGGACTAGACGACGTTGTGTGATAGTTGTGGAATATTATATTATAAAAAACAGAAACGAACGTGAATTTAGGGAGTGTATGATAGATACATAGGAGTGGGTCTTACAAAGAACTTGGACCATAGTCATGGTAAATTACCATGTAACACCCACTCCGATCAATATCAGAGAATTATGCTAAAACTACACTGCGCACACGTGTGCCACAAACGCCTGGGCACGTCGGTCTCCATACATTTTATATGGAAACTAGACTTGTAGAGCTACACTTGATACACGCCACCTATTTTTACACCTATTTATACACACTAGTGTGAAAAAAACTTACCCAAAGTCATGACAAAAGCTATGATCATGAAGGTGGTGTGCGCGCTTGGTATGATGTCCGAGTGCCTGTTCTGATACAGCTTGATCATCACTATAACGGCTATCACGTACATGAACGATGAGTCTGAAAAAAAAAACAACAGTTGTATTGCAAACTAGCTTTTTAAAGCGACTTCGTTCGCGAGAACATTTTTATAATAACTTTAACACTTGATATACACCGTTAAATTTTGGTCGTTTTAATCCCGTGGAGGATCGATTCAGTACATGAAACACTATCGATTTATAAAGATAAAGTTAAAAAATAAAGTACTTTTTTTCTAAAACTTGAATTAATATACGCATGTACGAAATTAATTTCTTCAAGTAAACTAGTCAATGACCTTGTAGGGAGTTGTCGGTCATTGCGTACTAACTATCTACAGTTCATTGGCCTCGATCAGTTGACGTTTACTTAAAGAAATCAATTTCGTACATGCGTAAATTATTTCAAGTTTAAAAAAAGTACTTTATTTTTCATTTTTATCTTTACAAATCGATAGGGTTTCATGTACCGAATCGACCCTCCGCGGGATTAAAACGACCAAAATTTAACGGTGTATAAGGGAAGATAAGGGAAACCGGCATGTCCTAGAACAAAAAATTCGAAGACATGTGACATCCACCAACCCGCACTGTGCCCGCGTGGGGGATTACATCCCATTCCCTCTCCTAGAAAGGAGGCCTGAGTCCCAGCAGTGGGAACATTATAAGGCTATGCTATGCTAAGGGTAAGTTACGCGCTAACATCGTAATCAGAAAACCTGGACTCGAAACTCACACATCTATGATCAGTGTTGCAAACCTACAGTCACTCCTAAGGTTATGTGAAAATGTTACCCGGGGCCCTGGGACAAAGGCAATGAATGGAACAGGGTAGGTTTTTTGTCAGTAAGAGTCTGACACTATCTCCCGCTCCACCCAAGGGCGGGATCTGTCATTGGATGTTTTTACCTACCATAAAAAACCCCAAAAAACAGTCACTGATAGACAAGGACAGAGATAAGAGTCGGCGCTGCAGTGCGAGCGAAATAGCGTTAGCTACCAAATTTGAAATCGTGCCATACAGGCATAATTTCAGCGGTCCACGCGCTGGTGAGGAGTCACCTCTTTTTCGCTATTTTAATTTAATCTAAGATTAAACCGTATTTTGAGGGTAGTAGTTAAGGTTAATAGTACTAATAATGACAGTCAACAAATAACTTGGTACAAATTTTAATCTAAATCATCATCTTCCTGCCCTTTTCCCATGTTATTTGGGGTCGGCGCAACACGTTTTCTTCTACCATTCTGCCCTGTCACCCGTCGTGCTATCACTAACTTCCTTCTCTTTCATATCACTCTTCACACAATCCATCCATCTTTTCTTTGGCCTCCCTCTCCCTCTCCATCATTTCTCCTCTTTACATGACCATAACAAGACAAACGATTCCCCTTCAACTTTGCAACACGTTTAGTATAAATTTTGATCTAAATGAATAATAAAAATATTTTTTGATTAAATTTTTTGCCAAGCTCAAGTTTATTCACCCAAGAAATAAGAATCATCCATAGACAATCTTTAAAACCCTCTAAATTATTCAATTGACAGATCCAGCCCCATGGAGTACAGGAGCCCGTAGTGCTGGCACGCCTATGTCCTGAGGACCAGGAGTAATACGTACCGAACTGGAAGTTCATCTTGTTGGGGCATAGGTGGTAGCATCCTGACAGGAGTCCTTCCATCACCAGACCCAGCCCCATGGAATACAGGAGCCCGTAGTGCTGGGGTATGCCCATGTCCTGAGAAAAATAAGGCTTGTAAGTCAATGAGACTAAGTGGCGATTAGAGTTCATGACGCATCGCTTACTCGCGTCGATTTCGTTTTACCCGACTGCGCCAGAAGGAGGGTTATGTTTTTCGAGAGAATATATGTATGTGTGTATGTATGTATGTATAATTGTTTGGCACGCTCTGCAACCTGAACGGCTCGATGGATTTTAGCTTGAGAGGTGTCGTTAGATTCGTAATTACTGTGAAAGTGATATCGTAATAAAATAAATAAAAAATAAATAAAATAAAACTAAAAAAAAATAAATAATTTAAAAAACTAAACAACCAGACTGCTTTTCTGAGTATTCATGAAAAAGCCCTAAAACAAGAAAGTCGTTGTACCCGATTGCATTTAACTATATAATATTTTAAATACAAGATAAATTGTAGTTGTAGCAGTTGGGACCCATTCTAGAAAGTCAGCCGTCTAGTCAGTAGGTTGTAGTAATCTGCAATGTAATATAGGTATGTGCTCTCAATTCACTATGGAGAATGATTGAATGGAGGCTTCCATTTCTAGAATGGGTTAAATTACCGTTTTTTATTTTTCACTACGAAGCGAACAAGATGCGCTTCCCTGGCGCAACGGGTGCGAATCAACCCCAACGTTATACCGCGCTGCGTTACAAGCAGGCTGGATTGCTTGTATGTGAATCGTTGCTGAAAGTTTCTGCCTCGGTGTTGGACTTCTAGCAGGGAATCGCATACTAAAGGTCTCATTAAAGCCACCCAGCGACCACCCCGCACCGCCTCGCCTCATGCGGCTTTTTTTTTTTTGCTAATATTTTTGCCTTGGATACTAAGTCCTTTAAGCCATGTCTTCGTGTAAAATCTTTGGTTTACCATTAGAATATGGATGTACACATTCTAATGTTTTTTGTTTTGTAGTGTTTAGCAGCAAATGTATCAAGTAAACCTTCTCGGTAAACTTCGCTGAGGTAGGAAATCAACACTACAATAAAATTCTCAGCTCCATTTTACCGAGATCGCGCCTTTTTCAATGATTCCACATATAGTCCAGTTGCGCAGACACTTGAGATATAAAACTACACCAATTTTTCACAATATCCACTAGGAATCAATTTGCGAATAATTAAAACAGCCACTGAACTTCACTTAATGAAATCCCGCCAAAAACTCCCTCATGCGGCTTGACTTGTATGGGCATGCACTCACTACATCAGATCCATAGCGTCACCGGATCGCCTCGGTCGTTAGCCCTCCACGCGCGGTGTCCATAGTGGGCACACTCACGCGGGAAGCGGCGCGGGCTACTCACGCCATAGTGAGTTATGCCGCGTGGCCGCAGTGAGTGTGGGCGGCGAGCGGCAAACCGCGCGGGAGCGGGGATCTCAGACTAGTTCGAGCCCTGCTATGGCAACCACCGCCGCGCACCGCGTTGTCAATCTGTGAAAACGCAGCGCTGCCTCAACGACGAACACCCATATAGATACATTGGATTGTCACCCTAATGTATCTATATTTTGTTTAAAACTATGCCTACATATTACTATAACTTTCAAATTTTGCATGCTATGTCCTAAAATAGTTAAACATGTTTGTACCGTTTCCATTTTATGTAACTCCATTTTGTACCATGTTTTTCGCAAAAAAAATACTTTAATATTATACATTGGATTGTTAATTCAATGTATCTTATTTGGATGTTCGTCGTTGCGGCAGTGCTGCATTTTCTTAGAGAATAGCACCACTGGCTGAGCAACACGCGCGCGTTCCCTAACCCGCGTCGCTCCCTGCACCGCGCTGCCAGTCTGATCCATCACTAAGTGTAAGGTACCTTTATGATACTAACGTAGTCAAAGGATTTATTGTTACTAACGTTTTGAGTCTTTGTAAAATAAATAAATAACTGCCTCTGTTTGTTTCTCTACTTCTTTCATGATGATTCGACTCAAATTATATCCGACCATATATGTAACCACCTGGATACTTCTGTCGTTAGCCTGGTTTAAATCGTGGAAGATGCAGGTGAGCAGGAAGGGAGGCGACACATCCTGTGGAGGGGTTCCACACTGGCACTATGTTTGCCATGGTTCATGGTGGAGGGCAACTTGACCCCACAATCGGTTCAGGGATTTTTAGATTAGCTACTGCAGTTCGTGGCCAGGTGAAAGATATTCTGGAAGAAAGATAAAGTTTGGAGGAGTGGGATATCTGCTCTTCCACAGTTCGCGTCTCTGGTACGAAGCGCTGTTCTCCGTATCTGTACCGTAGAAACCCCAGGAGGAGCTCACCTGCGGCCGCGCCTTGTTCTTGACTTGCCGATGCCGCACTTGAGCGATGAACACCAGCCCCAACACGATGTAGCCCACGTTCGAGTACACGTGGTTGAAGTCTGAGAGGAACCCCAGGGGGTGCGCGCACAAGAAGTTGTAGTAGCACAGGTCCTGGTCTCCGGTTTGGAAAACCATCTGTGGGAGGAAAACGTAAAATTGTGATAAGAAGTCAGCTAGATAAATGATGCAAATAGCACATTCGCAAGCGTAGATCTCTATGGAGAAGAATGTGCATGAAACTTCAACTCCAAAAATAAATGCGATATTTATTTATTAGACACTTTATGCACAAAAGTACAGAGGCGGACTTAATGCCTTAGGTATGTTCTACCAGTCAACCTTAGGGTGATGGAGAGACAAATAGTGGTATGTGCAATAAAGAGAGGGAAAAGGTGAATACAAGAAGAAGTCCTCAAGTTCATAACAAATTCTGATCGTATGGCTGTTTAGATTAAGTAAAAGGGGCGGAATCATAGCGACTAATATTAATTAGATACTGGGAAATTAGTGCCAACGAAATCCGATAGATGGCGTTGGCGTTGATTTAAAAGTCGCTATGGTTTCGTTACATAGCACACTATATATAGGTTTGAATATTTTGTCATGGCAGTTCCTTCGATTCCTTGTGAAGTGTAAATACATAGTGCAAGTTTGAAACAGTGATTGTGGTTTCATGGGGTGTTCTCGCCTACGGACCCTGAATCCTGTTCAATGGCAATGTGTGAAGGACCACTACTAAAAAGAATGTGGTATACTGACCCGTTGATATGTGAAGAGCAGCTGCACGACCGGCAGAGCGTACACGACGGCTACTGTCAGCGCACCCCAGAAGTACCTACGAACCAGTACATCATTGTCAATCTCGAACTTCCTAGTGTTCATTTATTTATTTAATAATTTATGTACACGCATAAAAAAGAAAAAAAAATGAAGAAAACAGATAATAAATAGGTACAGAGTTGATGCTTATTTCTAAAGAAATCTCATCCAGCACACCTGCGACAGGAGAGTAAGAAAAAAACAGAAGTAGGCACCGTGTGTAAGAGTAAAAGGAAAATCATTGTGTATGTACTAACATACACAAAGATTGACAATAAAAAATGATAACTTGTAAATATACTATTATAATAATAAACATACACAAAGTAAAATAAATATAATATAATTTATTTATTTATTTATTATTAATTACAACGGTCTTACAACCAATTACAGTAACTAAACAAACTTAAAAAAAAGGGAAAAATATAACAAAACACAAAAATGTAACGAGATATGTAAGTTATACTATATACTAATATGCAACTATGACAGAAGAGAAAAATAGTGTTCTTTTACTCTACTTTTAAAAACAAGAGTTTCATGCAACACAGGCCTTGAAAGAACACCAGGAATAAAGTTAAAAATGCGATAATGGCACGTATACGTATAATACATGGCAAATAAGTTGAACCATATGCTATGATTACGCTCAGCCCCCCGCTTCAATTGAGACCCGAACCTCTGTTACTGCGCATTCAAGGTAGATCGCTATTTTGGTTCAACTTCTATGTCATGTATTGTACCTTCGTTTCTAAATCAAGGCATCACATTTGATTAGTAACCAGCATTTTGGAGTCTCCTTGAAGAGTCCCTGAAGTTCCCCAACATTATTTTTTTATTAACTTCCGAAAGGAATACCCGGCCCCAGCACGATAGGCTACGAAGGAACGGGGTAGGTTTTTAGTCAGTAAGAGTCTGACACTACTTCCCGCTCCACCCAAGGGCGGGATTTGTCATTGGATGATTTTACATACCATAAAAAAAAACACATTATTTTTTTATTCGAATTAAACTAGTGCTTGACTGCTTGAATCCTACCTGATGGTAAGCACTAATGCAATCGTAGATAGTGAGGCGCACTAATTTATTAAGAGCCTATTCACTCTAGCCTCGAAGACACCTAAATTAATCGACCAGGAAGACCGCAGCAGGCAAATTGAAGTTCTTCAATAAACACGGATTATACGCGTTTCGTAGCAACGGGTTCAGCCTACATACCTGTGAGATCTTCTAGTAAACGTTTCAGGCGGTGCCCTCGTCAACTTCTGGACAGTCAAGGGATTCGACCTGGTCCATTGATCGTCTGAAAACAAACATCATCGGAAATCACACAGACACTTCAAAACACAAGGATGTTGAGTGGCGACCGCGTACCGGAAGCCGCAGCGGTGCCACAAGCCGTATCCACGACTTGGTGAGGGTCGGGGGATACTGGACGCGGGAAGCACAGGATCGCTCGACGAGGCGGCGCTTGGGGGACGCCTATGTCCAGCAGGGGACGACTTTCGGCTGAAATGATGATGATGAAGCGATATTTTGGTGAGGAATGCTGAATTACCATGTATTTAATGAAAAGCAGTTCTGGGTTGAAACGTGTTTATGAGTTACTGAGTTTTGGAGATCATAGGACTTACCATGGCGTGTTAAAATGACAAGCGTGAGAGCGAGAAAGAGGCATATGCTATACACCCTATACACCGTTAACTTTTGATCGTTTTAATCCCGTGGAGGATCGATCCGGTACATGAAACATTATCGATTTGTAAAGATAAAATAACGTACTTTTTTTTTCTAATACTCGAAATTTCTTTATGTAAACGAGTCAATGACCTTGTAGGTAATTTATAGGTTGTTGCATACTAACTACCTACAGATCGTTGAACTCGCTCAGCTGATGTTTACTTAAAGAAATTCAGTTTAAAATAAATTTATTTTTTAATTTTATCGTTAAAAATCGATAGTGTTTCATGTAACGAATCGACCCTCCATGGGATTAAAACGACCAAAATGTAACCATCCCTTTAACAGTTCAGTTTAGGTTGTGAAATGGATCGCATTACAAATTGGTTTTTTTTATTCTTTTTAGGTGGGAAACTGTTCAAAAGCTTCCTCACTCTAAGGTCGACTGAAAGAGAGAGACACCATTATGTGGACCGCCCGGAAGACACGGTGGAGCATACGGTGGGTGGAAGTATGCCTCGTTTGGGCGGAGTACCGCCGTGTCCTCGTGGTGATCGACGGCAACAACCTCTTGCGCTGGGCCCTGTTACAGGCCATGGCTCGGAGCGACGGGGACTGGCAGGAAGCAGTATTGTTAGTAAGTAAGCGGACGCAGGCATGAGAGAATGGATTTCATGATGCGTAGTCCTGGTGTACTTCGTCTATTTCGCTGACATCTTCATGAAGCGCGCGTTGAACACAAGGCGCCGACTAGATCTTGGTCCTTCACAGACGGCGAGCTTGGAAGTACAACCCCTTACCTTCCGGTTCATCGTCAGTATCGTCTAGTATGCGGGCAGCCTCTGCAGTGCTGGTCTCTCCAGATGTGGACGCGTGCGCTATCGGCTCTGACTCTACTATAGTCACAGTTTCTGTTGGGAAAAATACGGTAGTTTTATTATTATTATTAGTCGGTATATTTCAGAACCTTGGGGAACTCCTGGACCTTTGGAAGGTGTACGAGGAGGCGCAACAAACTCGCAGAGGCCATTTAGACAATTTGAATGGAACGTGAAATTATTATTATTATTGCTAGCCTCACAGATATAGATATACCTAGATAACGCAAGAGCAACTACTTCGCGTGCCTAGCTTACGTACAAAAATCGTAAGTGGTCACTTTCGCGCTCAGTCTGCATCGGAGTACAGCGTTAGTCGGGTGCAGTTAGAAATATAAAAATGGTTAATGGTGCTGTTGGTGTGGGGGTGGAGCGAGGGGGCGTCTTCACTAAATAGTGCTTGTGACGTCATAATAGGTAGTCAAAAAATGGCACGCTTGGTTTTCATACAGATCGTATTGCTTGCGTTATCTATGTCTATCTATATCTGTGGCTAGCCCGTATTGTCTCACGGCTGGGTAAAAGGCTCTTTCCAATTCTTCCAATGATAACGATTTTTTGCTCTTTCCAATTCATAAGCAAGACATCCAGGTCGTCCTGTTATCTCTCTTTCCATTTTTTTTTTCCTGAATTTTCCCTTATTTTCTCACCGTTTAAACCTTCCCTGGAGTATAACAATCATTTTAAGACCAAAATTGACCAATTGGTCCACTGGATGATTTTACCTACCGTAAAAAAAAAAAAAATTGGTCCACTCGTTCTCGAGTCTTAGCGAGACTAACGAACAGCTATTCATTTTTATATATAAGAAAAAAAAATACACTATTAAATTTTAATCGTTTTAATCCCGCGGAGAGTCGATTCAGTACATGAAATTAAAAAGTACTTTTTTTCTAAAACTAGAATTAATATACGCATGTGCGAAATAAATTTCTTTAAGTAAACGAGTCAATGACCTTGTATCTTGACCGTGTCAAGGTCGTTGCTTACTAATTACCTACAGTTCATTGGCCTCGATCAGCTGACGTTTACTTAAAGAAATTAATTTCGTACATGCGTAAATTAAGGCGAGTTAAAAAAAGTACTTTGTTTTTCATTTTTATCTTTACAAATCGATAGGGTTTCATGTACCGACCCTCCACGGGATAAAAATGACCAAAATTTTACGGTGTATATGACCACTCTTACCAGTCCACTGACAGCTACAGGCTACTACGGCCAGCGTGACGAGCAGCGCCACGACGCAAACCAGTGCAAGCGTCACAAGCGCACCCACCACGTATTCGCGGTACGAGATTGTTGCTATCACGCGGAACCTGATGAAAAAATACATTTTTACTGGCCCTAGATGGTGATGATGAGACACCAATTAATTAAGGTCAACCAATTTAACATATTTACAAATAAATTTAGAGTCGCGATCTAATACCGCGTAATATATTTATTATGACTTGGTTGCGCGAATAAGCTTAATGGACTGTATGTTTTGAAAAAGCGATCTAAGGTTTGTTAACAATATGCAGGTACTGTGCCTGGCCTTTATTGATGGATAGATGGATTGATTTAGGGAGGAACACTGACCTTTTGACCTCGAAGGTTCCACGTGGCGCCGGCCGGCGAACCCTGACTTCGCACCTTTAACCACTGCCAGGTCCTGTATTGCACTACACTGCACTATTGTTGAGTCTTTAAATGGTTGGATCCCGAAATAGCCAATTTTCTTGTAATTTCGAGCGGGCGTTGTTAGCGGAGCGGTCACATTCACAATCGATGCACACAACACGTCATGTCATCTCATTTCTTGAGGTCGTGCGGGGGAGGGGGACGGAAGGGCTAGGATTGCTAGGCCAAAAAATAAATTACAAAAAACAAAATCGCGGATCATAGCAAATTGGCGCAACCATTCCCCCCGGGTTTGAAGGGTTACCTTCAAAGAAAAGGAGAAAACAAAAGCGAAACTAAACCCTATTACTATATCTAGACTATCAATAATAGGTAGCGAAACAACTTATAACTAACTATGCCACTACTGCTGATTAGGCAGAGGGCAGAGGCGAATAACCGGACGCAGGTACGATCCAGTTGCGGTTTTAACCTTTACGACTCGCGTTATTCCGTTCGAACCCGGAAAAACTTCTTCCACTACACCAAGAGGCCAGTGCAGAGGAGGCGCACTCTCAGTCTTCAGTATCACCACAGTACCGACTGTGACTGGATCTGAAGGAGTGTTCCACTTTTGACGCGACTGCAGCGTATGCAGATAATCTGTCCTCCATCGCTTCCAAAAGGACTGAACTAAGCTATCCAGCAGAGCGTGACGCGGGTGAAGCTGCAGTTTGTCAGTCTCGACATCTAAAGCGGGCAAATATTTAAGAGGAGTCGTCGTCAAGAAGTGAGCCGGCGTCAACGCTAGTGGCTCCGATGGATCACTAGACAAAGTCCGACACAACGGACGCGTATTCATCAACAAATCCAAAACGTGATCCCATATCCGAGCTACACATGCTAGGATAACGCGTTTGGTACAAGTTGGCGGAGTCGAGCTAATTTTAAGACTGAACATATCAGTTGCGGGTGACCAACTTAAACCAAGGATCTTATGCGAATCACTATCATCGAATTCCTTTACCGAAGTCAACCGGTGTGACGGTGGAATCGACTCTAATGTAGCTTGCGAGTTGCTTGTCCATTTCACCAGATCAAATTGACCGGACTTCATGAGGCTGATTACTTGAGCAGCGGTCTCTATAGCCTCTGCTTCACTAGGTACACTGTACACAAAATCGTCCATGTACAATCCGGTTTCAATAGTGGCCCTTGCTTTCGGGTATGTATCACCCTCGTCAGCGGCCAACTGCTTGATAGTGCGAAGAGCGTGAAAGGGACTAGACTTAAGCCCAAAACAAACACGATTGAATTCGTAAACCTTCAAAGGTTCCTGCGGAGAAAATCTATACAAGAAGCGTTGGAATCTACGGTCACATTCTCTGATTCCAATACTAAGAAACATTTGCCGAATATCAGCAGAGAGCGCAATAGCAAACAAGCGAAAATTTACTATTATTTCAAATAAGTTACCCTGGAGGTTCTGACCACAACACAAGATATCGTTAAGCGATATGCCAGTACTAGTTTTAGCGCTACCATCCATAACCACACGCGGTTTAGTTGTAAGCTTGTCTTCTCTAACAACTCCATGGTGCGGGATGATGTAAAACGGGTAATCACGCGTCTCCTCACTCTCGGCAGGCGCTGATGAGATATAACCTTTATCTAAATATTCGATCAGCACATCATCATAGGCTTGCTTCAACTTAGGAGACGCCTGCATCTTACGTTCCAAGCATAGAAAGCGTTTTTCTGCGGAGGCACGGGAGCCACCGAGCGAAAAAATATCACCCTTGAAAGGGAGCGCGACAACATAACGACCATCTTTATCACGAGTAGTCGTGCGGGTATAAATCTCCTCAGTGACCTGATCCTCAGGGCTGAGAATAGGCGGGACATTGACCTCTTCAATCTCCCAGAACTTGCGGATGGTAGACTCAAGCGGCGGCTCGACGGTGCAACAGTGCGACACAGTCGAGTAACTATCTAAACAAGCGGGTGCGGAACCAACTATAACAAACCCGAGAACTGTTTCCAGTGCGTGCGGAGCGGGGTACATCGGAAGACCTTGAATTTTACGTGATAACTGGAGATGCGGGAGAATCGAAGCACCGATCAATAGATCGATATCTCCAGGGAAAGCGTAATTTCCGTCGGCTAACTGCAAGTTCTTAAACTCCGTCAGCATGGACGTGTCAACCGGTACCGTGGGCAACCGTTCCGTAATCTTATCTGCGACTAGCGAATCCATTTCAAACGAAATATTACGATTAAAACGTGAACTAAATATTATTTTAATGGAACCGTGAATGGTTGCCTTTAAACCTCCAAAACCTTTCACTTCTGAGCGGGATGACCAATTATTAAAACTAAAACCAAGGCGTTGACAACAATCCCGAGTAATAAAATTACTCTGGGAAGCGCCATCTAGTAGCGCTCGAACGGTGTGCGGTTTGCCAAAGGCATCTACAATGACAACTTGCGCGGTCGCAAGTAAAACGGTAGTGATTTGAGTACCAGCGGCGGAAAGCGAACACAATGTTACGTCGTTTGTACTTGCAGCAGGCCGCGCGTCACAAGCGTCGCGCGTCTGCGCAGGCTGCGGCTGCGATGGCAGCTTACTACTCTCAAAATGTAAGAAGGTATGATGTCTAGCTAGACATTTACGACAGCTAACACCACTGTTACATGACGTAACCAGATGTTTGTCACTTAGACAATTAAAACACAAATTATTAGTGCGGACAAACTTGTAACGATCACTAGGCGATAATCTCTGAAATTCCGAACACTTGTACAGCTGTGTATGGCTACCCTTACACAGAGAACAGTCAGGTGTTGAGGCGGTATTAACTAGCGTATGTGCAGTCTTGACTGACTTCGATGACGCGTCTATACGGCGATCGGAACCTGTCCTATTCGTGACTTCATGACGTGCCGACGTGCGCTGCAATACCTTAATATGGTCGCGAATAAAAGATTCTAAATCTTCGAACTTAGGTATTTCGTTACCGCGCTGAGTCGTTTCAAACAGACGAACAGTTTCAGGATCTAATTTCTTTAAACCGATATACAAAAACAAAAAGTCACAGAGGTCATTGACCTTTAGGTTCTTTACTGCACGAACAGATGATGCGAAAATATTTAAAAACTTCTCTAAATTATGATCGTTACAAACGGAAAAACTTTTCAAATCGAATAATTGATCTAAATATGCGGTGGCTACTAATCGCTTATCTTCGTATTTTGTTTTTAAAGTGTTCAAAACTAAAGTGTAATTTTCAGCGCTAAACGTAATTCCAGCACAGACAGCCTTTGCCTTACCGGTCAATTTTTCTACGAGATAATGCAATCTCTCGTGATCTGTCAGCGATGTGTTCCTATGTATTATATTTTCGAAACTATCTATAAATAAATTCCAATTTCGAATGTCACCATTAAATTCAGGTATTTGAATTGGCGGCAATCGTGGGCGTTCGCGAGGAGGGTTGGATAAACCACTCGCGGGGGGGGGAGTCTCTAAACTCCTAGCAATACGTTTGATACGACAATACAAGTCATCAAAGGACGACAATGCCTGATAACTCACACAGTAATCAGGATTTAACTCCAACTCTAAAATGTTTATATTATTAATTGTAGATTCAAAATCCGCGCGCAAACTATCTAAAGTTTCCAACGAACACAAGAAAGCATCTCTAATCGCCAGATCCGATATTTGCAAAGATTTATCACAAATTGATTGAACACGTGAAAACTGTGAGTCCCTTTTAGCGTATAAAAGCTTTAACTGAACCTTTAAATCAGTACTAACCTTATTGCCCTTAAGAGACATCTTGTTTTGATATATTCACACTATACACTCAAACAAACACTTAACGAATTATTAAGTAAGCGATAATTATCAGATAACAATATGGTAATATTGTAAACAACAAAGTGAACGGCGAACGAACGGAATAACCTGAATCAATGAGTGAATATTACCCAATTTCTCGATTAAATCATTCACGTCGTTCATATGCGTATATAATCTATGGTTTATCCGTTTCCTACAAATATTCACTCAACAATGAACGGGTATTTTTGAAATGCGTCTACCTACATGCAATTTGTAGGACTTCCGAATGAATTTTGTCAAGAAAAAGAATGCGATCGATTTATATCTACGCTGATATTTACGTAGCTAACTATAATTATGCGGTGCGGTTGACGGCGTAGGTACCGTAATTATCAATGGCTCTTTAACTATACGAGCGAAATAACGTTTAGTTGCCTAAATGCCTAGATGCGGGTTTTCTACTATTATATCTAGGTAAACAGGCGCGTTGCGTTTATTCCCTATGGAACAAATACTATATTGCGAAATTACAAGAAAATGATTCACGATCCTGCTCGTAGAACCAAAAGTAATGGTTGCGCGAATAAGCTTAATGGACTGTATGTTTTGAAAAAGCGATCTAAGGTTTGTTAACAATATGCAGATACTGTGCCTGGCCTTTATTGATGGATAGATGGATTGATTTAGGGAGGAACACTGACCTTTTGACCTCGAAGGTTCCACGTGGCGCCGGCCGGCGAACCCTGACTTCGCACCTTTAACCACTGCCAGGTCCTGTATTGCACTACACTGCACTATTGTTGAGTCTTTAAATGGTTGGATCCCGAAATAGCCAATTTTCTTGTAATTTCGAGCGGGCGTTGTTAGCGGAGCGGTCACATTCACAATCGATGCACACAACACGTCATGTCATCTCATTTCTTGAGGTCGTGCGGGGGAGGGGGACGGAAGGGCTAGGATTGCTAGGCCAAAAAATAAATTACAAAAAACAAAATCGCGGATCATAGCAAATTGGCGCAACCATGACTCTTGCAAAAAATAAAAAGTTCTTTAAGTTTTTGCAGCATTTTGCTGTATAAGAGTTATAAGTATCGGTAGAGTTAAAGTTCCATAGTACACCGATATACAGCTTCTATACAGCTTAGAGTGTACATAAACACATTTATGCAACTGTTATGCAGCTACTATACAGCTATTATTCCCCACTAACATTAAATGCTGTATAATTTTGGCCCTTTTTATAGTTATAAGGGCTGTATAAGCGCTTATACAGCTTATAGTGTACACTTGAACCTTTATACAGCTCTTGTACAGCTTGTTGTGCTGCTTGGGTTGTTACGCGACGGCTGGGCGTCGGGGCGTCCGCTTTACGCAGTTTCGGCATTAACCCCTCACCTGAAGCTCTTCATCCTATTGTCATTCCAGACGGGGCGGTGCGCGGCGTCGCTGTTACCAGTACATCCGTCATCATTCTCATTCACAATGAACACTATGTAGAATCCGTACGGAAACATTGTTTGCTAAAACAAAAACATCATGATCAGTGGAATTGCAGTCAGGCACTAGTTTAGTTAGTTTAGCCATACATAATAATGATAATGTGTAATGACATAATAATGTCCCACTGCTGGGCGAGGGCCTCCCTCTCCCTTTTCCACACTAGTTCACTCAGCACTAGGCACTAGTTTATATCAATTAAAAAAACCGGGCAAGTGCGTATCGGACTCGCGCACTGAGGGTTTCGTACAAAACAAACTTATGTAAATAGTTCAATTTCCGAATCGAGTTACGAAGATTATTCCGAATCGAAAAAGTTTTTTTCTTGTGACGTAGTTTTCAGTTTTTTTTACTATACTTGTGCTATGAGACCTTGCTTCATGCAACGGGAAGGACCCTATGAATTTTGATTCCCTTGAGAGTCAAAATGTACAATTTTTGCGACATAAACTGCAAAATCTTTTTTTTTTTCGTTAACTTAGAAGTTCGATTTTTTTACAGCTTCAAGGGACCGCAGACTTGAGTACATGCGTTCATATGGTTTTAATTTCAACTCGATACCTCCACGCGTTCCTGAGATAAAGGGTCTTGACAGACAGACAACAAATAGATAAATAGATCCTATAAGGTTTTCGTCTTTTTCCTTTTGACTCTAAAAATGAGCATCAAGTGTCTAGCTTTTAAATTAAAGTTACTCACTTTTTCGTACGCGGTAAATAAGTTGAACCAAAAAACTTTTTAGAAAAAAACCACAACCGACTTCAATGTAAAAACAAACACTAAAAAGTGCAAAATAACTTTAATTTCGGAAGTCGGTAGTTCTATATTAGTTGGGTCTCTTCGTTATTCAACACATTAAGTTCTCATAGCAAAATGTTTATCAGTTATCAATAATTAAATCACTAATTGTTAGTTAAAAAAAAAAATATCTTACTAATAACTTAACTTCTGAAATCAGTTTCGGTTTCGGCAAAAGTTTCGGCCGAAACCGTAACTGCCGCCGAAACTTGATTTTTGTCCGAACCTCGGCCGAAACCGAAATTTCGGGCGGACACTACTTACAAAGAAGTAAGAATACAAAAAGACTTTTTCTCACCGTCAATGTGATGCCTCCTTTGCTCATCATAGTCAAATGGTATCCTTTATAAAATACTTCCTTTTCACTGTCAAATACTGGGCACTGCAACGAAGATGAGAATATTTCATAAATGAAACAACACAAAGTTTTGAGGCAAACTTAGGCTAAGAACTTACAACGCGGTTTTCACCCGCGCCCGCATCGGTAGAGGAAAAACAGCTATTTTATCTCAAAACTCACGAGACCGCAGATTTACGCGGTTATGCAGCAGCCGCGGTTGCCCGCAAACCTGGCGGGAGATTATCGCAAGACTGGTGGTGAAATGATCGGTGGACGGTCGCACGCCAATCGACCGCAGAGTGTACGCGCGCAAACCGCCGAGGCTGCGGGCTATCGTGGCCCGCGAGAGTCTACTAGTTGCTCGCCGGTACAGCGGGAGCAACTAGTAGACCTAGTAGATTTGCATAACCGTGCACACCGCGGGTGTAAAATGCTTCGTGAGATGTATACACCGTTAATTTTTTTTCGTTTTAATCCCGCGGAGGGTCGATTCGGTACATGAAATACCGTGGATTTGTAAAGTAAAAATTAAAAAATGAAGTTCTTTTTTTCAATAACTTGAATTAATACTTTTTTTTTTTGTTATTGATAGTTTCGCGCTTGACCGCTATCTCACCTGATGGAAAGCGTACACATGTACGAAATTAATTTCTTTAAGTAAACGAGTCAATGACCTTGTAGGTAGTTGTCGGTCGTCGCGTACTAACTACCTACAGTTCATTGGCCTCGCTCAGCTGACGTTTACTTTAAGAAATTAATTTCGTACATGTGTAAATTAATTCGAGTATAAAAAAAGTACTTTATTTTTTAATTTTCTCTTTACAAATCGACAGTATTTCATGTACCGAATTGACCCTCCGCGGGATTAAAACGACCAAAATTTAACGGTATAAAATGTGTCTATCTGCATTCTACAGAAGCTGCGGTCCCAAGTAGGATTCGACCCTGCTGGGCTCCTACGGTTTGCTGACAACTCCTTGAGACGCGCGAGGCACTATACGCGCCGTCGACGACTTGGTTTCGGTCCGGACGGTTACCGGACGGTCGGACGGCGAACCAGTAGGGCCGAAGCCTACAGGGGCCAAGGGTTAAGTGAAAATGAACCCCGGGGCCCTGGATCGAAGGCAATGAATGGAACAGGATAAGTTTTTAGTCAGTAAGTGTCTGACACTGTCTCTCGCCCCACCCAAGAGCGGGATTTGTCATTGGATGATTTTACCTACTCAAAAAAAAAAAAAAAAAAAAGCTATAGAGTGGAATTCCCTGCCAGAGTTTGTTCATCCTGATAGCTACAACCTGGAGGTCTTAAGTCAAGAGTGAATAGGTTACTTCTAGGCAATCGTGCTCCATCGTCGGCCACATCATCGCTTACTTTTTTGCACATTGCACCGTTCCGGCGTCTTTTTGTCAGCACTGGCCAACGCTGAAAACCAGCGCTGTGTGCTCATCACATTGTGCATGAGGGCGCAGCTTTATGCTGAGCGTTCGGCCGTTTTGCACGGATGTGGCGCATATTTTTCATATATAATTTTATGTTTTGTCTAGTTTTTAGTTGCGTCATTCCGTACAAATAAATGGATTTTCTTTCTTTCTTTCTTTTCTTCTTTACCATCAGGCGAGATAGTGGTCAAACGCGAGCCTCTCCGTAATAAAAAAAAAAAAAATTATTAATAGTACATTGTGATACAAGTGTGTAATCTAGGAGGTTACCGTCGAGGCGATATTAAGACCCGAGCCGTGGCGAGGGTCTTAATTCGGGGGAGGGTTAAAATTTGCGAAAAATCTGCTTACGTAATACTTGAACGGCCCCAGAGATGGATGGATTGTGTGAGGAGTGATATGAAAGAAAAGGAAGTTAGTGATAGTGTAACGGGTGACAGGACAGAGTGGATGAAAAAAACGTGTTGCGCCGACCCCAAGTAATATAGGATAAGGGCAGGAAGAAGAAGAAAAATAGTCACATACCGAATTATTCTGTATGGAAACCGTAGCACACACGTTGTCATCAGAATCAATCATAAGAATCACACTCTTTGGTATCGTGTAGTTAAACCTGCAACAAAATGCAATTAGTCATCATCAACATTCGCCGAAAGACGTCCTCTATTGGACACAGGCCTCCCCCAAATGTCGCCATAACGACGACCGGACCTGTGCGTGATTATAGTATTGCAACTCAAAACGTCAGATAAGGAACTCCGATCCCGATTACTAACCACCGTAAGGCTTGACGAACTATAGGTAGCTCGCCGTTCGGACCGAGTCTAAGTCGTCGACAGTGCTTAGCGTTTCACGCGCCTTAAAAAGATGTCATCAAAAGCCGTAGGACCCCAGCAGGGCCGATGGTAATTTGGGCCATGGGAGAGTTTAATCGTTTACTACGGTGTCCCTCACATCGCTCTGGGTTTAATCCATTCCTCCTTTTTTGTCCAGGCGATCTCTCTTTGGAATGCGCTGCCGTTGAACATCAGGATGGCATCCAGTCGGTTCTCCTTTAAGGTAATGGCACGTGAACACATTCGCAAGGAGTTGGTAGAATCATCACATCGTTGATTAATTGGATTTGTTTCTCAGTGTAATTTTCGTTATTTATATGTATTTATGTATGTATGTATTTATAACTGTATTAATTTTCTATTTGTTACATTAGGTTGCACCTACTATATTATGTTTCTGCACCACTAAGGTCGAGTGGTAGAAAATGCCTATGGCATTAAGTCCGCCTTTGTACAGTTTTTTACTTGTGCAAGAAGTCTTAAATAAATAAATAAATAACGGACAACTGAAAGAGTATAGGTGTGGTTTTAGACTACAAGTGATAAAAAACGGGCAGTAGCGAGTCGAACTCGCGCACTGAGGGTTCTGTACAAACTTAACTATGAAAACAGTTCTAAGTATTCCCGACTCGAGTTTCGAAGATTTTTCCGAATCGCAAAAACGGTTTTTTTTTTGTGACGACTCTACACAGTTTTCGCATATTTTTTTCTTTTTTTTTCCATGAAGCATCGTCTTATTTGTGCTATAAGACCTTCATCATCATCATCATCAGCCCTTTTAATGTTCCCACTGCTGGGACACAGGCCTCCTCTCTAAGAGAGGGAATGGGCCGTAATCCACCACGCGGGCACAGTGCGGGTTGGTGGAAGTTACATGTCTCCGAATTTTTTGTTCTAAGACATGCCGGTTTCCTCACGATGTTTTCCTTCAACGTTTTGAGAGCAGTGGTGATGAAATAAATTACACAAAGTAATGCGCCTGGCTGGGCTTGAACCCGCGACCTACTAATCGTGAGTCGGGCCCGTTACCACTCGGCCACCACTGCTCTAAGACCTTGCTTCATGCCAAATTTCATGGTAACTTCATGCCAAAATTCATAGGTCACCAGGAAGTACCCTGTGAATTTTGATTCCCTTGAGAGTGTCGAAATACACATTTTTTAGGAAATAAACGGCCGTATCTTTTTTTTTTCAATAAGGAACTTAAAAGTAAAATTCAAACTTTTACTTTAACTTTATAGCTTCAAGGGACCGCAGATCTGAGTACAGCACGGCCGACGGATCTTGGCGCGTCTGAAGTTAGGCTGTGCGAATTAAAGCGCTGAAAATAAGCGCGCCAAATAAATGATTTATAAAAATAAATGCCAATAACAGTTGTTAACAGCAATAATAACTGCTATTGGCATTTATTTTTCCAAACCATTTATTTTTTACGAGTGCAAAAGCGCTAAAGTTCGCAGAGCCTTACTTCAGACGCGCCAAGATCCGTCGACCGTACTGTACCTATATGGTTTTTAATTTCAACTCGACACCTCCACAGGTTCCTGAGATAAAGGGCCTTGACAGACAGACGGACAACAAAGTGATCCTATAAGGGTTTTTTATGGTAGGTAAAATTATCCAATGACATCTCCCGCCCTTGGGCGGAGCGGGAGATAGTGTCAGACTCTTACTGACTAAAAACCTACCCCGTTTCTTCGTTGCCTTTCATATCGAGCCGAGCCTTCTTTTCAGAAGCCGACCTTAATTTTTGACTTGTAACATTGCCCATTAAACCAGAACGTTGAAAAATGCATATAGGCACCTACCAATGTTTACATTTCTCCCCCTGATTACCATGGGGCGAGGGGGGGCCAAAAAACTGCTAACGTAATACTTGAACGGCCCCAAAGTAAATTTAGCATGAAGTTCGGTTTTAGTAAAAACTAACCCACTTAAATTATCCTATTACAGAACGAATGTCAACCTATCCTTTTTCTAAACCACTATGAACTTAAAGTCAGTGTGAATAAAGTCGACCCTTGGCCCCAGTAGGCTTCGGCCCTGCCTGCTGGCAGGCTTATCTTTTGAAGTACGGAACTAAAGTTGCCATTTGCGTTCCAGAGCTTCGGTTACTTTTTCAACCAATTACATAGCCACGTAGTAGGTTTATCAAAAGGACCTAAGATCAATTTATTTGCAATGGAATTTGAACTCTATTACGTATGACATTGAGTTTATATTTCCTTAACACGACACGTAACTTACCGCGTCATTTTAATAGGTCCAGTTTTGGAAACGTTCCACGGATGCCGGTCGAAAGAGAAGAAGAAGTACTTCGGAGAACTCGGTGTTACATTCAAAGGTATCTCCTAGAAAGGAAATGGGACTTTAAAATCTTTTACATAAGGTTTAAATTACAATTTTTTATGAGCGCGACTGAAAAACTAGAACTTTGGTAAAGACGTGCGACTATAAGATCTCTGCAATAAGGTTTAAATTTGTTTGATTTGTGAAATGATCCTAAAAGCCAAGAACTTTTGTAGAAAATAGTTTTAGTTGAGAGTCAATTTAGTAGAAAGTCATCTTAGTAGAAAATAACTTTAGTAGAAAATAACCTTAGTAGAAAATAACGTTAGTATAAAATAATTTTAGTAGAAAATAACTTTAGTAGAAGATAAATTTAGTGGAAACTAAGTTTTGTTGCAAGTTAATTTAATAGGGAGGGGCCATTCAAGTATTACGTAAGCACTAGAGAGGGTGGGGGGCCCTTAGCTTTGCTTATTTAGGATGACATGGGCGATAGGGTAGTCTGGATGGAAAACAGAAATCAGAAATCAGAAGCGTTTATTTCAAATAGACCAATTACAGGCACTTTTGAATTGTCAAAATGTCGGTCAGTCCAAAAAAAGAAGTGAAGCTAAATATAAAGATGGTGATTACGTCAGCAGTACAGTTTTTAGTTTTTTTAAAATCCCACGAAAGTGAGTATGTAATGTGACACGCATCACTGAGCAGTAAACATCCAATATCATTCAAAACTTAAAGTCGTGAATTCATGTGTCATGGACTGATAATTTGAATTAATATGTCAAAATAAAACTTGTTTTTTAGTTACTCTATTTCAAGCCTATTTCTTATTTGGAATAGACTTGGAATAGGTTGAGGTGGGGGGGTGAGAACTTTGCTTACTTTTGCTGATAGGGGGAGGGGGGTTAATATTTCCTTACGTAATACTTGAACGGCCCCAAAATAACTTTATACCATGATTTAGTAGACGAAGTAAAGTGACAGCTATAACAATGGTTGTTTGACAGTTGGGCATTGTTATTTGACAGTTGGGCATTTTCCACTGCTGTCACTTAACTTCGTCTAATAAAAAATCATAGTATAGTATGAAGTACGGTTTTAGTACAAACTAACCCACTTAAATTATCCTACTACAGAGCCAATGTCAACCTATTCCTTTTCTAAACAACTATGAACTTAACGCCAGGGTGAATAAAGTTGATTTCAGAATACCTACGTAAGCTCTCAATTAAAAAAGGTCATAAATCTATGAAAGTTTCAGAAGAAAGGGAACTTATGTGTAGTCAAATAAAGTACATTTTACCTTACCTTATTAACGTCAACATAGAAGTCTGTGACCCGCCTCAGTTTAATGTCTACTGACACGTTCTTAGGATTCGAAGTCGTTATTTGTATCATAGGACGATTCTCTGTCTTTATATCTGTAACATAAAACGGGATACAAATAATAATAATAACGAAAATGTCGACATGTGGGAAGTGGATTCGGCGATCATTGTACCGATAGTTGTCTCGGGTAATGGCTTAATAGCCAAGAGCCTCGACCAACACCTTAGGAGGCTCTCGTTAGGCGGCTGGATCAAGGGCTTGATTCAGAAAGCGGTACTCCTGGACACGGCTCGTATTGTTAGGAGGTTCCTTTCTCTGGAGCCCTGACCGCCGGTAGCTTGGACCCTGTTCCCGATACCGGTGGGACACTATTTTTTATTTTATATTGATATGTCTGTAGACCTTTGCCCAGCAGTGGGACACACAATAGGCTATAAAAAATTGAAATTTTAAAAAAAATCCTTTATATGTGTATATTAGGGAATAAAATATAATAATAATATAAATAAATAAATAATTAAATAATAATTTTTTATTTAACTTGGACCACAAAGGTACCATTTTTGTTAGTATAAAACTTACATGCTCAAACTTAAATACTAGGATTAGTAAAAAACTTAAGACTACTTAATACACCGTTAAATCTTGGTCGTTTTAATCCCGTGGAGGGTCGATTCGGTACATGAAATACTATCTATACTAATATTATAAAGAGGTAAAATTTGTAAGTTTGTATGTAGGGGGTAATCTCTGGAACTCATGATCCAATTCTAAAATTTTTTACACTGGTAGAAAGCTACATTATTCCTGAGTGCTATAGGCTGTAAATTATTTTTATAACATGTACATTAACCGAGCTATCACAATTTTTGTTGCAAGTCGGAAAAAAATACCTCATAAAACAGAATTATTTGCGTGCGCTGCCTAGAGGGTTGCTTAAAATTAAAAACAATGTATGGCAACCTGATTCGTCTTAATTATATCTACAAAAAAGTCCGCGATACCATATTTCTATCTTTTATATGTTATCTTTTATACTTCTTTATTTGCATTAAAAAAGTTTTTTTTTTTTGGCATACTTACTTTTGGTTGATTATTTGAGCAACGAAATGTTAATTCTTGTCACAATAAATTATTTCAGTATCACAAGGACATCATACAGATAAGATTTGCCATTTACAGTATGTCAATTGGTCATATAGTTTAGGAGATAATATAAAATTACTAAAACGCAAAATGCCACTAGCACAACTTTCATTCGTAGAGCTCTAGATCTATCATGCTTTGTGCGGACGTTTTATCCATTTGCTCATAGATGGCGTCCTGCAAATACGTCATTTTTCTGAATCGCAGTTTTATGATTTTCCGTGGATTGATGACCCTCTCGAATTATTGTGCCCACGTTGTCGTAAGTTGGTGTTCAAATTGTTGCATGTCAGTCTGTTGCTTATTGGTTTCGGTTGTTTCGTTCGTATGGTTGTTCGTTGATTCGTACTCCTAATCGTAATATTCGTAATTTCGTTGGACGAATTATAACGATAATACGATATTACGATTGTTTTGTTATAAAGGTGTACGGGTGTCGAGTCCCTGATCCCTCTCCCTTTGTTCATAACTGTTTTTAACTCTGTGTAATTTGTTCATTTGTTGACTAAGAGCATGCCTAAAAGGAAATCGCAACTGTCCCGGCAGACATCACAGACAAGAGCAGCTCGAGTACACCGTACGGAAGAATCTGCCCTTGAAAATGAGCAGCGCCTCTCGAGAAATAGAGAATATATTTCGCAAGCACGCGCTAGAGAATCTAGCTTCGAGCGCTCACAGCAGCTCGCTAGCCAAAATGTGAGAACGTCGCGGGTTCGTGCTCGAGAAACTAGCGCTGAACGTGCGCAGCGTCTATCTGACTTAAGGCAGCATGTTTCTGAAACAAAGGATAGGGAGACTAGCGCTGAGCGCTCACAGCTGCTCGCTAACCAAAATGTCATAACATCGCAGGCCCGTGCTCGGGAATCTAGCTTACCTTGAGCAGACAAGAGAACTTCGGTAATCTTCGAAATTACTGATCCGATTCCAAAAATTATTTTACTAATGGGAAGATACAGTAATGTCGAGTCGAGTGTGTATGTTAAAACAAGAAATTTTCCGCGGACGAAGTCGCGGGCAGAAGCTAGTCGATTCATAAAGATAAAATTAAAAAATAAAGTACTTTTTTCTAAAACTCGAATTAATATACGCATGTACGAAATTAATTTCAGAGAGCCAATAACCTTGTAGGGAGTTGTCGGTCGTTGCGTACTAACTACCTACAGTTCATTGGCTTCGATCAGCTGACGTTTACTTAAAGAAATTTATTTCGTACATGCGTAAATTAATTCGAGTTTAAAAGAAGTACTTTATTTTTTAATTTTCTCTTTACAAATCGATAGTAGGTATTTCATGTATCGAATCGACTCTCCACGGGATTAAAACGACCAAAATTTAACGGTGTATATGGAAACTATACATTCAGGGAAAAGTGTTTTTTAGCTGATTTTTATGATAGTCAATTTACTAAGCAGGTACAGGGAAACTCCAAAGTATCAAGCATCGAGGAAAAAATTAGGGAATAATATAATGACCACCAAAAATAACTTTGTGACTAATAACATCTATTACTTACCTAAAATTTACCAATTAGCAAAATGAAAACCTAAAATTACAATTGTACAACTTATTTTAGTCATGACTGCTATTTAAATCTATACACCACTATTTTTTAATTATGGCAAATACTGAAAGGGCTTATTAGAAAAGGTCTTGTTATTATTTAAGTAAAGTCTCAATAAATAATATTCATAAACAGCAAAGTTATGAGCGTTTGTTTATATTCCCAAATCTCACTCAATTTATGGAAACATTGTACAGGTTATTGTTTATGAATGAAACAATGTCAATAAAAATGGAAAAACACTGCGCTTAGTATTTTCTAGTAGTATTTGTAATGATGATTAAATTATGAATTTACCAATAATGACAAATTTTCGTGGACAATTTTGGGGTTTCGTTTTTTGTACTTTTGACTACATAAATATGATCAGTAACGGGTACTGATTGAGACCCATTTTTTGTGCACTAATTAAAAAATAGGGGTGTATATTCATGAAACACTATCGATTTGTAAAATAAACATAAAAAAATAAAGTACCTACTTTTTTCCAACTCGAATTGAAGAAATGAATTTCGTACATGCGTATATTAACTCGAGTTTTAGAAAAAAGTGCTTTATTTTTTAATTTTATTTTTACAAATCGATAGTATTTCATGTACCGAATCGACCCTCCGCGGGATTAAAACGACCAAAATTGTACGTTCTATAAAAGCGAAATACCACTCACTGAATAATCACAAAATCTCAGAAACTATAACACCTACAAACTTAAAATTTGGCGGGTAGGTTCCATAGGATGTAGACATCTGCTAAGAACGGATTTTACTAAACCTAAGGTGGTAAAACGGAGGTATGAAGTTTGAATGGAGGAACCAACTTTCACGCTGGCGAAACGGATGACAGAAGATTTGTACATGAACCCAAGTTTAGTAAATTGATCACCAAATTTTAGTACACTCATAATCAATCGGAATAATCAGTCCAAGAGTGAGCGAAGTGAGCTAGGAATTTTAGTTAGCGCGCGCCTCAAGGAGTTGTCAGCAAACTGTTGGGGCCCAGCAGGATCGAAGCCTACCGGGGCCGGACCTTGCCCCGGTATGTAAGGCTAAGAAGGAACGGGCTGGATTTTTTAGTCAGTTAAAGACTGACGTTATTTCCCGCTCCGCCCAAGGGCGGAAGATGTCATTGGATGATTTTAACCCACCAAAAAAATAAATCAGCCGTCCGTCCACCTTGTAAGTGGTCTTCCAGCGCTGCGTCACGCACGACTGGCACTCTAGAACCTTTCAGGCCATTCTCCATTTGTTCTACGAGCAATGTGCCCTGCCCACTGCTACTTAAGTTTGCCGATTCTTCGGGATGTGTCGGCGACCTTGATTCTCCTGCCAATATCTTACTTTCTGATACGAACACGCAAGGGAACTCCGCAGCATTCCCTTTGGTTGACTGTAAGCCTTCTGATGAGGCCCATTGTTGCGACCACGTTTCAAAGCCATATGTCAACACTGGCGGCATGCACTTGTCATAGACTTCTTGATTGAATAGGCAGTAGCTCCATGTAAAATACTGATACTCAGCTGCATTCGGAGACTGGTAGCTGGCCCCAACGGCCAACACGTTGGGGAACGACTAGGAAGAGTGATTAAAGAACAAAATGTGTACTACTCAAGAACTAACCTGGTCCAGCGTCATGAGGGCATAGCGTCCGCGCCATATCTGAGAACAGCAGCGCGCCATTTTGTGTCTGCACAAGTAGAGGTATCTCCCAAGATGATACACCTACGACAAGTATGGTTGTTATTAAACGGAATTATGTAACAATAAATCGAGATCTATATTGGACCGACACACACAGAGGCGGCTCTAGACTTCAAAACACACGTGTGCATATTAGCAGTGCCGGATTAAGCCAGCGCGGGGCCTGTAGCAAATTCCACCAAGGGGCCAACTTATTTTTCTCACAAGTCACAGGACCCTTTTGACTTAAAGATTTCCGGGTAGCCATCAGGAAACACAGACTCCTTCAGGGAATCCCACTCCCTAGCTCTACGCACAATGAATATTCCGGAATTGATTAAATATCGTATGATACAAGAGGTATCCTGACCTGTTTTTGTACGCCCACCCCTGAAACGCGGGGCCCGTAGCATTTGCTAGTCTTGCTACGTGGCTAATTCGGCACTGCTAATTAGGCATGGGTAACTCCGGACACATCTATATCTTCGGATATATATCCCTAAGCGGACACATATCCACTCCTTCTCTTTGATAAAAAAATATATATCCTATATCCGAGTACCTCCGACCCACTCCGACCGAAACCGTACTGAATGACGGCACCGAACCCAGCGACGGGGTGTGTTTATGAAATTAAGCAAGAAAGCGCTGTAAGAAAATAAACGTAATAGACGACTTTAAGGGTATTGCGTTGCTCAATGACCTTGAAGAATTTACCTCTACACTAGTAGAGAAGAATTGACCTCTACACAGGCATTGCAGGGGGTGCTGCGCGCGGGGTGTTAGTACTGATTCGATTTTTTCTTGATTACTTATCGATATTCAATGACATTAGAACAAAAATAAATACAAGTTATTAAATTTATCATAACATATATTTTGGTATAAATTCAATGTATAAATATAGAGCCGTTTTCGAGAAAATATGGAATTAATGTTCAGAAAAGGCCTATTTACCAGATTTTTTTTCTAGAGTTAGGGTATTTTTTTGAGAAACGTAATCAATAGAATTTATTAGTAATGTCCTTAAGTATCCCCTTCATTTTTTATATGGTAATCGTACATAAGGAATAATCTATAAACTTCAATCAACCTAGGTTTTTTTTTTGTATTTGGGAGTAGTAATCCCCTTAAATAACAGCTTTTCGACGGTAAAGAGTAAAGTATTCCCGCTTGAAATCAAAGAGTTTTCTGTTATTGTTTATTATACTTTTTACACTAGTATTTGCAACTTGTGATTGCAACTTGTAATTATTCGTCATATATGATTTCTTCGTCTTGATTTACAATTATTTGGAATGCCTCATTCCGCGGATCTATTTATATGTCGGAATTATCTATCTATCACAGACCCAAACATATCCTCGCTCCTTATGGAGTTACTTCACTCCTGGATATATTAAGTGGATATGGATATATTAATCGGATATATATCTTTACTTGGAATGATATACTACAAATCCAATCTTTTATTGGATACAGTTAGCCCATGACTACAACCAATAACTTGGCGCCCTATAATAGGCATGCGGAAAAAAAGGAATACTTATTTACAATTTATATACTCAACTGGGCCATGAGGATAGTTATAATATGTCTTTTCGAGTGACTCTAGGTATGTATTTGTGTATATTTCTTTGGTACGCCCTAGAGCATAAATTACTTCTAGCATTTTAGCTTGAGAAGTGTCTTTAGAATCACCATTTGCCCAGAAAGGCGTTACACAAATAAAAAAGCACAACTTTGTAGTTATTTCAATGTCGCGAGCGGCGCTCGGCGCCCCCTAAGGCCTTTACGGAGAAGAGGCGCGTTGGGCAGCCGTCGTACAAATCCATCGTCCATTGTGACCACGCGTGCGATGACGCGGCCCGCTGCTGCAATGTACGACGAACGCGCAATGCGCCGCGGCTCCGTAAACAAGCACTAAGACCCTGCGCCCGTGTGCACTGCACACCCTGCACTATAGGTAAAGCCAGCCCTGGACACACACGTGGGTGACGCCTGAGTTGTGCGTAGCGGCGCGTCGCGTGGCGTGAATCTCATGTAGCTCTACAAGTCTAGTTGCCATATAAAATGTATGGAGACCGACGCGCCCAGATCGGCTCATGTGTCCACAATGTAGTTATACCTTAAGGCTACTTACAGACAAGCAGCACTGTTTCTTTTCGAATAGATGTAACTAGTGCTTGACTGCGAATCTGATGGTAAGCGGTGATACAATCGTTAATGGTGAAGCGCACTAGTTTATTAAGAGCCTATTCACTCTAGCCTTGAAGGCACCTAAATTATAATCGCTTAGCGCAGAAAACTCCGTGTGATGACATAGATCTCGCTACAAGCTGACCCATAAACCTTGTATAGCGGAATTTTTTGAATTAATGGTATATTACGCGGAAAATAAGTAGTTTGCGCGCGGGGCAGGGCAACTGTCCACTTTGATTGGGACTCGAAAATCGGTTACTGCGCATTGAAGGACCGCCATAATGGTCCAACTTGTGTGACGAGGACAATAACCGATTATCGGGTCTTAGTAGAGGTTCACATTCGCGAGGGAGGTTGCGCATAGCCTTGGCGGATGGTTCAACTTATTTGTCGCCTACTATATCTTTCCCTTCCGATACTGTGTCAAAATAACCCACGGACAACATTTCTGCTTACCTTTTTGCTGTGTGGCGGTCACGAAGATGGGGTTGTTGGTAGTAACTGACTCGTTGGTAGACACGTGCACCCTGGTGGGGTAGCCGTTCCATATGTCGGATTCCTGTCAAAATAGTAGTTAATCTTTGTGAAGGTGCTTGGCGAGAAGACTTCATCATGATTTCAGCAGAAAGACGTCCACTGCTGGACACAGGCTTCCTCCAAGCGTCGCCATAACGACCAGGGGTCTTACTCTCGAGTTTAATTCCGATCGGTCGCCATTGGAATTGTGACGTTAAGTTTTTTTTTTTTTTTTTTTACGGTAGGTAAAATCATCCAATGACAAATCCCGCCCTTGGGCGGAGCGGGAAATAGTGTCAGACTCTTACTGACTAAAAACCTACCCTGTTCCTTCCCTGCCTTGGTTCCAGGGCCCTGGTATGCATTTTCATACCTTCCCAGAGCCCCAGACTAGGCCTCGACCCTACTGGGCCCCTACGGTTTGCTGACAACTCCTTGAGGCGCACGGGAACAGTGCGCGCCGTAAACGACTTGGGCTCGGTCCGGTCTGTTACCGGACAAACGGACAGCGAGCTACCCATTGCCCGCCGTCCGCAAGCCCGCGTCTACGGTGGCCGGAAATTTGGATCGGAGTTACGGCGGCGGCTGCGGCGTGAGCGCCGTTGCCTGATACGGTCAGCCTCCTCCTTTGCTAGCATTACTGCTTCGCAGAAGGAGGCGACCGCCTGCCACTCCTCCTCGCTCCGGAACATGGCTTGAACCAAGCCCCGGCGCGAGAGATCGCCTCCGATTGCCCCCACGAGTACACGGCGATGCTCTTCCCAAGCGGGGCACACCTCTACCGTGTGCTCCACCGTGTCCACCGGGCGTTCCGCACAGTGACGACACCCGGGCGTCACCTCCGCACGGATCTTGTACAGGTACGGCCCGAACTTGCCATGTTCGGTTAGTACCTGCGCCATGCGGAAGGTTATGACGCCGTGAGGCCTTTCCAGCCACGCCTCAAAGAGGGGCCTTACCGCCTCAATCGTGGCGTGCCCAGCACAGGGTTGCGACAGTCGTTCTCGCCATTTCACCATGAGATCTCGCCGGAACTCTGTCCGTTAAGCCGCGACTTGTCGCGGCAGCGGGGATTCGCCCCGGCGTTGCATCTCCACGCGCAGATCGTACATGCGTGCAAGGACTGTTGCCTCCAGATCCCATGGTGGCAGGCCAGCAAGGAGGCTCGCCGCTTCGCGGGATACCGTGCGGTATCCCCGAATCATCCGTATGGCCATGACCCTCTGGCAGGCGTTCAGCAGGGCCGCCGGTCGCCTTCGCAGCGTCGGCGCCCACACAGGCGCCCCGTAAAGGGCCATGGACCGAACGATGCCAGCGTAGAGCCTCCGGCAGGAGGCGTCTGGACCCCCCAGGTTCGGCAGGAGCCGCTTGAGTGCAGCCGAAGTCCGATTAAGTTGGGGAGCCAAACGTCGGAAGTGCGCCTCGATGTGACGTTAGGTACTCTTGATTTCGATGCTAGCGCCAAATTGGTTTAAAATTGCGTGACCACACGCCAAGCCCAATCCCGATTTTACTTAGTTTCCCAAAAAGGTCACGCAATTTGGCCCTAGCATCGAATTCAAGAGTACCTAACGTCACAATTCCAATATGAACCGATCGGAATTAAACTCAAGAGTTAGCTCCCAGTACTGTGCATCTCGAATCCATCGGATTCTTGCGCTCCTTGCCAGGTCATCGGTCCACCTTGTGGGAGGCCTTGCAACGCTGCGTCTTCCAGTACCTACGTGGGTTTTTTTTTATGGTAGGTAAAATCATCCAATGACAAGTCCCGCCCTTGACCTACGTGGGTAAGAATTATCTGCTACCATAACACATCATCATCTTCCTGCCCTTATCCCGTTTTATTTGGGGTCGTCGCAACACGTTTTTTTCTTCCATTCTGTCCTGTCACTTGTCACGCTAACTCCCTTTTCTTTCATATCACTCCTCACACAATCCATGCATCTCTTCTTTGGCCTCCCTCTCCCTCTCCATCCATCCACATGTAAACTCATAACTCTTTTAGTAACATACGGTTTAACCCCCCTATTCACATGACCATACCAAGACAAACGATTTCCTTTCAACTTTTCAGTCACTGGCGCCACTTTCAAACTTCCCCTAATATACTAATTTCTCATTTTATCCATTCTCGTCACACCACACATCCAAAAAAAAACATACTTACTCGAAAACTGATCGCTCTTATCCTACCGCCTTTAGGCATGCAATTTATTGTTTTTCGAACAAGTATGGAAAAGTGCGTTAGCTCCCCCCTGCCACAATTGATTACATTTATCAGGCTGGACGCTAAGCGACCCCCAGGAATCATGCATCAACCCCTGTTTATTTCGTAAACGTCGTTTGATACACGTGGAAATTTGTCACTACAGCACTCGACTCCATAATAACCTCGCCTGCGGCTCGTGCGATTTCCGCCTCGGTGCCAATGACAAATTTTCTCCACTTGAACCAAATCCTACCATTAGTTTAATACATACCTCAGAGAAATCCATGATCTGCTCTGTAGTGTCATTGACGACAACAGTAATTCTTGTGTCATATTTGTAACTGAAACAAAACAAGCATAAGTAGCATAAATATCTAATAGACAATTGTGTTACATTGGTCCGACGACTGTTTTCGTGTCCTATTCGCCAGGGTCGTGTGTTGGCGACTGGGTACTCCATCTCGTTTAGCTCTTCAATCCCCATAGGTGACAGAAGAGCTGACGAGATGGAGTATTTGGTCGTGGATATGCGACCCTGGTGGAATAAACGCAAGTGTGTTTTTAGGATATCGTTCTGTTCCCGCGCGCCTCAAGGAGCTGTCAGCATACCGAAGAGGCCCAGCCTGCTAACTGCAGGCAGGCAGGGTCGAAGCCTGCTGGGGTCAAGGGCCGTTTTCTGAGAGGAAGGCTCAGCCCCGGCACTATAGGCAACGAAGGAACGGGGTAGGTTTTTAGTCAGTAAGAGTCTGACACTACTTCCCGCTCCACCCAAGGGCGGGATTTGTCATTGGATGATTTTACCTACCATAAAAGAAAAAAAAAATATATCCGACGTAGGCAGTTAAAAAGTTAATGTACCAACTATAGCTACAGGATTATTTGAAAGAGTCACCAAAACCTTGGAACACAAAAGGCAACCGAAGGGTCACTGGTGCAGTTTTAGTCAAACAAAATCTGATACTGCTTCTCGCTCCATCTAGAGCGGGAGGAGTTATTTGACGATTTCCTACCGAAAAAATAAAAACACTATACTGTCTTCCTTGACCAAAGTCCAGCCAAGTTATGAACGCTTGGAGTTGGCCACGCCCCCAATTCCTTTGTTCTGACTACGTGACTGAGCGTTGAGATAACGTCAGAACAATAGAATTGGAGGCGTGGTCAACTCCAAGCGTTCACACTTAACGAAACGATCATAAGTGGCTAGGGGAGCAGAGCTGTAGCGTGCTGCGTGGACGAATTTAGACGTGGGGTCAGCGAGTCCTTATTCTTTCAAAAATTCAATAAATTCGAAAAATATTTCGCTACATTACGGACAGAGCTCCGGCTTTTAGCCAGTAAGTCTGACTCATTCTCTCACTCTACGCAGAACGGAAGAAATAATTTGACTATTTCCCACTTCTAATAAGGTATGGCAACGAAATAATCTAAACCAAAACTTTCTAGAGTAATTGGTCCTTTTTTCTTGGTGAGGAAAATCATTCAATGACATTTCCCGCCCTTGAGCGGAGTGGGAGATAGTGTCAGACATTTACTGACTAAAAAACCCACCCTATTCCTTCGTTGCTCGCCGTCCGCAAGCTCGTACCTACGGTGGCCGGAAATCGGGAATCCCGGCGGCGGCTGGGGCGTGAGGATCGATGCCTCACACGAGCGGCCTCCTCCTTTGCTAGCATTACTATTTCGCAGGAGGCGACCGCAGAGCAATTGATGGCCGAAAATGTGAGAATCCCTTCGGCTATTGGATGATTTCCCACAAAAAGAGTTAACTACATTTATCTTCTAGCTGAATCATATTATTGAAATAATAGTCGGCAATGACTGATAACACTATGAAATGTTATCATTGATGTCATTTTTTATTAGATTGTGTTACAGGAAAATCAATATAAATGATATTAAACAGACAGACATTTTAAAAGTGTAATTACCTCTAACCGCCTACGTCATCGGATATATCCGATAAACAATCCGACGTAAGCGTTTCAAGGATTAAGAATACGGATTTGTAAAGCAAGTATTACACCATTCGCAATTTGGGGGCGATCGGCGGAGGCGATCTCTCGCGCCGGGCCTTGGTTCAGGCCATGGTCCGGAGCGAGGAGGAGTGGCAAGCGGTCGCCATCTTTTGCGAAGCAGTAATGCTAGCAAAGGAGGAGGCCGACCGCATCAGGCGACGGCGCTCACGCCGCAGCCACCGCCGTAATTCCGATCCCGATTTACGGCCACCGTATGCGCAGGCTTGCGTACGGCGGGCAATGGGTAGCTCGCTGTCCATCCGTCCGGTAACAGACCGGACCGAGTCCAAGTCGTTTACGGCGCGCACTGTTCCCGCGCGTCGTAACGAGTGTAACGACGTACGGCGAGTATCCACCCTTACGTTGTTGAAACATCTACGATCCGAACTAGGCGTTTCGCCTCGTTCTTCATACCGCGTACGTCGGGACTGGAACAATTTGCCTGCTGCGGTCTTCCCATCCGATTATAATGTGGGTGTCTTCAAGGCTAGAGTGAATAGGCTCTTAATAAACTAATGGGACTCACCATCAACGATTGCATCACTGCTTACCATCAGGTGGGATTGCAATCAAGTACTAATTTATAACCAATAAAAAAAAAGCCTCAAGGAGTTGTCAGCAAACGGTAGGGGCCCAGTAGGGTTGAAGCCTAATCCTGCTACCTGGAGGGGTATGAAAATGCATACCAGGGCCCTGGAACCAAGGCAAAGAAGGAATGGGGTAGGTTTTTAGTCATTAAGAGTCTGACACTATCTCCCGCTCCGCCCAAGGGCGGGGGATGTCATTAGATGATTTTACCTACTTTAAAAAAAAAACTCCATTCGCAATAAGATTAGACATTTAAACAAACGTTTTTTACTGTTTGTTCAACCGATTTAGGCTTCTATTCCGTAGGAATAAGGATGATATTAAAAGTCAAATAGCAATTACAATACCAACTATTTACTGCAGCTAACACTTATCTATAAAAGAAAGTCGTGTTAGTTACACTCTACCCTACTGTACCCTACTCTACTCTACTCTGCCATACTCTACCCTACTCTACGCTAGTTAAGATTCTCTGGTAGAATATTGCTGTCAGCGATAAGTCCCCACAGATTTAAGTTTTTGTTACTGCAGCTGACACTCATCTTACTAGCAACGCAATAAAAGTCAAAATCTGTTGAATGGACTACCGTCTGTTTTTATTTGACTAAATAGGTTTGTTTATATGGCTAATTTTATTTCAAATGAAGTATATTTAATCATTCGGATAAAAAGGGAGGTATTCAAAAATTATGAACAGGAAAAAGCTTAATTCCAATACTTACATTTTATTTCTGGCCAAAATTGAATAGTTACAAAAAGCAAGCTTACCTAATTTCTGTTTCTAAGGAAACATTACTATAATATTATGACTTCTTATTATCATTATTATAAGCCTGTTGTGTTCTCTGCAGGCCTCTAATCTGTTCTTCCACTCTTCGTTACGCCATCAGTGGCATAGCTATGCGACCACAGGCCTTGAAGCAAAAGCAAATTGGAGGCCCCTAAACGGCTTTATCAATATACTTGACAATTACAACGGTATTTTATCATATAAAAAAATATTAAATTATAAGAAGATTAATTTTTTGATCACGGAATAAGATTTTGCATATTCGAAAATCGTTTATTTTCCCCATCCCATTTTAGTGCTCATCTACGTTACAAAAGGAAGATATAATTTTGCACAAACCATAGAATTAATACAGGGGCATTTCCCTACTTACTCTACCCTGCTCTACCCTACTCTACCCTACTCTAACCTAGTATACCCTACCCTACTCTATCCTATTCCAATAAATGAGCAGGTTTTTTTTTTATTATTTAACAGGATAAAAATTATCCTATGTCCTTTTCCTACTCCTAAGCTACCTTCCCACCAATTAAAAGGTAAATCGGTTCAGCCGTTCTCGAGTTATAAATAGTGAAACTAACATGACTTTCTTTTATATATATAGATAGATAATTGGACGTAGTTGAGCAGAAATGACTCAATTCATACTTGATTTAATGGGGATTGAGTCCTTTCTGCTTAACTACGTCCAATTATCTTACAGGAAATGTAAAACAAATATACCAAATGAAGTTAGGCAGAATATTCTCATGTTGATTTGGAAGTTATGATACGGGACTTACCTACTAACTAATACTGAGAAAGGCAACGGAAATCGTACCTACTATAACGCACGATTTAAGTTGCGTTTCGCAAAAGAAACAGGGGAACCCCGAAAGTACTTTTGTAAATAGGCGTGTTTGTAAGTATTGATCATGCATAGGACACTTTTTGTAATCAATTCATCAAAACATGAATAAAACTAGGCTATTTATTTCTAAAATATAATTTTACGCATAGTCTGAAAAATAAATATGTCAAACAAAACGTAAACAAAAATAATCTTATTGGATTGTACTTACGTATTGTAAATGAAGTTTCTTCTACTAACTCCGTTGTTATTCTGTACTACACAAAGTACTGTTGAATATAACAACGCACCGAATATTAATCTAAACATATTTAATAAATGTATTTTTGCTTTACATTCGAAGTATTCACGATTTCACTACCATCAAGTTCAACACAGCACAGAGCACAGATTACAGAGAGATACTGCACAGAGTACTCAGAGTACTTTTTGACACAGCTTTTTGGTTCAAGTTCAACAGTACTGAAAGAAGTTTTAAATATGTCGGCAATACTGTCGAGTATGACGATCGGTAATTTTATTTTTATTTTAAAATAAAATAAATGTAATAAAAAAATCTTCCATTTTAATATAAAAAAATAACAATTTAGTTTATTACTATAGAAAGTCTGATGCATATTTTAGTCGAATATTTCGAATAGAAAAAAAAAATAAGTTAAATTAAACTTAAAATTTTTATTTCAAATTCCTTGCTATCAAAAAACCTTTTACGTCAGTCAAACTGACGTAAGAGAAATATGACAGTGATTGTTCTGTTCAGAAACAAGCAAATTCGCTTATTCGCTTATCCTAAAATTAGCATTTAATTAGCTTGACTACGGGTAATTTAAATAATAGTATGTGCTAGCTTTTGCCCACGGCTTCACCCGTGTACATAAAATATAGCCTTGTCACTCAGGAACAAGGCAAATTTTTAATGGTGAAAACATTTTAGCTTTTAAAAATACTTTTACACGTAAAAAATAATCTGATCAGTACATTCAGAGATTACGCTCTACAAAAAAACTTTACCTTTATTAAATTATGAATGTAGATTTTAATTATTATTTGACAACGTCGGTCTACGTTTCAACTGGAGTAGGTACCCGAAGACTATGTATATGTCGTGGCACGGCGCACGCCCACGGAGAGAATACGCACAAGCCACTGCAATCAAAATCTAGTGAAACTGCGCTGCGATTAGCGAGCTGTACATAGTCATGGGTCATATTTGTGTACTCCAGTGGAAACGTGGACCCACATCGACCATGGAGCTATGTAACCACCTATTCGAGCAAGCCACGCGTGTATCAATGACGACAATTCATGCGTAGCCTCTCCGTGAGTTGCAGTGGCAACGACCACATACATTTTCTTACAAAGCGAAGCTTAAAACACGTGCGTAGCCTCTCCGTGCGCCGCGGTAGGCCTGTGCGCCTTAAAACCTTTTTTAAACCCTGTGAACGTGATGCTTATGAATAATCTTTATGATTTTTTGCCATATTTTATTTTTTATTTTTTATAAATATAGCATCTCAAGGTACTGAAATTGTACCTTGAGATGCCATATTTCTGGACGGTGAGACTTCTATTTCTTTATTGTAAGCATGGTTGTTAAGGCACATCGAATATGAATAAAACATACATTATTCCAAAAATAAATAAAAAGTACTTTTCTAAAAAACTGGAATTGGAACGGGTCAATGACCTTGTAAATAGTTATTGGTCGTTGCGTACTAACTACCTACAGATAATTGAACTCGCCCAGCTGACGTTTTCTTAAATAAATTAATTTCGTACATGCGTTTATGGATTCGAGTTTATCCACGACCTCCGGCATAACAGTCAGGGCCATTAACCACTAGACCAACAGGCCAGTTTAACAAACGACAACTTTTAAATATTGTAGTGCCATTGCTCTCAAGCTAGAGGCCTTACCACAAGCTCTAACGCAATCCATTTGACGATCTAAACTGAATTACTCCCGATCTAGGTAATTCTTGGTGCAAAGGTTGGCCATCGCTATTCGCGAGTGCTATGGGCACCTTTGCACCGGGAACGATCAGGGGCGGGTTATTTAACGATGTTTGACATTTTATTTATATCATCATCATCATCAGCCTTTTAATGTTCCCACTGCTGGGACACAGGCCTCCTCTCTAAGAGAGGGAATGGGCCGTAATCCACCACGCGGGCCCAGTGTGGGTTGGTGGATGTCACATGTCTTCGAATTTTTTGTTCTAGGACATGCCGGTTTCCTCAAGATGTTTTCCTTCACCGTTTTGAGAGCAGTGGTGATGAAATAAATTACACAAAGTAATACGCCTGGCCGGGCTTGAACCCGCGACCTACTAATCGTAAGTCGGGGCCGTTAACAGTGTACACACACAAAAAAAAAACAGCATGTGCCAGTTGCCAGTTGTGCGCTGGCGTCAAATGCCCGCAATGACCTGCAATGACCTGTAATGTACTTATAGTGTCGGTGGTTTCCAACCTTTAAATATTTTTCGGTAAAAATATAACATTGTGTAAAAATTATTAGAATCGATTCAATTATTGATTCTGAACAAACTATAATCAGGTTTCGCATATACTAAAAAAGTGTTGTGTCGTATATGCTACGGATAGGTGTGTATGAAAACAATTTTCTAAAATGATGTCCGAAGTTCATAGTGTGATTTTGTGGATGGAATCGTTTATCATTTCTACGAATTATTTTATTTGTTTCATTAAAACATAATAAAAAAAAAATGGTTTTATATTATCATTATAGATTCTACTTTGTCCAATTTCATTAAATTGCTAACATTTTATTCCACATTCTCATCTGCTTTCTTTGCAATGTGGAGTAATAAGTTCATAATATGAATCGGAACCTTACTCTATGGATGCAATTTGATTTATTAAACTGCTGTCATGATAAATGATAAGGGCAATGATAAATATATTTAGAGTTTTTGTCTTGTTTATAATTTACTTACTCATAATCTGTGGTCATAAGATTGACTGACTGACGGACGGTTTCTGTCTGCGAAGAAATTCTTTTATTTTGTTCTTTAATTTAAAAATATATTTATATTCATATTACTGTTAATTCTCGCTAAATACTATCCAGCGTTTGACGGCATATTAATAGTTCGTACGTGTTATTGGCAAAATTGTGGTGTCTTTTCCACAAAGGCCATTAATGAAGAGTTGAAGTTGAAGTTGATAAATATATTACAATACGTGGCGTAGAAGTTGAACCAAAATGGCGATCAATCTTCAATTGACAGTTTTTCTGGTCTCAATCGATGCGGGAGGCTGCGCGTAACTACAGCAACGGGTTCAACTTATTTGTCGTGTACTATAATAGGGTTTTTGGCGCGATTTCCAACAGTCAGGTATAGTGAAATTTTTAATTAATTAAAAAATTAATTATTCGAAAATTGATTCCCAGTGGATATTGTTATGTAAAGTTGATAGTTTTGTTTCTCAAGTGTTTGCTGCGCAACTGAACATGTTTATTGTGGTGTTGACTTCCTCATCGTTTGCTGAGATGGTCAACTTTATACATTTGTTGCGATTACTACAAATACATTACAATGTGTACATCCAAATTCTAATGATTTTTAGTCAGTAAGAGTCTGACACTATCTCCCGCTCCGCCCGAGGGCGGAATATGTCACAGGATGATTTATATAAAAAAAAAAAATGGCCAATAAATAAACTATTTATACTAAGACATGGCTTAAAAGACTAAGTATCAAAACCAAAAACATTAACAAAAAAAATATTAAAAAAATAAATAAATTGAAAATGGCGTCGTTTAGCCGACCAAATGAATCAAAGAATATATTTTTCAATTAATTCAATTTAGCAATTCTATATTTTACAATCAAACTTTAAAAACAAAATAATTTTACTAGTTTACGCGTGTTTTACGCTTTTTTAACTATTGAAGACGGTGCTAAGTGCAAGTGAAAGCAGAAATGGTGCTGTGTGTTGTGTCAGACAGATAACAGGTCTGTTTACATGACTTCGGCGCGGATTTTTTTGGTAAAATGTTACCGACAGTGGAAGAGACTCGAGGGTACGACTTCCAGGACCCTGAGAATGTGGAAAAGTGGCGCGGTGTGTTTATAGCTCCCCTTCGCAAGGTAAGCTTGACGAACGTCTGAAGTTCGGGCTCACGTCTTATTGTGTGTGAAATTTCGATGGAATTCTCAATTGATGTGCTTTTTATCAGTGCTAGAGATTTAAATTTTTTAAGAAATTTTTGTTTCGTAGTTTCGTAATCGACAATGTAGTCCATATGTTAGTAAACTTCTGTTTTCGTGATAGCTAACATTGGGGCTATTGTCAAGGTTTCTGATAACGTATCAATCAAAATCAGTATTAATTGTGATTATAAAAGTTCGCAATGTCATAGTAGCTTCGTTTATTGTCTGGAAATAGCTTACTAAATTGTTAAATAGTATTCTAGTAAAATCTTTGTTATTCAATGTTATTATATTTTATGTATAAAAACAATTTTCACGCGTAAAGATTTCACGCAAAACTTATATATTATTCATTATTGCTGTCAAAATTACTCGAAAATAAGATGTTTATTATTATGATGCTTTTTCATGCTTATAAGTTAAATATTATCCTTCAGGCTGCTGTATAAAATATGATTGGTCACCAATGTAATGTTTTACTTTCTGATGAAATTAATTTCTTAAAGATAAAAAGCACCCCAAACCCTTATCTAAGCTTTTTTAACAGATATAGCTCTGCCAAATATAGTGTACTTGGTATTACAGCTTTAATATGAAATAGTTTAAACTGTGATGCCCCAAGAGGACACCGGTGTCCGCCACCTATTGTCTTTCTATTGTGTCTCTAATTAAGGTATTCAAAAGGTTAAGTAACAGAGGCACTTTTAAATTATAACTTACTTAGATATCTCAAAAATTATCCCAATTAATTAACAATTACCATCATCTGATCATTTTGCCCTCGTCTTTGTTATTTGGGATCGGCACAACACATTTTTTTCTTCCAAACCATCCTGTCAGACATCATGCTGTCATTAACTCCCTTTGCACTCATATGACTCTTTAATTAATTATCAATCTGCCTAGCCTTTTTTCAACATATTGTGGTGGGCTGACAGTGTAACTGGGTGCAGACAATGATATCCTAAACAGATATGTTATGAGCGTGCAAAAGTGAAGACTAGAAAAGGTCCTAATTAGGACCATTTTAGGTAATTGGTGGCCAGAATAATATTTGTTAAAATTCAAGCATAATTGATAACAACAGCTGTTTCTTTTTTCTTGTTGGATTTATTATGCTAACCCTTTTTTATTATTTTGAGTAGTCGTGAAATGTGGCGCATTACTTTGTGTAATTTATTTCATCACCACTGCTCTCAAAACGGTGAAGGAAAACATCGTGAAGAAACCGGCATGTCCTAGAACCAAAAATTCGAAGACATGTGACATCCATCAACCCGCACTGGACCCGTGTGGTAGATTACGGGCTGTTCCCTCACTTGGAGAGGAGGCCTGTGTCCCAGCAATGGGAAAATTAAAAGGCTGATGAGTACTTTTTACAACAAATAAAAAGTGTGTGTGTGCTGCGGCTGCTGCACAGAACACATTTTTCAGTTATTTTGTGAGTGTATAACTTATCTGTTTATTAGAATGTCATTGGGTGCAGATAAATACTAGTTTCTTGCATGAAGGAAATACTTATATGACTTTCACAACCGGACAGTAACCGGACAAAACAATTCCCTTGGCAAGAATGTTGTCAGACTTTCTGGCTCCAAGTTCTACCTATACACCATTAAATTTTAGTCTTTTTAATCCTGTTGAGGATCGATTCGTTACATGAAACACTAATGATTTGCAAAGAGAAAATTAAAAAACGACTACTAACTTTTTTTAAACTCGAATTAATTTACATATGTACGAAATTAATTTCTTCAAGTAAACATCAACTGAGCGAGGCCAATGAACTGTAGGTAGTTAGTACGAAACGACCGACAACTCCCTACAAGGTCATTGCCTCGTTTTCTTAAAGAAATTAATTTCGTACATGCATATATTAATTCGACTTTTAGAAAAAAAGTACTTTATTTTTCAATTGGATCAACGGGTAAATTACCCAAATTGATTGCAAGAAAATATTGCACCATATCAAGCAATATTCAAGTGTTACTCATTGTGTACTCTAAGTAAAAAATAATTTGGGGTGATACTAAGTAGTACAATCAGCTGCTTTGCATTTTTTAAGTATATTATTTATTCTGATTCAGAGCTGTAGTTGGAAATGCAATTTGCGTTCTTAACAAAAGAACTGAAGTATATTAAGGTCAAAGAAATAAAATTAACAGTATTTTACAAAAGAAAACAGTATTTTATTTCTTGATGCTTTAAAAAACATTTTTTGGAACAATTTATTATATTTTTTTAAATATTTAGGGCTTATAAATATTAAAAAAATTATAATAAATTGTTTAAAATTCAGAATTGTAAGTTAATAATGAAATGAATGAGGTAGTATTTACTAGTATGGTTGGGAACCCTAAATGCAATACAGGGTTTATTGCCACAGACACCAGACCAATAGTGAAGCATTAGAAAAGTAGGTAGAGCAATTCTAGGATTTTGAAGTAAACTGCCACACCAGTACCTCCTGTTTCTGACAATTTTGAACTAATACCACAAATTACAAAATTCGATGGTGGTTCTCACTGGGCTGCCATCCCAACATGACACTAGATGGTTAGCTGAAACTGGCTCAAAGGCTGTAGTAAAAAAAAAAAGTAGTGAAGACATTATTTTTATGTAAAGTTAAATGTATGATGTGTGGGAGTATTATAAACTGCTCAAATGCATGCTGTTAATTTGATTTATCTGATATCAGAAGGGGTTCCATCTAATGGTGGTTTCTGATCTGATGACTAATTGGAAATAGTGAAAGAGAATAATATACAAATAGGAGTTTATAGTTCAAGTGTTGTTGTTGTTTGGTTGAGTATACTATAAATAATAACAATAGTTTAAAATCCATATTTTCTTCTAGGGATCTGTAACTCAAGAAATTAAAAATTTCTTAGAATTTGAAATAAAATGATTTTCAAACTGTATATTTATAGCATGTAATTTCTAGAGCCTTATTGATATTTCAAAAGATTTATAATTGTAATTATTTGATCACAATTGCATCAAAATTAATTGGATCAAAATTTCGTCCTGACTCCGGCAGGCTGCATAGAGCTAACTTATAACTGAACCGTCTTGAAAGAGTTATAAATTACAATTAATAATAGCGACGAGAAAAATACGCGCTTTAGTCGTGGAGTTGCAGATACCAGCCCGAAATAAAAATAAATTAATAATAGAGGCTACTATTAATTATGTTTAATAACAATTTTTTTTTTTGCAAAATTTTTATCAGCTGGAGCTGAACTAAGAGGAATCTGTATTTAAGCCAACAGCCCCTAATTAATAATAGCAATCACATATTTATTTTATTAGAACTAAATAATTTTAAGCTGCATAACCGTTTGTACTTATTAAGCCAAGCATTTTCCTTCTGTATCAGCGTCCGTCAGCAACTAGTTGAATTTATCATCTTGCCAATTTATTAAAATTTATCCTCATAATTATAACAGTGCGTTAAGAAAATAATAAACAGTATTGTATTTTGTAACTAATTAAAATATAATAATAATAATATAAGTTAGCCGAACCAAATGAAACCTACAGTTGATAATAAGTATTTGGTCCGTAGACACATTCTTGATTTTTCCGGGTGAGTTATTTATTTAGTTTAAATGTACATAAAGTGGTTAATATTATCTTAACAGAACATTGAATAATCTGGATTAATTTCAAGTTTATTGTTTTTGTTGTCTGTTTTTTTTCGCATTCATTATAACTCGATTTTTTTTTAATACAGACAAACAGTAAAAAAAAAAATCGAATTTTGTTAAAGAAGGAAAGAGTAAAACCTTCCTCAAAGGTTGCATGTCTCCATATAATACGTCTTTTAAAACTAGTTCTTTTTTCTATGGGGTATGGAGTTATTTAGAGGACTACTAATCTGTTGTGTTTTATTTTAATTTTGTGATTTTAGTTAACCTGGGAAAAATTAATAATGTAGAATTCTTTTTAATATAATATTTATATGTTACATAATATTAAAACTAAAAATAAATTTGATGCAAATGATTATTCCAACTATATTAATCAACATTAATATTAAATTGAGTTTAACTTCATTGGAATGAATTTTTTTCCTAATTAATTGTTTGTATAATTAATATTATTGTGACAATGAATAATTGTGGCATAATTATCAATGAGCTATTCAACTGGACATATAAAAATTGTTTAATTGAGTGATAATTTGTGAAAAAATCAAATAGTAGTTTTGTGTGATCAGCAGAGATCAGAAATCGATAAAGTACTTCGATTGAGTCCCGAAAATCTCTTAAGGATGTTATACACCACTCGACATTCAGACCGGTTTTGTCGACGTCGCGTAGTGTAATAAGGGTCAGATTGTCTTACACGGAAGTAAACTTTAAGACAGTCGGTGTAACTTGTGCGCAATATCGAGTGGTGTAATAGACCCATTACTGAAGGTCCCGGTATCTTATGCGAGTCCCGTTCAAAAATGTGAGTGTAGAGTATATACTCTACACTTGCATTTTTGAACGCGAGTGAGTGAGCCTCAGTTCAACTGAGTCATTTTATGGCCATTTACACCAACTTGCTCGGTGTTAGAGTTAGTTGGGTTAAGTCTCAAGTTATAAAACAACGACCCTGGGTTGCAACTCGAAGCATTTTTGAATGTTTGGAGTAGCGACTCTACCCTACTCTAGTTATTTTTGACCGCAGAGCTGGCTAACTGTAGTCGTTTGGCAGTTTACTCACATTGGGGGCCATTCAAGTATTACGTAAGCACTACAGGGGGTGGGGGGTCTTTGCTTTGCTTATTTTGATGAGATGGGAGATGGCGGGTTTGGATGGTGATTACGTCAGCATTTTTTTTTAAGAGATCAATCTCGATGTTTCAAATTCACATGAAAATGAGTAGTTAGACACTTTCATTGAGCAATGGTTACGTAAGCATGTGGGGGGAGGGTTTGATCTTCGTTTACTTTTACTGACGAAGGGGAGGGTGGGTTGTTGCGAAAAATCTGCTTACGTAATACTTGAACAGCCCCTTGGGCGCCCTATTGTGTTCGGCGAAAAAACCGAAAATTTGCTGATCGCGTCGCGCATGAGTTGAAATGGTCTGTTCGCGTGCGTAGAGTGCACGGCTCGTGCGCGCAAGGCGTTCACACTATAGGAATTCTGTTACATTGCATGATACATTGTGGACGGCAAATTCTTCCATTGCGTGTTACATTGCATGTTACATTTAGTAAGTCTGTTCCCGGATGTGTCTTCTGGAAAGACTTAACCAATATCCTCATTGTCTTCGCAGGTCCTCGACCACGAGCACCCAACCCTCACAGCTGAAGAGAGCGCGCTTCAATATGTGGAGTGTCTGTGTCTTCGACTCCTCGCCTTGCTGTGTGCCGTGCCCTCGCCGCTTACTGTACAGGTAATGTTATTTAAGCCTACTGTCCATGGACGGGTAGCTTCATAGACGTGTATTCGTGATTATACGCTTGGGTTACGCCTGCGTGAAGTTTGCAGTATAAAAACTGTGAAACCCTGTCGACGAAGCGGCAACTTTGTGCTCGCATCGCTGCATGCAGGATTCATGACACCTACAGTGTACTGCATGTCATATAATGAACTCTCTCGATAGAGAAAGCAGGTTTTTATTTTTTATTGTATATATTATATATAGTAGATTGGTCTCTTCTTTATTTAACAGCGACTTCCGAAATTAAATTTATTTTGCGCTTTTTTTTTACATTGAAGTCGGTTGTATTTTTTGTAAAAACTTTTTTATTTCACACATTTTAGTTGTAGTACCCGTCAGCCAAACTTAAACCCATAGTGGTCGTTCAGTGGCTCTTTTCAGAGGGCCACGGTTACTCCTTCGACAATCCTCAGCCCTGGTGGGCGTCAGTCTTACTGGCCCCGTCAATCTTGCTTCCCACTCTTTGAGGCACGCCTTTAACAACGCGCACCACAACCTCTAAGGCCCATTTTGAACTTTTTTAAACCTCTGGAAATCCACAAATATAAAAGAGAACACCATGAAATATTATTTCATTAAAATTGACTATATGACCAAGCGCCGGGCAAAAATCGAAACATGATATAAATTAGTTGGCTCGATAAAAAAAAAATCATGAGCCTGATCCTTATTTACGACTTTTTTTTTTGGTTGTGGGTAAAATCATCCAATGACATCTCCCGCCGGGATTCCGATCCAGATTTCCTGCCACCGTAGGCGCGGGCTTGCGGACGGTGTGCAATGGGTAGCGCGCTGTCCGATCGTCCGGTAACCGACCGGACCGGGCCCAAGTCGTCGACTACGCGTTCTGTTCCCGCGCGCCTTAAGGAGCTGTCAGCAAACCGTAGAGGCCCAGCCTGCTAGCTGCAGGCAGGCAGAGTCGAAACCTGCTGGGGTCATTGGTCAGCTTCCGAAAGGAATACCCGGCCCTGCACGATAGGCAACGAAGGAACGGGGTAGTTTTTTAGTCAGTAAGACTGACACTACTTCCCGCTCCGCCCAAGGGCGGGATTTGTCATTGGATGATTTTACTTACCATAAAAAAAAGCCCTTACCGGACGACCGGATGGCGAGCTGGTTACAAGTAAGATATAAGGTACATCGTAATATTTAGCCACAATATTACGCCCCAGAACCACCTCGCGATTGGCCGTAAAGTTTTCCTGTAACATTGACCTATTTTTACTTTATTGAATGTTTTTTTTTTTCTCAAAATAGATATTCAATAAGGTAAGACGAACTGAGAGTTACGTACTGATGATTATAATTCCGTAAATAAATACACGAAGCGGTTTTCACCCGCGCCCGCCGCGGTAGAGGAAACAGCTATTTACGCGGTTACGCAGCCGTCGCGGTTGCGATTTTCGACCGCAAGCCTAGCGGCCGACTATTGCTAGCCACTGCGCGGTCGCCGACCAACCGACCGCGTCATGTATGGGCGCAAACCGTCGGGGCGACGGGACTATATTGACTTTTCCCGCTCTAGGGCGTAGCGGGAGGACATGTAGCTAGACTTTTTCTAACTAAAACCATACTTGTGTTGCTCCGACCAGACAAGTGTTATTTCTGGTGGGCCGATACATGACTTCGGGTTGTCTTATAATTATTCAAATCGCTCGGAAAACTTTGTTTGCGCGATGAAAGATTTCGTATTTCCTGTAGTTTTTATGTGACACCATAGATGTCGCTACACTTCTTTGCTCTTTGCGTTCCAGGAACACGGGTTTCCCTTTCAGAATTAAACCCATGGTCCCAGTAGGCTTCAGCCCTGCTGAGCCCCTAACGGTTTTGATACATTTCTTTGAAGGACGGCGAGCTACCAATTGCTCGTCGTCTGCAAGTCCACGCCTACCGGCACCTTAAGATTTTACCTTATTTTCAAATATTTTCTTTTTCCCCCAGGATGTGGAAGAGCGAGTGGCCCGGACGTTCCCGACGCCCCTGGACAAATGGGCCATCACGGAGGCGAGAGACCTCGTCACGATAAAGAGGCGGAAGCCCATGATACCATGTGACAAGCTGCATCATTTGCTGCAGAAGGTAAGCTGAACCTTACACTACAACCTGCAGGTCTAAAAAGGCCACTTTTGTAGAATCATAATATGAATCATATTTTTTTTATACGGCAATATTTACAAGGAATATGATTCTGATATGCAGTGAATTGAGTATTATTCGACTAATTTGTGCAACCATTTTACGAACATTAGAAGAACTGCTTATGGTCTGCTAGGAATTCGGAATATGATTTGCTCTAGATGAATTGCTTATGTGACCAAGCCCGCAGATTTGCTAAAGTGGCCTTTTTAGCCACCCTGATTCAATTTAGTCATCATCATCATTATAAAAGTCTTTTTAATGTTCCCATCTACTTCTTTCCGCTGTCTGTCCCTATGTATGTATCTTTAAAACTACGCGACGGATTTTGATGCGGTTTTTTTAATACATAGATTGAGTCAAGACGAAGGTTTATATATGTATAATACATGCATAATATAATTAATATCACCATTGCATCCGTGCGAAGCTTGGGCGGGTCGCTAGTCCTTCATAAGTTAAAGACATTAACCAGGTTGATATCCTAACGTGTGATTTACCTTTCTCAGGAGGTCCTCCTGTACAAAATCGACGTATCAGTGTCTCAGTTCATAACGGCCGTGTTGGAGTTCATGAGCAGCGACATTCTGCGCCTGGCGGGCAACTACGTCAAGAAGATATCGCAAAAGTCCGGCTATGACACGATCACTTGCCGGGACATCAAGACCGCCATGTGTGCTGACAAGGTAACATTAAGATTTTTTTTATTTTTTATTTTTTATTATTGATAGGTTCGCGCTTGACCGCTATCTCACCTGATGGAAAGTGACGATACGGTCGACGATGGATCGCGCTTACCTAGAAGAATCTTCCTTCCTTCTTTCTTTCTTTCTTTCTATTCACTCTTGACTTAAAGATTCCCGGGTTGTAGCCATCAGGAAACACAGACTCCGGTAGGGAATTCCACTCCTTAGCTGTACGCATAATTATATTATTTGTTTCAAAGAATATTCTTAAAGTGGTTCTTAAGGTCCTCACTCGCCTATCGTCAGCGTCGAGCATAGTTTAAAAGGTTTTTGCTTCATCTAAAGCAATCCAACGCGATGTTTGATGGAGAGGCATCGCGAAAAAAGAGAGATAACGCCTGAAAGTTCTGTTGGTATTCGGTAATTCCGTGATTTACTCGAATATTTCACAAAACTTTGTTTTTTTTGAAACCTTTAAAAGTTTTTGAGAAAAATTGACATCATTTAGAATCTTCATTAAAGGTGCAAGGCTTCTATAGAAGTACTTTTTGATATTTTTAATATATGAGTACATTATGGAGGGCCAAAGTTCACGCAAAATAGCAGATTTTCCGAAGTCTTTTTAGGTTACTGATTTCTACTTATTCTATTTATCAATGTTACTAACGTTTTTTTTCTATCCATGCAGGTTTTAATGGACATGTTTTACCAAGAATCCGAGCTGGCCTCCTCAGAATCCTCCGGCAGTGGGACAGAAAGGCGAGGTCGCCGGGGTTCCCTCTCCTATGCGGAGCTCGTAAGGGACCTCTTAACTGACGAGAAGCACTTTCTAAGGGACCTCAATCTCATCATCAGGGTCTTTAAGGATGAACTTGAGAAGATCCTGGATAGGGATAGTCGGGTAAGTCAATAACATTAATCTTGAAAACTCCTAAGTCCTAGTTAGAGAATTCACGAAGAGGTTTTCAATTCGGATATTTGTATTTCTTTTTTCTTTTATTTAATTTTACTTCAAAAAGTGTGGTTTACGTGATTGGGGAAAACCTTAAGGTTTTGAATAATCTGTTTCAACACCATGTTATTATTTATTATTCACGATTTCCTCATACTATAAAAAACCGAAAATAAATTGGTATATTTATTTTTACGTTTTATCATTTCGACTTTAAATTATATTTCTAAATATTTCAATAAAAAATAAAACTAAAAAATAACAATTTCTTTTACATTTAAAAATATAAAAAAATTGTTGCCCACCGGTATCGGGAACAGGGTCCAAGTTACCGGCGGTCGGAACTCCAGAGAGATGAACCTCCTGACTATACGAGCCGTGTTCAGGAGTACCGCTTTCTGAATCAAGCTCTTGACCCAGTCGCCTAAAGAGAGCCTATTAAGGTGTTGGTCGAAGTTCCTGGCTATTAAGTCATTGATTTTATTAATAATTATAATTAATAATTGACTGGCCTGTTGGTCTAGTGATTGGTGGCCCTGACTGCTAAGCCGGAGGTCGTGGGTTCGATTCTCACCCAGGACAAATGTTTGAGTGATGAGCGCGATCATTGGTTCTGTGTCTGAGTGTAATTTATCTATAACTAGCGACCCGCCCCAGCTTCGCACGGGATATTAAATTTATTATGTATGTATAATACATATAAACCTTCTCTTGAATCACTCTATCTATTAAAAAAAACCGCATCTAAATCCTTTGCGTAGTTTTAAAGATCTAAGCATAAATATGGACAGACAGCGGGAAGCGACCTTGTTTTATACTATGTAGTGATATGTATGTATTTAGAAATATAAGTATGTTTATCAGGTGTCTAGAACTCGTAACACAAGCTCTGCTTAGCTTGGGACTAGACTGCGTCTTTTTAATAGTTGTGGAATACTATAAAAAAAAAATATTGTTATTTTGTCCGCAGGCAATATCGCTGATATTCGGTAACATAGTGGACATCTATGAGTTGACCGTGACTCTGCTCGGTAACCTAGAAGATGCAATGGAGATGTCACAAGACTCGCCCACCCCTTACATCGGCAGCTGTTTTGAAGGTAAGCTAACGTCTGCTCTTCTCTTCACAATTTTTTGATTATGCAATTGATGAATACGCCTTTACTTTGATGTTGCACTCATAATTCACTATTTTCTTAACGCGAATAAACTATACACTTATACTCCATTCGCAATATGATTAGATATTTAAACAAACCATTTTTACTGTCCGTTCAACCGATTTCGACTTTTATTGCGTTGGTGGTATGACACATGGCGACTCCAGTAAATAGTTGGTATTGTAACCACTTTTTAGGGTTCCGTATCTCAAAAGTAAAACACGGAACCCTTAAAAAAAAAGAAACCATAAACATGGAAAGCCAATTACAAGTCTTCACGTATAGGCATTATAGGATCATTTTGTTGTCCGTCTGTACCATATACTAAGGTCTAGCAGTGGTGGCCGAGTGGTAACAGCACCGACTTACGAGTTGTAGGTCGTGGGTTCGAACTCAGCCAAGCGCATTACTTTGTATAATTTATTTCATCGCCACTGCTCTCATAACAGTAAAGGAAAACATCGTGAGGAAACCGGCATGTCCTAGAACCAAAAATTCGAAGACATGAACATCCCGCACTGGCCCCGCGTCGTGTATTACGGCCCATTCCCTCTCCTAGAGAGGAGGCCTGTGTCCCAGCAGTGGGAACTTTAAAAGACTGATGATGATTATGATGATGACTAAGGTCTATGGTCCCTTGTAACTGTGAAAATATCAAACTTATAAGTTAACGAAAAAAAAGATACAACCGTTTCTAACGCAAAAAAACGTATATATTATTTCGACACTCTTAAAGGAATCAAAATTCAGTTGACTTAGAAACCTGAAATTTGGCATGAAGCAGGGCCTTGTAGCACAAGTATAGGAATAAATCAGAAAACCGAAAATGTGTGATTACTTCACAAAAAAAAGTTTTCTGCACTGGCCTATATACCTTTAAATTTTGGTCATTTTAATCCCGCGGAGGGTCGATTCGGTACATGAAACACTAACGATTCGTAAAGATAAAAATGAAAAATTAAGTATACGTGAGGTTAGTCACGTAGGACACCACAATTGAGCATCAATTGTTTGTTCCATTTCAGCCGTATCGCTTCCCTATGGAGAGCGCATTGAATCGCCTACGCAGGATACCGTGCTACATTGTTATAGTATACCAGTACCTCTACCATGAGTTTTAAGCAATAGTATTCGTCGCTACTCGATATCGACGCCGTAAATATTTTGCATGGCAAATTTTGCAGCGCCTCTAGCGGTCACTTGCAGAACCAAAATTTGCCATACAAAATATTTACGGCGTCGATATCGAGTAGCGACGAATACTATTGCTTAAAACTCATGGTAGAGGTACAGATACCCTAACACGATCTCTTAACGTGATCCATTTGAATACCTTAACAGAACTGTTTATGGGAGGAAGTTATATATCTCTGTCCCTCTTTCTTATAAAGCTTCTGATCTCGTTGTTCGTCTATTCAATGGGTGTGGCATAAATTTGTGATTACAATCATTGATATATTATAATTGAAGATACGTTACGCTAACATCACAATCAGAAAACCTGGACCCGAAACTCACACATCTATGATCAGTGTCATCACCAGAGGTCGGAGTAGGTAGATTGATTTAAGGTCGTTGACGTCAACCGTAGAGGATAATATGGATATTTCTCCAAAATACCGGAACTTCATAGTTATTATGATATTTGTTCCGGAATTTTGAAATTAGCACGAATTTGTGTTTAAGGTGAAAAACGTATTAATAATATCAATCTACGCTGCCAGTGTTAGCTAATGTTGAAAGAAATCAGTTTTTTATTTTATACAAAAATACCTTGGAATAGTTACACCGTAGTTTGTCCCTTACTGTTGAATTAGAAATAACGCTTGACAGTATTTATTTTATTTTAGTCCATAATTCCAATCCCGGAACTTTTTCCGGTACTTCCCGCACATTATGGATAAAATGGCATGTCCATATTATAATATCTTGACGCCAGTATATAAAATCAATCTACCTACTCCGACCTCTGGTCATCACAGTCGCAAACCTACATTCACTGAAAGACAAGGACGAGTCATGACGAATGATGTTTACGATTATGAATGACATGAGCTCTATCTATCTCGCTTTGCAAAATGGCGACCAAAACAATAAGTGAAATTAAAAATATCATAATAAATTTTAAGTTTTCATGATCTTTTAAGTAAAATGAGATTCCATGTAATTTGTTTTTTCTATTTTAATGATTTGTACAACGCATAAAAGCACACGAAGGCATTTTGATATCCTCTATCCCACTTAAAACAAAAAATTAATATTTTTGCGTAAAACCCTCGTTTATGTCACTCGCCGTTTGCGATTGAATGAAATTAGGGCAAACTGTCCTGATTTCAGCGGTCCAGGCGCTAGAGGCTAGTCACTTCCGCTGTTTTGATTGTATTAATGTTTACAATCTAAATAATTGTAATGTTTTTGTTACAGAACTGGCCGAAGTAGAAGAATTTCGTGCGTACGTTCGATACGCTAACATTATTACTAGGAAAGAATCACGGGAAGCGTTGCAGAGCATCGTCGATGATCCCGTGGTAAGTTCCTTTGTGGTGGTCGCGTAGCTTCATAGACGCGTATTCTTCATTAAAGACACGACGGCACTTCGTCGACAGAGTTTTATAGATGTTCACGCATCAAACGCGTGGGCATACAGACTGATGTCGACTGCTCACTGAAATCTCAAACATGATCCGGCTCGAAGGACCATGTTCAGGATTTGAATAAAATAAGTGGATTTCAAATAAGAGGGCTTCCGAGGCTCACACTGTTTTTTTTTTATGGTAGGTAAAATCAACCAATGACAAATCCCGCCCTTGGGTGGGGCGGGAAATAGTGTCAGACTCTTACTGACTAAAAACCTACCCTGTTCCTTCCCTGCCTTGGATCCAGGGCCCTGGTATGCATTTTCATACCTCCCCAGAGCCCCAGAACAACGTAAGGGTGGAATTCACCATACGTCGGGTTGTCCGATGGTAGAAAGGAGATGGCAGAATCAAATCATGCAGTTCCGAAAAAAAAAACACTTTACTCTTTGCCCTAATTTACATTTTCACATACATATTATTCTTCGCAGCTATCAGAACGGCTGGACACAGCCGGCCACGGTTTCCGCCTCGCCGTCAAGTACTACCTGCCCAAGCTGCTGCTGGCTCCGGTGGCGCACGTGTTCCTCTACCACAACTATGTGCTGGCGCTCCTGCAGATCGCGCCCGCCAGCGAGGACCGCGAGAGCTTCAAACAGGTTAGTATAGTACGCGGCTAATAAATTGAACCAGTTGCTATGGTTACGCGCAGCCCCCCCACTTCTAGTGGTTGTTAATACACCGTTAAATTTCGGTCGTTTTAATCCTGCGGAGGGTCGATTCGGTACATGAAACACTATCGATTTTTAAAGATAAAATTAAAAATTAAGTATTTTTTTTTCTAAAACTCGTTTTAATATACGCATGTACGAAATTAATTTCATTAAGTAAACGTGTCAATGACCTTGTAGGTAGTGGTCGGTCGTTGCGTAATAACTACCTACAGTTCATTGGCCTCGCTCAGCTGACGTTTACTTAAAGAAATTAATTTCGTACATGCGTAAATTAATTCGAGTTTAAAAAAAAAGTGTTTTATTTTTCATTTTTATCTTTACAAACCGATAGGGTTTCATGTACCGAATCGACCCTCCGCGGGATTAAAACGACCAAAATTTAGCGGTGTATAAGTATGTTTATCAGTTGTCTAGTACTCATAACACACGCTCTGCTTAGTTTGGGACTAGACGGCGTCGTATGATAGTTGTGAATATTATTATTATTTTGTATTTACCATTTGGCGGGAACGCTAACAGAAAACTCATTTTTCGAATCCCCCTGGTAATGTTATATTTTTCTGTATGCATGCATTCTCCTTTACCAATGTACCAGTAAACCAATGAATTTCTTTTCATATTTTTTTTTATAGCTTTTTATTTTGTTTTGTTTCTCTTTATTTTTATACTGTTATTACAGATAACCCCCGCAGCTGAAGACAGAGAGAGTTTTAAACAGGTAGGTTGGCTCACTTTAGTATCCATTTTTTTTTTTTTGGAGGGTAGGAAATCATCCAAGGACTTCTCCCGCTCTAGGGCGGAGCGGGAAGGCTTGTGAGGACTTTTACTGACTAAAACCACACCAGCGTTCCTTTGCACTGCGTTCCATGGCTCCAGTAGGCTTCGACCCTGCTGAGCCCCTACGGTTTTGCTGATATAGTTTTGATGCGTGCGTGGAATGTCTCCGTCCGGACGGCTAGCACGCCACGGCAAGCCACGGTGGTTGGAAATCAGGGTACGGATCCTGGCGGATGGGGCGTGAGAAAGTTCGAAGTTCCCTTCTGCGTGCGGTCTTCTCCGTCGCTAGCATTACTGCTCGCAGAAGGAGGCGATCGCCTGCAATTCCTCTTCGCTCTGGACCATGGCCTGTATCAGGGCCCGGTGGTTATTTATTTTGGGTGGGGTATCATCAAATAACTTCTGCAACTCTGAGTGGATATTTGACCATAACCTGTTGAATACCGTAATTAGAGACACAATTGAAAGACAATAGGTGTGCAGACGCCGACGTCCTCTTGGTGAATAATGAATTAATTCTATGTTCTTGTCAACAGGTGGAATGCAATCTACATCCAATCAAAAAGTTATTAATAAAGGCACTAGGAAATGGACCAAAAATGTAAGTATTACTATACTATTATCTTTTTTGACTGGCTTCTTGGTCTAGTAGTTAGTGACCCTGACTGCTATGCCGGAGGTCGTGGGTTCGATTCCCACCCAGGATAAATGTTTGTGTGATGAGCACGATCATTTGTTCTGTGTCTGGGTGTAAGTTATCTATAATATGTATGTATTTACAAATATATAAGTATGTTTATCAGTTGTCTAGTACTCGTAACACGAGCTCTGCTTAGCTTGGGACTAGACAGCGTTGTGTGATAGTTGTGGAATATTATAAAAAAATATATTGTTATTTTGTCCGCAGGCAATATCGCTTATATTCGGTAACATTGTGATGGATACTATTTAATGCGTACACACCATAAATAAATACCGAAACAAAAAAAAAAAATAACGCCTGATAAAATTTTTAGCAATCTACTACATAGTCTGTAACTTCGTTTGGTTACGGTTGGTAGACATAATTCTTTTGCTATTGATTTCTCATACAGTCCTCTAAGAAATGACCTAGATTTCACTTTTGGCAGAAAGGAAAAAAAAAATATATGCCAAAAATGTATGGTAAGAGTTTCATTCCCTTTTTAACCGACTTCGAAAAGGAAGAGGTTCTATGTTCGGCTGTATGTATTTTTTTTTATGTATGTTCACCGATATCTCGGTCAATTGTGGACTGATTTCGAAAATGTTTTGCTTTGATTGAAAGATTATACTTCCGAATTGGTCCCATAAAAATATCTTTTTGATCTGATGATGAACTTCAAAGATATAGGACGAAACTCTTCAAAAAATCATAGCAGAACTATCGTTTGTATATGTTTGTTCGCCGATATTTTGGTCAATTGTGGACCGATTTTGAAAATGTTTATTTTGATTATACTCCCGAGTTGGTTACATAGAAATTTTGTTTTGATCTGATGATGAACTTCGTTTTTTCATTGAAGTCGGTTGTATTATTTTTTGTAAAAAAAAATCTTATTACGCTTAATTACGCTCACCCCACCCAATTTCTTCGGTTTGACAGCTCTGACGTCACAACATGGCGTAAGAATCGGTACTATTCTTATTTGAAACGCATTGTAATTGTCTATTATTACAGGGACGCAACACTTCGAATGGCGAGTCGAGCGAGACGTCAACTCGCCATAGAGAAATGCAACGAGCTGGCTCGAATCGTTGACAACTGGGACATCAAGGACATCGGACAGTGCTGCAATGAATTTATACGAGGTAAGTCATGGACACAGGTGTTCATCATCATCATCGTGCAATTTAGCTTCACCTTTTTTTTTTTGACTGACCGACATTTTGATAATTCAAAAGTGCCTGTAATTGGTCTATTTGAAATAAACGTTTCTGATTTATGATTTCCTCATCATCTTCCTGCCCCTGTTATGTGTTGTTTGGGGTCGGCGCAACACGTTTTATTATGGTTCCGTACCCAAAAGGTAAAAACCGAATCCTATCACTTATCGTCTCGTAGTGCAGGGCAAGGTTGAGGGCACCAGGCCACGTGGTAGATCACCCATGAGATGGACAGACCAGATCAAGGCCGCAACTAAGTGCTCGGTCTACGAATGTACCCGGAAAGCTGCAGTCCGCGATGAATGGCGCCGTGTGACCGGGATGATTACTCATCGTGATTCATAGTGATGACCACGACCACTCTGACAAGAGTGTACCGACTAAGAAGATGATCACTTATACCCCTATTTATAAACAAGTAAAAGTAATTACTTAAGTAGAAGTAACTACTTAAGTAACAATTTGTATGCTGTAAGAAAAATTGTAATTTTTAATGAAGATTTTTGACTTCAAATAATGACTTATTATGAAATTATTTAGCAACGAGTTCTTTAGAAATAAGGGTTTTAGACTCCATTGTCCGTCTGTTAGACACCAGGCTGTATCGGATAGCAAGACAATTGAAATTTTCTCAGATGATATAATAATATTAAAAACAGTATAAAATAAATATTTAAGTGGGGTTTCCATAAAGTAAACGTGATTTTTTTAAAGTTTTTACAGACCCTACGTGCGCGAATCAATTCGCACTTGGCCGTTAATTTTCTTTCATTATGTCTCGTGGGTGACAGGACAGAAAGGTCCATAATAGAATCTTTAAAAAAACAACATACCAACTCTATAACATTATGGAACGCAATAAAGTATAGAGACAGTTGGGTCTCGCTATCACTAAACTCCCTTCCTTAGCACTCCGCACACAATCCATCCATGTTATGATAATGAGTCTATCAAGAACAGTAAGTTTAAAAATGTCTTGGATTTGCTTGTTACAGAGGACACGCTGTCTAAGATCGGTCCGGGCAAGCGGATAGCGGAACGAAGAGCGTATCTGTTCGACGGACTGTTACTGCTCTGCAAACCTATTACTAGCATTGTGAGTACATTTGTATCTATTTAAAGGGTGACTGGTAATTAGTGAACGATACTTAAACACGTGATTGTAGTCATGATAACAAATAACTTTTACTATGGGACCAAACCTGAAATCGCGTAAAAAAACTGTCAAGTGCAGTACATTTTTACCAGTTAGGCAAACACAAATGTTCAACAAACAGATTTTTTTTTCGCGATTTCAGGTTTGGTTCCATAGTACTCAGTAATTTCTTTATGTAAACGAGTCAATGACCTTGTAGGTAGTTGTCGGTCGTTGCGTACTAACTACCTATAGGTTATTGAACTCGTCCAGCTGTCTTAAAGAAATTAATTTCGTACATGCGAAAATAATTACTTTATTTTTAATTTTATCTTTACAAATCGATAGTGTTTCATGTACTGAATCGACCCTTCACGGGATTAAAACGATCAAAATTTAAAACACTATCGATTTGTAAATATAAAATTAAAAAATAATGTACTTTTTTCTAAAGCTCGAATTAATATACGCATGTACGAAATTAATTTCTTTAAGTATTTACGACCGAAAAATTTATTTGCCCTGTTAATTATATTTTTCGTGGGAATCCGTATTATGTGGATTCTTCGCCATTGCAGTGAAGTTTTTTTTTAAAGGCTTATTATACCTTTTTACCTATAGGTAGTGAATAGCAGCGCTAGCGGGTCCGGGTCGGGCGGCGCGCAGCAACTGAAACTCAAAGAGAAACTGCACATACGGAAGCTGGAGCTCGTGGACAGGCCTGACACTGAAGGTACGTGCTTAGCATAGCATAGCATCAGCCTTGTAATGCTGCTACTGCTTGTAACTGCTGGGATTCAGGCCTCCTCTCTAGGAGAGGGAATGTGCCGTAATCCACCACGCCGGCCCAGTGCGGGTTGGTGGATGTCACATGTCATCGAATTTTTGGTTCTAGGACATGCCGGTTTCCTCACGATCAACTCAACTCAAATCAAAAATGTTTATTTTACATAGGCCTACATGGGCACTTATAAAACGTCAGAAATTAGCGCACGGTTCCAATTGGTCGTTTCCTATGGAGAAGAACCGGCAAGAAACTCCATGGTTATTTAAAAAAAAAGTGATTGTTTACAATATTTATTGATGATTTCCTTTACTGTTTTGAGAGCAGTGGTGATGAAATAAATGACACAGTAATGCGCCAGGCTGGGTTGGAACCCGCGACCTACAATTCATAAGTCAAGGCAATTACACTCGGCCACCACTGCTCTCACGGTTCGTGTTTATGAGGTACTGACTTCTTAAGAAAAGACTACCTGGACGAAATCGGGGAGGCTTTTGCCCAGCAGTGGGAAAGAATAGGCTAAATAAAAAAGAGGTTCTGGCGGGATTTTTAAAAAAAAATTTAGTATGTGGTGCACCCGCATTCTAATGGTAAACTAATGAACTATTCAAACTAAGACATGGCTTAAAAGACTTTGTATCCAAGACAAATACATTAACAAAAAAAAAAAAAAAATCGAGATGTCTTTTCTATTAAACAGTAATGAAATAATGGTTTGTCCCGCAGAGGGCCGCCACATGGTGGAGCTGTGCCCGCGCGTGGGCCCCGCCGTGGTGCTGGCGTGCGCCTCCTGCGCAGAGAAGAGGAACTGGATGTGCGACCTCGTCATGCTCAATACCAAACCCATGCTGGACCGGTTCCTGGACAGGTGACCTATTATCACTATAGATTTTTAACCGACTTTGAAAAGGAGGAGGTCTATGTTCAGCTGTATGTATTTGGGGGGGGGGGGGGGTAAACTGTACAGAGTAATGAAAAGGGAGGATCCTCCGGCCAGACGGATGTTGTGTTTGGTGGGCTGCTGCCCGATAGATGATTTCGGTCGGTTACATACCGACAACCACATGCGACATAGATGTCGCTACAGATTGCCCTGAATTATTGTTAAAGCTATTTCTGAACGTCCCCCCCCATCTCAATACTGCCGAATTAGAATTGTTGAACCATCATGGCGGTCGCGGTTGAATGCACAGTAACCAGTTTTCGGGTCTAAATTGAAGTGGGGGGCTGCACGTAACCATGGCAAATGATTCAACTTATTTGCCGCGTACGTTATGGTAACACTTTAAAGATATGCGGAGTAGAGTGTGTAAAGTCCCACAGACTTCCGTTGAAAAGGGATGATTCTCAGAGCAAACGGGTTTTGCGTGTGGTCGGTAAAGTGTTGTGTTGTGGTTCCAGCATCCTCCTGGACCTGGAGCGCAAGCACCCACTAAAGCTGCCGCCGGCGTCGCTGTACCGGTTCGCGGTGCCCGACTCGCCCGACAACATCGTGCTGGAGGAGCACTCCACCTCGCGCCACCAGGGAAACGCGCCAGTGCCGCTCATCAAGGTAACTGCTGGACTCTGAGCTTTGCTGCCAGCTCATAACCATCTATTACTGGGTTCCGCAAACTTGTATTCAAGGTATTATCGCGGTAATTTCTGATCCTGCGGCCAAACCGAACCTTTGAAGTATTCGTTTGGCGCGGCGGCGGCATCGTGTACACGAGCCCTTTCTGTCTTAGGGTCGGAATATAGAGAGGTGTAATAAAAGTTAGTTGTTAGGTACGAGATATTTTGTAGCTCAATAAATCAGCATTTTTATTACAGTAGGTGCCACGCGATCTGAGTGCAGTTCTGAGGAGTGCGCTAGTCATCATCATCATCGTCATCATTTCAGCCGAAAGGGAGATAGGCCTCCCCTAAGTGTCGCCACAATGAACGGTCCTGTGCGTCTTGCATCCACCGGATTCCCGCAACCTTTACCAGGTCATCGGTCCACCTTGTAGGAGGCCGCGCCAACGCTCCGTCTTCCGGTACGCGGTCGCCACTCCAGAACCTTCCGGCCCCAACGGCCATCCATTCTGCGAGCAATGTGCCCAGCCTATTGCCACTTAAGGTTGGCAATTCTTCGTGCTTTGTCGGTAACCTTGGTTCTCCTGCGGATATCCTCATTCCTGATTCGATCACGCAAGGAAACTCCGAGCATAGCCCTTGCGCTAGTGATGAGGCCTAATTAGCGACAATGAACAGAGTTCGATATTTTTCTTTGACACCTTAAAAATGGACGTTCAAACTGCTTGTTAGTATTTTAACACATTTTATTTAATACATTTGCGCTAAATATTATTATTACAAGCTATGGTACAAGAAAAAAGAAAATATCATGTATATATTCCCTACTTTAAGAAAACTGTGTGCTATGTGCTATCTGTAATGTCTTAGTACGGGGAGGGGTGGAAGGGGTGTCACAACGAAACAACTTGTTCATTACACGGTTTATTCCAAACTGACGACGCATACAAAATCTTCCGCTACTCGCTATGACTTACTGGCTATTTATTACTTACTAGCTTTTGCCCGCGGCTTCGCTCCCGCTCTACCCTACTCTACCCAAATCTACCCTACTCTACCCTACCCTACTCTACCCTACTCTACCCTACTCTACCCTACTCTACCCTACTCTACCCTACTCTACCCTACTCTACCCTACTCTACCCTACTCTACCCTACTCTACCCTACTCTACCCTACTCTACCCTACTCTACCCTACTCTACCCTACTCTACCCTACTCTACCCTACTCTACCCTACTCTACCCTACTCTACCCTACTCTACCCTACTCTACCCTACTCTACCCTACTCTACCCTACTCTACCCTACTCTACCCTACTCTACCCTACTCTACCCTACTCTACCCTACTCTACCCTACTCTACCCTACTCTACCCTACTCTACCCTACTCTACCCTACTCTACCCTACTCTACCCTACTCTACCCTACTCTACCCTACTCTACCCTACTCTACCCTACTCTACCCTACTCTACCCTACTCTATTTTTCTCGCCGTAAAAACCATCCTTGAACTTCAACGAACATTTAAAAAAAAGATTTGGCCAAATTGATCCAGGCGTTGTTGAGTTATGCGCTTACCAACACATTTTGCGATTCATTTTTATATTATAGATATCTAAGTACCTACACTACACTATCGATAAGCACGCGAGCGAGAGACATCAAGGTCAGCACGGCACTAACCTACAGGCGGGGGGGTTGCACCCTCTCCGCTGCTCATGCCCCGACTGCACTCGCATCGCGCGCCTACAGTACACAGTTTCCACAAGCAAGCCAATTTCAACCTTACTGCCTTGTTGACAGGGAGCAACATTACTCAAGCTGGTCGAGCGGCTGACATACCACATATACGCGGATCTCAACTTGGTGCGGACGTTCCTCACGACGTACCGCTCGTTCTGCTCGCCGGGCGAGCTGCTGGAGCTGCTCATCGAGAGGTTCAAGATACCCGAGCCCAGTGAGGTGTACGATACGCCGAGGACTGGTGAGTTTGCTGATACCACAATGCGTTACTGTTTGATTAGTAGGGTGCACTCAAAATTGGGTGATCGACAAAATTATGTTTTTTTCTGGTGTCGGAAATCATCAAATAGCTTCTTTCCCTCGGGGTACAGCGAGACTTGTAGGGCCAGAACTGTACCTCTACCATGAGTTTTAAGCAATAGTATTCGTCGCTACTCGATATCGACGCCGTAAATATTTTGTATGGCAAATTTTGGTTCTGCAAGTGACCGCTAGAGGCGCTGCAAAATTTGCCATACAAAATATTTACGGCGTCGATATCGAGTAGCGACGAATACTATTGCTTCAAACTCATGGTAGAGGTACTGAGTTAAGCGGGCGCTTGCGACTGGCAGCCGTCACGTATGTCCCGAGCTCGTGGCCCCGTTAGAAACTGAAATAATACCTGCGCATTGTCGCTATACTATAGTCTGTATACAAAGTCAAACGACTTAGGTAATTATTAGGGTACAATGAAATCTGATGTAGTCGACACTCGTTGGTTGATCAAGGTTGATTGAACAGTCTTGATCATTGTTTACTGATAGAACCTTATACAACGTATCGTGTAAAGTATTTTTTTATGATTTTGCATTAGGGAACTTTTTAAGAATAAAAAAATGCAAAAGATTTTCATTTATAACTAACTGTCTCGGCAAACTTCATACCGCCTAATGAGGATAACGCCATCTACAGATATTACTAGAACGAGCAGAATTCATTTCAAAATGACATTTTATTAAGAGATGGCGTTGTATTCGACCTTTTTTTTTTCGTGATTTTTTTTCATATTTTCTCAACGTTTAAACCTTCCCTGGACTATCACGAATATTTCAAGACCAAATTTGGCCAAATTGGTCCACCTGGTCTCGAGTTTTAGCGAGACTATCGAATGCTTTGAGTTGGCCACGCCCCCAATTCGTTTGTTCGAACAAAGGAGATGGGGGCGTGGCTAACTCAAAGCGTTAACGCAAAACGAAACGATTGTAACTTGGCTAGGGGGGCAGCTATTTATATGTTTCGGTCTCTTTATTGATATATTTTATTACAAAAGTAGGACAAATAACATAAAAGTAAGTTAGATACTGGACATAGTCATTTGAGTGACAACTAATATTCGTGTTGCCAGCAACAGATTTATTATTTCGTTTAAAAAATCCACAGTAGTTTGACTTTTTAGACAGACACTAGTTCAACATTAACAGTGAGCATGTAGTCGTGTCGATGGACAACTTAAATACCTGCGACTGATTATGATGACGCCTGCACTGCAGTATAGGCCGCGCGTGGACGCCAATCCCTCTGCGACTGCCGATACCTTCGCTTGCATTACTGCTTCTCAGAGAGAGGTGTCACACTGATTGTATCCACCTTGTGAATATACATTAGCTTAGCATTTTCGCTTATGGGTTACACTTGCACTTTTGGCTATTCGTTTAAACTGGTATCCTTGCGTTTCATTTGTACCCCTAATTCTAAAATTTCATTCCAGATTAATAATTACGTCACTATCACTACATAATATAAAACAAAGTCGCTTCCCGCTGTCTGTCCATATGTAAGATTTTTAAAACTACGCAACGGATTTTGATGGGTTTTTTATTAATAGATAGACTGATTCAAGAGGAAGGTTTATATGTATAATATGTTTAATATCACCATTACACCCGTGCGAAGCTAGGGCGGGTGCTAGTCAAGAATATTATTAAAATGTGAATACTTTAATTATTGTAAACTATGAAGTTGCATCATGCAATTTACTTAATTACAAAGGTATTAAATCGGTCGTTGTGGCGACACTTGGGGGAGGCCTGTGTCCAACAGTGGACGTCTTTCAGCTGAAATGATGATGATGATGATTAAGTTCGTTGAAAGGCTTAATTACGGCTTATAAGTAGAACCAAAATGGCGATCGAACTTGAATGCGCAGTAAAAGCTTTTCAACTCTCAATCAAAGTGAAGGCTGTGCGTAACCTAAGCAACGACGGCCATTTAGGTTCAACTTATTTGCCGCGTATACTATAACTACAAGGATCATGTGTATTTGCGCACGCTAGTCCCAAGGATCAAGACGCCTAAGAAGGATGCGAGTCCTAACTCTTCGTTACTGGATATTGACCTAGGTAACATATTACGTATAATGTGTGACCGCCTTATTCCAAAACGCGATCTAAAATAGTTCCAGGACTATTACTAGGTTTAATCCCGATTAAACGCTATCTAAATGTAGTTTTCGGGATTATTACTAAATTTAATACCAATTAAAAGCGATCTAAATGTATTTCCGGGAATATTATTAGGTTTAATGCCAATTAAAACTATACTATGATTTTTTATTAGATGGACTAAAGTGACAGCTATAACAATGGTTGTTTAACAGTTGAGCATTGTTATTTGACAGTTGGGCATTGTCCACTGCTGTCACTTTACTTCATCTAATAAAAAATCATAGTATAGTAAGAGTCCCGCAACTATTTAGGATCGCGTTTTGGATTAAGGCGGAAAGTGTTTTTTTTTTTAATTAGTGATTTAGTAACTCCGTGTCTTCACTCCTTAGATGTAGAGTCATTCGTTCGGTGGTGCTGAATGTTTTTGATTGTGACCTGATCTTCATTCAGCACATTATTTGTCTGTAAGTAAAAAATAAGTATACACCGTTAAATTTTGATCGTTTTAATCCCGTGGAGGGTCGATTCGGTACATGAAACACTATCGATTTGTAAAGATAAAATTAAAAAATAAAGTACTTTTTTTAAAAACTCGAATTAATTTACGAAATAAATTTCTTTAAGTAAACGTCAACTGGGCGAGTGCAATGACCTGTAGGTAGTTAGTACGCAACGATCGACAACTACCTACTAGGTCATTGACTCGTACTTTATTTTTTATTTTGTCTTTACAAATCGATAGTGTTTCATGTACCGGATCGACCTTCCACGGGATTAAACGATCAAAATTTAACGATGTATAACGCTAAGAAAAGTTATAAAAATACTAATGTTTTCAACAGCGGAGAGTATAGAGAGCGTTGCAAGTAGCGATGCGGAGAAACTTAGTAAAAATACAGCGAGGGAGGACTGGAAGAGGTATCGGAAAGAGTTCCAGCAGCCCGTCAAGTTTAGGTGAGTTTTGTACCCCTTTTATTTAGTTTCACCTCGCCAATGTTTGTCTGTGATCAAATCTTGCAAATTATATTTGATCCACCTCCCAGTTACCGATTGAGCTGAAAAGGGAATGGCCATACACCAGACCATACTGTGTCACAATGTATATTATTATCAAAAATATTTTTTTATTTATTTGTATAACTTACTGATTTTTAACCGCTTTTTGTAACCAGCTTTTTATTTAAAAATACACCGTAAAATTTTGGTCGTTTTAATCCCGCGGAGGGTCGATTCGGTACATGAAACCCTATCGATTTGTAAAGTTAAAAATGAAAAATAAAGTACCTTTTTTAAACTCGAATTAATTTAGGCATGTACGAAATTGATTTCTTTAAGTAAACGTCCTATGAACTGCAGGTAGTTAGTACGCAACGACTGACAATTCCCTACAAGGTCATTGACTCGTTTACTTAATGAAATTAATTTCGAACATGTGTATATTAATTCAAGTTTTTTAATAAATATTATATAATATATAATATACATTCTTTCCAGAGTAATAAACGTCCTCCGTCACTGGGTGGACCAGCACTTCTACGACTTCGAGCGCGAGCCGGCATTGTTAGAGAAGCTGAGGGAGTTCCTGGAGTCGGTCGACGGCAAGCCCATGAAGAAGTGGGTGCAGAGCGTGCTCAAGACGCTGCAGAGGAAGGTACGGACCACTTAAAAAATTCACATAGTATGCGGCAATTAAGTTGAACCCAAATAACCGTTGTTGCTAGGGTTACACACAGCCATCCATTTCGATTGAGACTCGAACATCTGTTACAATGAGAGGTATATAGGGAATGATACTTAAACACGTGATTGTAGTCATGATAACAAACAACTTTTACTATGGGACCAAACCTGAAGTCGCGTAAAAAAATCTACAGGTCAGTAAATTTGTGTTCGCCTAACTGGTCAAAATGTACTGAACTTGGCTGATTTTTTCGCGATTTCAGGTTTAAATAGTACCAGTCGCTCTACATAAGTTGAATCAAAACGGCGATCGACTTTCAATGCACACTATTAATGATGGCAATTTCGTTGAACCCGTTGCCATGGTTATAGAATTTAAGCATTCATTTCTGAATGTAGTTTAAAGTTTTAGACGAATTCAAGCTTGCTTATGCTATCATAAGCATAATCAGCCATTATAGTTCCCACTGTTGGGATTCAGGCCTCTCTAGGAGAGGGAATGCCCCGTAATCCACCACGCCGGCCCAGTGTGGGTTGGTGGATATCACATGTCTTCGAATGGTTTTAGGACATGCCGGCTTCCTTACGCTGTTTTCATTCACCGTTTTGAGAGCAGTGGTGATGAAATTAATTACACAAAGTAATGCGCCTGGCTGTGGGTTTGAACCCTTGACCTACAACTCGTAAGTCACTGGCGTTACCATTCGGCCACTACTGCTGTAGCTTGATTATGTGAAGCATATTTGGTTTTTGTTCCCCAGAGCCTCCCCTCCGACTGCGACTCGGTGTCCAACCTGTCGGTGACGTCGGTGGTATCGCACGTGTTCGACCGCCTGCCGCCGACGCCGCTGAAGCACGTGGCGGAGCCCGAGCGCTGGGACTGGCACCCGCTGGCGCTGCACCCGCTGGAGCTGGCGAGGCAACTCACGCTGCTCGAATTCCATCTCTACAGACAGGTAAATTAACAAAAAGTGTTAATATGACAAACGACGGTTTTCAACACAAGTATGCAAAAACGTTGTCTGTAATACCTCAATTTAAATTGAAATTATATAGCACGAGTCGAGAAAATACCGATGTTAAAAACCGAAGAAAGTAACGACATATTTTTGATTAAACTCATTACTAACCTGTCTTATTGGATTCTTGTTTACAAAACTGTCTTGATTGTTGAAAACCAGCGCTATTGATTTCTGGATTTGAGTAGCGTCACGGTATAATTATAAAGAGTAACGGCCTATCTTTGCTTAGATGCGACGCACAACTTGGATTTATTTATTTCTTTCTATAATGGTTCACTAGCTTTTGCCAGCGCCTTTGCCCGTGTCAAATTCAGTTTCTCCATACATGTCTACCCCCGTTTTACTTACTTAGGGGTGGAGTTTCGTAAAATCAGTTCTTAGCGGATGTCTACACCCTATAAGGAACCTACCTGCCAAATTTTAAGTTTGTAGGTGTTATAGTTTCTGAAATTTCGTGATTAATCAGTGAGTGGTATTTCGCATTTATTTAAATACATTTTGTTATGTGAGAACATAACTGACAGTAAAAAAAAAATGACAGTGACAGCTGTCAGTTACTTTTTTCTAATGTTAAGATAAGGGCCTTTTTGGCCCCGCGCAGGTTTTTTTACGTTCTGATTATTGTTTTTTCTTTTTTGTTCTGAACACCTGAGCGAGTCACAAAATAATCTTTTTATCTTTCTAACTTATTTCTCATTGTCTCCAGGTGAAACCTTCAGAACTGGTGGGCGCTGTGTGGACCAAGAAAGACAAGGAGAAGACCAGCCCCAACTTACTTAGGATAATTAAACATACCACCAATGTGAGTGATTGTAGATATTTTATATATTGGATGAAGAGGCCGATTGGAAATCCTTTTCAGAGATCTTATTTCGTGGGCGATGACTGAGGGTAACGAGCAATAAACAAACTAGTCTAGATTTATTATGATTCAAGCTTTAGGTATTCATTTCACAACGAGCCGTGAGACAGTCTCCAAACTAGATATCAGGGGGGCTTAGTGCTCGATTACGGAGACGCGGCGCGTTGCGCGGCGCGTCGGTTGGTCCGTCGCACATTGCCATATGTTTGTGTTTGCGCGAGCGATGACGCGGCCCGCTGCTGCAATGTACGAAGAAACGCCCAACGCGCCGCGTCTCCGTAAACACGGCCTTACTCTCGAGTTCAATTCCGATCGGTTGACATTGGAATTGTCACGTTTGGTACTCTTAAATTCGATGCTAGGGCCAAATTGCGTGACTTTTTTGGGAAACTCAGTAAAATGGGGATTGGGCTTGGCGTGTGGTCACGCAATTTTAAACTAATTTGGCGCTAGTATCGAATTCAAGAGTTCGTAACGTCACAATTCCAATGTCGACCGATCGGAATTAAACTCGAGAGGAAACCCCCTGTTCACAACGAGCCGTGAGACAGTCCCCAAACTAGATATTGTCATGTCGGCACGGCTGCTGACTTACAAAAGACTCAGCAACTCTGCGGTCACTGGGGCCAAGGGTTTGCTTCCGAAAGGAAAGCCCGGCCCTGGTATCTAAGGCCACGAAAGAACGGGGTGGGTTTTTAGTCAGTTAGAGTCTGACACTATCTCCCGCTCCGCCCAAGGGCGGGAGATGTCATTGGATGATTTTAACCACCACCACCAAAAAAAAAAAAGCACCTCTGCGGTCACAGCTTGTATCTGTTCGGTTCGTGCATACGTCAGCTCGGAATCTGTCAAAGTGACACGTTTCACTTGGCTCGTACGTTCATTCGTTCTCAAGTTTCCGTACTATTAATAGACTTCACCGCCATATAGAGCAAAACAAAGTCTAATAAATCTCCGTTACCAAAAATAATAAGGATGAAAGTCCTGAAAATTTTAAGTTTTATTGTCTGTTGTAAACTAAAACAAAACTTGAATAAAAATAATAAAACATGGAAACAATATTATGTAGGGTAAACGAGATGGGTAAAAAACACAAATTACGAGTACCTAGTTCCGTGTGGCGATTGTTGAGTAGGACTGTATAGGGTTTAGAAATGATGATGCTAGTTCGAAATATGAGGGTTTATTTCCCAGAATTACAAATGGACGTTGTAATACTAGATTATGAGAACGATTGCGCTTGTGTCGTCGTCCGCGTTAGTTGAGGGTGTGTTCGGTCGATGTCGCCGCTGAGCCGGGCCGCCCCCCGCCGCGCCGCCCGCCGCGTCCGCCGCCATGCGCTGCTGTCCCGAACAGCGATCGAACCAACGACACGTAGCACAGGAGTAGACTTGTAAAAATACCCTATAATACCAAAAGGATACTTATTAAACCGGTATTTTATTATAACTTACGGTATTAAAGGTATTTTATGTATTTTATATTTTGATTAACTTTTTAACATCCTGCAATATTACGAAGAGTTCTAGTTTAATAAAAAAAATATATTTACTTACGATTACGACCCCGACTTACGATTAGTAGGTTGCGGATTCAACCCCGGCCAGACGCATTACTTTGTGTAATTTATTTCATCAGCACTGCTCTCAAAACGGTGAAGGAAAACATCGTGAGGAAACCGGCATGTCCTAGAACCAAAAATTCGAAGACATGTGACATCCACCAACCCGCACTGGGCCCGCGTGGTGGATTACGGGGAGGCCTGTGTCCCAGCAGTGGGAACATTAAAAGGATGATGATGATGTATTCTATATTTGAGAACGACTAATTCTAATTTAATGATTACTTAGTAACTAAACTTCACAGATATATTACAATATTACATTTCGGTCTAATTTTCATTATTGTGTTTGTTATGTACCGCACAGTAGGTACGATCTACCGCGTGATCGGCCCGCCCGCGGCTCAACGTTGCATTCGTTGCCGTCGACACGTTAAGACATGTTCTACCGCGCTGTGTTCGCGCCGTGTAGTGTCGTCTCGATCTCGCTTGCGCATTGACGTGATACTTTTTTTTAGTACTGGGTCGTTCCGGGTTTTTCGTAAAACGAAACCAAACAGCTTTTTTAAAAAAAAGAACAGTTCTAAGAAACAGTTACATAAAAAAACTAGTTTACGATACGTGGCATATAAGTTGAACCATAATGGCGATTGACCTTGAATGCGCAGTAGATAACAATTTTTTGGGTTACCATCAAAGTGAGGGGGAACCTGCGCATAACCATAGCACCGACGGCTATTTTGGTTGAACTTATTTGCAAAAAATCAAAATCAAAAATCAATCAAAATCAACTCTTTTATTTCAAATAGACCATTTACAGGCACTTTTGAATAGTCAAAATGTCGGTCAGTCAAAAAAAAAGTGAAGCTAAATTGCACGTTCCAAAGCGTAGATCTCTATGGAGAAGAACGTGCAAGAAACTCCATGGACACTCTTTTAAAATCATTTTAAGTGTTACAATAATCTTGGTTACATATTTCTTGTCGCTACAATTATGTGAGCACCATGTAGAAAAGTAGTGAGAAAAAAAAACTAACTAAAAATAGAAATTGAATTAAGCCACTGGCAGCAAAGAGATGACCAGTCTCAACTGACGGCGCCCGTTCACGAGCATGACGCGTGCCTCAACCCCACTCTGCTCAACCATTATGAAGGGAACAGAATGACTCAATAACACGCGCCACCATCAGCAAGACATTTGAGTGAGAATGACAAACTCTCAACTGCCATGCTCATTTAAGTCAAACAAATTGTAACCTAGTAAAAATGCTCCATGGGACTTCACATTCACAAAAATTTGATAAAAGTGCTTCTACATTATACAATGCTAATGGTTCAAAATTAGAAAAATAAACAAAATAAGAGCATTAAAAGGTCATAAGCTTCATTAAAGCAATATCATACCATTTCGAAAAAAACAACATACGGAAAGGGTAATAGCATCTCTTCCAATATTTATAAAACTATAAAAAAACAAAAAACTAATTAGTAGGCAAAAGTGTTAGTGGAGCAGGACCAGCATTTAGCCAAGCATTTTTATCGAGGATATAATCTTCCACTTTATAATATGCCTGTCTACATAGTGTGCGTTTAATGCATGTTTTAAATTTGGATTCATTCAATTGAATAATCTCAAGTGGTATCTTATTATAAAATTTTACACAGCACCCCATAAAAGAATTATATACTTTAGCCAATCTGAATCGAGGTTGATCTAGTTTGTGCCTATTCCTAGTATTAAAATTGTGCCTGTCACTTATCTTAGTAAAAAGATGAATATTTTTCCGAACGTACATAATATTTTCATAAATGTATTGACAAGGTACCGTCATGATGTTTATATCCTTAAACAGTTCCCTTAGAGAATCGCACCTGCGAAGATTGTATATGGCTCTGATAGCTCTTTTCTGCAGAATAAAAATAGACTCTATGTCTGCAGCCCGTCCCCATAGCAAAATACCGTAAGACATGATACTATGAAAGTAGCTAAAATAGACCAGCCTCGCGGTATGTACATCAGTAAATTGACGGATTTTTCTGACAGCATATGCTGCTGAACTAAGCCGTCCAGCTAGTGATGCTAAATGAGGACCCCATTGTAGCCTCGAGTCGAGCGTGATTCCCAAGAAAACTGTGTTTTCGACAAATTCAAGTTTCTCTTTGTTCAATACTATTTCCAAGTCATTACTTCTAACATTCGGTAACGCAAATCTTATGCACTTGGTTTTTTTCTCATTTAATACTAAATTATTAACAGTGAACCAGTTTTGGACTTGCTGTAGAGCGTTGTTTATGTCATCAATATTAGTGGAACGTCTATTGATCTTAAAAATTAAGGACGTATCGTCAGCAAACAATACTATATGTGGTTTTTTATTAAATAAATGTGGTAAATCATTAATATATACCAAAAAAAGGAAAGGACCCAATATTGAGCCTTGTGGTACACCCATTTTGACCTTTAAACCCCGTGAATTGACACCATTTATTTGAACCTGCTGCTGCCTGTCATTTAAATAAGATTTCAACAAACTTAGTGCAAGTTTACCTAACCTGTAATGTTCTAGCTTCAAAAGCAAGGTTTCGTGATTAACACAATCAAATGCCTTTGAGAGGTCACAGAAAATTCCTATCGCATCTTGGGCCTCTTCCCACGCTGCAAATATGTGTTTTAATAAGGTGACACCAGCGTCAGTCGTACAACGCCCTTTGGTGAAACCATACTGCTGATCGTGTAAGATTTTATTAGTATTAAAATGAATAAGCATTTGATCGAGCATAACTTTTTCAAATACCTTACTGAAAACCGGCAACACGGATACAGGTCTATAATTATTGGTGTCATTGTGCTCACCAGATTTAAAAAGAGGTATAACTTTACTAAATTTCATTACATCTGGAAAAACTCCTTGGTCCACACACAAATTAAAAATTAAGGCTAAGTATGGTGCTACGGTTTCGATAATAGATGTACATACTTTAATAGACATTCCCCAAAGGTCTTCGGTTAATTTAATTTTGATTTGCCTGAAAACCTTTATAACTGTCATAGGGTTTATATGATTGAATTGAAATTCAGCTGGACAGCGTGGCAAGTTTTCTTTCAATAAAGCAATTGAGGCCTCGGGTGAGGAATTTAAAGCTTCCGTTGTCTTAAGGGGTATATCGGTGAAAAAATTCACAAACTCTTCGGCTACTTCGATATTAGACTTTATGGGACCACGAGAAGTCTGCAATAAAAAATCAGTGTTCCGTACTTTATTCCTACCAGTTTCACTATTAATAACCTTCCAAACGGTCTTTATTTTATTTTCTGCCGATTTAATCTTATTGCTGATAAATAGGGCCTTCGCTACCTTGCAAATATTTCTAAAAAGTTTAGAGTATTTATTTACAAACTTGTTAAAGGTTTCGGAGTTGAAGAATGGCTTAAGGCCATAAAGTTCAAAGAGTCTTTCCCTGCTTATCCTTATACCCTTAGTCGCCCAGTCACTAAATACAAACTTAGGGAAAATATTTTTCGACTTCTTTTCAAAACTTGTATTAAATTCATTAAATACTACTGAAAAGAAATTATCATAAAATTTATTAGCATCATTTATATTATGGCCCAGAGCATTTAACTTATTTTGTAAGTTACTATTAAATTTTGTTAATTTGCCAAGTGTAATTGGCCTAAATTGAATTTGGGTTTTTTGTATGGCAGCTTTAAAGTTAAAAATTACCGTTTGTCCACTATGGTCGGACGGAAGATAATTTACTATTGTTTTATCTATATAATCACAATTGCAGAAAACGTTGTCAATGCAAGTTGCAGAGGTTGGAGTTACTCTGGTTGGTTCTGTAAAAACATTAGACAAATTAAATGATTTAAACAGGCTTAAAAATCTGCTGCTATTTGAATTATTTTCTAAAATGTTAATATTAAAATCTCCACAAATAATTATAGATTTATTACTGCTTGCAAATTTTGCTAGAATATCTTCCATTGTTGACTCAAAAAGACTAAAGTTTTGAGGATTTGGGGGTCTGTACACGCACACTATAACATGCTCATCTAGCTCAACACAGGACAGTTCAATGCAATGTTCAGTTGACAAACTTACTATGTCATTACGTTGTTTAAATTTTAAGCATTTTTTTATTAATATTAGTGAACCACCCCGCAACATAGAATTACGGTTAAAACAACTTCCCACAATATAATTTTCAAAACTAAGAAGCATTTGGTAATCTTTCAACCAATGCTCACTAAAACATATAACATCAAACTTTGTTTTTTCTAAAAACATTTCAATTTCTAATAATTTGGAAGAGATGCCCTGAATATTTTGATGAAATAATTTCAAGGCATGCTGCTGAACCCCTTTTTGCCGTTTAACATTTTGAAAGCAAGAAGATACCTTGTTATTATTTGGTATAACTATGGTATTACTGGTACCCTCTGTTGTCTTATGAATTAGTTTAAACTATCCGGAGTTAGTCCCATGTATTCACTATTATTACTTGGCAGTGAATTGCAACTAATTGAGGCCTCCACATTAACAACCGAATTATCCATAGTGATACATGGAACCTCCTTCGTACAGGTCATAAAAGTATGCATAGCAATTGTGCTACTATCAATTTGGCTCAACGCATGATTTTTAGTATTATTACTAAACATTGTGGCTTTGATTAAACAAGACTTCGACATACTACTTATGTCTGAGTTAATACAATAAGCTAATAGCCTCGCTATTGTATGTCTAAAACTAATTGGCAGATACGATGTATCTCTGGTCGACTTCAAATGTTCAACAAAAATGTTGGTGTCAAAAAACATAAACTTATCACAATGGTGACTTACTAAAAAGTACATATGCTTATTTAGCATATGAATATAATTATTTTTTCTATTTGATAAATGTTCAAAATATGGAAAAGCACACAATATTATTTTTTTGCATTTTAATTTTAACATCTCAGTTACATAGTCAGTGATATCTTCCTTTTTTACTTTTAAACTATTACCTATAAACACTGTTAAATTAGTATTATAATTAAAAGATTTTTTAGTAACTATTTCCATAATATTATTATAGGTTGATCCAGGTAAACAATAATTTAGAGTAGAATAATTTAGATTGTTGTTAATTAGTTTGCCTAATCCTCTTCCCACACTATCCGAGAACATAACTGAATGATTACAATCCTGATTATTATAGGATGGAAAATCACTAGACTTAGACTGGTTAATCTGAGATAAATCCTGTTCAAAATCAGGTAAATCATGTTCAGCAACACAGTCTTGAAAAGAACTCTCAGCCTGGGTAGGGTTCACCGTTGCCTCAGGCTGGCCGGCATCGAGGTTTGAGACTGTCTGACATGTACACTGACACATAACTAACTCATTTGCAGCCAGAATGTGTTCTTTGATTTGGTTCTGAGACTGCACATACTTACTGTATAGAGAACTTAGTGAATTTTCAAGTAACTTTATTTCAGACTGTAAGTGCTGTGTATCAATTTCATAAATTTTCTTGCTGTCTTCTAATTTAATCTGATAATTGTTTAATTTATGCATTAATTCAGCACGTTCTTTCCTGAGTGGAATATATTTAGAAAAGCGTCTCTGTTGTTTTTTAAACTGGTTACATTTTTTAATTATTCTTTTAGTCTTTGCATATTTTTTTAATTTATTGTGACTAATTTTAAAACTATTATTCTGATTCAATAAGGAATCCTCAGTCAGGTCAATAGTAAGTATGGGATGAGGGTCAGATTTTGAACTTAACAATTCACTATATAAATGGCTAGTTTCCCTAACTTGAGTGCTTTCTTTTTCTTTCTGCAGTTTGAGAATTTTACCATTAGCATAAATAAGTTCATCTTGTAGATCCCTAACCCTGCCCAAAGCCTCCTCATACAAGTTACTACAGTCCCCAAAACCATCCGTGATCACCCGCAGTTGGTCGCGTTCCTCAACAATGTCTTGGTATTGCTGATTAATGTCAACAAGCTCCCTTTTAAGGCTTGTGTTTTTCAAGACTATGTTCCTAATTTCACTTTCACTCTCCTCTCTCTCCAGTAGTAATTGTTCACATTGCTGTTTAGACTCCTTAAGTCCTTGGAGGGCCGTTCTCAATTTCAAGTCCATTTCCTGGGCAGTAGCCTTACGGGTCATCACAGGCATAGTTTTAGGAATAGTGACTGAAAATAAATATGAAGAAACGGTAAGAATCAAAAGGTAGACAAGGTAAACAAAAGATGGAAAGAAAGAGAATCAAATAAAGAAATCAGAAAAAGAAATCAGAAAACTTAATGCAGTGAGAAGTAGAGGACTGAGGTAGGCTGTTGAATCGGTTTGAGAAAGTTATGGCTTATTGAGTATTTGTAGCCTTTACTAGCCAAAAGATTATAATTTCCAAAAGTGGGTATGTAAAAGTGGGGTGTCTTGATAATAAAAAAAAAAAATAAAAAAACTGTTTAAATGATTTAAAAAAAAAATAATACAGTGCAAAATAACTGTCGTATACTATATTGTTGTAGTATATTAACGAAGAAACAGAAACTAAACTAACACAAGTATGGAATTATAGTCCTTTTTTTTTCAAATGTAAACAAAGCGATTAGAACTCAAAGTCCTAAAATTGTCGTAAATATTAAAATAAAAATTTGCTAGTACGTGTTACTGAGATGAGGTCAATAATGTGTGCTATTATTAACAATAGTAAATGAAATTAAACAATACTTCCCCGTTTTAATCCGTAATTTGGACGTTAGATAGTTTTAGGTTACCGGTGACAGCCGGCCCTAATATAAGTGTTTCACTTGATGTATTAACAGGAAAACAATAATTCTGTATATTTATGCATTTATCTTATCATATAATGAACAATTACAACTTATTTTTACATAAAAACTAATTAAAATTAATTTTAAAATACGGAACAAAAATTTGACAAGTTACTTCGGCAGTGTTGCCAGTCAGAATTCCAAATGATATCGAACAATTAATACGCGCGTGCGTTTTTGTTGTCAATTGATTTTAAATTTCAAAACAAATAAAACGAACGCTTGACCTTCATCAGTCAACTGAAGCTAACAAAACCAGTTCTTATTGATCTATTACTATTAGAGTATCTTAATTGATTTCTACGGAGCTGAAAATAAGAGTCATTTAAAATTACACATAATTAAAAAACGAAAACCTGAAAACTTTCAATTCATACAAATTTTGGTCTTATCATAATAGCAATATGGAGTATATTCCTGTCCCATTCGAAAAAACGAGCGAATGGTTCATTTCGTTTAGTCGTTCAACATTTGTGTAGTTTCAAGTGTTTTTAACAACGTAATGTTGGCTAATCGTAAAACAGTTGTTCGTTTTTCATAGAAGAACCGTTCCTGAATGAAACGCCCAGAACTACTTTTTTTGTTTTATATAAATAGTACTTTAAAATACCATTTCATGTTTTATTTCTGTGCATTTTCAGTATATTAATGATTACTCAGATAATTTACTTAAAAAATATAGAAACAATCGATTTATACATGAAATACTGTAGCAAATGGTATAATACCGTATTATACGGTATTTTTCGTTTTATTCATTGTGTTGCAAATGGAAAAATACAGCGCTTACATCTCTACACAGGAGCCTGACGTGACTTTTTTATAAGATTTATTATCGTTTAAGTCGTGTCACGTAGTCGTAACTGGGGCGTATTAGACACATTTAACTTGGTTACGTTAAGCAGACGATAACCTTACAGTTTGACTTGCAAAAGGTCTCCGGTCTTCCCGACCGATTATAATTTGAGTGTCTTCAAAGCTAGAGTGAATTGGGTCTTAATAAACTAGTGCGCCTCACCATAAACGATTGCATCACTGCTTACCATCAGGTGGGATCGCAGTCGAGCACTAGTTTATATCAAATAAAAAAAAGACCATTGGTAAAAAATCATCTCTCCACAGTTTACCCGTTGGATGGAGAAGTGGATAGTGGAAAGCGAGAACCTGGAGGAGCGCGTGGGCGTGGTGTGTCGCCTGCTGGAGCTGTGCGTGGCGCTGCGCCACCTCAACAACTTCAACGGCGTGCTCGCCGTCGTGGCCGCCTGCGGCAGCGCCTCCGTGCACAGGCTCAGGGCTACCTTCCAGGTAAGGAAGCGAGGACCTGGAGGAGCGCGTGGGCGTGGTGTGTCGCCTGCTGGAGCTGTGCGTGGCGCTGCGCCACCTCAACAACTTCAACGGCGTGCTCGCCGTCGTGGCCGCCTGCGGCAGCGCCTCCGTGCACAGGCTCAGGGCTACCTTCCAGGTAAGGAAGCGAGGACCTGGAGGAGCGCGTGGGCGTGGTGTGTCGCCTGCTGGAGCTGTGCGTGGCGCTGCGCCACCTCAACAACTTCAACGGCGTGCTCGCCGTCGTGGCCGCCTGCGGCAGCGCCTCCGTGCACAGGCTCAGGGCTACCTTCCAGGTAAGGAAGCGAGGACCTGGAGGAGCGCGTGGGCGTGGTGTGTCGCCTGCTGGAGCTGTGCGTGGCGCTGCGCCACCTCAACAACTTCAACGGCGTGCTCGCCGTCGTGGCCGCCTGCGGCAGCGCCTCCGTGCACAGGCTCAGGGCTACCTTCCAGGTAAGGAAGCGAGGACCTGGAGGAGCGCGTGGGCGTGGTGTGTCGCCTGCTGGAGCTGTCGCCGACTAGCATTTACTCAGTTTTTTTCAAATCCATTCAGGGCTGCGTTCAAAATTGAGATTGAAGTTAGCTCTAATGACGTCATCGGGTAGGTACTCTACACTCGCATTTTTGAACGGGTGTAGAGTTCAACTGTCAATGTCATTTACGGCCGCTAACACCAACCTAACCTGCTCGGAGTTAGAGTTAGTTGGGTTAACTCTAGGGTAGTTACTCGAGTTATAAAAGAACGACCCTGGGTCACTAAACTCTACTCTTCTCTGGATATTTTTTGAATGTAGGGCAGGATGATAACCAACTGGCACTTATCATGACGTAGTACTGGGCCCCAAGTTTGCTATTTTTTATAAATATGTCATTCCATCACGGTTCTATTGTCATTATGCCAAAAGTTCGTAATCTGCAAATCCGATCATTGGTCGGTCTTTAGTTTTTTAGCTATCAAAGTCAAAGTGACATTACTGCTTACTGTTTATTTAGAGCGGCCGCCGGCCGGTGTTTTCAGTGTTTTGTTGTTGATAATGTATCAGTGTTTGGTTTTTGTTATGATATAAGGCAGACATTCATTTGTCATTACATAGGTAAGTACGAGATTACCATTCTATGCCATTTCTCTCAATGGAGTGTCGGTGGTTGATCATTGGAGTCGCCATTATATTAGTACATTACCAAACTTGTCAAAATCAACAATTCAACACAGGTTTTTGTAAACCTAGTTCAGGAAAGTCGCTAATTATACATAGCGTAACGTAATTATGAAATCAATGATAGACCTTTCTGACACTATTGTACGAGTAATAGCAGACTTGAGGCCCAGGGGTCTTTTTATGCTTCTTGTTTATAACATTTAGATTGTTCCCTAACAGATGGTCCCCCTGCGACTGATCCGCGCACTGGAAGAATTCCGCGAGCTGAACTCAGACCACTTCCGGCGCTACCAAGAGCGCCTGCGCAGTATCAACCCGCCGTGCGTGCCCTTCTTCGGCATGTACCTCACCAACATACTGCACATCGAGGAGGGGAACTTAGGTCAGTGGAACATCGGATTTCTTTAACCTCTCCAGTGTACTAAATATAGTACACCTCATACCAGCTAATTTAACCTCTCTAGCACCGGTTTACTAAATATAGTACACCTCATACCAGCTTATTTAACCTCTCCAGCACCGGTGTACTAAATATAGTACACCTCATACCAGCTTATTTAAATCTTATAACTTAAAAATAAGATTTAAGTTAGCCGAAGAAGTTTATCAGTGTACCGAATTCAGTACATCTCAGTATAACTGAAATGTACTGAATTCGGTACACTGATTCGGTTATGTCAGAGAGGTCAAGATCAATTGTAGGTATATGTAACTGTTACATTGTACATTGTTACATTGTACCCTGTTGAACAGGGTGGCGCTGACAATACGATAATAAATTAAACTGCGTATTACGTACCTTTCAAGTATTACGTAAGTACTTCATAGGGGTCGGAATCAAAAACAAGCAACGCAAAGACCCCCTGTCTTTGCGTTGCTTATTTTTGATTACATGGGGGATGGGGAAGCCTGGATGGTGATTACGTTAGCAGTTTTTTTTTTAAAAAGAACATTCTCGATGTTCTATAATCACATGAAGGTAGACACACATCACTGTGCAATGTTTACGTAAGCATTGGGGGGGGATGAGATCTTTGCTTACTTTTTGCTGACGAGGGGAAGGGGGGTTAAAAAAAAAAATCTGCTTACGTAATACTTGAACGGCCCCTTACCTCATGGTGATCCCAGTCTTAATACCAAAAATTATACCTGTAGCGAGAATATCATCCGTCGATTCGCTTCAAGCCCATGCCGCCCCCCCCCCCCCGCTCCTCAAGCGCCAGTCGGCCCTACACGCCATTAGAGATGCACGCGCGGCGCCCTACCTTTACCTAGACCTAAGCTCCGATCTTTGTACCTACTGTGTGATTCTTACCACTTACCTTTACATATCTACCTTTAAATATCGTTACATAACGCATTTACTTTTATAAACGTTTTTTTTTCTATGTTAAATTAAGGTGTGCAATAAAGTATTTGATAATAATAATAATTATTATTATTCGAATACATGTGACATTCAACGCGTCACCTGTTTTCGAAATTTTGGTTCTAAAACATGCCGGTTTTATCACGATGTTTTCCTTTACCGTTTTGAGAGCAGTGGTGATGAAATAAATTACACAAAGTAATGCGCCTGGCGGGGTTTGAACCCGCGACAGCTCGTAAGTCAGGACCATTACCACTCGGCCACCACTGCTCAAAGTTTTGACTCCCTCAGTAATAAATGTATGGCCCCTTAACTTTAGTTCTAGTGTTTTTATAATGACTTCCTCCTTCTTGAAAACTGTGTGGTTCTTTCTTCAAAAGACCATCTCAGACTCCAATCTGCTTGGTTCTCATATGATTTGACCATTACAAGTTTGTGTAAGGACTTTAAAAGAGACTTTGACCCCTGAGTTTGTTTCGGTGTTTCTTCTCAGGGTAGTCAGCTAGGAAACACCGGCCTCATCTAGTTTAAACTGACGAAAAAAAAAAAAATTACGTGTAAAAGTGTTTCTAAAAACCTATTTGCAAAAATAAATATCATTTATCATTCCATTTTTGTTTGCAGATTACCTCCCCGACTCGGAACTGATAAACTTCTCAAAGCGCCGCAAGGTGGCGGAGATCACGGGGGAGATACAGCAGTACCAGAACCAGCCCTACTGCCTCACGCCCGAGCCCAAGACCAGGGTATGTACGCACGTCCTCACGCCCCAGCCGCCAACATTCCCACCCCGACTACCAGCTACGGTAAAGCCCGGTCGCGGAGCAGTACCTCTACCATGAGTTTTAAGCAATAGTATTCGTCGCTACTCGATATCGACGCCGTAAATATTTTGTATGGCAAATTTTGCAGCGCCTCTAGCGGTCACTTGCAGAACCAAAATTTGCCATACAAAATATTTACGGCGTCGATATCGAGTAGCGACGAATAATATTGCTTAAAACTCATGGTAGAGTTACAGGAAGAATTTCGTACAATGACCCAAAGGCCTACTGACAGTGGTCACAAACATTTTTATATTAAGTACGTTTTACATTAAAAATCTGAAGGAGAAAATAAATGACTAATTTATTAAATAAATTATTGTTATTAAATACATAAAATATATATTTACATTTTATATTATAACAATTTAAAAATCAAGTTAAAATTACTAATTCGGTAGAAATATGATAATAAAATAAAAATTATCATTGTCATTCATTATTTAAATTTATGAATTCCGTCAAGGATTTTTTAGTGACTAAAAGCTAACCAAAAAAAAAACACATTATAAAAAGAAAAAAACTTTCAATAACAGTAAAAAAATTACAGTAAAGGGCTTACAATCCCTGACGACGGAGGCCATTGCATCTGTGCGAGCGAGACGCATTATATTTACGCGGGAGTGACAGAGATAGGTAATAATAGGTCAACGTACGAATTTGTTCCTGCTCCGCGTCCGGGCTTTAGACGCGGGCTCATCATCCAGCCGTCCGATAACTGACCGGACTGATTCCACGCGCTCCTCAAAGGCATGTCAGCAAACCGTGGGCGCAGCAGAGCCGATGCCCGCTAGCTAAGACCGCGGGGAATCTCTGAAAAGGAAAGCCGTAGTCCTAGCACGCAATGGGCAACTGAAGGACACAGATGTGGTTTTAGCCAGTAAAAGTTTGACACGCACGCTCCGCCCAGAGCGGGAGAAGCCAATGGATGATTTCCACCCCTAAAAAAAAGGGTATGTGTCACGCAATCACTAGGTTCTTCTAAAAATAGACTTATGACTTGTGTCTATCATTGCGTTGTTAACACGTCATACACTTCTACGGTCCGGACTAAGTGTTTCACCTCGTCGTTCATACCGCGAACATCGAAGGACTGGAACAGTTTGTCTGCTGCGATCTTCCCGTCCGATTATAATTTGGGTCGAATAGGCTCTTAATAAACTAGTGCGCTTCACCATCAACAATTGCATCATTGCTTACCATCAGGTGGGATCGCAATCAAGCACTAGTTTGCTGGCCTCTTGGTCTAGTGGTTAGTGGCCCTGACTGCTATGCCGGAGGTCGTGGGTTCGATTCCCACCCAGGAAAAATGTTTGTGTAATGAGCACGATCATTTGTTCTGTGTCTGGGTGTAATTTATCTATAATATGTATGTATTTAGAAATATATAAGTATGTTTATCAGTTGTCTAGTACCCATAACATAAGCTCTGCTTAGCTTGGGACTAGACGACGTTGTGTGATAGTGTGTGTGATATTATTTTTATATTATTATTACAAGTTTATAATTAGATCATTTAAAAAAAAAAAGTGGAGCAGGATCGCTTACCAGAAGTCGCAGCGTTGGAAAGCCCGGTGACCTCGTAAAGGCTGCAGGAGTCCGATGGATGCGAGACGCACAAGACCGTTACATTTCGGTGACATTTGGAGTAGGCCTATGTGCAACAGAGGACGTCTTTGGGCTGAAAATGCTATTTCCTTTCACTTTGATGCTATTCTGTTTCTATAATATTCGCTATCGGAATAAATTAGAAAGAGGTGGTGTGTCCTTTTCTTACCCCTATTTTTAACTAGGATCATACATTTAATATTTAAGTAGAATTGTTATTATTTTTGTCATTGCAGCATTTTAATATTAATTGATGCTGTAGATTTCTACTTATCGACAGCGAAGTACCAGTAACTCCTAACTGACTGTGAAACCTGAGAAAATAGTTTAATTTACTAAGAAGTCAAATATAATTAATTAATTGAAAATAAAAATAATTTCTGGTTTAATTATTTACTAGACACCACCAGACATCATTCACCCTTGGGCGGAGCGGAGGATAGTGTCAGACTTTTACTGACTAAAAATCCACTTTTGTTCCTTCCTTGCCTTCGTTCCAGTTCCCCGGGCTTCACTTACCCATGGAAAGACGACTTATCACCAACTTGTGTGACGAGGATTACAACCAATATTCGAGTCTCAATCGAAGTGGGGAGCTGCGCGTAAGCATAGCAAATGGATCAACTTATTTGCCGCGTACTATAATAATATCTTGAACTACTTTAAAACAGAATTGTCCCGTAATACGAACTAGTCTATGGACACACTAGTAGAAAGAGATAACATCCTCTTTTATAATATATAATATATTCTACAACTATCACACAACACCGTCTAGTCCCAAGCTAAGCAGAGCTTGTGTTATGGGTACCAGACAGCTGATAAACATACATATATATTTCTAAACACATACATATTATAGATAAATAACACCCAGACAGAACAAATGATCGTGCTCATCACACAAACATTTGTCTTGGGTGGGAATTGAACCCACGACCTCCGGCATAGCAGTCAGGGCTACTAACCACTAGGCCAACAGGACAGTCAATTTTGTATTGTACTCTTCGGAACGTTTTTGAGATTGTCGTAAGCAATCCAGAGAGTTTAAAAAATCCTTGGGCGCTAGTCGCCGAAACACCCGAGTGCCCGTTCGTGCAGCCTCGGGCGTCATCATAAGGTCCCATCCCGTCCCGAGACTTGACGTGAGGAGGTGATGTGACTCGCACAGCGCTCCGACGTAGAACTACATATTAGCTAAATAACTATCCTACACGGTCGTCGCCACAAATGGCCTCCTTCAAGTGTGGCGACACTTGGAAGAGGCCTATATCCAGCAGCGGACGTATTTCCACTGAAATGATGATCCATTATGTAACCTCTTCGTTATTTTGTTCCAGGCGTTCCTAGAATCTCTGGACCCGTTTCCCGGCAAAGATGACAATGAGATCACGAACTACCTTTATGCCAAGAGCTTGGAGATAGAACCGCGCCTCGTCAAGCAGATGCCTAAGTTCGTAAGTATTCTTGCGTGGAATTGCTCCGACGAGTGCCGAGTGTTTTCGTATCCTGTCGTGTGTTCGGGTACTCCATCTCGTTTAGCTCTTTTACCCTTAACCACTGACGTGTCATTTTGTTGCACTAACACTTACTTCTAATACCTTCTGATGCATCAATAAAGTGTAACTTTGATGATTGGTGCTATTTATTTATTTAGACACACTCAAATGAAACAGGAATTAATAAAATAATTTCAGTCAGTTATAATAATTTCATAGATTTTTTTTTAAATTAATTAATAACTGTACTATTAAACAAATTTCCAAGACGTTTTAAAAAATTAATACATAAATACTCTCTAACAATAGGAACTTCTTTTATTGGTTTAATTAATTACTAAGAACGTTTTTATTTAAAAAAAAATCACAATTGCCATAAATCGTAATACTTACTTTTTAGTAACAATTGTTATAGGTAGACTTCGAGCATTACAAACATAGCCGTACCGGATTTTGTGACGTTTCAGTATGAAACATTATAACAATTCAACAAACTACTTGGATTTCATTACCCTTCTAACCCGTTCTTGCCAAAGATACGACCAATTTTTATCCACTGATAATTTGTCAGATTTATTAAGCCAAGATTTTACAATTTCTTCGTTGTCGACACTATTTACTTAAACGTGTGATATTTTAGATGTAGAAGGCATATAAGACGAATTTAACCGCTTACGGTTCATTTTATTTGCCGAAAAACATAAATAATTATATTTTCTTAAAGTCACACTAACACTGACGCTAAGTACCATATACGTCGGGTAGTCAACCCAACCTGCCTAGGGGCCGTTCAAGCATTACGTAAGCAGATATTTTGCAAATATTAACACCCCCTCCCCCTCGTCAGCAAAAGCAAAGATCTAACCCGCTCCCCACATGCTTACGTAAACATTGCTCAGTGATATGTGTCTGTCTACTCATTTTCATGTGATTTTGGAACATCGAGATTGTTCTCTTAAAAAAAAAAACTGCTGTCGTTATCACCTTCCGGACCCCCTCATTCCCATGTCATCGAAAATAAGCAAAGCAAAGACCCCCACCCCCCCCTGTAGTACTTACGTAATATTTGAATGGCTCCTTAGGAACGTGGCAGAAGTACGTTCTCCACCGCCGCACACGCGTCACTGGCTACTAGGAAACAACCAAAAAGGACGCGCAGCTATTTCCGCGTGACCTGGGGGCTTACTCTCGATCTTAATTCCGATCGGTGGACATTGGAATTGTGATGTTAGGTACTCTTGAATTTGACGGTAGCGCCAAATTGGTTTAAAATTGAGAGACCACACGCCAAACCCAATCCTCATTTTACTTAGTTTCCCAAAAAGGTTACACAATTTGGCTCTAGCATCGAATTCAAGTGTACCAAACGTCATAATTCCAATGTCGACCGATCAGAATTAAACTCGAGAGTAAGCCCCCTGAAGTTTTGAACGAAAAACCGTTTGGCTGACGAGCTGATGAGATGGAATATTTGTTCGTGGATGTGTGACTGTGTATATCCAACGTAAGCGATTGGTTGCCAGCCTCGGCGGTACCCGGAGCTGTCGCTGAAGCAGGTGAAGGTGTCGCGGCGCGCGCACGCGCACCTCGACACGCCGGCCGGCTCCTCCTCCTCCGTCGGCAGCTCCAGCGCCTCGCACTGCGACGATAACCTCAGTCAGTACATTATACCTATAACTATGGCATTTTCCCGTCCGATTATAATTCAGGTCTTCACGGCTACAGTGAATAGGCTCTTAATAAACTAGTGCGCCTCACCATCAACGATTGCATCACTGGCCTGTTAGTCTAGTGGTTAGTGGCCCTGACTGCTATGCCGGAGGTCGTGGGTTCGATTCCCACCCAGGACAAATGTTTGTGTGATGAGCACGATCATTTGTGATGGGTCTGGATGTAATTTATCTATAATATGTATGTATTTAGAAATATATAAGTATGATTATCACTTGTCTAGTACCCATAACACAAGCTCTGCTTAGCTTGGGACTAGACGACGTTGTGTGATAGTGTGTGTGATATATATTACTACTTACCATCAGGTAGGATCGCAGTCAAGCAATAGTTTAAGTCAATTAAAAAAAAAATACGTTAAGCTCAGGTTTAATATGACTTAAAGTTGAACGTAAAATCTTCAAACGTTTTTTAAATGGTTTGGCGTCGTTCTAATTGGTAGGGATCGTGCGATATTACAATGCATTCCTTATAATAAAAAATATTCTCCTGAATCTATAATCAACAGGACTCTTCTGTCCACCTGGACAGAAGGCTCTATGCCTATACGCCGTTAAATTTTGATCGTTTTAATCCCGTGGAGCGTCGATTCGGTACATGAAACACTATCGATATGAGAAGATAAAATTTAAAAAATAGTACTTTTTTTTCGACTTAATTTACGCATGTACGAAATTAATTTCTTTAAATAAACGCCAGCTGGGCGAGTTCAATGACCTGTAGGTTATTAGTACGCAACTAACTACAACTACCTACAAGGTCATTGACTCGTTTACTTAAAAAATAATAATTTCGTACATGCGTATATTAATTCGAGATTTAGAAAAGAAAGTACTTTATTTTTTTTTTTGCTTTTTTTACAAATCGATAGTGTTTCATGTACTGGATCGACCCTCCACGGGATTAAAACGATAAAAAAAAAATTATTTCAGACCGTGGTCCATATTTTGTTAGTAATAATCACACACCTTAAAAAACTATGTTAGTAAAATGCATTATTAATTTAAATATCTTTTGCGCACACCTGACACACCAGGTACATGCACCCAGTGTGCCAAAGTGGCGCAACACGGCTTATCACTAATGACCCTCAGAATGCTGTTGCCACTCCCACGCACTCTGCGCATCATGGACGCTGACCGCTTTCTTATGATGGCATTAAAACCATCAATATGTGCGTCGGCAAACATTCCTGATGCACTGCAGTACCGTACCGTACACTGCAAAATTTAACGGTTTATAAACACTAATAAATTACTTACATTGCAGGTATGACATCACAAATATCTCCAACGAGTATAAGCCAATGGGACGGTGGCTCCCTACAGTCGCTACCCATGGATTTACGTAAGTACCTACCTACTGTACCATATTACTTCATAGCTTATTGATACCTTTTTTGACGTGAAACTAGGGTTGCCACTTTATTTCAGGTAATTGTAACCTATACTTTATGAGGACAATAAAGTACTTGAAAATACTTTATTTCGCATGTTTTGATTTCATTGGTATTTTGAAAAGTTAGTCGCAAGTATTTTTTCGCTAAACGATATTTCTCGACGTGAGACCCATATGGTCTGATGTCAATATTAGACCAAAATCACTTTTTTAGACAGCCAAACTAAGATCTTCGTGCTCTTTCTAACAAACTTACAATCATATTTCTATCACTTTTCTTTGTGTAGTTTTCAGATTGCTATAAAGTCGTATGTCGCAAAATTACAGGATTAAGTTGAGTAATAAAGTTTTATTATAACATCAGTTTTTATGCTTAAATATTTGGTGACATTTTAACGGCGAATATTGAGTTGAGTTTTTATGCTTTTGAATGTTTTGTCCCGAACTTAGGGCGTCTGTCAACATTCGACTTTATGCTTCTAAAATTATTGTGTACAAAATCAATGTATGAACACATAGAACCTTATGCCTCTCGAAATAAGGTAAACAACGGTACTAAAATGATATAAATCTATTTGCTTCGTATTTTTTTTTTACAATTAATAGGCATTATGTTAGCATGATACCTTATGCCAGTATACTGTGTTGTTTTATCGCTGATCTGAAGGAAGTAAGTGAAAAAGCAACGTTTTGGTTATAGATTTATGGCCGATTACCTTCTCGAAGTGAATGACATCGGACATTTTCGGCGATAATCAGCTGTCGTCGTGACGTTATGCCTTGAACCCATCAGCGTTCACGACTCGTTCGAGCGCGTGCCGTCCGGCTCATTTGTTACCTACGTAGTTACTCAAGCCCCAAGCGAACGCCGGCGTTCGCACACCTATTTCGTTCTATTGTATCTCTAATTACGGCATTCAAAAAGCTAAAGTTTTGCTTTAAAAGTTTAAAAAAACCAGTTGTTGAAGGTCGACAGCTTAAGCCTCCATGTGCGTGTAGGGACGAATGTTATGAAAAAAATCCTTGTAAAAAAAAGACTTCAAATTTTCAACGAATTTTTTTGGAAAACATGCACAAGTTGGGCTCAGCGTCGGCAGTTTATAGCTAATAATGTCACAAACGACGACGAAGTGGACGCGTTGGAGATGTGGTGCTGGAGACGGATGCTAGGAGTATCATGGACAGAGTTTCGTACAAATGATTCCATCTTAAAAGAACTCGGCATCAGACAGCGTCTATCGTCCACAGTGCAGTCGCGCCTTTTTGACCTTCTCCGGCCATGTATCTCGTCGTAGTAATGACTCCATAGAGCGTCTCGTAGTGCAGGGCAAAGTTGAGGGCACCAGGCCGTAGATCCGTGAGAGTAGAATAATGAGATGGACGGACCAGATCAAGGCCGCAATTAAGTGTTCGGTTTACGGATGTACCCGGAAAGCTGCAGTCCGCGATGGATGGCGCCGTATGACCAAGATGATCACTCATCGTGATTCACAGTGATGACCACGACCACTCTGATAAGAGTGTCCCGACTAAGAAGAAGAAGAATGTCACAAAAGAACAAAAACGTTTGATGAAAACTCATGGAAATTTAGATACTGACAGATTACTTATAAATATAGACTCATCGTCAATTCAGAATGCAAAAAAGTGTGCAGGGTGATGTTTCTTAACACACTTTGTATAGGAGAGAAATTTTTGAAGGTAAGTGTGGTAAAACAGCTTGAGGGCTGGTAAGTCACCCCTGAGCGAAGAGGAAAGCATACCCCTGCTAATAAATCATCCCCAATAATAATACCATCGGTGATTGACCACATCAGTACATACTGGGTACTGGGGTACATACTCCAGTTACGAAAGCCACTATTCAAGAGAAAAGTGCAGACGAAAGTTTTTAGGAACAGATTTAAACATTTCTACCATGTACACACAATACAAAGAGTGGATGGCAGAAAAAGAGATTCCTGCAAATTTAGTGACAAAAGAATGGTTCTACCGCAATGTATTCAATACAAAGTTTAATTTAAGCTTCAAACTTCCATCAATAGGTACTTGTGATGACTGTGATACATAATGCTAAATATAAAGAAACAAAAGAAATAATAGAAAAGGAAGTTCATAATATTGCCCCCGAAGAGAGATATAAATTGAAGAAAAAAGACAAAATTGAAGCAGCCGCAAGTTCAGGCGAAGAAAAAGTATTAATGTTTGAATTGCAAAAGTGTATGGCAATATCAAACCTGACTAATTGTAAGTTTTTTTACCTAAGAAAACTATGGACGTTGAACTTGTCAATTTTTGATTCAACATCTAATATTGCAACAAACGTCATATGGTCTGAAATGAGGTAGCATCCTGTCTGATTCGTTGGGCGGATGAGAATAAGGACAAAATTGCACACGTAAGAGAGCTTACTTTCTGGTCTGATAATTGCGGGGGACAAAACCGAAACTTAATGGTGGTATTGGTTTATGTCTGGTTGCAAGTTAGACAAGAGTAGTCCGGGATATTGATTAACGAAAATACTTTTACCAAGGATTTTTCTGAAATATCGTTTACTCGAAATGCATCCAAGAAGACTGGGTTTCCAGAAGATTTACCAAGACTAAGATTAAATGAAAACCCCATATCGACGGCAAAATACAATGATTTGATGACATTGCTGCAATGAATACCGTAGGAATTGCATGCGTTTTATAAAAAATCAACTCATGCAAACAATGAGTCAGATTTCCCAGAAACATCATCATCTTCCTGCCCTTATCCCGTTTTATTTGGGGTCGGCGCAGCACGTTTTTTTCTTCCATTCTCTCCTGTCACTCGTCACGCTATCACTAACTCCCTTTTCTTTCATATCACTCCTCACACAATCCATCCATCTCTTCTTTGGCCTCCCTCTCCCTCTCCATCCATCCACATGTAAACTCATAACTCTTTTAGTAACATGCGTTTCATCTCTCCTCTTCACATGACCATACCAAGACAAACGATTTCCTTTCAACTTTTCAGTCACTGGCGCCACTTTCAAACTTCCCCTAATATACTCATTTCTCACTTTATCCATTCTCGTCACACCACACATCCATCTCAACATTCTCATTCCGCTACGTGCAATCTTTTTTCTTCCGTCTTTTTCAAAGCCCAACATTCTGATCCATACAGTATGACAGGCCTTATCACGGACTTGTAGATTTTACCCTTCAACTTTAGGGGCATCCGTGGGTCACAAGTTGTTCCCGTGACCTGTCGCCATTTCATCCATCCTGCGTTGATCCGATGTGTTATGTCTCGGTCTACCTCACCATCCCCTTGGATGAGCGACCCGAGGTACCGAAAGTCGGAGCAGATCGGTATGGGCGTTCCGACGAGAGCTAAAGGCACTGGATTGGAGAGACCGCCGAAATCGCAGAACAAGTACTCCGTTTTCGTTCTACTTAATTTCAGGCCAACACTCTCCAGTCTGTGTACCTCCAATCTGTTTTGGACCTCTAGGTCACTTTCGGCAACAAGCACAATGTCATCGGCAAACAGCATACACCAGGGAGCCTCTTCCTGAATGTCCGACGTAAGAGCGTCCATTATCATCAGGAAGAGGTTTTTTTTTTTTTTTCGGTAGGTAAAATCATCCAATGACAAATCCCGCCCTTGGGTGGAGCGGGAAGTAGTGTCAGACTCTTACTGACTAAAAACCTACCCCGTTCCATTCTTCGCCTTGGTCCCAGGGCCCCGGGTGCCAATCAGGAAGAGGTAAGGGCTGATAGCCGACCCTTGATGTAAGCCGACAGCCACATTGAAGTTACTAGTGTTGCCCACTGTAGACCGGACTGATTTCCCAGAAACAGATGTTTCCTAATTATCAAGATTGATAAATAGTTAATATTTTAAAGTCATAAGAAATTTTAATTTAATTTAATTTTACTTCGACCTTATCCTGTTATTGGTTCATAACTTTAAATAAGTCTCAGTTATATTCATTTTTAAATCAAACCATAAAGCTAAATGATAACATAGAACCTCAAACACATACAGAACAACTTCAAAAACTTCAAGCATAAAGTAATATCTTAAATTAGAAATACAAATTTTAGACTACACCTCAAATTGTACAAGCATAAGGTCGAATAACACATTTTTTTTATAAAAAGTATAATTAATACTAATAATTTGTTAATTATGAGCTTTAAAAATAAAAGGTACAAATGTTTACTGTAAAATGAGTATTAATTGATTTAGCTAAAAGAACAATAAATGTGACTTTATTTGAAAATTCTAACCAGATTTTTATTTGCCTCTCCTGAAAAGTTGATAAATCGGACATCAGACCATATGGTTCTCACGTCGAGATTTATCGATTGGTGCTGAATCTAAAAATACAAGTTTTCAATGAAAATATATCTTTTTTCATACCAAGCTTTTATAGCGCGGTATATATTTATATAGGGTGACTGGTAATTAGTGAACGATACTTAAACACGTGATTGTAGTCATGATAACAAACAACTTTTACTATGGGACCAAACCTGAAATCGCGAAAAAAAAATCTGCTGGTCAGTACATTTGTGTTCGCCTAACTGGTCAAAATGTACTGATTTTGTTTGTCATTTTTCGCGATTTCAACTTTTCATGACGCTTTCAACTTTCATTCACTAGCACCACTTTCAAACTTCTTTTAATATACTCATTTCTCACTTTATCCATTCTCGTCACACCACACATCCATCTCAACATTCTCATCTCCGCTACATGCAGTCTTGTTTCATCTGTCTTTTTCATAGCCCAACATTCTTATCCATACAGTATGACAGGCCTTATCACGGACTTGAAGATTTTACATGTTATTTGTTTTTCTTACTTTCGATAACCAGTGTACTTTATCTGTCAAAAAAAGGTGGCAACTCTAGGTGAAACATCGTCAAATAACTCCTCCTGAACGAGAAAAACAGCATCTTAGTTATTAAAGTTGATGATGGACGTTCCAGGGCAACCTTACAGCCACTAGACGTGTAATAACAGGCGACGCATTTCTGTCAACACACCTGACTAATAGATCTTGTAGCGACATCTATGTCGTCACAAATGAACTAATCCTGCATCGCGCAAGTAAGATTCGCGGCGCGATTGGAACATATAGAACCACAGATATAGATAGACATAGATAACGCAAGCATCACGATCTGTATGAAAACCAAGCGTGCCATTTTTTGACTACCTATTATGACGTCACAAGCACTATTTAGTGAAGACGCCGCCGCGTACGGCGTCCCCCTCGCTCCACCCCCACACCAACAGCACAATTAACCATTTTTATATTTTTAATTGCACCCGACTAGCGCTGTACTCCGATGCAGACTGAGCGCGAAAGTGACCACTTACGATTTTTGTACGTAAGCAAGGCACGCGAAGTAGTTGCTCTTGCGTTATCTAGGTATATCTATATCTGTGTATAGAACAAACCCGAAATCATCTATCGGGCAGTAGCCCACCAGATATAACACCTGTCTGGTCGGAGGATCCTCCCTTTTCAACGGAGGTATGTGGGACTTTACTCTCTGTTCCACTACTCCTAAAACTCTGATGTGTGTAGTGATGTACCAATCTTATGACCGCCTCAGTTATCGATAAAGCAAAATATCTATTTACAATTTATACGATAATTTTATACTTACTATAATAGAATTGAAATTTTATTGTTAATCGGTTATTGATTTTAGGTTCCCGAAAGATTTTGATTTTAAAAATAAATGATGATAATTGTTGACAGAATTTTTTTGGTGCGTTCGAGCAAGCATGCAACGTCTAATGGCTGTAAGGTTGTTGTTCCAGGGTAACCTGTGAAATTAAAATCTTCTGTCTAAAAATTGTTATTTTCATTTCAGTATCGGGCAGCAAGCAAGAACTAGTGAGTCCTCGTTTGGAACGGTGTCCGCTCTCTCAACTGAGTCAGATGAGTTTTATAGACAAGGGACTAGCGCTTTTCGATAAGAACAAGCCTACTCCTAATAATAAGTAAGTTTTTTCTAACAACGAAGTTTTTAAACAACGACGTTTTCTAACAACGACGTTTTCTAATAACGACGTTTTCTAACAACGATGTTTTCTAACAAATTTAGATGCGATCTCGATAATCATATCTTAACTTCGATCGACCGTCTCGCAGTCTACTAGCTCTACATAACCTGTCTGTCCTTTCCTTAGATGTGTTGTAGTTGGCGTCCTATGTAAAGGAATTTTTGTAGGTAGTTATCAATATTGCTCTTGAATATTTACATGTTTTTTTTTTCTGCTATTTATAGAAGCAGTACTCGAGATGAACCACCTTCGCCCAGGGACCGACATTCGCCCAGACACGATCGGTAAGCAGCTCTAAACAAACTATTTGAAACTTAAATAGGCTTTTAATAAACTAGTGCGCCTCACCATCAACGATTGCATCACTGCTTACCATCAGATGAGATCGCAGTCAAGCACTAGTTTGTATCATTTAAAAAATAATTGAAAGCAACTGTTGGTTTAGTGTTTAGTGCCCCTGACTGCTATGCCGGAGGTCGTGGGTTCGATTCCCACCCAGGACAAATGTTTTTGTGATGAGCACGATCATTTGTTCTGTGTCTGGGTGTAATTTATCTATAATATGTATGTAGGTATTTAGAAATATATAAGTATGTTTATCAGTTGCCTAGTACTCATAACACAAGCTCTGCTTTGTTTGGGACTAGACGGCGTGGTGTCAAAATTGTAAAATATTATTATATTATAAATATCTCTATATATAAAAATGAATCCCTATTTCCCTTGGTCACGCCATCATGCGTGAACGGCTGGACCAATTTCGCTGATTCTTTTTTTGTTGTGATTGTTATTGTCATGAGAAGGTTCTTATGAAAGAAAAAATTAGGAAAGCAGGGTAGAGTAGGGTAGCGTAGGGTATAGCAGTTGATGGGAGCGGAGCTGCGGGCAAAAGCTAGTTAGTAAATGATGTTCGTTTGTGCGCGCACAGCCACACGTCGACGTGCGAGCGCAAGCCGGCGCTGTCGCCGCGCAACGCCATCGTGGACTCCGACATATTCTACTCGCGCACCCTCGACCACCGCCTCACCGCCAAGAAGCCTGAACAGGTATGCTCTTAACTTGGAGAATCATTGAATTCTGCAGCTCTGGCGTCGGTACTAACTGGCTCTGACAATTTTTCGTAACTGCGGTGGCCGAAAATCGTTCTGCGAAGTTCATATAACGCTGGATACAGATTGTTGTAATGTAACATGCCATATGCATATTACCTTAATATAACAGGAGCATTTCATACGTGTAGACTGCGCGCGCAGTCACCTCACGTGTAGCTCACAATAGAGATGCTCAGTTCGCGTGTAGTGTGCACGGCGAGCACGCGCAAAGCGCTCACACTGCATACTTGTTTACGGAGACGCGGCGCGTTGGACGTTCGTCGTACATTGCAACAGTGAGCCGCGTCATCGCACGCGCAAACATAAACATATGGCAATGTACGACGACTGCCCAATGCGCCGCGTCTCCGTAAACTAGCCCTACGAGAATTCTGTTACATTGCAGGATACATGGCGACAATATGGACGGCTAATTCTTTCATTGCGTGTTACATTGCAAGTTACATTACAGCAGCCTGTACCCGGCTTTATACTACGATAGACGTGTCTCATTTTAGAACAATAAACCTTATGTTATACACAAAACAGCACAAATTCCTTTGCAACCCAAACTTTTTATACATCGTGTTTTGCAGAAACGTGTACCATGAATCCAGTACATTATTCTGGACTCCCCAGTTTTGGGATTTGTTGTCGGCGTTTTTATAAATTTCTGGTTAAAACTTGTGGTGGATTGGCGGTCGCAGTGTGGTTGTTGCAATGTACAGAAAATGCTGCTGCCCATTCTCTGGTATATCCTTTAAGCCTCGATCCCACTCGTCGGACGACTATCCTGTCTAGTTGTTCCCATTATAATAACTGTTTGTCGTGATTACGACAGATAGTGTCGCCCCATACGGGCCTCATAAAAGCGCCGACACAAAAAAGGCCGCCTCAAAAAAGAGCCGCCACTACCGCACATGGGCCACAAAAAGAAGCTAGAAGTGGCTTTTTTTGTGGCGGCTCTGTGACCCCATATAGTCGCAACATCGACACTTGTTTTACCGTCAGGCCGTGTTTACGGAGTGCCTTGGGCGTTCGTCGTACATTGCAGCAGCAGGCCGCGTCATCGCTCGCGCAAACACAAACATATTATGGCCATGTACGATGGACCGCCCAACGCGCCGCGTCTTCGTAAACAAGCCCTCATGCTTTAGTCTCAACAATTTTTTATCGTTTTACGACTGTTGCTAGCCGTTCTCACTATCATGACAATCTATTGTCACCGCAAAAATCCTGTCGTACTGTATTTAAAAATATAAGTCAAGACACATGAAATTGCACGATTATTTGTCGTCACGACAAATTTGGGACGCGGCCACAGAAATCTTAATAATTAGGCAATAGAAATGCTATCTCTTTATCTGTATTTCTGCGATACTCGTTGTAGTAAGTGACGAAAATATTTGAATGACTATAATTATTCATAACGACATTATTTATTTAAAAGTATATTGCTTGCAAACAAAATGTAATCCCTTTATTTGTAAAGTTACAAATTTTGGAAGAATTTCCGCTGTTGGATATTGTGCAAAATACCATGTTTACCTCTCCGCGTCCCAAACAACACTAGTTACCGTAACAAACGCTTCACGCGCACTTGTGTTCTACGAAACACATGCGGGACGACAAGCTCACGCGTCTTTGCGACTTCTATTGCCTTATTATTAAGATTTCTGTGGACGCGGCCTTAGTCGCCTCTTACGAAATCCACGGGAAAAGATGCGATACCCTATGGTGTCCGGACCTAAATGGTTTACTTGAAATAAGGGTTGTGCGCCCCAGGAGCTGGTGCCGCCGCTGCTGCCGCGCGGCGAGCCCGAGCGGCCGCCCGCACCGCCGCGCCGCCCCTCCTCGCCCTCGCACCACACCAACACCTGTGAGTTACGCTACTACATCATACTACACACATTAAGGCGGGAACTACGAGTTCGTACGCAGCCATGTTCATGAAAAATAACGCTGAACTCTAAATTTTTAGTGTATTTTATTTCTAGTGTACACGAGTATTACCTGTTGAATACCGTAATTAGAGACACAATAGAAAGACAATAGGTGTGCGGACGCCGGCGTCCTCTCGGGGAATAATGAATTAAGCCGAGGAAATATTAAGTAATATTTGCTAAAATCGGACATTAAAATTTATCAAACTTGCCAAATTATTGTATAAAAATCTATCTACATAATTCTGTCTGTTCATGTCTCTAAATTACTTAAGTATAGGCTAACTAATACAGATTAAGAGGGCCCCTTCCCCACGCGTATATCGTCAACGTGAGAAAGTCGTATTATTCAAAGCAATGTTTGATGTAGAAGCAACGCGAAAAAAGAGAGATAACCCCTGAAAACTTTGTAGATATTCAGTAATTCCATCATATATTCGAATATTTCACAAACCTTGTTCTAGGAAATAAGTGTTTTTGGTAAAGATTTTTTGATTTCGGTCATTCAGAATCTCGATTGAGTATGTTAAGTTTCTCTATTTTTTTTTATATTTTCAATTTATAAGTACAGTCAGGGCTCAAAAGTGCAGTTGCACTCTACCGATAATAAAGTGTCTAGAATTTTTTTTAATAACAGGATCAATGGATCATCACTCAGTTCGTTTGTACCATAGAACCTAAAGAATTAAATAAACCAGTTGCGGCCCAGTGGCATCTTTTACAAAGAAATTTTATACACTTTAGCATTAGTAGAGTGCAACTGCACTTTTGACCCCAGACCGTACATTATAAAGGGCCAAAATTCACACAAAATAGAATATTTTAGAAGTCTCTTCTGGATCAATTTTAAAGAAATTAATGTTTTGATTTCAATAGAAATCTAGATTATATTCACAACTTATCTGTGTTTTAAAAATATCTAATAGAGAAAGATGTGTAATAACGCCTTAATATTATTACGAAAGAGCGTTTGTATAAAAATATACCTCGGCAAGGACGCTCTTAAGACTCAAAATTAAAAACTAAATATTGCAATATGTTGCAGCTACATCGTCTACGAGCGAGTTACCACCGGAGCCCCCCGACCGACCACTGCCCAGTCCGAAGCATCACGATCTCTTCAAGTGAGTGTAGATTTTTACTGGTTACTTGTCACCCTAGACCCGAACGGCGAGTAATAGGCAGCTCGCCGTCTTTGAAACGCGCCGTGTTCCTCTAAAAGATTTGTCAGCAAGGTACTGCTAGGGCTACCGAGGTCTTTGAAAGAGTTACCACGCCCCTGAAACGCACAAAGCAACTAAAGAAATATGGGTAGATTATTTTAAATAATATAAACAAGTGGATGGATGGAGAAGGAGAGGGAGGCGAAAGCAGAGATGGATTGATTGTGTGAACAATGATACGAAAGAAAAAGGAGTTAGTGATAGCGTCATGAGTGACAGGACAGAATGGAAGAACAAAAAACGTATTTTGCCGACCCCAAATAAAACGGGACAAGGGCAGGAAGATGATGATGATGATATAGTGCTTCACTGCGATCCCACCTGATGGTAAGCAGTGATGAAATCATTGATGGTGAGGCGCATTATAGTTGATCAAGAGTCAATTCACTCTAGCCTTGAAGACACCTGAATTATAAATCGGACGGGAAGACCGCAGTAGGTGAATTGTTCCAAGGTTTTAGTCAGTATAAATCTGACACAGTACCCTCTCTGCGGAGCGAGAGGGAAGAGTTGTTCGATGAATTCCCACTGACAAAAAAAATCTTGTAATCTGTGTTGCCATACATATGATAGCTCGATGTTATCTTATAAATGTTCTATGACCTTCCAAAATATCGAATTGGAGATAAAACAACACATTGCTAAGTATTAAATTTCACTAATATAACGGCGCAATGTTTGGTAATCCGATTCTAGAGCAGAGGCGGATAACATTAAGCATAGGCATAATCGCACGCACTATAACGTCATCGCTTACAATAGGCCCCATCAGATTCAGATTCTTTTATTTGCTCAAACATGAGTGTACATACAATTATTATGGAAAACAATGCATTCAAGGTGTTACAATAAAATGGAGTTGTGCTAACATATTTACCATATTCACATGGTGTGCAAATATTAATATAATATGTTTAGGCTTAAAATTAGTAACTTAAAAATTGCTGACATGGATTAATTTACTTGACTATAAAATTACTATATTATACTAATTATTACATTATAAAATAAGTAGACAGAAGATTACATCATAAAATTGCAAAAAAAAACTTAAATTATACAAATATAAAATCATAATATAATGTCAGTGTTGGTAGAAAAATATTCCCACATAGATAATAATCAAAAATAAGGATAAATTAGAAAATAAAATACTATTATCAAATTATTTTTAAACATTTCAAATTAAAATAATCCATAAAATGTCAATTCATAATAAAATGTCAGAGTGGGTCCAAAAAAGATATTCCGTAAAATAAAAAATATCAGAAGGTTAAAGTCACCCAAAGCGCAATGGAAAGAGCTATGCTCCGAGTTTCCTGGCTTGATCGCATAAGGAATGAAGATATAACAAAGGTCGCTGTCATAGCCCCAGAATCGTCAAACTTAAGTGGCATTAGACAGGGCACATTGCTCGCAGCATCGATATATGTAAAGTGCGTTTCACGAAAAAATTCCCTTCACCGTGATGTTGGTAGTACGGCAAACCAGTGTTGCTACATTTTTAGTAATGAATATACTCAATATTAGGGAGATTTACCTATAATTCGTTTTACTTACTTTTACAAATTGCTTTCTAATTTATTTTTTCTTTTGGAAACTGTAAAAACTGTTATTGGATAAAATATACTACTACTTAGGAATTTGGAACAATTCGTAGCTTTATTGGGATGCAAGAAAGGAGTCTACTCACAGGATGAAACCTCCGATTGTCGACCGCTCTAGCAGCAGTCAGTCTTGATACGTGATTTAAATCGTACATCTGGCAGCCCTGACAAGCGCCTTCGTCCTTTGACGTTTAGACAGGCAGGGGAGCCAACATTACAACGAAAGGAATTCTTTAGTGAAACGCACTTTACTACGCACTAGATTAGGCGTGCCGTACAACCACTTGACTTAAGTGTACTGCAGGCCATACACCTCTTTACATTGATGACTTGATGACATTACTGTAGTTTTGCAGTATTTAAGCGCTGTAGTTTTGCAGTATTTAAGCGCTGTAAGTTTTAAAAGATTTGTTAGACGTCATAATGACAATTTAGCGCTGCAGCGAACTTTTGTTTTAACGTTTCAGTATAGTGACAAATAGTTTCCATGAATGAGCTTGTCTATCGCTTAGAATTTAAGTCGATGGTTCGCAGAACAGATGGTGTATGGGGACGAAAGGTTCTGGAGTGGCGCAGCGGAATGGTGAACTTGGTTCTCCTGCGGATATCTTCATTCCTTATGCGATCTCTTACCGAGCAGTAGCGATGAAATAAATTACCCAAAGTAATGTGCCTGGCTGGGTTTGAACCCGCAACTATACAACTCATAAGTCGTGGTGGTTTCCATTGGGCCACCACTCTGTAAGGAGTTTCTTCTATCGCCAAGCTGCGTTGCTGTGTTCCGGTTTGAACGATTTGCTGGCACATGAGATGTTTTGTTTTCCACAACTATCACACAACTTCGTCTAGTCCTAAGCTAAGCAGAGCTTGTGTTATGTGTACTAGACAACTGATAAACATACTTATTAATTTCTAAATACATACATATTATAGATAAAATACACCCAGACACAGAACAAATGATCGTGCTCATTACACAAACATTTGTCCTGGGTGGTAATCGGACCCACAACCTCCGGCATAGCAGTCATGGACACTAACTACTAGACTAACAGGCTTTGCGTATGTAGTCGTCGGTTTGTTCGTCATTTAAAAAAATGTAATACAATATTCATAGGTTGAATATCCCTGTATTAGTGCTATTATCATATAGTAGTAATCTGTCTGTCTGTTCTTTTGTGTTGTTGATTGACGGGAGTAAACTTGTGTCGCGTGAGAATAACGTAGACTCAAAGGAAATTGTGTTTTGAGGTATGTTTTTTTCTTTTATTCGTTCAGTTATTCAGGTTTTAGGCAGTACGAAAATCAAACTATCCTCGCCATTCAGTAAATTGTGTCCGAGATTTTCGCCAAAAAACTTTTTTTACTGCCATTTTTTACTAATCACTACATAGTATAAAACAAAGTCGCTTTCCGCTGTCTGTCCCTATCTATGCTTAAATCTTTAAAAATTCGTAACAGATTTTGATGCGGGTTTTTTAATAGATAGAGTGATTCAAGAGGAAGGTTTATATGTACAATACATGCATAATATATTTGATATCACCATTGCACCCGTGCGTAGCTGGGGCGGGTCGCTAGTATGTTATAATTAATTCCCTTCCAGCTCTTAGGAGTTAATTATATAAATCCCTCTCTACGCTCGGGATTAAAACTTAGCAACTTCTGTTTCGTTTGGAAATCAACATGCTTCCTGCGGCTTAAAGTCACTGCTTAATCCCCTTGTCACATAATCTACTGTTCTGTATGACATAGCCAGGTTCATGACGAATAGTATAGGCTATATAACATCACGCCGTGGTCTTCGGAAACGGAGCAGTAACTGAAGACGCAGATGAAACCGCAGGAGACAGCTAGCACTGTAGATTTTAAGATGTACTCTTTTTTGATCGGTTATTGTGGGAACAATTTTCAATTTAATGCCATTTAATAAAAACGAAAACCTTTTTTGCGATTCGGAATTTGCGACTCCCTTCTGGAAAATTCACACCACCAGTTGGCGCCACTTAGCCAGAGGTCAATTAATTCAATTATCATAGCTAAATCAATAGGGTCAACTTGACTCCCTTTGCGAAGACTATGCTCCATAGCAAAGTTGATATTAGCTCAAATTAATGTATGGGAGCTCCGGAGGAGGCTCTAACACATTACTCTGGAGTAAAAACTCGTCTACGCTACATTACGCATACACTTTCATTTCTGGCTTGTATGACTCTGTCCTCTGAATCAAGCCAGAGGTGTTTTTCTTTGAAAACTCGTGAGTGACGTTGACGTCTTAAGTATGACGTTGACATTAATGTCTAACTAATGTCATTATCATACGCGTTTTGACAGGTGCCTGGACCTCAGGTCACAGTGCTGCTTCATTTTAGAACACCCTCATTGAATTTATACGTATACACCCCTATTTTTTAATTAGTGCACAAAAAAATGGGGCTCAATCAGTACCCGTTACTGATCATATTTGTGTAGTCAAAAGTACAAAAAACGAAATTCCTAAATTGTCCACGAAAATTTGTCATTATTGGTAAATTCATAATTGAATCATTATTCATAACAACTACTACTAGAAAATACTAAGCGCAGTGTTTTTCCATTTTTATTGACATTCTTTCATTCATAAACAATAACCTGTACAATGTTTCCAGAAATTGAGTGAGATTTTGGGATATAAACAAACGCTCATAACTTTGCTATTTATGAATATTATGCATTGAGACTTTACTTAAATAATAACAAGACCTTTTCTAACAAGCCCTTTAAGTATTTGCCATAATTAAAAAATAGTGGTGTATAGTTATGAGACACCTTTATCTTTAATTCGTTACAAGTTCTAGTATCTATCTTTCCCTTTAGAGTAGTTCATCCGAGTGCAGTTGAGTAAGATTTCACGTGTGTGTATTGTTTCAGAATGCCCGCGATATCGCCAAAACGGTCGCCGGCGCCGCAGCCGCCAGCCAGTCCGCTTGTCCCAACATCCGACAGGTCAGAGCTGATTTTTTCGTTTCTTAAATTTCTTGTATGTTTTGTTCTTGTTTTTTTACAAGCTTTTTTTTTAGTTTCACCTGACCGATGTTTGTCTGTGATCAAATCTTGTAAATTATATTTGATCCACTTCCCGGTTACCGATTGAGCTGAAAATTTGCATGCATGTGTAAATCGCGTGACAATGCAATATTATGATGACATGGAGCTGATCTGATGATGGAGCTGAAAGGTGGTCATAGGAACTCGGTCGTAAACGACACATCCCCTTCGAGTATGTGCTCATTTGATTTGTATTGACGAGTAATTTAGGTGCTAGATGGTAACCAGGGTCTGATGATGGAACTGGAAGATGGCCATAGAAACTCGGTAATAAGCACAATAAGATAACCACATCGTGTTTGAACTTTTTGGAGTGGTCTTGATGAGTATTCATTATATAGATATGTACCGCGCTATAAAAGCTTGATATGACAAAAATATTTTCATTGAAAACTCGTTTTTTTATAAAGTTGCCCTTTACCAGGAATTACTGCTGTATTGTGAGTGTATTAACAGACATGAAAACTCATATACACAAGGCACTCAGACCCGGAATAACTATAGACCATACAAATATGACTTCCATGCGGAAATCTAACCCACGTCACGCAGCACAGCAGCCAATGCCTTTACCACTGCGCCTAGCGTGCCGTCAATATAAATTTAGAAAGAAAGAAAGAAAAACATTTTATTTACACGGAATGACGCAACTAAAAACTAGACCAACGTAACATATATACCAATTTGAACTATAAATTTGAAATATAAATACATCTGGCGGTGAAAAAAACAGCTCTTGACAGGATGTTCAGTGAAATTTTTCTTTCATATTTCGTTTCAAAGATTGTTATAGAAAAAAAGAAAGAAAGAAGAAGACAAACAAATATGTGCTTTATTTACAGAGGTGTAGCGTTCAAGTTTGAGTGGCGAGGAGCTCCTACGCCGTCACCGCCCGCGCCTCCACTCACACCGCATCATCGTGAGTACTTACTGTATTCATTCACTAGCTATTACTCGCGACTACGTTCGCGTGGAAAATTAGTTCTATCCGTTTTGGAGAGCCTCTTTCCCTCCCGGGAATTATATCTTATTCTCGTAAAGAAAATAAAAAGTATCTTAACTTACCTATTAAAACATTAGCTTTATCTGTTCACAAAACTGAGCTTCTTGTATTTCTTCAATTTTGTTATGAATTGTGTCTGTGTGTATTGCTTGGATAAATAAAATATTTTATTTTCTTTATTAATTAAATATACATATAAGTTATATTTTTAAATATTCTTTAAAAAAAAAACATTAAAAAATATAATAAATAGTGTCCCACCGGTATCGGGAACAGGGTCCAAGCTACCGGCGGTCAGGGCTCCAGAGAAAGGAACCTCCTAACAATACGAGCTGTGTCCAGGAGTACCGCTTTCTGAATCAAGCCCTTGATCCAGCCGCCTAACGAGAGCCTCCTAAGGTGTTGGTCGAGGCTCTTGGCTATTAAACTATTTTATTTATTATTATTATAGCTATCCCTAAGTGAAAGTCGCGTCAATAGCGGTCCAGCATATTTGGAGATCCACTCTCTCGGGAACTATATTTATTTAGATTTTTGGACTAGGAACCATCTCGGGCGTCCTCAGAACAGCCTAGTTATAGTTTCATCGCAATTTGATCAATGGTTTAGGTAGGCATAGACTACAAATCGTCGGCTCACTGCAAGAACCCAATAATTGCAAATACAAAACTTTTGAATAAAGTCACTTTTAGTAACTAAAGTCATTTATATTAGTAACTAAAAGAGGCTTTATTCAAAGTTTTGTTTTTGTCAGTTAATGAGTTCTTGTGGTAAGCCGATGAAATATATAGGGTGACGGGTAATTAGTGAACGATACTTAAACACGTGATTGTAGTCATGATAACAAACAACTTTAAAAAAAAAACAGCCAAGTTCAGTACATTTGGACCAGTTAGGCGAACACAAATGTACTGACGAACAGATTTTTTTTCGCGATTTCAGGTTTGGTCCCATAGTGAAAGTTGTTTGTTATCATGACTACAATCACGTGTTTAAGTATCGTTCACTAATTACCATGCTATGCCATTTCTACTTCCACACACGGACAAGGTTATTAGTGACATGCATATTTCTCCTACCACTCCAGGTGAGATTTGTGCCATAGTTAAAAAAATGGAAAACAAACATTCCTGTGGGTATGACGAAGTTCCGATTAGTCTGTTCAAGGATCATATTGCAATATTAGCTGAGCCTCTATCTGAGTTCTTCAATAAATGTATAGCAGAGGCTATTTTCCCAGATCAACTAAAAATTGCGAAAGTAATACCTATTTATAAGAAGGGAAGTAAATCTGATCCTAAAAACTATAGGCCCATCTCTCTACTACCAGTGCTGTCAAAATTATTTGAAAAGATTCTTAAAAATCGACTTTTAACACATTTGCGAGTTAACAAAGTGTTAAATAGAAGACAATTTGGGTATCAAAAGGGTGTTGGCACTTCAGACGCTATATATACGTTATTGGATGATGTTATAAGCAAAATTAATAATAAAATGAGAGTTGCAGGTATTTTTCTCGATTTAAGTTCTGCATTTGACACAATTGACCATGGATTACTTTTGACTAAAATGAGGCATTACGGAATCAGAGGAAATGCTTTGCGACTATTTTCTTCTTACTTAAAAAACAGGCGGATGTATGTTCAAATTGACAAAACTCAGAATAATTATAAGAAATCGTACAAATCTAAAATTGTATGCATATCGAAGGGTGTCCTACAGGGATCTATTCTAGGACCTATTTTATTTTTAATATTTATTAATGACTTAATCAATTATTTGAATACAATTTTACCGGATATTAAATTAGTAATTTTCGCGGATGACACGAATGCCATAGTAGCAGCTAATGACATGGTAGAGCTGACAGAAAGGGTAAAAGCTACGTTGAAAGCATTTCATGAGTGGTTCACGGCAAATAAATTATTTATTAATAGTGAAAAGACTCAAATAATGTTATTTAAAACTACAGCTCGTAACACAGATAATTTAAATGTTGCTTTAGATGAAAATGAAATCAAGACCGTTGCCGAAGTAAAATTTTTAGGCATACACATTGATCAATCCTTAAACTGGAAACCAGAATTAAAGGCAATTGATTCATCTGTATCGTCCGCATGTTATGCTCTGAGAGCCCTGAGAAATGAAGTCAACATAGAACAACTAAAAATGGTATATTTTGCGCTAGTCGAGTCCAAAATTAGATACAGCATACTTTTATGGGGAAACAGTTATGAATATAATTGTAGAAGAGCTTTTGTACTGCAAAAACGAGCAATTCGTACCATGGTTCGAATCTCACAAAGGGAAAGTTGCCGACAACATTTTGTCAATTTGGTCATTTTTACAGTCCCAGGTCTTTATGTACTAGTACTTTTAAGTAATATGGCCAAAAACATTCAAGACTATGAGTCAGTAGAAGAACGCCAAATTAGGGAAGCCACCCGTAGATTGGATTTGAAAAATAAAAATTTTACTAATCATAACCTACGAATTGCTAAACACTGTCCACGATACCAGTCCGTAAAATTATTTAACAGGTTGCCTTTAGACATAAAAAGTGCTGTGTACAGTACCGCTTTCAAATTAAAACTAAAACAATTCCTATTGAATAAATGTCTATATGCTGTAGAAGAACTATAATATTTTTGTTGTATAATTTTTGTTATTTTTATTGGATTTTATTAATTGATTTATTGATCTGATCTGACCATAAATTTTATAATATTACTAGCTTTTGCCCGCGGCTTCGCTCCCGCTCTACCCTACTCTACCCAAATCTACCCTACGCTACCCTACCCTACTCTACCCTACTCTACCCTACTCTACCCTACTCTACCCTACTCTACCCTACTCTACCCTACTCTACCCTACTCTACCCTACTCTATTTTTCTCGCCGTAAAAACCATCCTTGAACTTCAACGAACATTTAAAAAAAAGATTTGGCCAAATTGGTCCAGGCGTTGTTGAGTTATGCGCTTACCAACACATTTTGCGATTCATTTTTATATTATAGACTAGCTTTTGCCCGCGGCTTCGCTCCCGCTCTACCCTACTCTACCCAAATCTACCCTACTCTACCCAAATCTACCCTACTCTACCCTACCCTACTCTACCCTACTCTACCCTACTCTACCCTACTCTACCCTACTCTACCCTACTTTACCCTACTCTACCCTACTCTACCCTACTCTACCCTACTCTACCCTACTCTACCCTACTCTACCCTACTCTACCCTACTCTACCCTACTCTACCCTACTCTACCCTACTCTACCCTACTCTACCCTACTCTACCCTACTCTACCCTACTCTACCCTACTCTACCCTACTCTACCCTACTCTACCCTACTCTACCCTACTCTACCCTTCTCTACCCTACTCTACCCTACTCTACCCTACTCTACCCTACTCTACCCTACTCTACCCTACTCTACCCTACTCTACCCTACTCTACCCTACTCTACCCTACTCTACCCTACTCTACCCTACTCTACCCTACTCTACCCTACTCTACCCTACTCTACCCTACTCTACCCTACTCTACCCTACTCTACCCTACTCTACCCTACTCTACCCTACTCTACCCTACTCTACCCTACTCTACCCTACTCTACCCTACTCTACCCTACTCTACCCTTCTCTACCCTACTCTACCCTACTCTACCCTACTCTACCCTACTCTACCCTACTCTACCCTACTCTACCCTACTCTACCCTACTCTACCCTACTCTACCCTACTCTACCCTACTCTACCCTACTCTACCCTACTCTACCCTTCTCTACCCTACTCTACCCTACTCTACCCTACTCTACCCTACTCTATTTTTCTCGCCGTAAAAACCATCCTTGAACTTCAACGAACATTTAAAAAAAAGATTTGGCCAAATTGGTCCAGGCGTTGTTGAGTTATGCGCTTACCAACACATTTTGCGATTCATTTTTATATTATAGATTACAATTAATTCTGACATTATTCGCTGATTTATATGTAATTAATATTTTTATTGCAATTTATTTTAACTTAAAAGATTTGACCCTATTTAATTTATGATGATATTAGAATTTATTATTACTATTTTTTTTTATTTTTGACATATAGGTGTAAATAAAATCCAAATATAGTAATTATTTTTTTGTAATGCTAGTAAAACTGTAATTGTATATTTTATGTGTGTGTGAATTCAGATACAAATTATTTGTTCATGAATAAATGACTATGACTATGACTATGACCAGTCACCCTGTATACATATAACATTGATTTTTATTAATAAAGATTTATATGAACTTATGTGCAGCTTTTAAACTGCACTTTGTGTAGTATAGTAGTGTACAATAATGTGTATATGTGGTGTAGCGGCGGCCCCGTGCGGCACACCGCCGCCGCTGCCGCCGCGCCGGCGCCGCGACTCGGCCGCGCCACCCACGCCTCTGCCACCCGTGAGTATAACCTAAACTTCTTATTTACTGTATTTTTACTACTCACTAGCTTTGTCCGCGACCAAAAACGAAGGCAAAGAAGGTACAGGAATGTGTTTTTTGTCAGTAAAACTCTGACACTATCTCCCGCCCCGCCCAAGGGCGCGGAGATGTCATTGGATAATTTTCCCACCTGAAAAAATGTGCCATTCCAGAAAACGGTAAATGATAAATGATATTTATTTTGCAAATGGGTTTTTAAAAACACTTTTACACGTCAATTTTTTTGTTCATTAATTTTAGCCGGTGTTTCCTAACTGACTACCCTGAGAAGTAACACCGAAACAAAATCCGGGGTCAAAGTCTCTTTTAAAGTCCATATAGCAAACATATAATGGTCAAAACATATGAGAACCATGCAGAATAGAGTCTGAGATGGTCTTTTGAAGAAAGAACCACACATTTTGACTGGCCTGTTGGTATAGTAGTTAGTGGCCCTGACTGCTATGCCGGAGGTCCTGGGTTTTGATTTCCATCCAGGACAAATGTTTGCGTGATGAGCACGATCATTTGTTCTATGTCTGAGTGTAACTTGGGACTAGACGACGTTATGAAAAAAAAAAAAAGTTCTGGGTGGACCTGTCCAGTCAGTGCAAGCATTTGTCAATATTCGTTTAGCCCAACTCAGGTCTCCTGTATGTCGTATTTCATTCCAATACATTCAACTGTTTGAGCTGATGGGATGCATGTTACTGAAAGAGTTATTTATACATGTGGATGGATGGAGAGGGAGGCCAAAGAAAAGATGGATGGACTACGTGAGGAGTGATATGAAAGAAAAGAGAGTTAGTGATAGCGTGACGGGTGACAGGACAGGGTGGAAGATAAAAACGTGTTGTGCTGACCCCAAATAACACGGGACAAAGGCAGGAAGATGATGATGATTGTGAAGTCGATAACAAACGCTTACAAAGTTTCGGTTTTATATATTAGTGTGACGTGATGAGCTAGATTTTGACTTCGGCTGTTGGTAAATGATAGATTCGTTGTACTTCTGTATATGTATTTTATATAATGAGTAGGTTTAGGTATATATTATAGTATATATGTATGTATGTTTAGTTTTAGCTTTATATATAATTTTGTAATACTTGTTTTCTAAATAGTATTTTCCTTTTTTTTATTCAACTCCATTCTTACTATGAGATTTGTATCAGCTAATAAGCGAATACTGGCAAATGCTTGCACTGACTGGACAGGTCCACTCAAATCTGCGTGGTTCTTTCCTCAAAAGACCATTTCAGGCAAATCTGCATGGTTCTCATGTGATTTGACCGATACATATTTACTGTATAGGCTTTAAAAGAGACGTTGACTCCTGAGTTTGTTTCGGTGTTTCTTCTCAGGGTAGTCAACTAGGAAACTCCGGCTTCATCTAGTTTAAATTGACGGAAAAAAAAATTATATGTAAAAGTGTTTTTGAAACCTACTTGCAAAATTATCATTAGGTAATTCAAAAAATCTGAGGTAAAACATTTTTTTTTGGTGTCGTTTAAACTGAGCTGTTTAATAAAAAGACGTGTATTTGATTTGGGATATCAATCCTGTTTGCGTCGTATTGCTTCGACGAGTGTTTCCGTGTCCTATTCGCCAGGGTCGTGTGTTGGCGACTGGGTGCTCTATCTCGTTTAGCTCTTCAATCTCCATAGGTGACAGAAGAGCTGACGAGATGGAGTATTTGGTCGTGCAACCCTGGCTGAATAAACATGAGAATGTCGGATATATCCGATATCGATGGTTAAGATTACAGCATTTTGAATGGTTTGTTTCTCTGGCAGTCTACGTCAGTGGGCGCGAGTTCCCCGGGCGTGTGCGGCGCGGCGGCGCCCGCGCAGTCGGCGCCGCCGCCGCTGCCGCCGCGCCCCGCGCCCCCGCCGGAGCTGCTGCGGCCCGCGCACTCCACCATACTGCAGAGGCGACATAATAACACGTTAGTATACTCACCTACCTGTCTACACTTTCCACATCTACATCTTCCGAACTTAGGGAAGTGGGCAGTGGTCGACTCCACGGAGCCGAATGAGACGGCCGCACGCATGAAGGAACGATGTCCATTCCCTCACGCCATTGCCGCTGAGACCCCGACCTCGACTGCCCGTCACCGTAAGCGTGGGCTTACGAATGATGAGCAATAGAGAGCTCACCATCCGGCCGTTCGATAAGCCGACCAAGCCTGAATCGTCTACAGCGCGTAATGTATAAACATTACGCGCTGTGGACGATCCAGGCTCCACTGAGTTATATTATTGAATAATCTAATCGATTAAAAAAAATTCAAACATAACCCGTTCTAGTGAAACAAAACAGATATACCAATTTTTTGGCTGATATCCTACACACCTCACACATCTTGCGTACACCGTTAAATTTTGGTCGTTTTAATCCCGCGAATGGTCGATTAGAATTAGATATATGAAACACTATCGATCTGTAAAGAGAAAATTAAAAAATAAAGCAATTTTTTTAAACTCGAATTAATTTACGCATGTACGAAATTAATTTGTTTAAGTAAACATCAGCTGAGTGAGGCCAATGAACTGTGGGTAGTTAGTACGCAACGACCGACACCTACCTACAAGGTCGTTGACTCGTTTACTTAGAGAAATTAATTTCGTACATGCGTATGCATTCGAGTTTTTTTTTTACAAATCGATAGTATTTCATGTACCGAATCGACCCTACGCGGGATTAAAACGACTAAATATTAACGGTGTATGTAGATGAAAATACAATAACAAACGTAAGAACTAGTATACTAAGTGTCTTCCCCCCCACAGCGGCGCGCCGCGCCTGCCGCCCAAGCCGGCCGGCGCCGGCGCCGCCACGCGCACGTAGCGCGCCGCCCGCTCCGCCCCACTGCTGCGCAAACCCTACCACTATTCCAACTTAAGAATGTTTCTGCAGAAGGTTTGTATCAAAATAAAAAACAGCTGTACGAGTCAATCTTCAAAGTTAAGCAAGTCTGCTCGATGTCGGTCTGTAAATGGGTGACCATTCATTATATGCTAAGAGTTCTCTGTGCCTCAGAAAGCACGACTCAACGGTCCCTTATAGATATTTGAAAGTCGTTATAGTTAGAATAAAACCTACTGTCCACGAACACGTAGCTTCATAGACGCGTACGTCATGTCATTGCCGCTTCGTGTCGATGGAATTTGAGTTTTGTATGTACGCTGTAAGCAAGCGTACACCAAGCGAATATGCGTCTGTGAAGCTACGCGTCCATTATCAGTAAGCTTCAGTAAGGCAGTCGCTCCATGCACAAATACTGATACTCAATAGTTGACTAGAAACCGATTATTTATTAAAGAATATCGTGCGTAGACTGATATGTCCTAGAACAAAGAGTTTTGAAGATATGTGACACCCACCCTCGAGAACAGAGAGTGGAAGTAATCATTGGATCATATCGCACATCAAAAAAAAAAAAACAGAATGATTGAAGCAAAGGAGCCATTCAAGTATTACGTAAGCACTATAGGGAGGGGTTTTTCTTTGCTTTGCCTTTTTTTGTTGACTTGAGGGACGATACCAATGTTCCAATATCACACGAAAGCAACAAACATCCAATGTCCTTGAAGACTTAGAGTCAGCCTCTATATCAAGCCTATTCCTTTTTTCTAGACCTATAACCACTAATCACGACATTCGACGCACGACGTTAACGTGTTCTACATGGAGCGACTGCCTATCAGATCTCCACAGCCCACTGACTGGGCAACACGATAGTCCTTGAATAGACGGCCAGACTTTCTGGCGTCTGACTACCTGTGACGTCTGTCAAAGATCTACAAATGACAACCGGGAGCAACGGCTTTACGCGCTTTCCGAGGCACAGGGCATCAGTAATGTCCTAGATAAACAGAAAAAAATCAAATTGATACTTGCCCAGCATGAGAGGCGGGTGCTTTAACCATTGTGCCACCTTTTACCCGTTTACGTCGGAAATATCCGACAGACATTCTCGCGTTGATTCCGCTAGGGTCGCACATCCACGACCAAATACTCCATCTCGTCAGCTCTTCTGTCACCTATGGGGATTGAAGAGCTAAACGAGATGCGAGTAACCAGTCGCGAATACACGACCCTGGCCAATAGGACACAAAAACAGTCGTCCGACGCAAGCGGTTGAAGGGTAAAACATTGCATCGCTGTAGAATGAATACCTCGTATGTCGAACATTTTATTTTATTATTTAATTTCTCTAGCATAATAGAGTTAAGTACGGAATTGGTTAATAACATAAATAGGTCCTTTTTATCATTCAAAAAATGAGGCATAAGCACATAAAAATATTACACACAAAAAAAACAAAACAAAAAAATATTACATTAATAAAATTAACCGCCTTTTTTGGTCTTTTGAAGTTTGGATTTCTGGACATACGAGGTTATCATTCTACAGCGACGATTGTGTTGTCAAATGTGGTGAACATTTTTGCCCTGCCTGTACATATTAGACATTCCAATGTAATGTATAAGTTATGTCAGTTGAGCTCATACACATGAGCATGTTGCTTACGGAAGTAACGCAGCCGACGATACGAAGCGACAGCCGTCTATCCACTAAAGGTACTATCAAAGACACGTTCGTTTGACCACCGCTAAGTTCATTTTTGCTTGCACTCGAAACGAAAACTTCAAAGGTTTGGTTTGGCGACGCGCCGCAGTATTCAAGCGATTTTGTTTAACGTGATCAGGCTGCAATGACCGCGATGGTACGTTTAGACTACGACTTTACATACATTCACACATTCAGTGTATACATCGAGTGTCTCTGTATAAACACGAGTGTCTCTAATTGCAAAATTTATTGTGACATGAGAATTAGTGTCGTATCAGCCGCTGCGTGAACACGTCCCAGCTTATTCAAAAACGCGATCTAAAATATTTCCAGGACTATTACTAGGTTTAATCCCGATTAAACGCTATCTAAATGTAGTTTTCGGGATTATTACTAAATTTAATACCAATTAAAATCGATCTAAATGTATTTCCGGGACTATTATTAGGTTTAATGTCAATTAAAACTAGTAATAGTCCCGGAAAAATTTTAGATCGCGTTTGTCTAAGTGTGTAGTATCGTTGACACAAGTTTGATATTTTCAATACAGCGCACCGCGTTTGATTGCGCAAATCATACGAATTTAACGCTAAAAATCTCAAAGTTCGTGACAATCGTTCACCTGGAGTGATAGACGATCTCATTTTCGTGTCTTTTCCCCTGTATTAAGTATAGGGAAATTTTCTAATAAATGTTCAAAATATGTTTATTTTCTGTGCGTAACTCATTCAGCAATCTATGCTCCTGATTCTTGCCTTTTTTTGAAACTTCTGGTGTACCCAAAGACTTCTGCGTTTTCGTCTTTTGCGATTTTTTACAACAATACTAGCGACGTTTATCCATGCTGACCGAGCATCACTAACTAGTTCGCGTGTGAACAGCTAGGACACAAATAGACACTACTCAGACACAAAAAATCCACAGAATTGTAAAGGTACGTTTACAACGACGACTTGAATGAACACGAGTGTCTCTAATTGCAAACGCGTGTTCATATAAAGACACTCGATGTATACACTGAGTGTACAGTATGAAGTGCCGCAGTCTATTCGTACCTTTAACAATACAGACATTAATGTCTGACATTTGTGTCGGAATTTCTGTCGTAGTCTAAACGTACCTTGACACTTGACACACGAAGGCTGTCGCTGACCTTCATATGTTGGAATGTCGACGGCTGCGGATCCTCTCCTGTTGGCAACACGGCGCTCGTGTATATCAGCTGTAACTGGTCAATCCCGCATTACCTTTGGTGTTTATTTACATAGTGTAAGATGGTGTATTGAGGCCTAACTCGTTTTATTAGAAGTCTACTCCGTTAAATTTTGATCGTTTTAATCCCGTGGAGGGTCGATCCGGTACATGAAACACTATCGATGTGTAAAGATAAAAAAATAAAGTACTTTTTTTCTAACATACGAATCTTTTAATTAAAGGCCTTGTAGGTAGATGTCGGTCGTTGAGTACTAACTACCTTCAGGTCATTGAACCCGCCCAGCTGACGTTTGCTTAGAGAAATTAATTTTGTACATGCGTAAATTAATTCGATTTAAAAAATATCTTACTTTATTTTTTAATTTTATCTTTACAAAATCGATGATCGTGTTTCATGTACCGAATCGACCCTCCACGGGATTAAAACGATCAAAATTTAACGGTGTATAAATGTTCCTGTGATCATTTTAATAAATGTTTAAAAAAAAATACAATCATATATAATGTGCAGTGCCAATAGTAACTCAAATGTAATTATTAAGCAAACAAAGTACTAGGTAATGATTAAAATAGTAATTGTCCTTTACACTCCATTCGCGTTATGATTAGTCATTCAAACAAAACAGTTACAATACCAACTATTTACTGTAGCCGCCATGTGTCTTGCCACCAACGTAATAAGAGTCAAAATCGGTTGAACGGACAGTGAAAAAGGTTTGTTTAAATGTCTAATCTTATTGCGAATGGAGTACAAGCGTCTGCAAGCAGACGTGGCTTACACCCAGTTTGTTATAAAAAAAAAAAAACTATTTGACGCTTAATGTAAATATCGCCTAATCCGTGCACATGACGACATATTTAACCCTTTAGCGTCGGATTTGTCCGACGAATGTTTCCGAGTCCTATTCGCCAGCGTCGTGTGTTCACGACTGGGCACTCCATCTCGTTTAGTTCTTCAATCCCCATAGGTGGTAGAAGAGCTGATGAGATGGAGTAGGTATTTGGTCGTGGATGTGCGACCATGGCGGAATAAATGCGAGTGTTCGTCTGATATATCCGACATAGGCGGGAATAGTTATCGATGGTGATTTTTAAGGTATTGACAATTTTTCTTTTGTAATTTTCTGTGTTACGAGTATTGATTGTTTTGTGGAATATATAAAATAAAATAAAAAATAAACTTTCGCGATGATATCGACGAAGAATTTCGAATGTTCATGGCTACTTTTAAGCCCTGAAAGATTGTCAAAAAACTTAATCATCCTACTTTTTCAAGTAGACTGCCGATTTCGATTTGTATATTACAAAGTTTCCTTACAATGACAGTTGAAAATTAAACTGGATAATATTCAATAAATATGTCGTCTTGTGAGATAGTCAGAAGCGTAAAACTGTAGGAGATTGTATAGTTTTAGAAATGTCTACCGTATATTGAAAATACGCCTCTATCAGCCAAAGTTCAGTAGCAAATCCACATCCGACCAGTTTTGTTCAAGACCCATGTAATAGGAGAGCTTATTGCCACCAATCGTGCACGGATCAAAACTTCATAGGAAGAAAGAAAAAAGATGATTTCCCATCTTAAAAAAAAAAACAATATAATTCTCTCAGTTCGTCTCACTGTATTGAATGGCTATTTCATAAGTTATTCCTTTTTTTCAGTAGAATATATCCCCCATTGATATATTTTAAATTAAATACGTTTTTGGAGCAATGGTCGCCGAGTGGCTTCATAACCAGCCAAGCACATTACTTTGTGTAATTTATTTCATCACCACTGCTCTCAGAACGATGAAGAAAACATCGTGAGGCCGGCTTTTCCTAAAAAATTCTATGGCATGTGTCTTTCACCAACCCGCACTGTGCCCGCGTGGTGGATTACGGCCCATTCCCTCTCCTAGAGAGGAGGCCTGAGTCTTAGCAATGGGAACATTAAAAGGCTGCTTATGCTATGTTACATGTTATTCTGAAATCTCCTCTATTCTCCTACCAGCATGGTCGACATTTGTTAAATAGCTAAATATATTTCAGTTAATTTGGAACTCCGCAGTCTTCACAGGACTTCTGTGTTCCTTTATATTTTTCATGTATCGAGCTCTACAACAGGGGTTTATTTCATTCATTTCTACTTTTTCAACATCTCTACATTCGTTTTTAATATTTATGACAACGGGTACATATTCTTTATTCGTAGTATCGTTCGTTATTTAGAGATATATCTCCCTTCTGCTGCTTTTGATAAAATATAGCGTCGGAAAGTTCTTCTGAATTGAGCTGTAAGTATCACCATATTGTTCCTGAGTGTATTTAATTATTTTATTTCTTCAAATATTGCCGTCGTGTTTTTTTTTTTACCTCGTTTATTATAAATCGGTTAATTGTCGACTTTAAAAATCATCATTATCATTTCAATCGAAAGACGTCCACTGTTGGACATAATGATCCCCCAAGTGTCGCCACAACGTCGTCTAACGATAGACATTTATTCCCCTTTATTTTTGCTTTTTCGGACGATTCATTGTTGTCGGCATATTTTTCGAAGAATATCATCAATCGAATTCCGCAGACATCACAGATATACATCATCATCATTTCAGCCGAAAGACGTCCACTGTTGGACATAGGCCTCCCCCAAGTGTCGCCACAACGAACGGTCCTGTAATATTATATTCCTTCCTTGTCGTCTATCGACAGACATTTATTCCCTAAAGGGGAATAAATGTTTGTTTTTGCTTTTTTGTAAGATTCATGGTTGTTAGTATTTTTCGAATAATATCATTAAATTCCGGAGACATCACAGATATTCATCATCATCATTTCAGCCGAAAGACATCCACTGTTGGACATAGGCCTCCCCCAAGTGTCGCCACAACGAACGGTCCTGTAATATTATATTCCTTCCTTGTCGTCTATCGACAGACATTTATTCCCCTTTATTTTTCATTTTTTGTAAGATTCATTGTTGTTAGTATTTTTCGAATAATATCATTAAATTCCGGAGACATCACAGATATTCATCATCATCATTTCAACCGAAAGACATCCACTGTTGGACATAGGCCTCCCCCAAGTGTCGCCACAACGAACGGTCCTGTAATATTATATTCCTTCCTTGTCGTCTATCGACAGACATTTAATAATTCCCCTTTATTTTTCTTTTTTGTAAGATTCATTGTTGTTAGTATTTTTCGAATAATATCATTAAATTCCGGAGACATCACAGATATTCATCATCATCATTTCAACCGAAAGACATCCACTGTTGGACATAGGCCTCCCCCAAGTGTCGCCACAACGAACGGTTCTGTAATATTATATAGACATTTATTCCCCTTTATTTTTGCTTTTTCGGACGATTCATTGTTGTTCGTATTTTTCGAATAATATGATTTTAAAACGCATTTTGTTACCCATACTACTGCAGTCTTTTCTTTTTCATTTCTATGTTTTTCAAAATCTTTACATTCGTTCGTTGCATCGTTCGTTATTTAGAGATATATCTCCCTTCTGCTGCTTTTGATAAAAAATTGCGACGAAAAATTCTTCCACTCCGAGCTGTTGGTATCACTTTATATTGTATAAGAGTATATTGAATTAATTTGTTTCTTCAAACACTTTACAGTCGTTGTATTTATTGTAAACGACTAATCGTTGATATTAAAAATAACAAACTTAATTTTTTTATTTATTATTATAACTTCCAAAAAACCCAAATTCCCGTTTTTACATGATACGTATGGTCAGGGGTCAAAAGTGCAGTTGCACTCTAACAATGTTAAACTGTCTAAAATTTCTTTGTAGTAGAATTCCAGTGTTCTGCAACTAGTTTCTTCAATATTTTAGATTCTATGCTACAAACTAAATCGGTCATGATCCATTGACCCTCTTACAAAGAAATTTTACATACTTTATTATCGGTAGAATGCAAATGCACTTTTGAGCCCTGACTGTACATGCATTCATGTAGACCCTTGAAACGAATTTTATTAAAATTACCAAATTGCCTGAAAAAAACTGAATATTATGTATAGGCTCGCGTTTGACCACTATGAGTACTACCTGATGGTAAGCGACGATGTGGTCAACGGTGACACATGCTTGCCTTGAAGTAACCTATTCTTTGTAAAGAGTTCTCATTTGACCCTCCTCCTCCTCGATTCGTATTCCTCATTACTGAGGGTCGTGAAGTTGCCGCAGGATTAACTTCTTATTGATGGTGTCTCGCCACCTGTGTCGGTTCTTGGCGTCATAAAGTGCGACGTGTAATTGGGTGTCCATTGTGGAGCGGACCTGATCTGCTCATGTTTTTGGGTTGCGGCCCTTGTTCGTTTGCCATCAACCATGCCAGTTATGATGACCTGTTCTAGGTTGGGGCCATTTTTCCTGGCAATGTGGCCAAAGAACTCCAGTACTCTGCGCATGCTGGTAGTTGACACATTAACCGCTAAAACCTATTCTGCACGCACTCGGCTGAATGCGGACTTTTTCAAAAGTGCATAGTGCTGATTTTACTAAGTGAAATTTTCTTATATTGTTTTTTTATCGTGCTTGTTAGTGTTTTTCGGTTTCTAACCGTGAGAACCTGTAATTGGCTCAATGTTTCATGTAATATTGTCACTCTTCTGTTATAGCTGTTGATTCTCCTTCGACTAAATAAATGATCTTTCTTTGATTTTATATTTCTTCAAACTCATTTTTTCTTCATTTTTACATTCGTGTTTAAAATCTACCACGGAAATTAGATTTTGTTTTTAACTACAGAAATCTTGATTGTATGTGGGCCGACACTATTAGTGCTGGACTTTTTTTATTATTATTTCTGAAGATCCATTTCTCTCACCTTTGAGAATTACGCTTAGTCAAGTACTACTTTCCGGTCCCAATTAAACTATGTCACTGCGTTACGTAGAGCAGTGGTGGGCAAGTGGTAACGGGCCCGGCTTACGAGTTGTAAGTTGCGGGTTGAAACCCACCCAGGCGCATTACGTGTCATTAATTTATCACTAATTCTCTCAAAACGGTGAAAGAAAACATCGTGAGGAAACCGGCATTTCCTAGAACCATAAATTCGAAGACATGTGACATCCATCAACCCGCACTGGGCCCGCGTTGTGGGTTACGGCCTGTTCCCTCTCCTAGAGTGGAGGCCTTGGTCCCAGTTGTGGGAATATTATTTTAAAAAAATAACAATTTGACGGTCCTTCCTTCATAAAAAATTACAGCCAGTCGATATATCAAATAGTCAATTACAACTTTGAATTTCAACGGTAGATGAAGTCGACAAACTAATATATTTTTTCAAAATCTTTGCATTCATTCCATTTTGTGGCATCTGGGCATGGACGGCGTTGTTTCATTATCGTACATTAGTTCATGATCTTCTACAGATTATTTCATTATTGTATTGGTACTATTTAATCATAATTATTTCAAGTATCAAATTCTTCTGGTATTTAAATACAAAATATTTGTAAGTAGTTTTTCTCGGACATTTTTATTTTTCTGATAATTTATTATGGTTATTTTTTTGTGTGAGGCACAAATAAACGTTTTTCTCTTTCTTTCTTTTTTCAAACGGCTGAAAGGATTTCGATGAAACATGGCACAAGGGTAGACCTTATCTTGGCAATTAAATTGGTTCTATTCCGGGGGCACGTTCTCCTGAAATAATTTCAACATACGAGTTCCGCGGAGGGCAATGTTATTGGGTTTTTGTTTTGGAATTTCTCAGTGGCAGCCTGTTATCTGGATTTGTGCACGGTTGACGGCAATAGTCCACCATTTCATGAATTATATTGATGTTGGTGCGCGCGTGTATTGTAAAGAAGTCGATAGAGGCGTAGTGGAGGCGTCACGACATTAGATTTGGTTTTACTTTCTTGTTTCACATCAAAAACTTGCCACATGTGGATATGTGTACTATACGAAGACCTTTGTCTAACAGTGCGGGGTATACAGGCGTAATTTTATGTTAACCCTTGCGTCAAATTGGTCCGACAAGTATTTTCGTGTCCTATTCGCCAGGGTCGTGTGTTAGCGACTGGGTACTCCATCTCGTTTAGCTCTTCAATCCCGACAGGTGACAGAAGAGCTGATGAGATGTAGTATTTGGTCGGGGATGTGCGACCCTGGCGGAATAAACGCGAGTGTTTGTCGGATAAATCCGACTTAGCTGGTTAAAACGTGCGGTATTCGTAACTAAAGCTATTCAAACTCCAGCTTGAACATGGAACTGTGAAAACTATGACAAAACATGCATTTATGTACATACTAAATATATGCGTTGAATGATAGCTGCGTGCTACGAAACTGCTGCGTACGAGTCCGATGACACGAGTGTATAGTACGCGGCAAATAAGTTGAACCATTTCCTATGGTTACGCGCAGACTTCCACTTCAATTGAGACCCGGAAATCGGAAACAAGTTGAACCATCATGACGCGCATTCACCTTGAATAGCATAGTAACCGATTTTCGTATAGGTAAATGGTTTAACTTATTTGCCGCGTACTATACTTACTTATACTACGTGAACCTGACAAACGGATTTGCAATTAACGCTAGTGTGATAAAACTGTACTGCGACTCATCACAGTTTGAATGCACGCTTATGCGACACGATGAAACTTGACATCACGCTGGCGTCACTACAACCTGTGCGAGTACTGTAATTCAACAGTATGTTCGTGCAGTATTAAAGTAGTTTGATACAACATAGCTCGACGGCTCTTACTGCTGGGTGATAAGAAAAATAACCAATAAGGCTAAGGCGGCCTGCGCCTGGTGGCGGGGACCATCACTGGTCACTGTACACTGAATAAGCACCTTCACACAATGGGCATCACGGATAGCCCCCTGTGCAGAGCGTGTTTGGCGGGGGAGGAGACAGTTTCGCATGTGCTCCTGGACTGCACGGGGATCACTGATACACGCACACGGACCTTGGGATCTCCGATGTCCCTTATTGACGCCCTGAAGAACCTGAGAGGCCTGATCAGTTTTTGGAGAGAGGTGGGCTGGTTGGAATAAGCCCACCTGAGATTATGGCCGCTATGGCCCACGTACAATGGTCCGTAGAGGACTGAGTGCGGAAACAATACTCAGAAGATAGATAGATAGATAGAAGGCTAAGGCGGGAGCCCCACTCTGCTTTACTACCGCCTTAGCCTTCTAAGCTGCCTCTGGAGTGCCCTAAAATAGGTATGTTAATTTTACATGTCGCACAAGCGTGCGGTCGAACTACAGTGAGTCGCAGTACAGTTTTGTCGCACAAGGGTTAATCGCACATCCATTTGTCGAGTCTGCATACATAGATGTAACATACTAAATAAGAATTTGCTAACACCATCGGATTTGAGCCCAGCTGTTTACGAGATAAAAACTAGTAAATAAAATTAGTATGAGATGCTCTTAGCTATAATTATTATTACATGAAACTTAAAACAACAATAAATTCCTAATATGTTGCCATAGTAAAATAATATTCGAAAATACTATTGTTATACAATGTTATGTTTTAGTATCGATATTATGAACAACGTACGGTCAATGTGTGAAATCAATCTTAGTGGGCAAAGAATTATTTGATACACATATTAACCGCCCAATATTGTTAAAAAAATATACAGCAGCATTACATATAATGAAAATACAGGGTGACTGGTAATTAGTGAACGATACTTAAACACGTGATTGTGGTCATGATAACAAAAAACTTTTACTATGGGACCAAACCTGAAATCACGAAAAATATCTGCTGGTCAGTACATTTGTGTTCGCCGAACTGGTCAAAATGTACTGAACTTGGTTTTTTTTTTTTCAGATTTCAGATTTGGTCCCATAGTAAAAGTAGTTTGTTATCATGACTACAATGACGTGTTTAAGTATCGTTCACTAATTACCAGTCACCCTATATATAAAGTAAAATCCAATGTATATTGAATACTTGTAAAATAAATGACAATGTCTAGCGAAATTTAAATAAAATATAATGTACAGTTAGTTTTTAAGTGAGAAACAATAAAATTATGCAAACAAATGTATATGGAAGAAGTTATATAGATGTAATTTAACTGTTAAGTGGCTAATGCAGCTGTAATAGCCGATTTATTATGGTGCTTAAGTGATGGACTGCATTCTGTCACGTGGATCTGTCAGTTATGTTTTGACCAAGTTCTGTGTTGAATTGTTGGTCAGTACCTCTACCATGAGTTTTAAGCAATAGTATTCATCGCTACTCGATATCGACGCCGTAAATATTTTGTATGGCAAATTTTGGTTCTGCAAGTGACCGCTAGAGGCGCTGCAAAATTCTAAAAACTCATGGTAGAGGTACAGTACCAACAAATATAAACGTGACAGTTAGCACTTTCATCGCCGTTTTCAAACTGCTCCCATATCTAGCCAACTCGGCTGCCGCATGTAGCAATCAAACCCTGATCGCTTCATCTAAATATTTGGACAATGAAATGTAAGTAGAAAAAACTGCTCGCGTTTTATGGTACAACGAATTTTGATCAGGTTTTAAGATCTAAAAATTCGTTGTTCCATATCTATAGTTAGCCTTTTTTGTGGGCCTTTCAACCAAAGTGATACTATTTGGTTGAATCGTGTGATATTGTTTGAATAGTCCAAGTTTGTTTTGAAGTCCGGACTATTAGGAACAATGAAGGTACAAGTAGGTATGTGCATACGAACAACTTTTTCTGAAGTGTAAAGTCTAAAATATGACTTGTATGTGAAATTTTTTGTGATGATTCCAATTCTAAAACATATGCAATTTTGCACAAAAATGCAATAAGTATTGAATGTATTAATGAAACGTAATTTTCGTAGATCAATTATTTGGTCACCTAATCAATTTATTACAAAATAAAGGTAATACCTTAATTTTTGTACACATTGACAACGTTAAGTTTTTTGAGTTACAATTTGATATACACACTAAATAAATGTAATAATTTATAAAAACGCGTCCGTATGTGCGTGCCCTGCGCTCCAAGTTTATATACTAATAGAAAAATAAATTGTACATAATATAAAATATATAAGTAGTTGATATATAGGGACGCGGCATGTAGACGCAGTGCCGAAGCGAAAATCTAAAAATGTAAAAATTATATTGACCTTTATAGACAAGTATACTACGTGACCTCGACAAATGGATGTGCGTTTAACGCTTGTGCGACAAAACTGTATTGCAACTCGCCATAGTTCGAATGCACGCTTGTACACTGAAGCTCGACATATATTAGTGTGACATGCAGAATTAACATATGAGGAGCTGGGGAACAAAAGCGGACTTGTCCAATTAATCAAATTTTACACTAGAGCAAAAAAAATTGAAATAGGTATATGCATATGGGCTGTAATTTTGTGCATTTCAGTATAATTAGTATTTAATACAACATAACTAATAGCCTGCTTGTTGGTCATAAAACTATGCGTTTTCAATTTTTTTTTATTTTTTTTGTAATGGACAAGTCCGGTTTTGATTACAAAAGGTGGACAACTCCGGTTATGATTGAAAGAGTTATGGACATGTCCGGTTATGAAAGAAAACTAGATTCTATTATTGTATTTTTTTATTTAAAAATTATATGAACTCTCCCACATCTGGTTCGCAACAGTCACAATCGTCACTGTGGTCGTCGTCTTCGTCATTTATTTGACTTGTTTCAGCAATTGCCACTGGTGAGGTATGGAATATATTGTTTTTAAACCAATCAAGCTCTTGATTATCCATCCAATTATCTCCGAATTGTTTCTTTAAGAGTGTTTCAACATCTTTTTTCTTGTTTGGTTTTAGTTCATTAACCATTGAAAATCTTTGTAGTAAACTCGGATGGTTTTTTGTCATTTTTAACAATGATACAGCATTTTCTGATGATTCATCTCCATAATAGGTGTTTAAGACTTTCACACCAAAGTTTACGTGATTTAAACGTGCAGTAGGATCTCTTCGTATGTTTGCAGTGCCTCGGCCACGTGCTCTGCCACGACTACGGCCCTGACTTCTTCGTGTTGATTGTTGAGATTGACTAGGAGTTTCTGTTTGGATGATGGTTGACTTTCTTTCTATTATTATTCTCTTTGCATCACGAATACTTTCCACTTTCTTGTAATAGTCTTCAAGGTTTTTGACGTTGTAAAGGTTCCAGTTTTCAGCTAAAATATGAACTTTGCCATGCTTTGCGTAAACCTCATGATATTTTTTTGGATCCAAAATGAAAGGCATCTTCCGCAAATCCTTTTCGACCCTCCCGAACACTCGATCCGCCGGCAAGAAGCTGTGACCGCGTACAGGAAAGGTTAGTACGATTTTGGCGACATTTTGAGGGGCGTAGTTTTTCAACCAGAAAATCAAAGTGTGGACGACATGTGCATTTTTATTTTGACCTCCACACCCGTCCGAAAAAAGGCGTAAAACTTCCACTTCAGAAAAATCAGTAAACATCAGGTATGTTAAAAGGGCAGACGCAATTTCGGTGGCGCCTTTTTTAGCTTGGTTTTCTGTCCATATGAAGAAATGTGGCTCCTTTGTAGGCATATCAGTAATGCAGAAAGAATAAAGTCCAACTTGTCGTAAATAAAAACATTCCTGGATTGGCGTTTTAGGAAGGGATTGAATTTGTTGGAGATCAAAACATATTGTCATAGAATTTTCAGGTTTTTCTTTGGTAAGGGAAAAGAACGCTTTGGCTCTAGCTTTATGAACTCGGAGTTGAAGTTTCAATGATTGAAGTTCTTCAGGATTATTTTCAGTCTTCTGCCTATTTTTCAGCAGTTCGCAGGTACTACATATGTCGGAAGATGGTGACGCAAACCCAATATTAAAATCGTTCTCAAAAACATTTCGGAACATCGTTTGTGAGACTTTCAAATCATCAGTCGCTGAATTATTGTACAACTCCCACAACTTTTTTACGTTTAGCTCGTATGACAGGTACACTCTTTTTGATTTATTTCGATTGTAATGTGACTCCTTTGCTGGCAAACCACCGAGAAATTTTCTTACAGATTCCTTTTTATCAATACTTTTGAAACTTTTCCTGTCTCCTCCTCTGCCGTCAAGTGGCGTTTTGCCTTCATATAATTTGCTCGCAATTAAGTTTACCCTGTGCTTACTGAGCCCAAGAGCAGCCAAAAAAAAAGATTTGCATACTTTTACTAACCTTTTTGAATCACGGAAGAGAAAGTATGTCACAAAGTACTTATTCCTCTGCGGTTTGCGAGATTCCTCTCTCGATCTTTCTCTTTCTATGGGGCATGGTGATATGAGCCGTGACAAGTAAATATCCTGTAATTTTTTGCCAATTTTTTCATATAGTAGTTTGCGGTTGTAAACAATTTCGTTTAATGTCAAAGTCTGGCACTTAAATTTTCCCTTGTTATGTTCACACGCAGACACGAAATTCAAAGCAAGGGGGTCTTTATCTGCGTACCTAAAACAAAATAATAGCAATTTTAAATTCATCATAGGTTAGAATAATAACAAACACGCACCGGTAGGTATAATTTTACACTCACTTCGATTCCCTGTTGTTTTGCGCTTGCCGTCCTGTTTTTTTTCGTTTACGTGAGCCGTCATTTATATTGGCCACTATTTCTTCGATTCCGTCCATAATTTTGTCGGTTTTCTAGGAAAATTCTTCTCAAAATTACGAAAGCAATGACCGTCACACAGCTGATTATCTTTTTTTTTAATTTAGCAGTGTTGCCACAACTGATTTAGGGATATCATAACAAAAAAACAATGATTTTTTTAGACTTGTCCGGTTTTGTTTGACATTTTTCGTACTAACGGCAATTCTCCTTACGTTTTTGTCCGGTTTTGATTGGAGAAAAAATCCCTTAGAATTTTAATAAATTTCTAACAGGACAAGTTCGCTTTTGAACGAAATCATCATTTTTAACAATTTTTTTCTCTAAGATCGGACCGCTTTTGATACACAATACTCCGGGGTTCGATAGATATGAGCTTAAAGAGTGCAAAAAAATAAAAATAAAAAATTCGAGTACAGTGGACAAGTCCGCTTTTGTTCCCCAGCTCCTCATATTTTAGGACACCCCGACACAGGCAGGTTAGAAGGCCAAAGGGGAATTGCTTCACTTCGCTCCCGCCTTAGAGCCAAATTCACCAATAAACTAATCGCGATTCATTCAAACAAAACGCAGTTTGAGCGACTAATCGAGATTATAGCTTCATTTTGCGTTTCACCGCTATGAATTGAACCTAGTTTACGCTAAACTCAGTTTCAATTCTTTTGTTGTCGCCCGTATTTACGACGCGGGTCTTTAAACTAGATTACGCTGAGCTCAGTTTAGTTGAACTAAGTTTTTATATTGAATGATGAAATCAGCCCTTAATCTTCTAATCTAACTTGTAAATCACCTAATTCTTCATGTCGCACTAGTGTAAAGTCGAGCTCCAGAGTGTATTCGAACTATGGTGAGTTGCAGTACAGTTTTGTCGCACAAGAGTTAATTGCACATTCATTTGTCGATCTCACGTAGTACACTTTTATAGACATACAGATATGGGTCAATGTGTATTGTATAGCTTTGGGTGAATAAACCTGGACCCTTAGGGGTGGGCCTTGTGACCAGTGACCACTATTGTAGTACAAATAATAAGAGTAGTATATAACATTGCTTTGGCAATAATTTCTAAACCTTGTAACTTGATTCTAAAATTGAAGTGCAGTTTTCTTTTAACTTGTCGTTTTTAATTATGAAGGTACAAATATGATTCTATGATAGAAGAAAATTGCTTATACATTTTTATATTTAAGAAACATTAAACGCACTGCGATAATATCTAGCGTTAATAAGTTTTTTATTGTTTAGTAAACTGCTCTTCCCTTTCACCGCTTGCGTCTGATAATATCCGACGAGTGTTTTCGTGTCTCATTCGCCAATCCAGGGTTGTGTTCGCGACTGGGTACTCCATCTCGTTTTGCCTTCAATCCCCATAGACAGTGGCGTAGCTATAGGGTGGTAAGGCTAGCAAAATGCCACGGGCCCCCGGCCTAAAAGGCCTTGAAAAAAAAAATAGAAATTTAAGTAAATTAATAAGATTTATTAAACGCATTCACAAGAAAAAGATCAATTTCCCGTGGTATTTTGTCAGCTTCACCACCTTATAGATACGCTACTTGTACTGTATTAGAAAACCTGCCGATTTATTAACAATTAAGAATATTTTAGGTGTGTACTTCAGTGATTGGTCCAAATAAAACGACAAAATTGACTAACTGGCAAAATCACTGGATGGGGCCCCATCCAGTTATTTTGCCACGGGCCTCAGATGGTATAGTTACGCCACTGTCCATAGATGACAGAAGAGCTGACGAGATGGAATATTTGGTCGTGCAACAAAGGCGGAATAAACGCGAAAGTGTTTGTCGGATATATCCGACGTCGGCGGTTGAAAGGCGTGTGTAGCATTCATATTTATTCATATTTACGGTTTAATCTATTAAGTATTTATATCGGGCTCAACCGACTAGTTTCGAATGAATTCGAGTTCTTCGAGCCCGTAAATATTTATAAATATGAAAATAAAAATACCAATTGTCTTATATACAAGTGAGCTACCTCAGTAGTAACATTGAGTTGGCTACTATTTCGCTTAGCTGCAGTTTCCTAAAACGAAGTTATTCGCAGTGCGGGCCTTTTCTATCTGTATTGTCTGCCCACCCCAAAAGTAAATAAACAGTAGAAAAAGACGATATTTGGCCTAAGCGTGGATCTATATATACATGTATAAGATAGCAAGATGTTAATGTTAAGAAGCCTGTGAATATATTGTAAATATTATGTCAAAAGAATTCATATATACAGTTTTTTTGTCGTTTCATTTCTGCTTTTACCCTTGAAGATAGAATTCTTGAGGAGATAATTCTTCTTCTTGATCTGCTACCTGATAACTATACCTGTTATATATTAGAAATTTCCAGTGAAAAGTCGATAGTGACAGAACTGAATAGGTGCCGTTCGAATCCGCGCCTTGTTTTTCTTAACCTCGCATACATTAGGGGACAAAATGTCCCCTCCCTTGAATGGATATAAGCCTCCAACGTATCGCAACGATCCAGTGGATCTCGCATCCATCAAGCTCCCGCGACCCCCCAACCAGTCATCATCGGTCCACCTTGTTAGCCGAAAGACATTCCAGAGTGCTGCCCGACTGAGTCGATTGGTTCTTTCTCGAAATTAGGGCCGAAAACGCGTTACATGGTCGCCTGCGCGGTCCTTTACAAAAGTGACCCGACGCGGCTCGCCGCAAGGGCTACCATCGCGGGCAGCCGCGCCCGTTTTGCTGCGTTTTAATAAAGTTCTCCATCAACACGACTACATGCACACCGTTAAAGTTAAACAAGCTACACTGCGTAGGTAATAGTTCGGTTTCCGTGACGGGGACCGTCGCACACGATCCACGCGCGACGTCACATGAGACGTGCTCATCGCCGGTGCCCGCTAAATGCAGTTTCAGCCCTTAGATCTACCCAACTGGACCGTCTGTCCCAGGTAAACATAATCGCGCTCGTTGGAGGATAAAATCCCCCCTAATATATCTGAGGCTTTAAAGGATATTATACTTTAATAGAATGAATGACATCCTAAGTGACCGACAATACGGATTTCGCCGAAATCGGTCAACTGGTGATATTCTAGCGTATGCCATCCATACCTGGAGTGAGGCCATCGAGAAACACGGGGAAGCGCTTGCCGTCTCCCTCGATATCTCGAAGGCTATCGATAGGGTCTGGCACGAAAGCCTGCTTATATATTAGTGGCGATTAAACATTCATTCTAAAAGAGACTTTTACTACAATCCGCAAGAGTTAACTTGAGACCTGAGCACAGTAGGTAGTACATATGGGCGCAAAACCAATATTTGATAATATTGATATGGATTTAATTTGGTCACTTCCTGTTTATTTCTTTTAAAATATTGCAATATCCTGTTGAATTTAAACTAGGATTTAATTTGATAACATTCCTTCGAATTATTTAAAATATTGCGATTTCCTGTTGAATTTATATAAGGATTTAATTTGATAACTTCCTTTCGATTTATTTTAAATATTACAACATCCTGTTCAATTTATAACGAATCAAATGACGACTTCCTTTCTTATTTTAAAAACATATTACAGTACCCGGTTAAACTTGTGAGGATTTAACTTGACCAGTTCCTTTTTATTTCTTTAAAATATCAGAGCATCCGGCCATATTTAAATAAGAATTTACTGTGACGATTTCCGTTCTATTTATTTAAAATAGTTTTCTACCTTCATAGTGAATTTTGTTACTTGTCAATTTCTGTGTATAAAAACCGATGTAATGTGTTTTGAAGGGCACTCTCTTCCGCCGCCCATGGAATAAACACCTTGAACTGAAGTAAGGTATTTTGTTATTATCACTATAACATTTCCTATCATTCTATATTACTGTGACTGTGAATTTTGTGTGACGTCGACATCGATGGCCATCATGCGCCGACAGCAGCGGTGGGATCCAGCTCGCTCCTACTGAAGTCCTCTGGATTCCGAATCAAGTGCCGTGACTGCAGCACTGCCCGCTACTCTTCTACCTTCCGGAGATCATGGCAATTCCTACCTACTGCCATTCGATCCCGAGGTACGCTCCCACACTGAAAGGAAGACCGAAGACCTGGGCTGCAACAACACATGGGAGCAAGTCAAGCAGGACCTGATCCAGACGTTTGGCGAAGAGTCCCGGTCGAGAACGACGTCCAGCGGCGCCGCAACTGAACAGCCACGCGGTTTACGCAACCAAAAGATGGTCGCTTTGCAGCCAAACGGATGGTGAGGTAACTGATTCTCTAATCACTGGTATTTATCTTGTTTTTATGAAATGTGTATTGTAGTGAAATACTTGTGTCCTGACTCTTTGCCCAAACTAGTCTCCATTTTTTAAAACTTTTCGTAAACATGACGAATCAAAAACTAACGGTACAAACAAGAATTATTCAAATCAAAAACGTTTTTAGTAGTTGTCATTGTCATTTTGAGTCCTGACTCGCAGGGTCAGTCTTCCGTTTGTTTTCAATGTTCAAAATTTGGTCATCATATCCGTTAATGCAGGGAGAAACCGACAACTTTTAAATGAAATATTTCCGCAAAATATTTTCCGGAGACGGCTAAAATAAAACCGCAAGTTAGTTGACTGTCAATATGGATAAAAAAAAAAAAAAAAAAAAATGTCGGTGTGTTCTTGTTTCCATAAACAAGATAACGAAAGATTAAAATCAACCGCCTAAAACTTTAAACATTCATTTCAATTCTGTTTAGATTTGTTTTTGTTAGTACTGGTTCGACTCCAGGCAAATTGTCGATCACAATTAGTGAAATGCCAATTGGTTTTAATAGGTTGATTCGAACGTTGTAAGGTTGCTAGTAAAATATAATCGTTAAAAAAAAAAATGCAAACAAAATATATTGCGTTGCATGTTTTGGTTAGCAATAAGTAAGATTTTAGTGCCACAGTTTCTAATCATGATCTATGTGTCGCGATGCGCAGACTATCGGTTCAAATAATATATCGTTCGCTGTAGGTAGTTTTGTTTTAAAAATACCAACTAGACAAAGTGAGTTCCATTTTCTGCCATAAATATTTTTGGAAATTCTTTAAAATATTTCGAATGGCTCCTTTAGTCTGGTAACCACGAAACGGTCTGAAAAATAGAATAATGTTCGAATTATGAATGAATAGCTATTTAAGACCGATTAAATGAATCAATTATACAGGTGAAGGAAATCGAAGCAATTTTTGGTTCGATTATTGAATCGACTTTTAGTTCGATTATTGAATCGATTCTAGTGTTTCGATTGTTGAATCGATTCTAGTGTTTCGATTGTTGAATCGATTCTAGTGTTTCGATTGTTGAATCGATTCTAGTGTTTCGATTGTTGAATCGATTCTAGTGTTTCGATTGTTGAATCGATTCTAGTGTTTCGATTATTGAATCGATTCTAGTGTTTCGATTATTGAATCGATTCTAGTGTTTCGATTATTGAATCGATTCTAGTGTTTCGATTATTGAATCGATTCTAGTTTTCGATTATTGAATCGATTCTAGTTTTCGATTATTGAATCGATTCTAGTTTTCGATTATTGAATCGATTCTAGTTTTCGATTATTGAATCGATTCTAGTGTTTCGATTATTGAATCGATTCTAGTGTTTCGATTATTGAATCGATTCTAGTGTTTCGATTATTGAATCGATTCTAGTGTTTCGATTATTGAATCGATTCTAGTGTTTCGATTATTGAATCGATTCTAGTGTTTCGATTATTGAATCGATTCTAGTGTTTCGATTATTGAATCGATTCTAGTGTTTCGATTATTGAATCGATTCTAGTGTTTCGATTATTGAATCGATTCTAGTGTTTCGATTATTGAATCGATTCTAGTGTTTCGATTGTTGAATCGATTTTAGTTAGATTATTCGAATAATCTATGTGTGGAGGCTTGTAATTAACAATTTGATAACATTACATTTTTGTCATTTTTGCAATTTGTTTGTAGGCCTTCTTTAAAATAAATAAATAATAAACAATAATATTAAATTATTGAATCGATTTTAGTTCGATTAAATTATTGAATAGTTCGGTTGTTGGATCGTTTGTTGGATCGATTGTTGAAACGATTTTATTTGTAAACGTTCAAATTTCAATCGCGACATGAACATTGTAGGTTCATCTGTACTGTGCTTTTTAGGGTTCGGAACCTATATGCAGGGAACCAACGGACAGCTCTTTTAGAATTTGATTTATTACTGAATCGGTTCTTTAGACTTTGAATCAATCTTGTTTAGGATGTACCGCCATCCTGAGATCGAATAAAGTAATTAGTAAATTTTGTCCTACTTTATTTTGACTATTTTAGGTCTGATTAGGGGTTTTGGCTCCGTTTCATTTGATTAAGTTGTAGTTATTTTTAGTAACATTACTTAACACAATCAAAATTAATAGTAAAGACTGTAATTATTCGTTTTTCAAAACTACCCTCAAAACTACAGTTTAAGGATTAGTAAAGTTTTCTCGCGAACGAAGTCGCTTGTAAAGTGCAGGTCCCTGTAAAATTTATAATGAGGATATCCAGTTGCAGTAACTTAATATTTTATTGCGAAAGTAAAGTTTTCTACGGTTAATCATAATGGCTAGCATCTCGTACAACAAAACTGTAAATAATTATTAAATATAGTTCGACAACTTAGTTTTGTTGACATGACTGATATTTGCGTAATATAAACCGCTTTGATAAAATTCAAATCAAAAATAAAAATTCATAAACATGGTTGCATAGCTAATGATACTGGTCGGGCAAACTGTCACGTTGACATTTGTAGAGCTTATAAATAGTGGCATCATTATTAGAGATTTGTAGTTGACTATACTTATGTTACGTTAAATAGGACGTGAGTTTCCCATATTTGTGTTGCATTAACGTGTTGCCACTGAGTTTTAAGCTTTCATGTAAATTAAGGATGGACGAGCGATAATTTCGAGACAAGTTTATATTTGACGCGAGCTAAGATAGAATGAGACCTTTTGAAAGAAGGATGTCTTAATGTATCCACATGAAAGACAATGGCAAAACTTGATCAAAGATTTAGAAGTTTCTATTAAAATTTTACAAGTACTGTCAAATGGTGCTATAAATTGAAGCACGGTTACGGTTATTATTTAAGATTTTCTGAAAAGATCGCTGTTCACGATTTTGAGTTTGTAATGATAATGAACCGACCGTATGGGCGGTGACTTTGTGAATTAGATTTATTGCATTTAATTAGTCCCTTTCCCACCTATTACGCTGACTGATCACCAGTGTATCCTTTTTCCCTTTCCAGAGCTGATCCAATGCGGGTGACGCCATGAGATATGGCTAGATCCAAGGCGGGTGATGCTAGTTAGGGGGCTATATCCAAGGCGGGTGATGCCATTTGGTATGGCTAGATCCTAGGCGGGTGATTGCCAAGTTAGGACTAAAAGGCGAGTTATGCCATGTAATGTCAATCAGCCAATTCACACCAAATGTTTGATACTGTGTAATTTTGGGCTAACCCTATATGGGTGACGCCGATAAAATGTTTGATGTTGTTTGATATTGGGCTAACCCAATGTGGGTGACGCTGATAAAATGTTTGATACCTTTTGATTTTTGGCTAACCCTATGTGGGTGACGCCGACAAAATGTTTGATACCGTTAGATTCTGGGCTAACCCTATGTGGTTGACGCCAATAAGATGTTTGACACTGTGTAGTTTTTGGCTAACCCTTATGGGTGACGTCGATAAAATATTTGGTAATGTTTGATTTTGGGCTAACCCTATGTGGTGACGCTGGTAAAATGTTTAATGCTGTGTAATTTTGGGCTCACTCAATGTGGTGGACGCCGACAAGGGTGATTCCCACACAATGTTTAATGTTGTATAATTTTAGGCTAACCCGATCTGGGTGATATAGATTGCATGTAAAATGTCGGATGCTCTATAATGAAGACTAAACCCAATAAGGGTGATAATGAGTTAATGTAAAGTTTTGTATAGCGCAGAGAGCGCGCTGAAATCAGAATGGCCGTATGGGCGCAAAACCAATATTTGATAATATTGATATGGATTTAATTTGGTCACTTCCTGTTTATTTCTTTTAAAATATTGCAATATCCTGTTGAATTTAAACTAGGATTTAATTTGATAACATTCCTTCGAATTATTTAAAATATTGCGATTTCCTGTTGAATTTATATAAGGATTTAATTTGATAACTTCCTTTCGATTTATTTTAAATATTACAACATCCTGTTCAATTTATAACGAATCAAATGACGACTTCCTTTCTTATTTTAAAAACATATTACAGTACCCGGTTAAACTTGTGAGGATTTAACTTGACCAGTTCCTTTTTATTTCTTTAAAATATCAGAGCATCCGGCCATATTTAAATAAGAATTTACTGTGACGATTTCCGTTCTATTTATTTAAAATAGTTTTCTACCTTCATAGTGAATTTTGTTACTTGTCAATTTCTGTGTATAAAAACCGATGTAATGTGTTTTGAAGGGCACTCTCTTCCGCCGCCCATGGAATAAACACCTTGAACTGAAGTAAGGTATTTTGTTATTATCACTATAACATTTCCTATCATTCTATATTACTGTGACTGTGAATTTTGTGTGACGTCGACATCGATGGCCATCATGCGCCGACATACACATAGATAATACATATAATAAGGGTATAGATGAGCCACTGACAGATCAGTTTTATTTTTAATTACTCGCCCTTCCCGCTAGTTGGCGCTAGTGTCTGCGAAAGCATGATATGTATAGATATAGCTATGTAGGCGCCATCTACGTACACACCTATAGGTATATTGGTGATCTTGCATAGAACGCATTTTTCCATGTAAAAAATGTACCAAGGCGAAAAACCATATGGTTTTTCACCTTAGTACATTTTTTACACGGATATGATAAGGATATATCAATATAAAGGGAAATAAAACAACGGAAATTGAAATAGATTATTTTATTAATTACAGCTCTTGACAATTTATACAGATAATTATTAAACGTCTCTAATGTATTGAAATTAAACCACTTTTATGCTTTTTATTGTGATATATTTTCATTATTACAATTTTCAAATAAAATCTCTTACAATCTCCATAATAATGGCTCTTCACATCCAAAATAGCAATGAGTGCGAGGGTTTTTCGGTATTCTCGCCATCGTAATCCAAAAACGTAGCCAAATTTGATCAAAATAAACATACACGTCGAAGTCCATAAAACGATGCCAGGGTCAAGCGAAATAAGTGTATTCGTCGGTATCAGTTTACGAAAAGCCAAGTAACTATGTAAGAAGCACTCTCGGGGTCCAGGAAACACGCAATGGTCAATAAAAGACAGATAAATCGAACAGAAAATTCGGAAAACTCACGGCACACACAACGAACGTCCTCGAAATAATTCAAAATAAATTGAATGAAACCTTTGAAAAGTTTTACCTACCCGTATTATGGTATTATCTATTATCAGTGTTGCCATTGGTAAAATACGTATTAAGTATTTATATAAAAAATGTTATAGACTTTTAAAGACCGAAGACGAATCGAAAAAATGTAAAATTAATTTTTACTTTCTATTATTAATTTACATTTCATAAATTACTAAAAAAATAAAATTTTAAGACAGAGGTCATATATGGCGACATCTAGTAATATAAATGGAATATTTTTGCCTTAGTTGGCACGTCTTCCCCGCTAGATAGCACCACTTTCCATACATTTTCTTTTCTTGACTTCAAAGTACTGTACTGTCATCCCCATGGTAGTACATATGGGCGCCATTATTTGATAACTTTGATATGGATTTAATTTGGTCACTTCCTGTTTATTACTTTTAAAATATTGCAATATCCTGTTGAATTTAAACTAGGATTTAATTTGATAACATTCCTTCGAATTATTTAATTTCTTCGAAAATATTGCGATATCCTGTTGAATTTATATAAGGATTTGATTTGATAAATTCCTTTCGATTTATTTTAAATATTACAACATCCTGTTCAATTTATAACGAATTAAATTACGACTTCCTTTCTTATTTTAAAAACATATTACAGTACACGGTTAAACTTGCGAGGATTTAACTTGACCAGTTCCTTTTTATTTCTTTGAAATATCAGAGCATCCGGCCATATTTAAATAAGAATTTACTGTGACGATTTCCGTTCTATTTATTAATTTTAAATAGTTTTCTACCTTCATAGTGAATTTCGATGCTTGTCAATTTCTGTGTATAATAACCGATGTAATGTGATTAGAAAGGCACTCTTTCAACTCTCATGGAATAAACACCTTGAACTGAAGTAAGGTATTTTGTTATTATAACTATAACATTTCCTATCATTCTATATTACTGTGACTGTGAATTTTGTGTGACGTTGACACCGATGGCCATCATGGGCCGACAGCAGCGGTGGGATCCAGCTCGCTGCTACTGAAGTCCTCTGGATTCCGAATCAAGTGCCGTGACTGCAGCATTGTCCGCTATTCTTCTAACTTCCCGAGATCATGGCAATTCCTACCTACTGCCATTCGATCCCGAAGTACGCTCCCATACTGAAAGGAAGACCGAAGACCTGGGCTGCAACAACACAAGGACCTGATCCGGACGTTTGGCGAAGAGTCCCGGTCTGCTGACGACGTCCAGCGGCGCCGCAACTGAACAGCCACGCGGTTTATGTAACCAAAGGTAATTGATTCTGTAATCACTGGTATTTATCTTGTTTTTATGAAATATGTATTGTAGTGAAATACTTGTCCTGGCTCTTTGTCCAAACTAGTCTCCATTTTTAAAACTTTTCGTAAAGATGACGAATTAAACACTAACGGTACAAACAAGAATTATTCAAATCAAAAACGTTTTTAGTAGCTGTCATTGTCATTTTTAGTCCTGACTCGCCGGGTCAGTCTTACGTTTGTTTTCAATGTAAAAAATTGGGCATCTTATCCGTTAATGCAGGGAGAAACTGATAACTTTGGAATGAAATATTTCCGCAAAATATTTTCCAGAGACGGCTACGAAAAAATAAAACCGCAAGTTAGTTGAATGACAATAAGGCTAAAAAAAATAGGTGTGTTCTTGTTTCCATAAACAAAATAACGAAAGATTGATCTCAACCGCCTAAAACTTGAAACATTCATTTCAATTTTATTTAGTTTTTCTTAGTACTGGTTCGACTCCAGGCAAATTGTCGATCACAGTTATTGAGATGCCAATTGGTTTTGATAGGTCGATTCGAACGTTGTAAGGTTGCTAGTAAAATTTAATAGTTGAAAAAAAAAATGCAAGCATAACATAATGCGTTGCATGTCTGGTTAGCAAAAAGTAAGATTTTAGTGCCACATGTGTCGTGACGTGCAGACTACCAGTTCAAATAATATTATCGTTCGCCGTAGGTACTTTTGTTTTAAAAATACCAGCTAGACAAAGTGAGTTTCATTTTATGCCATAAATATTTAAAATATTTCGAATGGCCCCTCTAGTCTGGTAACCACGAGACGGTCTGAAAAATAGAATAATGTTCGAATTATGAATGAATAGCTATTTAAGATCGATTAATCAATGAATCAATTATACAGGTGAAGGAAATCGAAGCAATTTTTAGTTCGATTACTGAATCGACTTTTAGTTCGATTACTGAATCGAATTTTAGTTCGATTACTGAATCGACTTTTAGTTCGATTACTGAATCGACTTTTAGTTCGATTACTGAATCGACTTTTAGTTCGATTATCGGAATCGATTCTGGCTCGATTGTTGAATCGATTCTGGCTCGATTGATGAATCGATTCTGGCTCGATTGTTGAATCGATTCTGGCTCGATTGTTGATTCGATTCTGGCTCGATTGTTGAATCGATTCTGGTTCCATTGTTGAGTCGATTCTGGTTCCATTGTTGAATCGATTCTGGTTCCATTGTTGAATCGATTCTGGTTCCATTGTTGAATCGATTCTGGTTCCATTGTTGAATCGATTCTGGTTCCATTGTTTAATCGATTCTGGTTCGATTGTTGAATCGATTCTAGTTCGATTGTGGAATCGATTCGGGCTCGATTGTTGAATCGATTCTTGAATTGATTCTGGCTCGTTGTTGAATCGATTCTGGCTCGATTGTTGAATCGATTCTGGTTCGATTTTTGACTCGATTCTAGTAGTTCGATTGTTGAAAAGATTTTTGGTTCTTTTAATCTATGTGTGGAGGCTTGTAATAAATAATAAAGCAATTTGATAACATTAAATTTTTATACCATTTTTGCAATTTGTTTGTAAGCCTTCTTTAAAATAAATAAATAATAATATTAAATTATTGAATCGATTTTAGTTCGATTAAATTATTGAATAGTTCGGTTGTTGGATCGATTGTTGAAACGGTTTCAAGCTAATTTTTATATATTCAATCGCGACATGAACATTGTAGGTTCATCTGTACTGTGCTTTTTAGGGTTCGGAACCTATATGCAGGGAACCAACGGACAGCTCTTTTAGAATTTGATTTATTACTGAATCGATTCTTTAGACTTTGAATCAATCTGGTTTAGGATGAACCGCCATCTTTATGATCGAATAAAGTAATTAGTAGATTTTTCCTCCTTTATTTTGACTATTTTAGGTCTGATCAGGGGTTTTGACTCCGTTTCATTTGATTAAGTTGTAGTTATGGTTTAGTAACATTACTTAACACAAATATAATCAAAATTATTAATAAAGACTAATTATTCGTTTTTCAAAACTACCCTCAAAACTACAGTTTAAGGATTAGTAAAGTTTTCTCGCGAACGAAGTCATTGGTAAAGTGCAGGTCCCTGTAAAATTTATAATGAGGATATCCAGTTGCAATAAGTTAATATTTTGTTGCGAAAGTAAAGTTTTTCTAAGATTCCTTTGTATTATTTAAAATATTGCGATATCCTGTTGAATTTATATAAGGATTTAATTTGATGACTTCCTTTCGATTTATTTTAAAAACATATTACAGTACCCGGTTAAACTTGTGAGGTTTTAACTTGACCAGTTCCTTTTTATTTCTTTAAAATATCAGAGCATCCGGCCATATTTAAATAAGAATTTACTGTGACGATTTCCGTTCTATTTATTTATTTTAAATAGTTTTCTACCTTCATAGGCATGTCACTTCTCCGCATGGAAAGTTACTACATACCATACATTTTGTACGTAGCGTTTGGTTTTAAAGGTTGACTGGTAGAGATACCGACACAGATCTTAAATTCAGACCTCTACTTGCGCAGTCATTTTAACACGTTATGGTCAAGAGCTTAAGAGTCATCGCTGCGTTACGCGGTCCTATACAAAAGGGCCTTGTCGCGGCTTGCTGTGTCCCGCGCCCATTTTACTACAAAATAACTTAGAATAATTATAATAATTATAAGTTCTCCATCAACACGATTACATGCACACTGTTAAAGTTGAACTAGCGACACTGCGCAGGTAATAATCCGGTATCCGCTACGGGGACCCACAGCTACTGGCGTCCGCGCGTGCGCACTCTTAACGCAGCGTTGGCCTTAAGACGAAAAGGTTAATAAAATAAAACAATGATAAACGATGTTCGTACAAGTTTATTAATAATAATTATTTATAATCAGCGCCGCCAGCGCCCTCTACTACAGTTAAATAATAAAATAATGATATATATATTATTGTACATTTAAATATACAACAGATGGGCGCTACGTCTATCATACGATCTTACGTGGGTACACGGCTGGGCTCGAACGTTGTACCTTTAACAATAATATCAGACTATTAACAATTTTACTCACTACTAACAAATATATTAATGTAAAAGTAAGTTGGTATGTCTGAATCAATTTTGCCTCAAAGTCTGAACTGATTTTGATGAAATTTGGCCAATGTGCAGGCCATATTGAAATTAAGAATTTGTCATGACGAATAAAGCTATTTCCAGGCTTCCAGGATGTATTTAACAGTACCGTATCAAGAGTTTCCGCTTATACTTTGTACTACGAGTTTTCGACTCTTTAGAAAAATTATTGCATAGCCGATTGTGCGAAGTATATTTCGGTAGTATAGAGGTTCTACCACAAGCTCTTAATGAGATTAATTTCACCACATAACCTGTTATGTGATGGAGCTATATAGGGTATATACACCGTTAAATTTTAGCCGTTTTAAACCCGCGGAGGGTCGATTCGGTACATGAAACACTATCGATTTGTAAAGAGAAAAATGAAAAATAAAGTACTTTTTTTTTAAAAAACTCGAATTAATATACGCATATACGATTTTCTTTTTAAGTAAACGAGTCAATGACCTTGTAACTACCTACAGATCATTGGCCTTGCTCAGCTGACGTTTACTTAAAGAAATTAATTTCGTACTTGCGTATATTAATCGAGTTTTAGAAAAAAAGTACATTATTTTTTAATTTTTTATTTAAAAATCGATAGTGTTTCATGTACCGAATCGACCCTCCATGGGATTAAAACGACCAAAATTAACGGTGTATAGATCCATCATTCTTTCTTGCTCGCTAAGCTTAACATTTCAGCACGTCATGGTGGTATGGCGTTTCATCAAAATCCGTCCAGACATATCAGACAGAATTATTAAATTATAAAATATGAATATGGATTACAAGCAATACGTTATATGAGTAAAATGTTAACCCCAAGCAGTTACAGCTAAGGCCCCTTGCCCACGGCTACTTTTTGTAGCGATACTATAGCGCATTCGCATCGATACAGTCACCATCTTTTCTATAGGGCGACTGGTAATCAGTGAACGATACTTAAACACGTGATTGTAGTCATGACAACAAAAAACTTTTACTATGGGAACAAACCTGAAATCATGAAAAAATCTGCTTGTCAGTACATTTATGTGCGATTTCAGGTGTAATCTCTTAGTAAAAGTTGTTTGTTATCACGACTACAATCACGAGTTTAAGTATTGTTCACTAATTACGAGTCACTCTATAGAGCGCGTTGCAAATAGGACTAATGCGCGTTATGCTGTCTGGCGCTTTCTAAACGCGCGACAGCATCCCCACAAAAAGTCTCCGTGGACGAGAGGCCCAAGGCCTACTGTCCACGGCCGTGTAGCTTCATGGACGCATCATACGCTTGGCATGAAGCTTACATATAAAACTATGAAATTCTGACGACGAAGCGACGTCATGCCGTCGTGTCAGTGCCGCTTCGTCGAAAGAGTGAACAGTGACTATGGACAGTAAGCTTAATATTACAGTTAATGCATAAGGATTAAACCCAAGCGTATTAAATTCGAAATGAACCCTAGAAAAGTAATTTTGGCAGTTAAGGGCCGGTTCTATTCACTGTTTTTTTTTTGTATGAACTTCGCTCGGGATCATGTCGTCTTCGCGGCGGTTTTATTTTTATATAAAAAAAAAACAACTATTCAAGATTTTTGTTCTTGCGAAGCGCTTTTAAATAATAAGCTTTTTTTTTTTTGTAACTTTCAAATAGTTCCGTAACGTAATCTCGTAGATTTTACGTTTGAAATTGTAAATTACGGTCAGATTCGCGTTTTTTTTTTATCGAGCCAACTAATTTATATCGTGTTTTCATTTTTGCCAAGCCCTAGGCCATATAGTCAATTTTAATAAAATAAATTTTCATGGTGTTCTCTTTTATATTTGTGGATTTCCATAGGTTTAAAAAAGGTCAAAATGAGTAGAACCGGGCCTTAAGTTCTAACAGTGCGTTAATCACAAATAGTTTCTTTAAAGGAGAGTAAATAACAATAAGAATCATAACAGAATTTTTTGGAAGAAGTTGATACACAACATTATTTTTAGTATATGCGAAACCTGAATATAGTTTGTTCAGAATCAGTAACTGAATCGATTCCAATGGTTTTTACAACATGTTATATATTTTTGCCCAAAAATATTTAAAGTCACAAGTTAGACACCACCGACACTAAGTACAACACAGGTCACGGAAGGTCATTACGGGCATTAGGAGCCAGCGAAAAGCTAGGTGCGGGTGCAAAACAACCCCTCAAGTCGCCCGGATGGCGCGGTGACCATGACTTTGTGTGACAACCAGGTAACAGAACAGGCTTATAACTTTGTGATTTTTCATGATACAGTTATGAAATTTTGTTCATAGATTCTTTACATAAAAATACTAGAACCGTGTTTCGGGTTTCGCATATACTAAAAATAAGGTTATATTTATAACCGATTATATATGATTATCTTTTAGTTAGGCTGAAAAACAATAAAAAAGTTTTGGACATAGTCGAGCCCAACCCACTCAGTCTACGATTGAGAATTGTAACGTTAAAACTTTATAAAGGACTTCATCGAGACAGTAAAACTTAGTGTTGCCAGACTCGTGATTAACTTTCATAGATAGATCAAGCCACGTTGGCGTGTAAGAGATCGGTAAGTCAAGAGTGAATAGGTTACTTCTAGGCAAGTGTGTTCCGTCGTCGACTAGAGATGGCGATTCTTAAATATCGATTTTAAATCGATTCGAATCGTATCTAAAGTATCGATTTAGTGGTAAATCGAGTTCTAAAGATCGATATGTTGGTTACCCTGCAGATGCTGAATCATAAAAAGGGGGTACAGATGATCCTTTAATGCACGTGTTTCATGTAATCGAGTCTGCAACTTTCTTTATGATCGAATTAAAAAATCGATTATCTTGGCCTATAAAATCGATTCTTCGATAAATCGATAAAGCGAAACGTTTAGTTTGGACCGTAGAGGTGGTACAAAAATCGCAATCGTTAATCGATTCTAACGCATAGTCGATCCGTCGTCCAGCAGCACTTAAAGAAACAATAGGTATCTACCGGCAACGTTTTTTTAGCAACTATGTCCATATAGATATAGAAAACAAAACATATTGCGAGACAATATCAAATTTAACTTTATTGCCATTAAGTTCAATTTCGAATGACATATTGTAGACACTACAAAACAAAATCAACCGTATGCGTAAACATTTAGGGTTCAAAATTTGGAAGCATGTTTATTCTAAGATTAGAGAGGCTATAGTATTATTCATGTTTGCACTTTAGTTTTTTTTTAATTGCTTTATTAATTAATTTCCTAGAAAAATTTACTAAAATGCAAATCGTTTTCATTATTACAATAATAATAATAGTTGCACGTTGTCTATGTCAGCCATTTCAGATGAATACAACAATATCAATTAATAATTAAAATATTATTTCATAGATAAAAATGTTTAAAATACGTAGTTATGAAACAATGTCACGCAAAAAATTAATACACTGTGGATTTGAGATGGGAAGTGTATTATTTTGTGTGAATATGGTTTTTGGCCCAAAATATTATTGTTTCAATATTTAGTAGAAAATAGGATCTGGATTGGAATAAAAAATAACCAAATTTTTGTTGATTGTTACATGTATTTTATTTTTCAAAATCTGTGTATTATGATAGCTACTATTTAAAAAGTCCAACACCGTCTTTTAAAAAACGCTTAGTTCTAATACCACCCTTACTGCCTTGTCTCAAAAACCAACCCGTATAGTGGTAAGATTCTTGTCGTTAAAATATGAATATTATTCATCAAAATGGCTGACAGACGTCCTCAAGTCTATAAGATACTAATGAGTCTATAAAATGGGTAGATCTTACAGACATTACATTATTTGTGACTATCCGTAATATCTACTATATTGCAATGGTATTTAGCACGATATTTACTCGTAACTACAACATAGGGTCATAAAAAAAAATATATAGGTTAAAAATTTACAGAATATTTAGTTTCGATATTTAAATTCGATAAAACACGTCGAATTTCTACCATTTACTGCGGTTGTTGATCCTGTACTTAGAAAATCTTTATACACCGATAAACTTTGATCGTTTTAATCCCGTGGAGGGTAGATCCGGTACATGAAATCGATCATAAAGATAAAATTAAAAAATAAAGTACTTTTTTCGTAAAACTCGAATTAAAATACGCATGTAAGAAATTAATTTCTTTAAGTAAACGAGTATGACCTTGTAGTTAGTTTTAGGTCGTTGCGTACTAACTACCTACAGGTCATTGAACTCACCCAGCTGACGTTTACTTAAAGAAATTAGTTTTGTACATGCGTAAATTAATTAGAGTTAAAAAAAGTACTTTATTTTTTAAATTTATCTTTACAAATCGATAGTGTTTCATGTACCGAATCGACTCTCCACGGGATTAAAACGATCAAAATTTAACGGTGTATTCTACTAGGTTCTAGTCCATCAAGTGTTAGTCGAAGCATGCAATTGGCAGCTAGAGTTCATGACGATAGAATGAGACAGCGTTAGGTATTAAAGCGTTAGAAATAGGACAAAATATAATAAATATAGACAATTCCCAATTATAATATTAAAAGCAGCTACAAGTAAATATCACGCAAAGACCTTCATTTTATACAATACGTTTTAAAACGACCTCCTACAAAAACTAGTCAGGTTGAAGTCTCCTACCAACTTCATCAGCAATTAGCGTCTATACTTGATATCATACTGTTTGTTGTCATTTACTCAAAAGGAAATATACATGAATATTTGTTCGTCAGTTTATCAATAATCGCGTGATAGTAGGTTTCTCCATACAAAATTGGAAACACTTTTCATCCCCTTAGGGGGAAAATTTTGGAAAATCTAAAGGCCGAAACACAACTCCGCAACGCCGCAAGAATGGATTTAATGAAGCTCCACCTCTAAGGGGGTACGCAGGCATCGTTCGGTCCATGGCCCTTTACGGGGCGCCGGTCTGGGCGCCGACGCTGCGAAAGCGAGTGGCGGCCCGGCTGAACGCCTGCCAGAGGGCCATGGCCATTCGGATGATTCGGGGATACCGTACGGTGTCCTGCGAAGCGGCGAGGCAACAGTCCTTGCACACATGCATGAATTACGCGTGGAGATGCAACGTCGGGGCGAAACTCCGCTGCCGCAACAAATCGCGGCATGGCGGACAGAGTTCCGGCGGGATCTCATGGTGAAATGGCGAGAACGATTGTCGCAACCTCGTGCTGGGCACGCCACGATCGAGGCGGTAAGGCCCCTCTTTGAGGCGTGGCTGGAAAGGCCCCACGGCGTCGTCACCTTCCGTTTGGCGCAGGTGCTGACCGAACACGGCAAGTTCGGTCCGTACCTGTACAAGATCCGTGCGGAGACGACGCCCGGGTGTCGCCACTGTGCGGACCGCCCGGTGGACACGGTGGAGCACACAGTCGAGGTGTGCCCCGCTTGGGAAGAGCATCGCCGTGTCCTTGTGGGGGCGATCGGCGGCAGCGATCTCTCGCGCCGGGGTTTGGTTCAAGCCATGCTCCGGAGCGAGGAGGAGTGGCAGGCGGTCGCCTCCTTCTGCGAAGCAGTAATGCTAGCAAAAGAGGAGGCCGACCGCATCAGGCAACGGCGTACACGCCGCCGCCGCCGCTGGTTTCCGATCCCGATTTCCGGCCACCGTAGGCGCGGGCTCGCGGACGGTGGGCAATGGGTAGCTCGCTGTCCGTCCGTCCGGTAACAGACCGGTCCGAGCTCAAGTCGTTTACGGCGCGCACTGTTCCCGCGCGCCTCAAGGAGTTGTCAGCAAACTGTAGGGGCCCGACAGGGCCGAAGCCTACTGGGGTCAAAGGGTATGTGAAAATGGCACCCGGGGCCCTGGGACCAAGGCGAAGAATGGAACGGGGTAGGTTTTTAGTCAGTAAGAGTCTGACACTACTTCCCGCTCAACCCAAGGGCGGGATTTGTCATTGGATGATTTTACCTACCGAAAAAAAAAAAAAAACCTCTAAGGGGGTTTTTTTATGGTAGATAAAATCATCCAATGACAAGTCCCTTGGGTGGAGCGGGAAGTAGTGTCAGACTCTTACTGACTAAAAACCTACCCCGTTCCATCGTTGCCTATAATGCCGGGGCTGAGCCTTCCTCTCAGAAAACGGCCCTTAACCCCAGCAGGCTTCGACCCTGTCTGCCTGCAGCTAGCAGGCTGGGCCTCTACGGTTTGCTGACAGTTCCTTGAGGCGCGCGGGAACAGAACGCGCCGTCGACGACTTGGGCTCGGTCCGGTATGTTACCGGACGATCGGACAGCGTGCGAAGCAGTAATGCTAGCAAAGGAGGAGGCCGACCGCATTAGGCAAAGGCGCACACGCCGCCGCCGCCGCCGGGATTCCGATCCCGATTTATGGCCCCCGTAGGCGCGAGCTTGCGGACGGCGTGCAGTGGGTAGCTCGCTGTCCGTCCGTCCGGTAACAGACCGGTCCGAGCTCAAGTCGTCTACGGCGCGCACTGTTCCCGCGCGTCAAGGAGTTGTCAGCAAACTGTAGGGGTCCTGCAGGTCCGAAGCCTACTGGGGCCAAAGGTTATGTGAGAATGTCACCACGGGCCCCGGGACAAAGGCAATGAATGGAACAGGGTAGGTTTTTAGTTAGTAAGAGTCTGACACTATTTCCCGCCCCACCAAAGGGCGGGATTTGTCTTTGGATGATTTTACCTATCATAAAAAAAACCCCTAACGGGGTAAAACGGGGGTTGGAAGTTTGCATGGAGAAACCGATTTTCACGCGGGCAGAGCCGCTGGCAGAAGCTAGTCTTTTATATTTGTTTCCTAAAGCTACAAATTAATTAAGCAAATACAAAAATTACATGCATATTTCCTATTATCATACTTAAGAGTCGTGTACTTTAAGCTGATTTTTGAGTGAACATTTGTATTAATCCGCGTCGGATAGGCCGACGAGTGTTTTCGCGTCCTATTCGCCAGGGTCGTGTATTCGCGACTGGGTACTCCATCTCGTTTAGCTCTTCAATCCCTATAGGTGACAGAAGAGCTGACAAGATGGAGTAAAGAGATATTTGTAATACGTGATTTGAAAATAGTGTCCATGGAGTTTCTTACACATTCTTCTCCATGATCTGCACTTTGGAATGTGCAATTAGCATCATTTTTTTTTTTATTGACTGATGTCTTGACTATTCAAAAGTGCCTGTAAATGGTTTATTTGAAGTAAATGCTTTGATTTTTGATTCTTGGTCGTGATTGTAAGACCCTGGCGGAATAAACGCGAGAGTTTTGTCAGATATATCCGACGTATGTGGTTAAAAGGTAAAAATTGCAATTTAATTGACTTTATAGTTCAAAATTTGCTAATTTATGGCAGAAACATCGCCAAAGACAGGAGACTCCAACCTACAATTGAGAGTTATAAAACCGTACCAGTGTGGGGCAAGAGTTGCACCACTTGGGGTCGCCTACGCGAGGTAGGAGTAGGTGTCGAGCGCGGCGGGGGCGCGCTCCAGGTACTGCTTGTCGATGAGCGCCTCGATGCACTTCTTGATCATGGCGACGGAAGGCGCGAACGAGCCGCGCGCCTGTGACACCACCTCCTGTATTAGCTCCGTGTGCCGAAGTACCTGACAGGGGAGAGAAAACCTGATTATTTCATTCATCGAGTTAAAATGCACGGCCATTTTAGTTCAACTTATATTGAACTAAAATGGCGATCGACCTTCAATACACCTAATAGGGTGCCTGGTAATTAGTGACCGATACTTAAACACGTGATTGTAGTCATGATAACAAACAACTTTTGCTATGGGACCAAACCTGATAAAAAAAAATCAGCAACTTCAGTACATTTTAACCCGTTAGGTGAACATTAATTATGTACTGACCAGCAGATTTTTTGCACACTTAGGGTTCCGTACAAAGTAACTTATGTAAATTGAAAATTCTCGAATCGAAGATTTTCTCAAATCGAAAAAAGTATTTTTTTTTTTGCAACGTAACTAAAAATTTAGTTTTCAGATTTATTCTAGTACTAGCTGTGCCCGCAAGTTCGTTCGCGTGGACAACGAAACTTATCAATGAGTTTTTTGTCAATGACTTCTGTCCCGGTGCGGGCCTTTTGTGGCTAATTACAATAGAAACGGGTGACGTAATCTGCGACAAACTCATTATTTGCGGTTGGTACAGTAATCGGGCTTAAGGATCGAACCGCAAAATTAAGTACGTTTTTTATTGTATACCTATACTTTTCTGGGATAAAAAGTACCCCGTGTGGTGCCCAGGATATTAAAGAATAATTATACCAAGTTTCATCGTATTCGAACCGGTAGTTTTTGCGTGATGCCTGAACAAACAGACAGACAGACAAAAATTTTTTTAATCACATTTTCGGGTTCGGTGTCGGTCTAGTAACACCCCTGTCATTTATTTTTTTGATATTTTCAATGTACAGAATTTTTACTTCTACAGATTTATTATAAGTATAGATTTGTTTTATAAGACCCTTCACACCAAATTTCAGGGTTCCAGGTCAATGGGTATGAATGATATCGAAATATACGTTTTTTGCGACATAAACAGCCGATTTTAATTTTCCGTTAACTTACAAGTTTGATTTTTTCACAACTTCAAGGGACCACAAACCAATATATGGTTGTAATTTCAACTCGATACATCCACGTGTTCTCGAGATAAAGGGTCTTGACAGACAAACATAGACCGACGGACGGAGAACAAAGTGATCCTATAAGGGTTCTATTTTTTCCTTTTGAGGTTTCACGTGACAGGCCTACTACCTCTACCATGAGTTTTAAGCAATAGTATTCGTCGCTACTCGATATCGACGCCGTAAATATTTTGTATGGCAAATTTTGCAGCGCCTCTAGCGGTCACTTGCAGAACCAAAATTTGTCATACAAAATATTTACGGCGTCGATATCAAGTAGCGACGAATACTATTGCTTAAAATTCATGGTCACGGACGCGTAGTTTCACAGAGCGTTTTCGTCGTTATACGCTTGGTATTTGGCTGTATGAAGCTTGAAACTGTGTCGACAAAGCAGCATCGATACGTTACGATTTAGGCGCTTTGTCGTCAGAGTTTCATAGTTATGTACATGTTGTGTGGTTAGCTGTGAGCCTTTTCGTACCTTTCTCTGTTTCATGATGCGCACGATGGCGGCCTGCAGGTACATCTTGCGGTCGTCGTCGCAGTGCGCGGCCGACTCGCCCGCGTCCGCCGCCGCGCCGCTGGTGCTCGAGCTGCTGCCTCCTGACGATGGCAATAAAATCACATGAACAAATGTCGACCTTGATGGTAAGAGAATGGAAGAAGTTACAAAATATTATACAACGTTAAATTTTGGTCGTTTTAATCCCGCGGAGGGTCGATTCGGTACATGAAACACTATCGATTTGTAAAGTTAAAAACGAAAAATAAAGTACTTTTTTTTCTAAAACTCGAATTAATATATGCATGTACGAAATTAATTTCTTTAAGTAAACTTCGGCTAATCGAGGCCAATGAACTGTAGGTAGTTAGTACGCAACGACCGACAACTCCCTACAAGGTCATTGACTAGTTTACTTAAAGAAATTAATTTCGTATATGCATATATTAATTCGAGTTTTTGAAAAACAGTACTTTATTTTTTAATTTTATTTTTATAAATCGATAATGTTTCTTGTTCCGAATCGATCCTCCACGGGATTAAAACGACCAAAATTTAACAGTGTATAGCATAGCATAATCAGCCTTTTAACTTTCCCACTGCTGGGACACCGACCTCCTCTCTAGGAGAGGGAATGGGCCGTAATCCATCACGCGGGCCCAGTGCAGATTGGTGGATGTCACATGTCTTAGAATTTTTTGGTCGGTTTTCTCACGATGTTTTCCTTCACCGTTTTTAGAGCAGTAGTGATGAAATAAATTACACAAAGTAATGAGCCTGGCTGCGTTTGAACCCGCGACCTACAACTCGTAAATCGCTAAATATTTTTAAAATATCACATTATTGATACAAAATTAATTATAGATTTCATTCGCGTCAAGGAAATAGTGTGTCATAAAACTTTGGTCACGTGAGTTTAGAAATAAAACAGCAGACAGCTTCATGAGTTCTTAGCCTTGAGATTCAGAGAATACCGCCATCTTTTCATTAGTTCAATAATATATGTAAACAACATGATTTGGACCCCTTTATGACTAGTGTGACGTAAGCCAGAAGACGCATAGGCCTCAGATTTTTCAAGTAAATTAGGTTACTTCCTTATCTTTCTGTAATATGTTTTTAACTATTTAATTTTGATTTTGTGTATTTAATTGTAACCATAATAAGTTCATCGTGTTAAAGTCTGTTTATGCTCACTTCTCAATTTTAATTCTGCCACTACACGTGAGGACTTGTAATTGGCTAAATGTCGTCTATTACTGTTTTTTTTTTTATAAGTTGTAAGTCCTTCAAGCTGTGTGTCCTTTTGACATTCACGCCGGCACGAGCGGCGATTGTCGCCGATCGAAATAATAATAACGATCTAGTGGCCACTGTGTGTGTGTGTGTGTGTGTGTGTGTGTGTGTGTGTGTGTGTGTGTGTGTGTGTGTCACCTGGATGGTTGGGTGCGTTGGCGCAGGTGAGCCGCACTTTGGTGCGCTTGCAGCTGAAGGCGAGGTTGAGCGCGATGGTCGCGTCTGCTGACGTGTCGTCTTCAGTCTCCGAGCCTACGTCACCCGTCGCTATGAGAAGACCTGAAAACAAAGGCTTTGCTTAATTCGTTTTTTTTTACTAAAACCTATTTCTGCAAGCACTCAGCTGAATGCAGACTTTTCGAAAAGTGCATTTTTTTATTTTGGGTACGCTCGCGTTTATCCACTATTTCACCTAATGATAAGCGATGACGTGGCCGAAGATGGAGCACGCTTGCCTAGAAGTAATCTGTTATGTAACCTATTAAAAGCATAGTGCTGATTGTACTTAAGTGATATTTTCTTATATATATTTTTTTTGTTTACTGCTTATGGGTGGATGTCCAACAGAATGGAATTCCATCTAGCAGCGGCCGCAGATGCCTGTGCCAGGCGTCGCCGGCCAGCTGCAGCGAGTCGACACTGAGCAGGAGGGCGCACTAACAACAACATGACATACCAGCATCTAGCAGCGGCCGCAGATGCCTGTGCCAGGCGTCGCCGGCCAGCTGCAGCGAGTCGACACTGAGCAGGAGGGCGCACTAACAACAACATGACATACCAGCATCTAGCAGCGGCCGCAGATGCCTGTGCCAGGCGTCGCCGGCCAGCTGCAGCGAGTCGACACTGAGCAGGAGGGCGCACTAACAACAACATGACATACCAGCATCTAGCAGCGGCCGCAGATGCCTGTGCCAGGCGTCGCCGGCCAGCTGCAGCGAGTCGACACTGAGCAGGAGGGCGCACTAACAACAACATGACATACCAGCATCTAGCAGCGGCCGCAGATGCCTGTGCCAGGCGTCGCCGGCCAGCTGCAGCGAGTCGACACTGAGCAGGAGGGCGCACTAACAACAACATGACATACCAGCATCTAGCAGCGGCCGCAGATGCCTGTGCCAGGCGTCGCCGGCCAGCTGCAGCGAGTCGACACTGAGCAGGAGGGCGCACTAACAACAACATGACATACCAGCATCTAGCAGCGGCCGCAGATGCCTGTGCCAGGCGTCGCCGGCCAGCTGCAGCGAGTCGACACTGAGCAGGAGGGCGCACTAACAACAACATGACATACCAGCATCTAGCAGCGGCCGCAGATGCCTGTGCCAGGCGTCGCCGGCCAGCTGCAGCGAGTCGACACTGAGCAGGAGGGCGCACTAACAACAACATGACATACCAGCATCTAGCAGCGGCCGCAGATGCCTGTGCCAGGCGTCGCCGGCCAGCTGCAGCGAGTCGACACTGAGCAGGAGGGCGCACTAACAACAACATGACATACCAGCATCTAGCAGCGGCCGCAGATGCCTGTGCCAGGCGTCGCCGGCCAGCTGCAGCGAGTCGACACTGAGCAGGAGGGCGCACTAACAACAACATGACATACCAGCATCTAGCAGCGGCCGCAGATGCCTGTGCCAGGCGTCGCCGGCCAGCTGCAGCGAGTCGACACTGAGCAGGAGGGCGCACTAACAACAACATGACATACCAGCATCTAGCAGCGGCCGCAGATGCCTGTGCCAGGCGTCGCCGGCCAGCTGCAGCGAGTCGACACTGAGCAGGAGGGCGCACTAACAACAACATGACATACCAGCATCTAGCAGCGGCCGCAGATGCCTGTGCCAGGCGTCGCCGGCCAGCTGCAGCGAGTCGACACTGAGCAGGAGGGCGCACTAACAACAACATGACATACCAGCATCTAGCAGCGGCCGCAGATGCCTGTGCCAGGCGTCGCCGGCCAGCTGCAGCGAGTCGACACTGAGCAGGAGGGCGCACTAACAACAACACGACATACCAGCATCTAGCAGCGGCCGCAGATGCCTGTGCCAGGCGTCGCCGGCCAGCTGCAGCGAGTCGACACTGAGCAGGAGGGCGCACTAACAACAACATGACATACCAGCATCTAGCAGCGGCCGCAGATGCCTGTGCCAGGCGTCGCCGGCCAGCTGCAGCGAGTCGACACTGAGCAGGAGGGCGCACTAACAACAACATGACATACCAGCATCTAGCAGCGGCCGCAGATGCCTGTGCCAGGCGTCGCCGGCCAGCTGCAGCGAGTCGACACTGAGCAGGAGGGCGCACTAACAACAACATGACATACCAGCATCTAGCAGCGGCCGCAGATGCCTGTGCCAGGCGTCGCCGGCCAGCTGCAGCGAGTCGACACTGAGCAGGAGGGCGCACTAACAACAACATGACATACCAGCATCTAGCAGCGGCCGCAGATGCCTGTGCCAGGCGTCGCCGGCCAGCTGCAGCGAGTCGACACTGAGCAGGAGGGCGCACTAACAACAACATGACATACCAGCATCTAGCAGCGGCCGCAGATGCCTGTGCCAGGCGTCGCCGGCCAGCTGCAGCGAGTCGACACTGAGCAGGAGGGCGCACTAACAACAACATGACATACCAGCATCTAGCAGCGGCCGCAGATGCCTGTGCCAGGCGTCGCCGGCCAGCTGCAGCGAGTCGACACTGAGCAGGAGGGCGCACTAACAACAACATGACATACCAGCATCTAGCAGCGGCCGCAGATGCCTGTGCCAGGCGTCGCCGGCCAGCTGCAGCGAGTCGACACTGAGCAGGAGGGCGCACTAACAACAACATGACATACCAGCATCTAGCAGCGGCCGCAGATGCCTGTGCCAGGCGTCGCCGGCCAGCTGCAGCGAGTCGACACTGAGCAGGAGGGCGCACTAACAACAACATGACATACCAGCATCTAGCAGCGGCCGCAGATGCCTGTGCCAGGCGTCGCCGGCCAGCTGCAGCGAGTCGACACTGAGCAGGAGGGCGCACTAACAACAACATGACATACCAGCATCTAGCAGCGGCCGCAGATGCCTGTGCCAGGCGTCGCCGGCCAGCTGCAGCGAGTCGACACTGAGCAGGAGGGCGCACTAACAACAACATGACATACCAGCATCTAGCAGCGGCCGCAGATGCCTGTGCCAGGCGTCGCCGGCCAGCTGCAGCGAGTCGACACTGAGCAGGAGGGCGCACTAACAACAACATGACATACCAGCATCTAGCAGCGGCCGCAGATGCCTGTGCCAGGCGTCGCCGGCCAGCTGCAGCGAGTCGACACTGAGCAGGAGGGCGCACTAACAACAACATGACATACCAGCATCTAGCAGCGGCCGCAGATGCCTGTGCCAGGCGTCGCCGGCCAGCTGCAGCGAGTCGACACTGAGCAGGAGGGCGCACTAACAACAACATGACATACCAGCATCTAGCAGCGGCCGCAGATGCCTGTGCCAGGCGTCGCCGGCCAGCTGCAGCGAGTCGACACTGAGCAGGAGGGCGCACTAACAACAACATGACATACCAGCATCTAGCAGCGGCCGCAGATGCCTGTGCCAGGCGTCGCCGGCCAGCTGCAGCGAGTCGACACTGAGCAGGAGGGCGCACTAACAACAACATGACATACCAGCATCTAGCAGCGGCCGCAGATGCCTGTGCCAGGCGTCGCCGGCCAGCTGCAGCGAGTCGACACTGAGCAGGAGGGCGCACTAACAACAACATGACATACCAGCATCTAGCAGCGGCCGCAGATGCCTGTGCCAGGCGTCGCCGGCCAGCTGCAGCGAGTCGACACTGAGCAGGAGGGCGCACTAACAACAACATGACATACCAGCATCTAGCAGCGGCCGCAGATGCCTGTGCCAGGCGTCGCCGGCCAGCTGCAGCGAGTCGACACTGAGCAGGAGGGCGCACTAACAACAACATGACATACCAGCATCTAGCAGCGGCCGCAGATGCCTGTGCCAGGCGTCGCCGGCCAGCTGCAGCGAGTCGACACTGAGCAGGAGGGCGCACTAACAACAACATGACATACCAGCATCTAGCAGCGGCCGCAGATGCCTGTGCCAGGCGTCGCCGGCCAGCTGCAGCGAGTCGACACTGAGCAGGAGGGCGCACTAACAACAACATGACATACCAGCATCTAGCAGCGGCCGCAGATGCCTGTGCCAGGCGTCGCCGGCCAGCTGCAGCGAGTCGACACTGAGCAGGAGGGCGCACTAACAACAACATGACATACCAGCATCTAGCAGCGGCCGCAGATGCCTGTGCCAGGCGTCGCCGGCCAGCTGCAGCGAGTCGACACTGAGCAGGAGGGCGCACTAACAACAACATGACATACCAGCATCTAGCAGCGGCCGCAGATGCCTGTGCCAGGCGTCGCCGGCCAGCTGCAGCGAGTCGACACTGAGCAGGAGGGCGCACTAACAACAACATGACATACCAGCATCTAGCAGCGGCCGCAGATGCCTGTGCCAGGCGTCGCCGGCCAGCTGCAGCGAGTCGACACTGAGCAGGAGGGCGCACTAACAACAACATGACATACCAGCATCTAGCAGCGGCCGCAGATGCCTGTGCCAGGCGTCGCCGGCCAGCTGCAGCGAGTCGACACTGAGCAGGAGGGCGCACTAACAACAACATGACATACCAGCATCTAGCAGCGGCCGCAGATGCCTGTGCCAGGCGTCGCCGGCCAGCTGCAGCGAGTCGACACTGAGCAGGAGGGCGCACTAACAACAACATGACATACCAGCATCTAGCAGCGGCCGCAGATGCCTGTGCCAGGCGTCGCCGGCCAGCTGCAGCGAGTCGACACTGAGCAGGAGGGCGCACTAACAACAACATGACATACCAGCATCTAGCAGCGGCCGCAGATGCCTGTGCCAGGCGTCGCCGGCCAGCTGCAGCGAGTCGACACTGAGCAGGAGGGCGCACTAACAACAACATGACATACCAGCATCTAGCAGCGGCCGCAGATGCCTGTGCCAGGCGTCGCCGGCCAGCTGCAGCGAGTCGACACTGAGCAGGAGGGCGCACTAACAACAACATGACATACCAGCATCTAGCAGCGGCCGCAGATGCCTGTGCCAGGCGTCGCCGGCCAGCTGCAGCGAGTCGCGCAGCTCACGCGCGTTCCACACGTCTACTGTCTCGAAACTGAGCAGGAGGGCGCACTAATAACAAAATAACATATTTTATTATTTAATGGGATATAAAAGAATATAATTTATTATTAATAATTCCTTATCCTGTATTTAATTGATTTTTTTGTCTCTGTTTTTTACTTTGTTATTACTTTTTGAATGTTGTTATTACATAATTGCTTATAAATTCAAGATAATTATATATGATTAATATTAGTTGATTAAATTCTGTAAGTGCTGTGCACACCTTTAAGTGAAGAATTCGCTGTGATAATTTGTTTTTAATAAGATTATTTTATTGTTAATGTTACTGCGAACAATTCGTTGGAGTGCCGTAATATAAATAAATAATCTTTTATTTCTGTGGTCGTACATGATTATTATTTTATTATCTAGCCTCTACTGTCCCACAACTGGGCAAAGGCCTTTTTCCATTCTTTCCGGCTATGAGCCACTTCTTGCCAATCCCTAGGGCAGGCATCTAAGTCGTCCCACCATCTTTGGCACCAACTTTGTGTTGAACCGTCCCACCGCGCGATCGGCATGCGGCACTCCTCCTGGAAGCCGCGACGGTACAGGCCTGGGTGCAAGCACCGGACAGGCCTGTCGACATTGACGTCGAGGCAGAGTGGTTCCGGGAGGGCATGTCGAAAATCTGCGACGCGTCAATGCCCAGAGTCCGTCCAGGACGTACCAAGCGCCAGGTGTACTGGTGGTCGCCGGAGATTGCGGCATTGCACAATGCGAGCAACCACGCGCGACGCCGGTACGCCAGGTACTGCAAGCGCCGCAACCGCCCGCCGGATGCGGAGGCTGTTGAGGCGGAGCTGTACGAGGGTTACAGGGTAGCGAAGCGCACCCTCCGAGCGGAGATTAAGCGGTCCAAAATGGAGGCCCGCAACGTCTGGCTGGGGTCTCTGAATGCAGACCCGTGGGGACGCCCATACAAGATGGTACGGGAGAAACTCCGTCCATGGGCTCCCCCACTGACTCAGAGTCTCCGGCCCGAGCTCGTGGAGGGTGTGGTCAGCACTCTGTTTCCTACGCGGGGGGTACACTCCCCCCCGTCTATGGCTCCGCCAACACCGGCAGTACCTGACGCGGACCACGACGACGACGACGATGTTCCAGAGGTGACCGAGGTAGAGATGAGAGTGGCGGTACGAAGGCTGAGTGCCAAGAATACCGCCCCCAGGACCTGACGGCCTGCCTGGGAGGGCCTGGGTCCTGGCTATGGAGGCTCTCGGGCCTCGATTGAGGGGGCTCTTTAGCGCATGTCTGGAGAGGGGCCAGTTCCCACTTCGCTGGAAGACGGGGAAACTGGTCCTCATAGCGAAGCCTGGGCGCCCTGCGGACTCTCCGTCCGCGTACCGGCCCATTGTGCTGCTCGACGAGGTGGGCAAGCTCTTTGAAAGAGTCATTGCAAACCGCCTCGTCGCGCGCCTTGCAAGGGTGGGGCCGGACCTGTCGGACGGACAGTTCGGTTTTCGCAGGATGCGCTCCACGGTGGACGCCATCATGCGCGTGCGAGCCCTCACGACGGGGGATGCGGTGTCCCAGGACAGGTGTGTCGTGGCAGTGTCCTTGGACATTGCCAACGCCTTCAACTCCCTGCCCTGGAGTTGCATTGGAACGGCACTCCGGTACCACCGGGTGCCCGACTACCTCTGTCGTGTGATCGAGGCCTACCTATCGGAGAGGTATATCATCTACCCCGGTCACCAGGGAGAGTGGAAACGTCGAGAGATGTCCGCAGGGATCGGTACTAGGACCACCCTTGTGGAACATCGGGTACGACTACATGCTGCGCAGCGACTTCCCCGACGGGGTCAGCGTGGTCTGCTACGCGGACGACACGTTGGTCCTAGCGCGGGGAGAGTCGTACCGGACGGCGGTCGAATTAGCGACACGCGGGGTTGCGATGGTCGTTGACAGGATCCAGCAGTTGGGACTCGAGGTGGCACTGCACAAGTCCGAGGCCATGTGCTTCCACGGCCCTCGGGGTGCGCCACCACCGCGTTCCCAGCTAACGGTAGGAGGGGTTCACATCAGCGTCGGGTCGACGATGAAGTACCTGGGACTCGTCCTCGACAGCTGGTGGAACTTCAAGGAGCACTTCCGACGTCTGGCTCCCAAACTGAATCGGACTGGGGCTGCTCTCGGGCGGCTCCTGCCCAACCTCAGGGGACCAGACGCCTCCTGCCGGAAGCTCTACGCGGGAATCGTTCGGTCCATGGCCCTCTACGGGGCTCCGGTGTGGGCACCGACGTTGACACAGCAACCGAGGGCCCAGCTGAATGCGTGCCAGAGGGTCATGGCAATACGCATGGTGCGAGGGTACCGAACGATCTCCCGCGAGGCGGCGACCCTCCTTGCTGGCCAACCGCCGTGGGATCTGGAGGCAACAGTCCTTGCACACATGCACGACAAGCGCATGGAGATGCAACGCCGGGGCGAAATTCCGCTGCCACGACAAGTCGAGGCATGGCGGACAGAGCTCCGGCGGGATCTCATGGCGAAATGGCGTCAGCGACTATCGCAACCTCGTTCGGGGCGCGCCACAATTGGGGCGATAAGGCCCATCCTTGGGGCGTGGCTGGAAAGACCTCACGGCGTTTTCAACTTCCGCACGACGCAGGTGCTTACCGAACACGGAAAGTTCGCTAAGTACCTGTTCCGGATTCGTGCGGAGGATTCGCCCGGGTGTCGCCACTGTGCGGAACATCCGGAGGACACGGTGGAGCACACTGTAGAGGTGTGCCCTGCCTGGGCGGAGCATCGCCGTGTCCTCGTGAGGGCGATCGGCGGCAGCGATCTCTCTCGCCGGGCCTTGTTTCAGGCCATGGTCCGTAGTGAGGAGGGATGGCAGGCGGTCGCCTCCTTCTGCGAAGCAGTAATGCTAGCAAAGGAGGAGGCCGACCGCATCAGGCAGAGGCAACGGGGCGCTCGCCCCAGCCGCCGCCGGGATTCCGATCCCGATTTCCGGCCACCGTAGGCGCGGGCTTGCGGACGGCGTGCAATGGGTAGCACGCTGTCCGATCGTCCGGTAACCGACCGGACCGAGCCCAAGTCGTCGACGGCGCGTTCTCGCGCGGATACTCGCCGTACGTCGGGTTGTCCAATAGCAGAAAGGCGATAGCGGAATCAAGTCGTGTAATTATTATACGTTATATCACGTATATAACACATCTGCTACAAGTTTCGTTGACGGCGCGTTCTGTTCCCGCGCGCCTCAAGGAGCTGTCAGCACACGGAAGAGGCCCAGCCTGCTAACTGCAGGCAGGCAGGGTCGAAGCCTACTGGGGTCATGGGTTAGTTCCGAAAGGAATGCTCGGCCCCGGCACGATAGGCTACGAAGGAACGGGGTAGGTTTTTAGTCAGTAAGAGTCTGACACTACTTCCCGCTCCGCCCAAGGGCGGGATTTGTCATTGGATGATTTTACCTACGATAAAAAAATAAAAAAAAATAATAATAATCGGCATGCGGCAGATATGTCCAGCCCAGTCCCAATTAAGCTGGGAAGCCGTCTGAGCCACGTCAATGATCTGTGTTTTGGAGCGCAGTATACACCATTAAATTTTGGTAGTTTTAATCCTGTGGGGTGTCGATTGGGTACATGAAACACTATCGATTTATAAAGATAAAATTAAAAAATAAAGTGCCCTTTTCAAAAACTCGAATTAATATACAGCGCTTTTGTATTAGTAAAAAAATAAATAGTTTGAAAAAATAAATTCCAATAGCGGTTGTTATTGCTGTTAACAACTGTTATTGGTATTTATTTTTATACATCATTTATTTGGCTCGCTTATTTTGAGCGGTAAAGTTCGCAAAGCCTAACTTCAGACGCGCCAAGATCCGTCGGCCGTACTGTACGCATGTACGAAATTAATTTCTTTAAGTAAAAGGGGTCTATGACCTTGTAGGGAGTTGTCGGTCATTGCGTACTAACTACCTACAGTTCAATGGCCTCGATCACTTGACGTTTACGATGGTAAATTTGCGCCTTTTTCCGCTAAACAAAATGTTTTTCTTTCTTCTTTCTATGGTACATGTAGATTTTAATATTAGACGGAATCACAATACTACTTTTGCAGGTGTAAAAATATGAAGTGACTATTTAATTAGCAAATTCACATTATAGTTCATGCAAAATAAAAACGAAAGCCTGCCATATGTCAGACAACGGAACTTTAGCTTAAGTGCGATGGTACCGGCCGGGGATGCGTGCCTATATGGTCAAATGACTAAAAGCTGTGAACGTGTTTAAAGACAGTAGAACTGACCTGTGGCGTGGTGGCACTGATGTGGTAGAGGCGAGGGGTGTAGCGTGTCCTGAGGTCTCCGGTACAGAGGTGGTGCAACCAGGCGAGGCGGCGGCCGTTGAAGGAGGCGCGGTAGAAGGCCTCGAACAGGCGCGCCGGCCGCTCCAGCTGCTGCGGCGGCGCCAGCGGGGCCATCGCGCCGCCCAGCGGCCACGCGCCTGCTTGCAGCACCTGGCCACGAACATTTCACCTAGTTACTCACACTTGACGAATAATTAACAGACGAACTTACACCGCAGACTTATCATATACAATTATTAGACCAGAAAAATAAACCAAAATTGTCATATAGAGCTATCCCAAAGAGAGGAAATACACCGGGGAAGCACTGTGGAAGGACACGGTGGAGCATACGGTGAAAATATGCTCCATATGGCGGGAGCAATGCTGTGTCCTCGTGGAAACGTGAGGCGTCGCCGAACTCATTTATAATAAATTACTTAGTTAAAGAAACCTTTGTAAAGAGACAACAATACATTTTATTTGAAAAATTATTTTGTCTTTTATCTTATCATTTCTTAAAAAATATACATTTAAAAATATAAAAAATAAATAGACCACCGGTATCGGGAACTGGGTATACTGGACTGCGCTACCGGCGGTCAGGGCTCCAGAGAAAGGAACCTCGGTAAGAAAGGAGCCGCCTAACGAGAGCCTCCTAAGTTGTTGGCTATTAGCCATTACCTGACACAACTATCGGTATAATAAGAGTCCACATTCCACTAGTCAACAACCTCCCGAGCCAAATCAATATACTTGATTTGTTTATCTTTCTCGGCTTTCACATTTTCGGCATTTAATTATCCACGTACGTAACAATACCCATAAATATAATCTATTTATAGTACACGGCAAATAACTTGAACTAAAATGTCCATCTTTGCTATACGCGCAGTCGCCACTTCAATTGAGACCCGAAAATCTGTTACTGCTCATAGGTCGATCGCCATTTTAGTTCAACTTATATGCCGTGTATTGTACTAACCTGTATGAAGAAGCCAGTGCTGGTGGCCAGATTATTGTCTCGCAGGTGCTGCTGGAACTTCGCGTTAAGGTCTGCGGAGACGGCCACGTCGGTGAACATTCTGTGCAATTTGTTCGTGAACTCGTAGCCGCAAGCCGCCTTCAGACGGTTTATCATTGCTTCTTCCTGGGACAAAATATTTATTTTAAGGGGACTTGTTATAGGTCTTGGCTAATCCCTGATGTGAAGATAGACGCTCTAGAGATGTGGTGCTGGAGGAGAATGCTCGGAGTATCGTGGACTGAATTCCGTACCAACGAGTCTATACTTCGAGAACTCGGCATCAAGCAGCGTTTATCATCTTTGGTACTCGTATCCTCACCTTTTTTGGTCACGTATGCCGCCGAGGGGAAGTGGCTATTGAGCGACTCGTGGTCCAGGGAAAGGTTGAGGGTACCAGGCCACGAGGATGGTCACCTATGAGATGGACTGACCAGATAAAAGCGGCAGTGAATGGCTCATCATCACTGCATAAATGCACGAGGAAGGCGGCAATCAGAGAAGAGTGGCGGCGTGTTGTTAAACTTGCCACCAACACCTGAAGTGATGACCACGACCACTCTGTCAAGAGTGATACCGACTGAGAAGAAGAATCCCTGATGTACAGACCTATCTCTAACGGCCCATTCACGACTTCAGTCTTAGCGGCTCGGTCGCAGCGAACGGGACCGTATCGGTAGGCGATTATCGTTACTATCACACAACGCCGTCTAGTCCCAAGCTAAGCAGAGCTTGTGTTATGGGTACTAGACAACTGATAGACATACTTATATATTTCTAAATACATACATATTATAGATAAATTACACCCAGACACAGAACAAATGATCGTGCTCATCACACAAACATTTGCCCTGGGTGGGAATCGAACCCACGACCTCTGGCATAGCAGTCGGGGTCACTAACCACTAAACCAACAGGCCAGTCATAATCGCCTACCAATACCGCCCCGCTCACCTATAAGACCGAAGTCGTGAAAGCGCTGTAAGGGCTGAAACACGCGTGTCCAGTGCCATCACCATCACGGAATCCGGATCGCGTCGACCTGCGCAGCGTCGCTAGTTCACCGACAGCGGTGTGCATGTAGTCGTGTCGATGGAGAACTTTAATGCATTACTACGTAGCGGCACGAGCGCAGAGCGCGGCTGCCATCGATGTGTGTCCGCGCGGCGTGCCGCAACGAAGCACTGCAGAGGTGCTATTCTCTAAGAAAACGCAGCGCTGCCTCAACGACGAACACCCAAATAGGATACATTGGATTGTCAACCTAATATACCTTAACATAGGATTGTTAATTCTATGTATCCTATTTGGGTGTTCGTCGTTGCGGCAGCGCTGGTTTTCTTAGAGAATAGCACCACTGTATGGGACGTAGCGGGCGATCACGTAAAGCAGTTTCGGCGCTAAGTTTATTTTCTTTTACAGGGTTATTCATATGAAATGTTCTATATTCTTGTATTACCTAGTTATTTGTTTATAAACAGTCATGTAGTGTGTAAGACTTATATGTATATGTATGTCTGTTCTTCTGTATTCTAATATTAAGAATCAATACATATTAACGATTGTACGTACTCCATGAGCAGTAATATACGATATTCCAATGAAGGCACTTGTTTTGACATTGACCAGCTCGCTTGCGCAATAGACATAGCTCACCTGCTCCATGGAAGCGCTGAGCTGGTGTATGAGCCTCCTGGCCAGCGCCCTGGCGTAGTATTTCTGGAACACGTCCTTGTCGTCGACGTATTTGAAGACCACGATGGCGGCGGCCAGCTTGTCGTCGACGTCGGCGTCGCCGCCGGCTCGCTTGCGCAGCAGCGCGTCGCAGTAGCGCGCGAGCAGCTCGGGCGCGCGCGCCGACCCGTCCGAGGGTAGGCGCGAGTTTACTACTGCACTGCATGCCTGTGGTAACATTATACAACTCGTTAGTTGTTCGAGTGAAGTTCAGTGGCTGTTTTAATTATTCGCAAATTAATTCCTAGTGACTGTGATGTAAAATTGGTGTAATCTCGTATCTCAAGTGTCTATGAAGCTGGACAATATGTAGAATCATTGAAACAGGCAGGATATCGGTAAAATAAAGCTGAGAATCATTACCATATACATTTTACATCCGCGTTTAAATGAAACTGAAAGTAACTTAAAACTTGAATAGTGATTGAGAACTCAAATCATACTAACTTTAAACTAGCTAATTGCACAAACCATGCGAAGCAAATTAAAAAAAATATATATATTTCTAATAAAAATTACGGAATTTTAATTCAGAATCTACAGATTGTTTTAGAGACGATATTTTGCACCACAAAACCATTTTTTTTTCAATACATATTATTCATCCTGGAACGCGGTCGGAAATAACCCCCAGGATACTACTTTCTGTGGCTCGCTGACAATACTGCGCGCCAACATTAAGATAAAAAATGTTACCAGAAAAGCTGCTACACTAAAGTGGGATTGGGCCGGACATGTCTGCCGCATGTCAGATAAACTGTGGGCTAGAAGAGCCACTTATTAGGTCACATTAAAGGCAAGGCGACCTCGCGGCAAACCAAAGCCTAGGTGGAGACATGACCTTTACAACTACTGGAGGGACTAGTCCGCAATGGCTGAGGGCAGTTGTCTTGTTTATGTTTTTAACTTGGATACTCAGTCCTTTAAGCCATGTCTTCTTAAGAATAGTTCGTTAGAACGCGGGTGCAACACATTCTAATATTTTTGTTTTGTAGTGTTTAGCAGAAAATGTTTCGAGTCACTGAGGTAGCCAAAACCACAATAAAATTCTCAGCTCCATTTTACCGAGATCGCGCCTGTTTCAATGACTTCACATCTTGTGCAGTTGCGCAGACACTTGAGATACAAAACTACACCAATTTTACATCACAATATCCACTAGGAATCAATTTGCGAATAATCAAAAAAGTTACAGAACGTCACTCTAAGAAATCATGTGAAAAAATGTGATGCATATCTTATTATATACTTTTTATGGCAAATAAACTCTTTTTCTTTCTTTTCTTTCTTTCATATAACTGCGTTCAAAATTCCCACATTTATATAAATAAAAAAAGGGTCCATAATTATTTACCTTATCCAAAGCACCGACGAAGGCCTGCGCTCCGCCGAAGACTTCACCAAACAGCTTGCTGTATTTGCCGTGCAGAGTCAGCATCGCGTTCACAAAGTGTGTGTGTGCCTGCGTAATGAAACATCACGTGTAGGAGATAACATACACAATGGGCCCATGGTCAATTTCTGTATACACTATTTGGAGTTAGGAATGTGTAAAGCCTTATGTGGGTGATCGACGTACGAGCCTATACCGCGGTTTTATAGAACGTTGGTTTTACTCGCGGCTCGTCGGTGCTGATCGACTAGCGAGTTAAACAGTTTTGAACGATGAGCCGAGTAGAAAATGAAGCAAACACGACGAGCCGCGAGCCAGGCTCGTCATTCGTATTGCAATGATACGCCGGTGAGCTTTACCGACGAGCCATAAGACCACGGTTTTACTCGCTCGTCGATCAGGGCCTTTAGGATGTTTCAAGATAGCTCTTTAAATATTTTAAAGTTTTTTTTTTTCAAAATGGAACTATTTTAAACCTGCCTTCATAGTTTTTTTTTTATAACCATCCAGAAAATCTGTTTTGGCCTAGGCAAAACTAGTTCATCCTAAATTGGGTTTGGCCAGTATTTTGCTACAATTTCTAAACAGTGAAGATTTTTGAATTTACTAATAAGAGTAATAAATATACAAGTAGACTATAATGCCAAAAGCATCGTGGAAGATGATTATAAAATCAAAATAAGAAACTGAACCTAGTAATAATGTGATAAGCGAAAATATAATTATGAACAACATCGGTTTCTGAAAGTATACTAAAACATATATTATTGCCCTGAGTTTACAAGATCGTGTGTCCAAAGGTCGCGCGAAATTCAGGATTCTTTACGCCTACCGTCCAAGGACGCGTAGCTTCATAGACGCGTATACGTCATTATACGCTTGGTGTACGCCTGCGTGAAGCGACCATACAGAACTATGAAACTCTGTCGATGTCGAAGCGGCAATGATCGATGGCTTACAGTTGCTCTTAGCGAGGGCCACGGTAACTCAATTGAATGGCCATGGAACGCAAAAGGAACCCTCGCTTCACTCGGGGCCGAAGAAATTATTTGATGACTTTCCTCAAAAAAAAAAACCCCTGTGTATTCAGTCAGAATGAGGCTATAAATATTGGATTTTTTTTTATGAGTATTATTATGACATGCTATCTTTTTATATTTAACTATTAGGATTTGACTGAATGTTTTTTTTTCTTTCTTGCACATTATATATTATTTTCTACACAATGTTCCCTTGTTATGAGACTTATGACTTATTAGTGGTAAATGTTTAAGTGATTTGTCGTGCAAGAAGGCTTTCAACGACTCAATAACCCTTTCAGAAACCGAGGTCATTTAGGTACAACACACCTCAGGTCCATTCCCATAATAATCGGCTGGCTGTGAAAAGAGATAGCAATATTTTCAACAAGTAAAGGTATTTTGTCTCACTCGCACAAGCTCATTATTACGTCATCTTCTAGTATTGAATTTTAGGCCCGTAGTTTGCACCACAAATCACTGAGTTCTGATTACTAAATTGAGAATTTGGACTCAAGGTGAAAGACCGAGGCCATTTTGTCGCAAGATGGCGCTACACTCAACAATTTTGTACTCCATTCGCAATAAGATTAGACATTTTAACAAACCTTTATCACTGTCCGTTCAAACGATTTTGACTTTTATTGCGTTGATGGCAAGACACATGGCGGCTGCAGTAAATAGTTGGTATTGTAACAACTTTTTTGCTTTTAATACCATCCTTATGTCTACGGAATAAAAGTCAAAATCGGTTGAACGAGCAATAAAATAGGTTTGTTTAAATACTTAATTTTATTACGAATGGAGTACAGTGTATTTTGATATTAATGGGAACATTGTTAAGTTAAGGAAATAGTATTTTCTGAAATCGGACACTTTATTGGATTTAGTCTTTGAAATTACCATCAGACTTTGACTATAGTGTTTAGTATAGTCAGATGTCAGTTTAGGTATTTTTGACAAATTAGCGAGATTTTGAGGCAGTCATTTGACTAAGGTTGACTCTCTATGGACGCGTAGCTTCATAGACACGTTTCCGTCATTGTCATTATCATCATCATCATCAGCCGTTTAATGTTCCCACTGCTGAGACTCAGCCCTCCTCTCTAGGAGAGGGAAAGGGCCGTAATCCACCACGCGGGCTCAGTGCGGGTTGATGGATGTCACATGTCTTCGAATTTTTGGTTCTAGGACATGCCGGTTTCCTCACGATGTTTTCCTTCACCATTTTGAGAGCAATGGTGATGAAATAAATTACACAAAGTAATGCGCCTGGCTGGGTTGGAACCCACGACCTAGATCGGGGCCGTTACCACTCGGCCACCACTGCTCTCATTCGTCATTGTACATCATACAAAACAATGAAACTTTGTCGAAGAAGCGGTAACGTCATGCCTTCGGGTCATGTTATTGGCGCTTTGTTAAGAATTTCATAATTTTGTAAGCTACACGCATGCGTATAATGATGAATACGCGTCTATGAAGCTCCGCGTCCGTGAACAGTAGACCTAGGTTTAATTGAGTAGAATATCCGATATTAGCAAATACCATTTCCTTGACTCAATAATGCACTAAAAATAAAATAAATTAAAAATGTTGAGTTTAAGCACATCTGCTGAGCATAAAGTTTTGCTCAGGACCATAGCTTTCACTTAAAGAATGTGGCATGCTGTACTGTTAAATGTTAACAGATTTTCATATATTCAAGGGTGAGGCATTTTCCGCCCATCACACACTCCAAAAAAAAAGTTACTGTTTCAGACTATTTTTAAATGCATTTGTATAGTTAAAGATATGTATTTTTTATTCAGTGACATTTGCATGATAAATAAATACAGGGTGCATCGTACTACAAAATAATACCATAGATCCAGTACATGATCTGGACCAACCAGTGGTGGAATTTTTCATCGTTATTTTTTACGTTTTTTAATTTAAACGCTATAAAATTGATATTATTTTTAAGGAAAGAATTACTTCTAAAATTAAAAATGCTTTCGGGGTTGATTAGAATAACGTTTACGAGTATATCAACTCCTATAACTTTTTAATTATTTATTTTTTCCTTTTTTTTCTGAAAATATCAACGAGGTTGGTTAGAAAAACGATTTTATACAATTTTAAAAAGCATAGATTTTTATTTAAAAAAATAAGAAAAAACCAATGGAAAAAACCACCACTGGGGGTCCAGAATCATGTACTGGATCCATGGTATTCGTTTGTGGTACGATGTCAGATACACCCTTTATAGTAACTCAAAGCAATTATATTATTGCTCAAACAGTGATTGTTTCGCCTTTTTCTGTATATTTATTGTTGTTCTTTTTCTCCATATTTTAGTTATTATTTCTTTAACAAGCGCTCTATGAAACATATTCATTTTATGGTAGCCACACACGTTACAGTATACTTGCGCAAGTTAAGACTTGCACAAGTGTACTGAATCGTGTGTTGGAAGATACTAGCACAAGTTTCTGCAAAACACAAGTTTTAGTATACTTGTGCAAGTCTTAACTTGCGCAAGTATACTGTAACGTGTGTGGCTACCATTAAGTCTCAATGAATGAACTCGAAATAAGCTTTTATATGAGTACACATTTATTTTAGTTCACTGTGTGCGTCTATCCTATACGGAAAACCACATTGGTGCCCGCGGCGATACGAACAGGGTGCTTTGACTCACTATTTATCGCTGAATAAAGAAATATATATCTTTAACAATACAATTTTTTTTCACACAACGCCGTCTAGTCCCAAGCTAAGCAGAGCTTGTGCCTTGAGTACTAGACAACTGATAAACATACTTATATATTTCTAAATACATACATATTATAGATAAATTACACCCAGACGCAGAACAAATGAACGTGCTCATCACACAAACATTTGTCCTGGGTGGGAATCGAACCCACGACCTCCGGCATAGTAATCAGGGCCGCTAACCACTAGACCAACTGGCCCGTCAAATATATACAAAATATATAAAAATGCATGTAAAAATAGTCGGAAACAGATTTCTTTTTAAAGTTTGTCGGGCGAAAAATATCTTTTATGAACCCTCCTCTTTTGAAGCTTGGAAATCGAGGGTAACTAATGCCATTTCGTCTCGTTCAACTTGAAATGACTGATAATTTTGTGGGAATGAGATGTGGTGCAAGCAAGGTGCCGTGGACACTCATATACAATTTGCGTTTTCAAGACAAAAATCTCGCCACGCCGATGGTAGAAAGCGCGTGAGTAAAGCATTTCTTTGTTTATGCATTTGAACAATAAATGAAACGTAGAGAATCCACAACTATAAGTGCTGAGATGAACATTGAAATTACATTTAGTCTTAAACCGAATAGGCTATTTGACAGTAAGAAAAATAAGTTCATATTTATTATCATTCGCATAGATTATGGGTTTTATAAGCGATTTGTACCAATACACTGTTAAATTTAGGTCGTTCGAATCCCGCGGAGGGTCGATACGGTACATGAAACCCTATCGATTTGTAAAGATAAAAATGAAAAATAAAGTACTTTTTTTTTTTAAACTCGAATTAATTTACGCATGTACGAAATTGATTTCTTTAAGTAAACGTCAGCTGATCGAGGGCAAAGAACTGTAGGTAGGTAGTTAGTACGCAACGACCGAAAACTCTCTCAGGGTCAATGACTCGTTTACTTAAAGAAATTAATTTCGAACATGCGTATATTAATTCCGAGTTTTAGAAAAAAAAGTACTTTATTTTTATCTTTATAAATCGATAGAGTTTTATGTGCCAATTCGACCCTGCACGGGATTAAAACGACCGAAATTCAACGGTGTATCTAAAAAAATGGAATATTTATTAAAAAACAATATCGAAATAAACTTTATTACCTAGCGCCATGTTTTTGAAAACGGTCGCTATTGGCTGAATCTATTTAAACGTCGCAAGTCTATAAATATTTTTTTCATTGACTGCGCGTATTGTCAAATATGGCGTTTTGGCGGCTTATTTGAATAATACAACTTTAAGTGCTATTTTTTATGTTAATATTTACAAGAATTGAAATAAAACACTTTTTCTGGACTCTATAAATAATACGTAATAATATGAAATCGATTCCAAAAATTAGTCAAATAGCCTATTGGTCCTACGAGTGTTTTCGTGCCCTGTTCGCCAGGGTCGTGTGTTTGCGACTGGGTACTCCATCTCGTTTAGCTCTTCAATCCCCATAGGTGACAGAAGAGCTGACGAGATGCGAGTGTTCGGTTGTGGATGTGCGACCTTGGCGGATTCAATGCGAATCTTTGTCGGATAAATCCGACATATGATAGCTAATTTAGGTAGATACAACTTCGATTTTACTTTCTGAAATAAAAATCTTCATGCCAATACGAGCCTTATTCTAGAGAACATAATGTTTAACATAAAATTCTTTGTTCAAAAATTGATCTTAATGTGTTCTATACTCCATTTGCAATATGATTAGACATTTAAACAAACTTCTTTTACTGTCCGTTCAACCGATTTTGGCTTTTATTGCGTTGGTGGTATGACACATGGCGGCTGCAGTAAATAGTTGGTATTGTAACCACTTTTTAGGGTGCCGTTCCTCAAAAGGAAAAAACGAAAACCATATGGGATCACTTTGTTATGTGTCTGTCTGTCAAGTCCCTTATCTCGAGAACAGTTGAAAGTATCAAGTTGAAACTAAAACGATATACTCAAGTCTGCGGTCCCTTGAAGCTGTGAAAAAATGAAATTAAAAAAGATGCGGCCATTTATGTTGCAAAAAAACAAATATTTCAACATTCACAAAGGTATCAAAATTCATAGGGTACTTTCCTGTTGACCTAGAATTTTGGTATGAAGAAAGATCTCATGGTAAAAGTATAGGAATAAATTTGAAAATTGTAAATTTGTAGTGACGTCACAAATAAAAAATAATTTGCGATTCGATTCGGAAAAATCTTAGAGATTCGATTCGAAAAAATTAAACTGTTTTTATAGGCAAGTTTGTACGGAATCCTATTGCGCGACTCCCGACTCGCACTTGACCGGTTTTTTACTTTTAATGCCATCTTTATATCTACAGAATAGAAGTCAAAATCAGTTGAACGGACAGCAAAAAGGTTTGTTTAAGTGTCTAATGTTATTGCGAATGGAGTACAGTGTCCCTAGTGTTTTGTGTGTGTGCGTGTGACATACCTCGTCCTTGTTGTGCGAGAGAGCCAATAGCGCCTGTCCGTCGGCGGCGGCCTGCGCGTGCGCCGCGTCCACGAGCGGGCGCAGCGCGTTGGCGCCCAGCGGACGCAGCAGCGTGTACATGCGCCGCAGGTCCACGCGCCGCTAAGGGGGACAAAACAAAATGGTTTTATATTTGCTCGCATGCAAGTGCTCCTGTGTACTGCTTGCATTAAGGTGTACTAACCTCGCTGGCAGAGGGCAGGTCGGCGGCAGCGTCCTTCATGAGCTGGTGCACGGTGGCGTGCAGTGCTGGAAGGTGGGCGGCCACTGCTGCTCGTTCGTAGCAGCCTCGAACTGCCTCTGCTGATGAGGAGTCCAGGAACCGAGCACCGAGGGAGATCTGGATAAAACATTAGGTTATAAAACTTACAGAAATAAAACATAAAAAGAAAAAACTCGACTCGCGTAAGAAGGAATCCGTACCGGCCGTAGCAAAAACACTAGCTATCACGGTCCATGAGATGGGGACAGACAGTTGGACAATTTCGAAAAAAGAAGCTTACTGGTTTATTATTTGAATTTTATAAAAAGAGAGATGATGTTTTTCTCGAATATAAATGGAGCCTTTGTCAAAGAATTAATCGCCAAGTTCAAGTGATAGCAATAGGGACCTTTTTTACCCTTGGGTACGAAACCCTGAAAGTTAGTATGGCACTGGTGCCGGCCGTTTTATGCAGATCTTTGACAGTCATTACAGTCAGAAGCCAGGAAGGAAATCTGATGAACAGTCTCACTTCGGCCACTCGTTCACGAAGACTTTTTGTCCCGTTGCTGTAGCGCGTTCGCATCGATACAGTCGCGATGCTGTAGCGCGTTACTTGTAAAGATATTACAATACGCAGCATATTATAAGAGTAGAGTAGTTTACAGGATGCATTTTGGAGAGTGTGCGCGGGAATTGCATGACTTGATACCGCCATCTCCTTTCTACCATCGAACAACCGTACGGCGTTCGTACGACGAATATCCACCCTTACGTTGTTGAAACTTCCACGGTCCGAACTAAGCGTTTTGCCTCGTCGTTTATACCGCGTACATCGAGGGACTGGAACAATTTGCCTGCTGCGGTTTTCCCGTCCAATTATAATTTAGGCGTCTTCAAGGCTAGAGTGAACAGGCTCTTAATAAACTAGTGCGCTTTACCATCAGCGATTGCATCACTGCTTACCATCAGGTAGGATTGCAGTCAAGTGCTAGTTTATAAAAATTAAAAAAAAAAGTAATAATGCGCGTAACCATAGTAACGACGTAGTAGTTCAAGTTATTTGCCGCGTACTGTAACAGGTTTTTGGGTCTCAGTCGGAGCGTGGGCTGCGGGTAAGCAAGGGGTTCAACTCATTTGTCGCGTACTACACACCTCTCTGTCGAGCCCGGCGAGTGCATGCTTAGTGTAATGCGCCACGTCGCCGCTGGCTAACAGTTCCGCCGCTAGTTTAGCGTGCGCCGCGGCTGCTGCCGCCAGGTAGGGCTCCAGTACCAGTTGCTGTAACAAAACACATATCTCACTCACTGAGTATCACAGGAAATGGCCTCATTTATTATTTATTTATTTATTATATGCTTTATTGTACACCACATAATGTGGACAGGATAGATATTACAAAACTAAGTGTAGTAACTAGAATCAAAAACTCGAAGACATACGACATTCACTAACCCGCATTGTACAGTACGGCCGACGGATCTTGGCGCGCCTGAAGTTAGGCTCTGCGAATTTTAGTGTTCAAAATAAGCGCGCCAGATAAATAATTTATAAAATATAAATGTTAACAGCAATAACAACTGATATTGGTATTTATTTTTACAAACCATTTTTTTTTTGAGAGCACTAGCGCTTAACTTACCAGAGCCTAACTCCAGACGCGCCAAGATCCGTCGGCCGTACTGTACATAAATTTCAGCCCTTTTTTGTCCTAATTCAATTCTCGATGACTACGACGTTACCTGGTAGAGTTGCAAGGGCGCGCGCACCCTGAAGGCGCGCACCTGCACGGTGGAGTGGATGGCCTCACGCAGGATGGACGCGTGCGCCGGGTCGGGCGGGGCCGCGCGCGCCGCCGCCAGCGCGTTCACTATGCGACCTGCACATCAACATTCAATTAAGATGTAGTGTGACAGGCAAATGTTAAGTGTAAGCTTTCCCTATGCCTACTGTCCAGCGACGTCTATTATGGCGACCTCGTGGGCTTGCAAGCTAACTTTCGGCGGCTAATAGAGTTCGCTCATAGCTGGCATAGGATTAGGAACGGAACCTGAAACTGAAGACGGACCAGGGTCGGGCAGCGAAGTAGGGTGTGGTGTGTGTGTGTGTGTGTGTAGACCTATGAGTGGGGTGCACCGCTAGTATACCGCCTCAGAATGGGAGAAAGGGGGACGAAACAATTTGTAAGGAATGAAGCGTCTGCGGTGATAGCACAGCCTATTTTATAGGTAGGCTATGTCCGCAGGTTTGAGATTCGGCCCATATGACATCATGTCGAAAGAAAGAAAGAAAGAAAGAAAAAATATTTTATTTGGCACGAATGAATACACACACTGTAAAACCAAATTTATAAAACTTAAGATAAGTTAAGATATAGACACACTGTGTGCCTCACGGCGACGCCAAATAGGTCCAGTTCAGCATAAATGCCAGACAACTACATGATAATCAGTGGTAGCTGCCTGACGCTGGTTTTCAACTGAACCTTGCTGAGAGTGAACGGTAGTTGATTACTTATTATGTACTTGGTAAATAAATGCCATGGATGTCCGGCGTCGTGCCGCCATGTTGGCGTTGGCGTACATTTATGTTCGCCTAACTGGTCAAAATGCACTGAACTTGGCTGATTTTTTTTGCGATATAAGGTTTGGTCCCATAGCAAAAGTTGTTTGTTATCATGACTACAATCACGTGTTTAAGTATCGTTCACTAATTACCAGTCACCCCATATATATAAATGAATCCCTATTTCCCTTGGTCACGCCATCACGCGTGAACGGCTGAACCAATTTCGCTAATTCTTTTTTTTATCGTGTTTCTTATTGTCAGGAGAAGAGAAGAAGAGCAGGGTAGAGTAGAATAGAGTAGTCAGTTGACGGGAGCGAAGCCGCGGGCAAAAGTTAGTTCGTTAATAAATCAAAGAATTCGCTTCAACCACAAAATAGATAGGCACAGAAGTCAATATCATGTATACACCGTTAAGTTTTGGTCGTTTTAATCCCGTGGAGAATCGATTCGGTACATACGCATGTACGAAATTGATTTCTTTAAGTAAACGTCAGCTGATCGAGGCCAATGAACTGTAGGTAGTTAGTACGCAACGACCCACAACTCCCTACAAGGTCATTGACTCGTTTACTTAGGGCTGATTTCATCATTCAATACAAAAACTTAGTTCAACTAAACTGAGCTCAGCGTAATCTAGTTTAAAGACCCGTGTCGTAAACATGGGTGACAACAATAGAATTGAAACTGAGTTTAGCGTAAACTAGGTTCAATTCATCGCGGTGAAACGAAAAATGAAGCTATAATCTCGATTAGTCGCTCAAACTGCGTTTTGTTTGAATGAATCGCGATTAGTTTATTGGTGAATTTGGCTCTTAAAGAAATCAATTTCGTACATGAGTAAATGAATTCGAGTTAAAAAAAAGTACTTTATTTTTTAATTTTATCTTTACAAATCGATAGTGTTTCTTGTACCGAATCGACCCTCCACGGGATTAAAACGACTAAAATTTAACGGTCTACTTCACTTCTTATACCTACACTCGGCGGTCGCTAGAAAAAGTACTCTGTGATTTAGCACTGGTTTAGTCACGTACAAGATATCGTGTGTGTGAGCGCTGTCTATGTGTGCGTTGCTCGAGGTCAACACCTATGTAGATTGTCTTTTGTACTATCTCTCTTTTGTGGTTCAACGGTTACCTGTGAGTGCTGAAGTAAGTGGCTTGACTAGAACTCGTTCCCAAATCTCTAGCCCCAGCTCACCCACCTGCACAGAAATTAACAAAACAAAAAAGTAATGCCTGTATTACCTGAACGTAAGTGAGGGTAAGTTTTATAGTATCTTTTTTATAATGTGAAGGTGAGAACACTGTAGAATCCACGAATTATTAGATTACTTTTTTTATTATAATCTTTTTTATGCTTTTGGGTTTTTTTATGGTAGGTAAAATCATCAAATCACAAATCGCGCCCTTGGGTGGGGCGGAAGATAGTGTCAGACTCTTACTGACTAAAAACATACCCCATTCCTTATAGCCTTGGTTCCAGGGCCCTGGTGTGCATATTCATTCTTCCCCAAAGCCCCAGAGGAGGCTTCGCCCTGCTGGGCCCCTACATTTTGCTAACAACTCATTGAGGCGCGTGGGAACAGTGCGCGCCGTCGACGACTTGGGCTCGGTCTGGACTGTTATCGGACGGACAGACAGTACCCATTGCTCGCCGTCCGCAAACCCGCTCCAACAGTTACCGGAAATCGGGACCGGAATTACGGCGGCGGCTGCGGCGTGAACGCCGTTGCCTGATGCGGTCGGCCTCCTCCTTTGCTAGGATTATTGTGTCAAAACATGCATGTCGTACGCGGCGCACCTACGTGCGCAAGTACGTCTACAACTAATGTAATGCTCGCACTGAGGCGTTCTGTGGTGCTATTCTTGAAGAAAACGCAGCGCTGCTTCAACGACGAACACCCAAATACATTGAATTCTTAATTCAATGTATCCTATTTGGATGCTCGCCGTTGCGGCAGCGCGGCGTTTTCTTAGAGAATAGAAACACTGATTTTGAAGCGTTTGCCGACATATGTTGGCTCGCCGTCGCACGTGCGTAACACATGCCTCGCCACGCATATAAAGATTCACTTCCCTAAAAAAGGGGGTGAGTGAATTATCATGATTCAATCATAAATTCCTACTTTATTAATTTCATCACCACTGCTCTCAAAAACGGTGAAGGAAACCATCGTGAGACAACTGGCATGTCCTATAACCAAAAATTCCAAGACAAGTGACATCTACCAACCCACACTGGGCCCACGTGGTGGATTACGGGCCATTTCTTCACCTAGCCCTCCTCTAGGCCTGAGCCCCAACAGCGGGAACATCATAAGGCTTATTATGCTATACTATACATCTTTGCGTACATATCTTACCTCAAGTTGTCGAGCATCATGCTCTGGGCAGGTCACAGTGGCAGATGAGCCGTAGATGATCTCAGCATCCGATACCTGCAGACAAAAATGACGAAATTGCAACATACATCTATATAAGGTGACTGGTAATTAGTGAATGATACTTAAGCACGTGATTGTAGTCATGATAACAAACAACTTTTATTAGGGGACCAAACCTGAAATCGCGAATAAAATCTGCTGGTACAGTACATTTGTGTTCGCCTAACTGGTCAAAATGTACTGAACTTGGTTGACTTATTTCGCGATTTCAGGTTTGGTCCCATAGTAAAAGTTGTTCGTTATCATGATTACAATCACGTGTTTAAGTATCGTTCACTAATAACCAGTCACTCTATATACACCGTTAAATTTTGACCGTTTTAATCCCGTGGAGGGTCGATGCGGTACATGAAACACTATCGATTTGTAAAGATAAAATTAAAAATAAACTACTTTTCTTTTTTGAACTCATATTAATTTACGCATGTACGAAATTAATTTCTTTAAGTAAACGTCAGCTGGGCGAGTTCAATGACCTGAAGATAGTTAGTACGCAACGACCAACAACTACCTATAAGGTCATTGACTACAAGGTCATTGACTCAGAACTCATCCCTCCTCTTCACGTGACCATACCAAATTGCTAAATCATTTAACAATGAATTAATAATGAATTCAGCTATGTTTGGGCTTCAAGTAACGAACATTTGTGTGCCATATTTCAGGAACAGTAAAATTCTGACACTACCAGCTTTTACATATATGAAACTGCCTTATTTGTAAGATCTAATCGACATTTATTTCCCTACTTATCTGATACTGTCCAACGTAATAGGCGAAATGATATTCTACGCGGACGTAGAGCCAAGACTGCTCTTATGTGGAAAAGCATATTCTGCAGAGCCCCGCAAAATCAATTTGATAATTGGATTTGATCGGGTTTAAGAAGAAATTTAAACATTTTTTATGTAATAAATGCTACTATAATTTAAATGACTACTTAAATGACACTTTGACATTTTAATTCAATTATTATAATATGATTTTATTTTCACTGACATCTCTATTTCATACTATAATAATTATAGCAATTTAATATAACCTTTTTAGGGTTCCATAGCCAGATGGCAAAAAACAGAACCCTTATAGATTCGTCATGTCTGTCTGTCTGTCCGTACGTATGTCACAGCATGCGTATGGCACTTTTTTCCAAAACTATAAGAACTATACTGTTGAAACTTGGTAAGTAGATGTATTCTGTGAACCGCATTAAGATTTTCACACAAAAGTAAAAAAAAAAAAACAATACATTTTCGGTTTCCCCATACTTAGAACTGAAACTCATTATTTTTTTATATTTGTGCACCCTTGTGGTAGACGGTACCGAGACTAAATGTTCTAAACCTAAAACGATGTAATGTACAGTCAGGGCTCAAAAGTGCAGTAGCACTCTACCGACACTAAAGTATGTAAAATTTCTTTGTAAAAGAGGGTCAATGGATCATTACCCATTTAGTTTGTAGGATAGAATCTAAAATATTGAAAAAACTAGTTGCAGAACACTGGAATTCTACTACAAAGAAATTTTAGACAGTTTAGCATTGATAGAGTGCCACTGCATTTTTGACCCCGGACTGTACATACCTACCATGTTCTGACAAATAAATGATTATGATTATTAATAACCAGTTTTGGTGCTGTTTTAGAAAACTTATGAGTACTACTCGTAACGACACTATACTAATGGAGACAGGGCAGTAACCTTTCGATTGGCCTTTCGTTTGACCGCTTTCCGCTCGGGGACAGGATTGCAGCGGGGACAAGTCCGCTTGGGGTCGCCACGCAACCACATCCAGCGGCCTTCCTATGAAACGACAAGTTGAAAATGGATTTTGACCATTTTACAAGCTTTTATTTAGTTTCACCTGTGCCGATATTTGTCTGTGATTAAATCTTGTAAATTAAAATTGATCGACTTTCCCGTAACCAATTGAGCTGAGATTTTGCATGCATGTGTAAATCAAATGACAATGCAAAATTATTATGACGTAGGGTTGATCTGATGATGGAACCGGAAGCTGGCTACAGGAACTCGATATTTAAACGACACAACCCCATCGAGTTTGGGCTCGTGTGATTCGTCTTGACGAGTATTAAGGTGCTAGAGTGTAACCAGGGTCTAATGACTGGAAGATGGCCATAGAAACTCAGTAATAAGCGCAATAAAATAAGGTTTTTTTTTTTTTTTTAAAGGTAGGTAAAATCATCCAATGACAAATCCCGCCCTTGGGCGGAGCGGGAAGTAGTGTCAGACTCTTACTGACTAAAAACCTACCCCGTTCCTTCGTTGCCTATAGTGCCGGGGCTGAGCCTTCCTCTCAGAAAACGGCCCTTGACCCCAGCAGGCTTCGACCCTGCCTGCCTGCAGTTAGCAGGCTGGGCCTCTACGGTTTGCTGACAAATAAAATAAGGGTTATCGTTTTTGAACTTTTTAGAATGGTCTTTATGAGTATTCATTACTTATGCATATACCAGATTTCCTCTCCTAGAGAGGAGGCCAGAGTCCAAGCAGTGGAAACATTAAAGGGCTGATGCAATGCAATGCATATAAACGCTTGAGAAAAACGTAAAAGCTTGCTATGAAAAAATGATTTTCATTGAAAACTTGCTTATACAGAAAAAAATTTGAAAGTATTTATCACTTTCATATTTCACCTTCCTCAAAGGAGAAAAATTTTGGTCGCAGGGTATCGTGTATCGACGATTTCGTGGAAAGATACCGACCTCGCAGCGGGACATGATGCTGTCACTTCGTGTGCAATAGTTTATAATTTGTTATAGTTTGTTTTATAAGTATTGGTTTATTATTTTGTTAACAATATTTGTGTATTTTAGTATATAGGCCTTAGCTACTTCATAATAAAGTGAATAAATAAAATGAAAAATAAATGAACGTTACATAATTGACTTACTTAAAGAAATTAATTTCATTATTTGAGTTTTAGAAAAAAAAAGTAATTTATTTTTTTATTTACAAATCGATATTGTTTCATGTATCGGATCGACCCTCCACGGGATTAAAACGATCAAAATTTAACGGTGCATAAAGAATATTCGGCACATGTCTAATTATAAATTATTACTATAATAATAATTATATAATATTCCACAATTATCACACAACGTCGTCTAGTCCCAAGCTAAGCAGAGTTTGTGTTATGGGTACTAGACAACTGATAAACATATTTATATATTTCTATTATTTTTTTGCTAATATTTATGGCTTGGATACTAAGTCTTTTAAGCCATGTCTTCGTGTAAAAACTTTGGTTTATCATTAGAATATGGATGTACACATTCTAATGTTTTTTGTTTTGTAGTGTTTGGCAGCAAATGTATCAAGTAAACCTTCTCGGTAAACTTCGCTGAGGTAGGTAATCAATACTACAATAAAATTCTCAGCTCCATTTTACCGAGATCGCGCCTGTTTCAATGATTCCACATATTGTCCAGTTGCGCAGACACTTGAGACACAAAACTACACCAATTAAAACAGCCACTGAACTTCACTTAAAGAAATCCCGCCAAAAACTCCCTATATATTTCTAAATACATACAAACTATAGATAAATAACACCCAGACACACTATTACGTTAGTGTGGAAGGGTGGAGCTTACCTTTTGTCTTTTAACGTGCTGCAAGTTGAGATATGAGTATAGACTGTTGAGGTAGGCCACGCCTTGACTGTACTCGCGCCACGCCGTCACATACCTGCACAACACACAACGATTCTATACTATGATTTTTTATTAGATGAAGTAAAGTGACAGCAGTGGACAATGCCCAACTGTCAAATAACAATGCCCAACTGTCAAACAACCATTGTTATAGCTGTCACTTTACTTCGTCTAATAAAAAATCATAGTATATACGAGTGTTTTTCAAATATTTTTTTTAGGGTTCCGTAACTAAAGGAGAAACGTGACCCTATTACTAAGACTTCGCTGACTGTCCGTCTGTTTGTCACCAGGCTGTATCTCAAGAACTAGACAGTAAGTACTTTATTTTTTTATTTTAACTTTACAAAAATCTATAGTGTTTCATGTACCGGATCGACCCTCCACGGGATTAAAACGAGCAAAATTTAACGGTGTAATTATTTTATTCAGTTTTTTTTTAGCATTTTTTGTTATAGCGGCAACAAAAATATGAAATATGTATGAAAATTTCGACTGTCTAGCTATCGCAGTTTATGGATAGACGAACAATGGAGTCTAAGCAATAGGGCCTCGTTAAATTGAAACAAACGCAAAAAGACACAGCATAACCGTTTGTAGAACCGACACACAAGTGCAATTTAGCATAACTTTTTTTTTTTTGGACTGACCGACATTTTGACAAATCAAAAGTGCCTGTAATTGGACTATTTGAAATAAACGCTTTTGATTTCTGATTTCTACAAGTTGAACCATAATGCACAGTCGGCCTTGAATGCGCAGTAACCGATTTTCGGGTCTCAATCAAAGCGGGCTGGGCGTAACTATAAAAACGGGTTCAACTTATTTGCCGCGTACTATACCTGGTGAGTAGTCCATCGTTGTGGTCGTTGTTGTCTAGCGCGACGGTGCCGCGCACGCGCTGTAGAAGGCCCTGCACGTGCTCCTCCAGGAAGTTCCTGAAACGACAACAAGAGAATCAGCCTCGTAATATTCATCATTAGCCTTTTTTCAATGTTCCCACTGCTGGGACACAGGCCTCCTCTCTAGGAGAGGGAATGGGCCGTAACCCACCACGCGGGCCCAGAGCGGGTTGGTGGATGTCACATGTCTTCGAATGTTTTGTTCTAGGACATGCCGGTTTCCTCACGATTTTCCTTCACCGTTTTGAGAGCAGTGGTGATAAAATATTTTTTGTTGCTGAGAGTTACATATCCAGCGCACGAGCGACCCACTAGGTCACAGATTCAATCTCTTCGAGAGGCTATGGTTGAGCGCTTGAACTTGTCCTTGGAGGCAGTCTATGTTTAGACGAAGAAACTTTTTTTTATGTTCTTACGATTATCGTAGGCGTTTGAGGCGAGAAACCCGTACCGTCTAAATTATTATTTAGTTTATTTTTGTTTAAGATTATTTTATGTATTTTATCTCTGTTGCCTGAAATAAAAATGGTTATTTATTATCAGCGCTTACCTGGTCTCGTCATAAAGCTTGTCAGCCAATGGCTCAGGATGGGCGACGCACAGCGCGTACACGTCGGAGAAGCGGGTGTTCCACACCGACCGCTCGACAGCACGAAGACCCACCACGCCCGCCACCTATATAAAAGCGATATGAAATATGTAACCAAGATTTATGTAACTAATAATATGATTTAAAAGAGTGTCCATAGAGTTTCTTGCACATTCTTCTCCATAGAGATCTACGCTTTGGAACATGCATTTTTTTTTAAATTTATTTGCTTCCATTTGCAATCGGTCGTCAGACCATAAGCGAATTAGTTTTTAGAGATAAGTGGCGTTGTGGTGGAGCCTGTTCACCACCGCAGTCGGGTCTAACAGTTCAGCAACCAGTGGATTCGGATGCAAGGTTAGACGTTCCTTGTGTTGCGTTTTGTATCGCTCAATTTCAGAGGTCACTGATGGCATATTTAAATAGTCCTGAATTTCGTCGTTCCTAGCAAACCAAGGCGCATTTACTATTGCTCTTAAGATGCTATTTTGAACTCTTTACAAGCAGAGAAAGTGTTTTTTTTTTTTTTGGGTAGGTAAAATGGATTTACTTGCTACACCCCGTATTTTTTTGGACTGACCAACATTTTGACAATTTAATCAAGTGCCTGTAATTGGTCTATTTGAAATATACGCTTCTGATTTCTGATTACTAATAAAATGGAGATGATGGATGTTTGATAGCTTACCGTCTCCTTGAGATGGGCCCATGTCTCCGTGAAGTCAACGTTCCTGGGCTTTAGTGACATCATCACAATTAGCTACCATGTACCTGCAACATTGTCATTTAACCATTTGAATACCGTGGCGTAATTAGAGACACAATAGAAAGACAGTAGGTGTGTGGACACCGGTGTCCTCCCGGTGCTAGATAGTTTAAACAAATTGTTAATATTATGTCTAATTATCTCTTATTAACAGTCTAGCTTCTACCAGCAGCTTCACTCGCGTTTTCATCACCTGAGGGCTTGTTTACTGAGACGCGGCGCGTTGCGCGGCTCGTTAGGCTGTCGTCGTACGTTGCCATATGTTTGAAGAAAGAAAGAAAACGACGATGACGCGGCCCGCTGCTGCAATGTACGAAGAACGCTCAACTCGCCGCGTCTCCGTAAACAAGTACTTAGGTATTTGTGAATTTTGTGTTCAATTGTTTTATTTGAAAGTCCGCTCAGTTCTACTCTGCTTCATTTACACTGTTTACACAGATGCAGAGTGGGCGTTTCATTTCATTAATTTTATGAAACTTTGAAATTTGCCAATTCACAGTCACTCTGCTAATCACCGCATCAGTGACCCTTAAAGACACTTTTGCATTGTCATTTTGAATTAATTTATTTTTAAATTTAACTGTTCAGGATTTATTTTTCTTAATTAGTGGTGGTCATATACTATTTATAATACACATAATACCATTATGTGCATTATAAATAGCATGTGACCCTTTTGGAAGTTTAACCTGTTGAATATCATAATTAGAGACACAATAGAAAGACAATAGGTGTGCGGACGCCGGCGTCCTCTTGGGAAATAATGAATTAAGGAATGAATGGCATATTATACATATTAAACTGTTAAGCACCAATAGGACAGCGGTGTCCGCACACCTATTGTCTTTCTATTGCGTCTCTAATTACGGTATTCAAGAGGTTAATTATTAATATTTTTAAAAGACAGATAGAATTAATAATAAAAACAACCTACTGCAACACCTTGTTCAAGGTAGGTAAAAGAATATCTGGAAGAATTTGAAGAAGGCCTTTGCCCAGCAGTGGAAAGTATGGGCTACAATAAAAAATGGATTAAGTGTCCTCTGGTCATTACAAAAAAGTTATTTGAAAGTCATTCTATTTTTTATAAGAACAAACCACCAGTGATGGATGGCGACCAGCCGATTTTCCTTTAAGGTGAAGGCATGTGAGTTAATTCGCAAGAAATTGGCAGAATAATCACAACAGTGATTGGGTGGATTCGTTTTTCACAATAACATTGCTTATTTATATGTATGTATCTAAGTATGTATTTATTATTGTATCTTTTTCTTTTTTCTTTTCTGTTTGTCTATTTGTAGTTGCACCTACCATGTTTAGTTTCTGCACCACCCTAAGGTCGACTGGTAGAAAATGGCTAAGGCATTAAGTCCGCCTTTGTACAGTGTTATGTGCATGAAGTCTTTATAAAATAAATAAATAAATTCCTATGATCAAGCAATTCTGAGTTTTATTTGAGGATATAATCTATTTTAACCCCTTAATTTCTAAGCGGACGCCGGCGTCCTCGCGGGTTTTAAGTGGCTTTTTAAATTTATTGTGAGAACAGTATTAACAAAGACTTTTGAAATGTTTGTGTCTGTTTTGAGAGGAGATTGGGTGAATACGCAAGAAAAAGTTGCGTCACGAAAATATCAAGGCACTGCGAGGCTATCAGCGATGGCTGAGACTAGACTTGCAAAATGTTAATTGTGTAGACTAAGTGATGGGTTAAATGACACAAACCGTTAGATATTTAATTAATCTGAAGACACCAGCAATTTTGAGAATAAATGAAACTAATGTGTCAACATCTTGTAAGGTAAGGAAAAATGCAGGTATATTGAAATAGATTTTTTTTTTAATAAAAATCAGCTTGTGTGTGAAAAATGGTCTAAAAATTAAAACAAAGAAAACCACTGTTTTCTTATCTTTTAGAAAAAGCTATTTCCAAGTATTAATTGTTATTCTGTTACCTCATTAGTCTTTATGTATAATCCATTTGCTTAAGTTTTTATTTTGAGCATGACAAAGATATTTGAAGTGGGTACACCAGCTAGTACCAAGCATTGCTAAATCACAGCTGAGGCCGCTACAAACTCATTATTTACAAATTAGATTTTAATTGTGTCGTCGAAAAAATGCTGAGTAGTATTCCATCCGGCAATATATGGGTCAGTAACTTCACGACAAGAATGCAAGTCATTGCGAACGTTCATTGTTTATAACCGAATTCACCGCCCAGGGGTGCAAGGTAGCGACCTTGCTCCTCATTCCACCCTGAACCACACTTCCGTAGACAAAACACTGCTTGATATGGAAGAATAGCCCATACGGCTAGTTGACAGTAAGAACGCAATTTTCACGCAGTTTTTGTTCTGAAAAAATTGGCACGCTGACAAGTTCGTAGCAACAAAGGTCCCCTCTGAACGCCGCAGCGTACAAGCCAGAAATTACTCAGCAGGATTGGCACAAAACAAAAATAATATTATATCGATGGAATGACAGCCACACACAAATACTCAAAAAGTATCATTTTTATATGATTATTTCATCTTACCTCTGTTGTATAATTCAATCCAATACCGCACACGTAAATTTATTAGGCAATCGTGAAACTTTCAGCTTATTTTTACGATAAAATTAATCATAATCAAATAAAATTGGAATCGCAGTTCTCTATCACTAATTTGAAGTTTGTCCGAATGTTGCCACTGTAAACAAATATGTAACATTTTACGTTTCGTTTCATTCATTTTATGAAATTATGAAAAAAAAAAAACAATTTGTAGTAGAGTCTGTCTATGAAATCTGATGTACAAATATCAGTAATCTGTGGTCAACACTGGCTGAATAATTCTATCAAGGATGACTAAAAGGTCTTGATACTGATAGAACCATATAAAACAGTTCGTATACATAATTTGTTCTTATATTTTTTCGTATAGATTTAATATTATTAGAGAATTTTTTAATAATACAAAATGCAAAAGATTTTCATTTAAAATAAGTTTCGGTCTCTATAATAATATTCTTTATTCTTCTTCTTCTTTGCGTGTCGATGAAATCAAACCAATTTTTTTCTGACCAATATTTCGCAACCTGTACCGCGGCGTCATAATCTTTATTACAAAAGTAGAATAAATAATTTAAAAGTATCAAACTGTTTCATTTCGATCCGGCTAGGGCCTATTCACAACTTCGGTCTTAGCGGCGATCGGGGCCGTATCGTTAGGCGATTGGTCGATGCCGCTTATGGCGGCAATAGCGGCGCGCGCTCGACCAATCGGCTACTACTACCGATACGGCTCCGCTCACAGCTAAGACCGAAGTTGTAAAGTATAGATTATCTGTGAGCTTTATAGTCTGTGTCCTGTTACTTCCTCTTGCCAATAAACGCCGCTCAAGTATTTCTAAAATTAATGTTTGATTTAAAGAACCTCTACGTTACATGGTGTCAGAAGTGAAATTAATCCTTACAAATATAACAAACACAGAAATAAGTGAGAAAGTTGCATAATGGCAACGAACGACGCAGTATCGGGTATAAAGCCGCCAGCTAACCTACAAATTGATTCCGAGAAATCAACATGTTGGAAGAAGTGGTCACAACAATTCGAATGGTATGCCACTGCGATTCAATTAGATAAAAAGCCAGCCGAGGTCCAGGCAGCAACATTCATGGCTGTGATAGGCCCTGACGCAATCGAAATATACAACAGTTTCAATCTTAGTGACGCAGACGAAAAAAACCTCCAACTCATTAAAGACAAGTTTACAGAGTATTTCGCGCCAAAAACGAATATATCTTTCGAGAGGTACATATTTTTCAAGATTGAACAAAATGAGGACGAGCAATTCAACGAGTTTTTGACCCGAATAAAAACACAAGCTAGTAAATGTGAATTCGACACGCTGTTAGACGAAATGTTAAAGACAAAATAGTATTTGGAATCAGATCAAGTCAAGTAAGAGAAAAATTATTGACAGAAGATAAACTAGACTTGACAAAAGCAATTACTATATGTAAAACCAGTGAACAAGCATCCAAACAACTGGATGAATTCGAAGACAAAAATAAAACAAAAGTGTTGGCCGTGAAAACAAAACATGTGAAAAATAATCAAAATTTTGACTGTAGAAGATGCGGTTCAAACCATAAACTCAGAGAATGCCCAGCATTCAACAAAACATGTGTTAAATGCAATAGAAATGGTCATTTTGCCAACATGTGCCGCTCTAAGAAGAAATATGATACTAAACAGAAAAATAGAGTGAACATGTTAGAAGAAACCTCAAATTCCGATGATGATGATGTATACATATCTGCTATAAGCACTGGAGACAAGAAAAACTGGACAGAAAAAGTTCAAGTTGGCAATGTGAAGTTTACAGCCAAACTAGATACAGGAGCTGAGTGCAACGTATTACCAAAACACTTGATGGACAAAACAAAGGCTAGCTTGAAACAAAGCCGAACAAAAAACTTAATCAGTTATACAGAAGATAAAATGGCAGTTCTAGGCGAAACTGAGCTGTTGTGTAAAGTAAAAGACAAAGAAACAAAAATTACATTTAAAATAGTTCAAGAAAAAGTTACACCAATCCTAGGACTCAATACTTGTGAAAAATTAGGACTTATCGCAAGAGTCAAAACATTGAAGGAAAGTCAATGTACAGACAATATATTCGAAGGTTTAGGCTGTTACAAGGATTATGAGTATGATATCGACTTAATCGAGAACCCAAAACTTGAGATTAAAATGTCAAGAAGAATTCCACATGCCATAAGAGACGAGGTAAAACAAGAACTAGACAGGATGGTGAGCTTAGATGTCATAAAACCAGAAACAGAGCCTACTCCTGCTGTGAGTCCCATGGTAGTGGTCAGACAAAAAGGTAAAATAAGAATTTGCATAGATCCCTCAGATGTAAACAAAAATATTCTGAGACGTCATTTTCCACTTACCACAATAGAAGAAATTTCAGCTGACATCCAAGGTGCTAAATTCTTTGCATTACTAGATTGCACAAAGGGATTCTGGCAAATCAAGTTGTCAGAAAGAACACAAAAAATACTAACATTTGCTACCCCATGGGGAAGATATTCATTTAAAAGACTACCTTTTGGAGTTTCATCAGCACCTGAAATTTTCCAAGAAATTTTAACAAATTTACTCAGTAAATTCAAAAATGTGAGAGTGTCCATCGATGATATATTTATATATGCAAAAAATAGAGAAGAACTACGCAAAACTGTCAGTGAAGTCATTGAAGTATTGAAGAAATCTGGATTTAAACTTAACAAAGACAAGTGCATTTTTGAAGCACAAAGAATAAAATTCCTAGGCCACATTGTTTCAGCCAATGGATTAGAAGCAGACCCAGAAAAAGTAGAAGCAATACAAGCTATGAAAACACCAACAAATAAAACAGAGCTCCAAAGACTGCTAGGAATGATCACATACTTAAATAAATTCATTCATGACATGTCAGAATTAACAAATCCATTAAGAGAATTGTTACATAAAAATTCAAGTTTTACATGGGAAATTCATCATGAAGAAGCTTTCAATAAAATAAAACAAGTACTTCAGAGCCCTCCAGTTCTGAAATTATATGATGTAAACAAACCTGTAACTCTAACTGTAGATGCCAGTTCAAAAAATCTTGGAGCTGCACTTCTTCAAGAAGGACAACCAATAGCATATGGTGCAAGAGCATTGACCAAATCTGAACAAAATTATCCTCAGATCGAGAAAGAAGCTCTTGCTATACTATTTGGATGTAAAAAGTTCCACGAATATGTCTATGGTAAAGAACTAACTGTGGAGTCAGACCATAAACCACTTGAAACAATCTTCAAGAAAAACATACAATCTGCTCCAGCGAGGCTGCAACGCATAATATTCAATCTTGCACCATACTCACCAAAAGTTATATTTAAAAAGGGCACAGAAATACCCCTGGCAGACTTTCTTAGCAGAGACTGTGATGCATCCAATCTAAAATACGAAAAAGAAGAAAATTTAAAAGTAGCAGTTATTTTACCTATGTCATTAGATGCCAAAGAAGAATTAATTAATGCTACAAAGGAAGATCCACATCTACAATTACTTCTGAAGACAATAATGCAAGGATTTCCAGATAACATCAACAAACTTCCCACAGAACTACAACATTATTTCAACTTTAAAGAAGAACTTAGCTATGTCAAAGGAATTATATTCAAAGGTGACAAAATTGTAGTGCCAAAATCACAAGTTCCTAAGATGTTAAAGAATATTCACCAAGGACATCTTGGCATACAAAGCTGCTTAAGAAGAGCCCGACAATTCATTTACTGGAAAGGACAACATAATGATATTATAAAACTAGTCAAAGGTTGCCGTGTCTGTGAACAAACACAAAGAGACAACATAAAAGAAACAGTGCTTGTTAAAAAGATTCCTACTCTTCCATGGCAAATAGTTGCATCAGACCTATTTGAATTGAAAGGAAAAACTTACCTGGTAATATGTGACAGTTACTCTGGATATTTAGATTTTCAACAGCTCAAAGGTCAGTCATCATTTGAAGTGATTGAACAACTAAAAAATTGGTTTTCTACACATGGAGTACCAGAAGAGCTACAAACCGACAATGGAATGCAGTATATGTCTAGAGAATTCAAGATCTTTCAAAAAGAATGGAGATTTAACCATGTCACATCTAGTCCACATCACCATCAAGGTAATGGGCTTGCTGAAAAAGCAGTTCAAACAGCAAAGAACATACTAAGAAAATGCAGCATTGACAAGTCAGACATTCAACTTGCTTTATTGAATTGGAGAAATACACCAAGAAATGATCAACTAGGTTCACCTAACCAAAGACTTTTTAGCAGAATAACTAGATCTCCAATACCTACCAGTGATGATAAATTAAAACCAAAAATAATACAAGGAGTCACAGCTGAACTACAACGATTAAGAGAAAAACAATCTAAATACAGCAATCAACATACTACAAAACCGGTCAATTTTGAAATCAATGACAAGGTCAGACACAAAGTTGCTCATCGACACTGGGAAGGGGCAAAAGTGATAGAAAAGCCTGAAGGTCTTCCAAGGTCTGTAATAATTCAAACAGATAAAGGCCAAACATTTCGAAGAAACTCCAGTCATCTGCACAAGACACAAGCAGACATAACCAGCAACAGAGTTGCAGTACCTGAAACTAAATACACAGATGAACCAAAAATGGAACAAGCTCCAGCACAAGCTCAATCACCAGCTGTTCCCAAGTCACCCTCAGCATCGACACATGCATCACCAAGCACTTCCAATCATGTCCAAGAGTCAAGCTTGGCCCGCCCAGCAATGGCACCAAGAACATCAAGATTTGGTAGAATAATTAAACCAATTAATAGACTTAACCTTTAATATATCTTTATTAATAACACTCTTCTTCATACTGAGTAGTAATGTGTAATGTATCTTAACTTTGTAACTTTTATGATTGTCTTAACTGCATTTACATTTTTCAACTTGTTCTGTAAAGATAAAGAAAACTAATACATATTTCAAATGTTATGTCATATGTAATGCTACCTGATGTTTTCAGCTTGTTTATAAAGAATGTGAGATGTAAATTAGAGATAATATTTTAAGTATTTGCTAACAAATGTTTTCCACTCTTTCTGCTGTTTATAAAGAAAGGGAGATGTAAAGTATAGATTATCTGTGAGCTTTATAGTCTGTGTCCTGTTACTTCCTCTTGCCAATAAACGCCGCTCAAGTATTTCTAAAATTAATGTTTGATTTAAAGAACCTCTACGTTACAGAAGTCATGAATAAACCGTAAGAGTCCAGGTAAGCTATAGCCATTTGATTGATAACTACAAATTCCTGTTGCCAGCAACAGATTTTTTATTTCATTCAAAAATTTCTAAGACGTTTGACTTTTTGAACAGACTCTTTATAGAGTCCATTCTACTATTATTAGTAGAATCAATTTAAATTATAATTCTCAGATAACTACAAATCTACACGTTTAACGTAAATCTTGAAGGTGTCACAATTTTCGTCATGGTTGTAGCTGGAGTTCTACATTTAATTATAATCTTCTATTACTTTATGAAGTATTCAATTTGTAACTTAAGAATAGAATAAGAATAAGAATAATTTATTTCAGAAATATCTTCTATACTTCAGACGCGCCAAGATCCATTGGCCGTACTGTAAGGACCACCAATAATTACGTACCTCTGCTGCTAAGTGTAAATTGCGTGTGATGCAGATTAATTTCATTGTTGATCTAATTATGGAATAGAGGTTTGGGGGGCAAATAAAACCATCATTGCTTTAACAATATCATCTTTGTCCCTTTAATTTTAATATTAATTAAATCTTATTAATAATTTTATCACTATTCCATCAACAATTGAACTAGGAACGAGCTAAGTATACGTAGTATACGGTAGGTACATAAAGATAGTATTTAAAACAATTTTAATTCAACCCAATATCTTTTCATGTAAATTTGTATGTCCCAAATAAACATTCTGATCAATTCATCACGTCTCAGTGGTTTAAGTGTCCTCAGTTATATAGGGCAATGAATGGACCGATGCTGTAGAAACTGGCTCTGCCGTGAACTATCAAAATTTTATTGGACACACTGTATTACAATCTCACTACAAAAGTAAAACTACATTGCGCACACGTGGGCCACGTACGCCGATCTGGGCGCGTCGGTCTCCTTACATTATAAATGGCAACTAGACTTGTAGAGCCACATTAGCTCCACGCCACGCGACGTGCCGCTACGTACAAATCAGGCGTTGCCCACGCGTGCGTCGGTCTAATACAGTTCCCACTTAAATATCTCCATAATTCTAGCACATAATTAGTTTAGCTATAATACCATTTTATTGAATACAAAATTGCGTATTATTAGTATTATGAATCTGTACACTAATACAGTTAGGACCAGCAAAACCATGTGATGAATGTAATGTAACCTGAAAACAAATTAAAAACAAAATTAGTAACGGATAGTTTTTTTTTTTTTTGATAAAATGATAAATTTTATATTGATAACCCCAAGGTTTAATACCTAAGATATTTATAGTTTAAGGTTAATCGTACACCTATCATACAAGTCATGGTAATGGAGAAAGAGGGATAGAGTATACATACCCATTTTTTCAAAATTTTTTTTTACATTGACAATGACAGCGGGAAATAGTGTCAGACTCTTACTGACTAAAAATCTACGCTTTTCCTTCTTTGCCTTGGTTCCAGTGCCCTGGTATGCATTTTCATACCTCCCCAGAGCTCCAGACTAGGCCTCGACCCTACTGGGCCCCTACGGTTTGCTGACAACTTCTTGAGGCGCACGGGAACAGTGCGCGCCGTAAACGACTTGGCCTCGGTCCGGTCTGTTACCAGACAAACGGACATCGAGCTACCCATTGCCCGCCGTCCGCAAGCCCGCGCCTACGGTGGCCGGAAATGCGGTCGGCCTCGACTCCTTTGCTAGCATTACTGCTTCGCAGAAGGAGGCGATCGCTTGCCATCCCTCCTCACTTCGGACCATGGCCTGAACCAAGGGCCGGCGAGAGAGATCGCTGCCGCCGATCGCCCCCACGAGGACACAGCGTTGCTCCGCCCAGGCGGGCACACCTCTACAGTATGCTCCACCGTGTCCTCCGGGTGTTCCGCACAGTGGAGAAACGCGGGCGAATCCTCCGCACGAATCCGGAACAGTAACTTAGCGAACTTTCCGTGTTCGGTAAGAACCTGCGTCGTGCGGAAGTTTAGAACGCCGTGAGATGGTCCAAAGCTGGTCATAAAACTCAAAGTAAACAGGAAAAAAAATTGAAAATTTTGACACTTGGTGGGAAAATGTTGCCATTGTAGTCGAAATGGAGTATACGAGTGAGTTAAAGGGGAGGTCGTTTGGTGCCGAGTGACCTCAATGAAAAATGCTCACGTGTATCAAAGGACGTTTTTCAATACACTTGTGAAGAAAAGAATAAAAGGGGCAAATTTGTTACTGCAGCCCTCGCTCCATAACACACTCGCCTACGGCTCTTGTAAATCCTGTCTCGGCCGTCAAAGTTCCTGTCATTTGATTTCTTTTTTTTGATTGGTCTCTGAAAATAGTAGGTATATCTTTACCTGACCATATGTTTCTTGGCGTGCGGGCGGTTGTCGTCTTTTTCCTTTAGTAGATACTTGCGTGTGCCCTTCACGAAGTTAAACACGTGCTCGTCCCAGCTACAGAGAGAATACTACTTACAGAAGGCGGCAAATAACTTGACCCGAGATTTTGTTTTAGGGGAAGTTCCCATCACCCAATTATTTCATACATTTTGACATGCTCGAGCTATCCCCACCACGACAATCTCTAGTCAAGTTATTTGCCGCGCCTTCGTATGTTTAAATCATGTTCGTTGTTTCTAATCTGTGTTTTTACAGTTATACATCGTTAAATTTTGATCGCTTTAATCCCGTGGAGGGTTGATCCGGTACATAAAACACTATCAATTTGTAAAGATAAAATAAAAAAATAAATTACTTTTTTCTAAAACTCGAATTAATGTACTATTCTGTTATGGTACGCGGCAAATAAATTGAACTATAATACAAATGAATTGGTCATCGTTGCTATGGTTACGCGCATTCTCTACTTCGTCCTACCACACTTAGATTGAGACCCAAAAATTTGTTACAATTTTGGTTCAATCTATATGGCGTGTATTGTACTACTTAACTACTTACTTGACAACCCTAACGTCCAGGTTGTAGATAAGCCTGTCCTGCCGTGATAGTCTATCGCGGAGACGTTGCACGTTGTCTGTGCTGAACTCCCATTCGCGAGTCGCGAAGAACGCCAGGACGCGATTCATAGCTTGTATGCGCTCGCTAGCCGTCACTAGACTTAGTCTGGAAGGAATAATGACTGGTCAAAAATGGGATGAAATTATTAGTCATTTTGTTCGGCTGAGAATCAGTATGTCACGTATTGGATAATGACCATAGGGATCGTAAGGAGGAGTGGCAGGCGGTCGCCTCCTTTTGCGAAGCAGTAATGCTAGCAAAGGAGGAGGCCGACCGCATTAGGCAAAGGCGCACACGCCGCCGCCGCCGCCGGGTTTCTGATCCCGATTTCCGGCCACCGTAGGCGCGGGCTCGCGGACGGTGGGCAATGGGTAGCTCGCTGTCCGTCCGTCCGGTAACAGACCGGTCCGAGCTCAGGTCGTCTACGGCGCGCACTGTTCCCGCGCGCCTCAAGGAGTTGTCAGCAAACTGTAGGGGTCCAGCAGGGCCGAAGCCTACTGGGGCCAAAGGTTATGCGAGAGTGTCACCACGGGCCCCGGGACAAAGGCAAGGAACGGAAAGGTAGGTTTTTAGTCAGTAAAAGTCTGACACTATTTCCCGCCCCACCCAAGGGCGGGATTTGTCATTGGATGATTTTACCAACCCAAAAAAAGAAAAATAGGTATCGTAGCGAAATTTTGTGCTAAGTTAAAAATAATAGATTTATGTGACTAGGGAATAATAGCAGTGTCTAAGTCGCGAGCGGTATGTTGAATTCCGAATAAAACAGTTCATTGGTATATACATTAACACCCGAGCACTGCGAGGGTTAATATAAAAAACCTGAGTGAAGTGAGGAATTCAAGCCGCCCAAGACAAAGGCAGCTTTATGCGGGCGTGTTAGATTAAAAATATTAGAGAAATATGAGTATTATTTACAGTAAATATTTACAATCACTCGACATGTTTTGAGATTTGAAGCAAAATACACTTGTAAATTCCGCCAGCATAGTTCTACCATCGGACAAGCCGACATACGGCGAATATCCACCCTTATGTTGTTTTGGGAAGAGCATCGCCGTGTCCTCGTGGGGGCGATCGGCGGCGATCTCTCGCGCCGGGGCTTGGTTCAAGCCATGCTCCGGAGCGAGGAGGAGTGGCACGCGGTCGCCTCCTTTTGCGAAGCAGTAATGCTAGTAAAGGAGGAGGCCGACCACATTAGGCAAAGGCGCACACGCCGCCTCCGCCACCGGGATTCCGAACCCGATTTCCGGCCACCGTAGGCGCGGGCTCGCGGACGGTGGGCAATGGGTAGCTTGCTGTCCGTCCGTCCGGTAACAGACCGGTCCGAGCTCAGGTCGTCTACGGCGCGCACCGTTCCCGCGCGCCTCAAGGAGTTGTCAGCAAACTGTAGGGGTCCAGCAGGGCCGAAGCCTACTGGGGCCAAAGGTTATGTGAGAATGTCACCACGGGCCCCAGGACAAAGGCAAAGAATGGAAGGGTAGGTTTTTAGTCAGTAAAAGTCTGACACTATTTCCCGCCCCACCCAAGGGCGGGATTTGTCATTGGATGATTTTACCTACGTTAAAAAAAAACCCTTATGTTGTTGAAACTTCTACGGGACGGACTAAGCGTTTTGCCTCGTCGTTTATACCGCGTACATCGAGGGACTGGAACAGTTTGCCTGCTGCGGTCTTCCCGTCCGATTATAATTTAGGTGTCTTCAAGGCTAGAGTGAATAGGCTCTTAATAAACTAGTGCGCCTCACCATCAACGATTGCATCACTGCTTAACATCAGGTGGGATTGCAGTCAAGCACTAGTTTATATGAATTAAAAAAATCACTCCCGCTATTCATTTTTTTTTAGGACGGACCACTATGCGAGTCTACGGTATTGAGGTTACTAAAGCATATCAGCTTTATAATGTTCCCACTGCTGGGACTCAGGCCACCTGTCTATGAAATGGAATGAGCCATAATCCATCACGCGGACCCGTGCAGGTTGATGGATGTCACATTTCTTTGCAGCGACATCTATGATTCCACATTGAAACTAAACATCAATATCCTGAATCGCAGAGCGGAGTTCTCGTCCGCTGCTCTGATTACAAACATACACAACAGTCCAGAATCAACTATCGGACAGTTGCCCAGACCAGACACTACAACCGTCTGGTCAGAGGATCCCTCTCCCTCCCTTTTCAATGGAGATTTGTGGAACTTTTTATTCTTTTCCGCATACCTCCAAATCTTCGAAGTTTTTGGTTCTAGGACATGCTGGTTTGCTTAAGTTGTTTTCGTTTTCCGTTTTGAGTAGATTACAACTAGTCTAACGCTTTCCTTCCTTTTGAACCCACAACATTTATTGTATTTTATTTATTTATCAAACTTATACTATCTTTACAGGAAAGCCTAATGCGACAGTACAGCCAATATAAATAACTATATACTATAATAATATAATTTATAACTAAACCTACGTAAATTAATTATTATTTTTAGCCAAAACATATAACCACTAGTGCAACTCTGTTGAATTCACTCAAAGTACAAATGAATAGGTCTGACTTGTCGTGTATGAGATTGAGAGTGCGAAGTGCGCGCGTCAGAGGCGACTCTTTGAGCAGGTTTGTTCTTGCCGGCGGCACCACCAGCAGTGGAGGCCGACGCCGGCGCCAAACATATCTGTCAGGGACACATAGACACAACAACTCCGACAAAGCTGCACCATCCAGTTTTCCTCTTAGTACTTTAAAAATATAAATTACAAGAGCAAATTCCCTTCTCACAAAATATTGTTCATATCTCTCAAAAACAGCTAAGTAGACCTTTAGCTGTTTATAACCGACTTCGAAAAGGAGGAGCTTCTATGTTCAGCTGAGTACCTATGTATTTTTTTTTATTTATGTTCACCGATATCTCGGTCAATTGTGGATCGATTACAATTTTTTTGTATTGATTGAAAGATTATATTTCCGAATTGGTCCCATAAAAAATATCTTTTTGATCTGATGATGAACTTCGAAGATATAGGACGAAACTCTTCAAAAAATCATAGCAGAATTGTCGTTTGTATATGTTTGTTTGCCGATATCTCGGTCAATTGTGGAGTGTTTTCAAAAATTTTTGTATTGATAGAAAGATTATACTCCCGAATTGGTCCCGTAGAAATATTGTTTTGATCTGATGATGAACTTCGAAGATATAGAACGGAACTGTCTAAAAAATCATAGCAGAACTGTCGTAACGAGTAAATTTGCTTTGTTTATACATGTAGTCGGTGACTGACTGAAGGAAGAAGGGGAGATGATACATAGAACTGATCTGATGATGAAGCTGGAAGGTAGGTAAGAACCGGAATTCTGTAATAAATCCGTGTAGGTATCCTAGCCGTGTTTGGTATTATTAGAATTGTCATGATGACATGACATAACATGGTTGACTGGTAGAGAATGCCTAAGGCATTAAGTCCGCCTTTGTACCTTTGGTTGCAGGAAGATTAAATAAATAAATAAATGATGATTTGATGATGAAACCGAATAGCGGAAGGTATCTATTTAAATTTGGCTGAGGGGTACTACAGCTAAAAAGTGTAAAATAAAAAACTTTTTACAAAAAAACAAAAGCAACCGATTTCAATGTAAAAAAAAAATAGAACACAAAAAAGTGCAAAATAACCTTAATTTCGGAAGTCGGTGTTTAATAACGAAGAGACCAAACTATTATAGAAACACCGACTTCCGAAATAAAAGTTATTTTGCACTTTTTTGTGTTCTATTTTTTTTTGAGTGATATGAACAAATTTTTTTTTCTCGAAATTACGGATAGGTTTACAAATATCTCACGGTGAAACTGTTGACACATATATCTATTTAGGTTCTTAATTTCTTTTTTGTGTAATTCAGTGCGGTGTATTTTTAGAAATTTCGAAAACTGTTAGAGGTGTTTCTTAAGTTTATGGACACGAAAAGAAGAAGAAGAATTGAAGAACTTACTGCATCTTGACTCCACACGCTTTCGCGATGTAGTTGGCGACGTATAGAGGCGCTGTTTGTAGTATCACCTCCAGCATCTGGTACAAGTATCTGTTACAAATAAAGTTATTTACATTAAGGTACCATTTAATTATTACGTAAGGCAATTTTTACTAGTTTTTGACCCCCTCCCCTCATAGATAGAATAGACCGAATTATTTATTACGTATGAATCTAAAGAAAAATTCTTCGGGAAATACCTACTAAAAAAAGTGGTAACTAACCTATTAGCATCTTCTGATAGGATTAGGTAATGTTAGGCAAGATAAGTATTTTTTTTAGAAGCCTATACTGAGTACAGTGTAGGCTTCCAAAAAAAATACTTATGAATCGGTTCGGGAACTATCCCGCTGCTAGGCAAAGGCCTCCTCTTCGCCATCCAAAATTCTCTGTCTAAGGCGATATCTGGCCAAGTTTGCCTTGGGAACATGATAAGATCATCACACCACCTTCGCCGCGGTCGACTTTTACGGCGTCGACCTCCCTCAGGCGTCCAGTGAGTGACAATCCTCGCTCATCTGTCCGGGTGTATTTGTGCGACGTGGCCGGCCCTCTCCCACTTTACATAACTTGACTTTTTTTTCGCCGACATCTGCTACTTGAGTTATGGAGCGCTGGGTGGTGTTTCTAAAACGATCTATTCTCATATTTCTCATCCTGCGCTCCATTGCACCCCATAGTCAACAGGTAATCAGACTATCATAAAAAAGTGAAAGTTTGTACATAGGGTGACTGGTAATTAGTGAACGATACTTACACACGTGATTGTAATCATGATAATAAATAACTTTTACTATGGGATCAAACCTGAAATCGCGACAAATGTCTGGCAAGTTCAGTACATTTATGTTCGCCTAACTGGTCAAAATGTACTGGACTGGCAGATTCTTTTCGCGATTTCAGGTTTGATCCCATAGTAAAAGTTGTTTGTTACATGACTACAATCACGTGTTTAAGTATCGTTCACTTATTACCAGTCACCCTATATACCATTGAATTTTGATCGTTTTAATTCCGTGGAGGGTCGATTCGGGATTAAAACGATCAAAATATAACGGTGTATTTCGTTTGCTATTTCTGTACGATCATAAGACTGAATGGATTTAAATCAATATGTAAATGATATTTGGAACAAGAGGAGGAATAGTGTGCAGTTGACAAAAATGCAAGTCAAGTAATCTTATGATCGCGGTGGCCAAACTCAACAGACATTAGCCAAGTACGCAGGAGATATTAACCAAAGGTTGACTGGTAGAGAATGCCTTGTTGCATTAAGTCCGCCTATGTACCACTATTGTACATGAAGATTAAATAAATAAATAAATATTATAGTGCACAAGTGCGTGCGCAGACACAGGTGCGCTCTCTGTTCCTTTACTCCCATAGTCTGATAGGACGGCAATCGCGACCGGAGGGAGATTAGTAGCAGGACCAATGGCTTTGCGTGCTTTCCGAGGCTCGTGGGTGACACACCACCAACTTCCAAACTTTGGGCAGCTTTAGAGAAATTCCTAATGGAAAAAAACCCATTAGCACTTTTTACCCCACCCGAAAATCGAACCCAATCACGCTCAGCAGTCTCGCTTGCGATCTCGAGACCGATGAGGCAAAAATGAAAGAAAGAACCACCCCGCTCCATGGGTCACTCACCTGTTCTTGACGGCGAGGATGTAGGGGTAGTATAGCACAGTATTGAAGGGATGCGCCCTGGTGGCTCGGACCATGAGGGTGCGGAAGGAGCCCCACGTGATGGGGTTCTCTTGCGAGCTGGAGTTGTACACGCGGACTTCGGAGGACCTGAAGATGAGCATAAAAACATTACCTTGCTTCTAGACTTTTATTTGTAGCGGAAAATCATCCAATAACTTGTCTCACTCTAGGGGGCAGCGACAGGGTGTGTCAGACTTTTACAGAATAAAACTACATCTGTGTTCTTCAGTCGCCTTTTGTGTTCTAGGTCCAGGGTTTGCTTTCCAGATAAAATCCTCCTGGCCCCAGCGGGCATCGGCCCTGTTGGCCCCTACTATTTGTTTCTGGAATATAAATGTGCCTGTTGGCCTAGCTCTGTTCTGTCACTTGCTTGTTATGGAGGGAAGAGAAAATTATCATATATGAAGGCCCTTTCCCCACTCGTCCATCATCAACGTAAGCATGGTTTAAAAAGCCTGTTCCTTCATCGTACGCAAGCCAGCACAACGATTGAAGAAAAGTAAAAAGCAACGAAAAAAAAGAGTCATGATAACAAACAACTTTTACTATGGGACCAAACCTGAAATAGCGAAAAAAATTAGCCAAGTTCAGTACATTTTGACCAGTTAGGTGAACAGAAATGTACTGACCAGCAGATTTTTTTTCGCGATTTCAAGTTTGGTCCCATAGTAAAAGTTTTTTGTTGTCATGACTACAATCACGTGTTTAAGTATCGTTCACTAATTACCAGTGACCCTATATATCTATCTATATAAAATCCCTAAAGTGGTGACCCCGACGTGATTTGAACACGCAACCTTCAGATCTGGAGTCAGATTAACAGGTCTGGACTACAGTACCTCTACCATGAGTTTTAAGCAATAGTATTCGTCGCTACTCGATATCGACGCCGTAAATATTTTGTATGGCAAATTTTGCAGCGCCTCTAGCGATCACTTGCAGAACCAAAATTTGCCATACAAAATATTTACGGCGTCGATATCGAGTAGCGACGAATACTATTGCTTAAAACTCATGGTAGAGGTACAGGAAACAGGAAGTCAAACCATTTTTTTGGCATCACAAGGTTTGTGCATTAACCAGTATAAAAGACAAACTTACTTATCAGTAGCGATCTCCCAGGCCACAGCGAGCATGGTGTCTATTGTGATATCGACGGGGACGAGGTCTGCCCTGGCACCATGGTCGAGGTTGAAGGTGTGCAGCAGCCCCTTCCCGCAGCCGACCACAACGCCACTGGGGCCTGCGAGGTTTTCTATCCAGCCGGGGTAAGGGTTGCGGTGGGAGGATACCACTGGAAGAGAAAATACGTGTATACACCACTGTTTTTTAATTATGGCAAATACTTAAAGGGCTAATTAGAAAAGGTCTTGTTATTATTTAAGTAAAGTCTCAATGAATAATATTCATAAACAGCAAAGTTATGAGCGTTTGTTTATATTCCAAAATCTCACTCAATTTATGGAAACATTGTACAGGTTATTGTTTATGAATGAAAGAATGTCAATAAAAATGGAAAAACACTGCGCTTAGTATTTTCTAGTAGTATTTGTTATGAATGATGATTCAATTATGAATTTACCAATAATGACAAATTTTCGTGGACAATTTTGGGATTTCGTTTTTTGTACTTTTACCTACACAAATATGATCAGTAAAGGGTACTGATTGAGCCCCATTTTTTTGTGCACTAATTAAAAAATAGGGGTGTATATTTGGGAATAACAACACAGATTTTAATGTTATTTCTCTTTTATCTGTTTTTTTCAATTGTATGTGTGAGGTACGAATAAACGCTCTTTTTTCTTTCTTTTTCGAATTTTAAAGTTAAACCTAAATGGCTATCGGCCTTCAATGCACAGTAACAGATTTTGTAAGCATTATAGCAACGATGGCCATTTTAGTTCAACTTATTTGCCTACTATTGTTATTTTTATTGTAAGTCCGACTGTCGAGTATAATGCTGAAATAATCACCTGCTGACATGCGCGATAATGCCCTTTTTTGTATCATATTAAGCAAGCGAGACGTTATGTCCAGAGGGTATATAAAGTAGAGTATCCAACATGAGGATAAGCTGTCATTGTCTTGGGCGGCTTGAATTCCTCACTTCATTCAGGTTTTATATTAACTCTCTCGCAGTACTCGGGAGTTAATTATAAAAACCTCTCGTTTGCGTTCGTGAGGAATACAACATGCCGCCCGCGACTTAAAGACACTGGTTTATCCCCTAGTCACATAAAATCCACTATTATAAACATGAAACATTTTTAACCTTGAATTCTATTTATCAACAATGGCTGAAAAATTCTAGTAGCTATTTTAGAATACTTTATGTTAACACTAGTGTAGCGACATCTATGTCGTCACATAAGAACTAATCCTGCATCGCGCAATTAAGATTCTCCGGGCGATTGGAACTTAAACACCCCTATTTGTTAATTAGTGCACAAAAAAATAGGGCTCAATCAGTACCCGTTACTGATCATATTTGTGTAGTCAAAAGTACAAAAAACGAAATCCCTAAATTGTCCACGAAAATTTGTCATTATTGGTAAATTCATAATTTATTCATCATTCATAACAACTACTACTAGAAATCATCATCATCATCATCACTAGAAAATACTAAGCGCAGTGTTTTTCCATTTTTGTTGACATTCTTTCATTCATAAACAATAACCTGTACAATGTTTCCATAAATTGAGTGAGATTTTGGGACATAAACAAACGCTCATAACTTTGCTATTTATGAATAATATGCATTGAGACTTTACTTAAATAATAACAAGACCTTTTCTAATAAGCCCTTTAAGTATTTGCCATAATTAAAAAATTGTGGTGTAGAATAAACCCGAAATCATGTATCGGGCAGTAGCCCACCAGATATAACACCTGTCTGGTCGGAGGATCCTCCCTTTTCAACGGAGGTATGTGGGACTTTACTCTCTGTTCCGCATACCCCCAAACTAGCTTTTGTCCGTGGCTTCACCCACATACATAAAATATAGCCTATGCCACTCAGGAATAAAGCAGCTTTCTATCTGTGAATAAATTTTAGCAATTGGACCAGAACTTTCAGAGATTACCTCCTACAAACAAAAAAATAAACTTTACTTCTTGCTCGGGGTCTAATAAAAACATTACTCAAAAAAAAACTGAAGTACTTTTTCAATCCACTTGCTCAGAAATTGGCTCTTATTGCACTACAATTAGGTATATAATGGCACCTGTTACCAAACTGTGAGATTTTGATTACCATTACGCACTAGTGCTGTAATGTAGCTATAACCTTTTTGACCAACCTCTTTGTTTGCGAAACAAATTTTGAATACGAAAAAATAAAATTTGTTTGTGGTCTATGGCCATCATTTTAAGATGCGCGCGGTTTTTGGCGTGATTTTTTCGAGTGAAGTTCATGGGCTGTATTAATTAAATTAAATCAAATACTACAAATACAACGTGGCAATGCCGCCAGCCTTTTGGGCACACTTCCAGTCGACAACGATGCGGAGGAGTTTTTTGACGCTATACTCTAGTTAGGAGTAGCCTTTAGTGTATATATTTATGTGTAATGTTTATAGTGATATTATTTAGCTTATTGATAGTATAATTTAAACGTTGAATTCATAAATACTACAAAAACATTATAAAATTTTACATCCATATTCTATTATTATACAAAATGTATGGAGAAACGACCACTAGTCGTTCCAATGTGGTCGCCACTAGTGATTCAATTTGCGGGGGCTCTTAGGATAGGAGTTAGTGACTCACCAATAGAAGGCCTGACGATGGCGGCAGAATAGTGTCTGCTGGGGCGCGAGTCGATCATAGACTCAGCCAGTGCCTTAGAGAATACGTACGTGTTGGGCTTTGGCGATATGAATCTGGAAGAGAAAAAGAAGTTGATAATTTCAGCTAATGAAGCTAACTCAATGAACTAGCTTATGTAAGTATTATCTTTTGTAAAGGTATATTTTATCCATTTTTCGTATTTTTATTTTTATGTTTATATTTGCTAGTAGTACACCGCAGACTATCCCTCTTTTTAAAGTTCTTATAGTCCATCCTAAGGTTGTCTGGTAGAAATCGCTGTCAGCGATAAGACCGCCTTTGTACCCATAGATTTCAGTTCCTGTGAATTGTTACTACATGTTTTGGTGTACAATAAAGTTTATTCTATTCTATTCTACACGCGAAGCCTCAGCGCGCTACACACAATAGAGCAAACACAACGAACTTCCATAGGAGGGCTCTTCCTCGCCTATTGTCAACAGCGAGCATGGTTTAAAAACTTGTTGCTTCATCTAACGCAATCCGACGCGATGTTTGACGGAGAGGCAACGCGAAAAAAGAGAGATAACGCCTGAAAACTCTGTTGGCATTCAGTAATTCTGTGATTTACTCGAATATTTCACAAAACTTGTTCCAGGAAATACATGTTTTTTTTTTAAATGTTTAAAAGTTTTTGAGAAAAATTGTCGTCATTCAGAAGTTCTATTAAATGTATGTATAAGGCTTTCTATATATGACCTTTTTTATATTTTTAATTACACTATACACTATTGAGACTGTACACTATGGAGGACCAAAGTTCATGCAAAAAAAAGCATATTTTCAAAGGATTAGTTTTACACTTTATGTTTTGATTTCTATAGAAGCCTAGATAATATCCACAACATAACTGTGTATTCAAAGTATGTTGAGAAAGATGTGTAATAACATTAATAATCACGTAAGAGCAGTAACGTACGTACAGTACGTAAGAGAATTATATGAAAATGTACCTCGGGTTGGCCTGCCTTAACAATAAACCAGTGGTGCTATTCTCTAAGAGTGTTGCCGCAACGACGAAAATCCAAATAGGATACATTGAATTACCAATCTAATGTATAGGTCAATTAGGTTGACAATCCAATGTATCTTATTTGGGTGTTCGTCGTTGAGGCAGTGTTGCGTTTTCTTAGAGAATAGCACCACAGGGCGGGAGATGTCATTAGATTATTTTACCTACCATGAAAAAACAAACGAGTGGAATAAGTTTTTCATTAGTATTTTATTATTGTACAATGTTACCGGTCAAACCCGATTTTAGGATGAACTAGTTTAGCCTGAGAGCAGTGGTAGCCGAGTGGTAACGGTCCCGACTTACGAGTTGTAGGTCGCGGGTTCATACCCACCCAGGCGCATTACTTTGTCTAATTTATTTCATCAACACTGCTCTCAAAACGGTGAAGGAAAACATCGTGAGGAAACCGGCATCTCCTAAAATCAAAAATTCGAAGGCATGTGACATTCACCAACCCGCACTAAGCCCGCGTGGTGGATTACGGCCCATTCCCTCTCCTAGAGAGGAGGCCTGAGTCCCAGCAGTGGGAACATTATAAGGCTGATGCTATGCTGCTAGTTTAGCCTAGACCACACCCGCAATATAAATCTCCCAAAAATCGGTTAGTGTACATTCAATTAACACCGTCATGATGGTTCAACTTGTGTGACGAGGATTTGTGAGGAGCTGCGCGTAACTATAGCAGATGGTTTAACTTATTTGCCGCGCTTATAGCCAGGCTGTGGAGGCACTTACCTTGCAGTGAGCTCTTGAAGCAAATGTGGCGGTAACGCATCTACCATGGCGCGTAGGCTGGCGAGCGTCGCCGGGGCGTCGTACACACGTTCCTCGATGTGCTGGTGCTCCGCGTTGCTGTAGGCGGTGGACACGTGAACTAGGGCCTGGAGGGTAGAGCAGGCTTTTATACAAGTGTTTTTTTTTTTAATTTTTAGGGTTCTGTGCCTATCTCAAAAGGAAAAAATGGTACCCTCATAGGATCACTTTGTTGTTCGTCTGTCTGTCAAGACCCTTTATCTCGGGAACGCGTGGGGGTATCGAGTTACGAGTTAAAGGGATTACATCGCCCAAATCCAAAAAAACACCTAGGTTGATTGAAGTTTATAGATTATTCCTTATGTACGATTACCATATAAAAAATGAAGGGGCTACTTAAGGACATTACTAATAAATTGTATTGATTACGTTTCTCAAAAAAATACCCTAACTCTAGAAAAAAAATCTGGTAAATAGGCCTTTTTTGAACATTAATTCCATATTTTCTCGAAAACGGCTCCATATTTATACATTGAATTTATACTAAAATATATGTTACGATAAATTGAATAATTTGTATTGATTTTTTTTCTAATTTCATTAAATATCGATAAGTAATCAAGAAAAAACTCGAATCAGTACTAACACTCCGCGCGCAGCACCCCCTGCAATGCCTGTGTAGAGGTCAATTCTTCTATACTAGTGTAGAGGTAAATTCTTCAAGGTCATTGAGCAATGTAATACCCTTAACGGCGGGCATTCAACTTATGCCTCGAAGAGATGTCAACAAAACTTATTTATTTATTTATTTCAATCAGTACGACAAACATGCCAATTACTTACACTGATTACACTTACATATATCAGATACAAAATGTAGTAACACATTTAATAAAATATAACACAAATGTATAAACTAAGCCTCTTATTCAATCTTCTCGCAAATCACCAGACATTCAGTCAGTATATGGGCGCAGCAGGGTCGAAGGCTACTGGGCCCATGGGTGCGCAAAGGGAAACACCGGCCCTTGGAACTCAAAGCAAGAAGGAACATAGGTGTTGCTTAAGTCAGTAAACGAGTCAATAAACTTGTAGGTAGTTGTCGGATGTTGCGTACTAACTACCTACGGTTTATTGGCCTCGCTCAGCTGACGTTTACTAAAAGAAATTAATTTCGTACATGCGTAAATTAATTCGAATTTAAAAAAAGTACTTTATTTTTTAATTTTCTCTTTACAAATCGATAGTATTTCATGTACCGAGTCGACCCTCCGCGGGATTAAAACGACCAAAATTGAATGGTGTATTATTCTTCTAAGCATTACAACTGGATTTAGTTAGTGAAACTAATGTAATGATACGACTAACGTTCGATGGGGCTATATGTCAGCCCCATCGCACGTTAGCCTGATAAAAGCTCTTAATTATAAAAAAAAATATTAACTTCACATACATAAAAACTATATATTCAAGTCTGTGGTTCCTTGAAGCTGGGAAAAAAAAGATACGCTTTATGTTGCAAAAAACGTACATTTCTACACTCTCAAGGGAATCAAAATTCATAGGAAAGGTATACTTCCCGTCGACCTAGAATACTGAAATTTAGCATGTTGTAAGTTTTCTTAGCATAAGTGTAAGAAAAATCTGAAAACTGTAAATTTGTAGTTACGTAAATTATTTGTAAATTTATACTGCGTACATCGAAGGACTGAAACAGTTTGCCGGCTGCGGTCTTCCCATCCGATTACAATTTAGTTGTATTCAAGGCTAGAGTGAATAGGCTTTTATAAGGGCGTCGACAGCCGATAATCTATTGGAAGTTTATGGAACAATAATTAAAGATTTTTTTAACATTAATAAAAGTTTTTTTTGTCCACAATACAACTCCTAATTGCTAGCCTTATATTTACGGTAACATATAGGATGAGCATTATATTGTGGGAGACTGGTGCCCAAACCAGGCTCTGAAGCTATAAAGCAAGCCTCTAGGAGGGGGTAGTAGCCCCTCTGCCCCCCCCCCTTGGCGACGCCCATGGGCTTTTAATAAACTAATGCACCTCACCATCAACGATTGCATCACTGCTTACCCTCAGGTGGGATTGCAGTCAAGCACTAGTTTAAATCAATAAAAAAAGTCACAATTTTTTTTTGCTATTTATGAGACTATTCGTAAATTGAATTGTTTTCATAGGTAAGTTTGTACAGAACCCTCAGTGCCAGTGGCGTAGCTATGTCATTTAAGGCCCGTGGCAAATTCATTGGATGGGTCCCCCAGAAAAATCACGTCACGTTGAGATTTTTTTTAAATATTATTTGTTACTTCTACTAAGCTTGCGGCTTCTAAGACTAGGGGCCCTATCAGACCGGGGGCCCGTGGAATTTTGCCAGCCTTGCCACCCTGTAGTTCCACCACTGCTCAGTGCGCAAATGCGACTCATACTTGCCCGGTTTTTTTGTATTATTGATAGGATCGCGCTTAACAACTATGTCACCTGATAGTAAGTTATGAATTACTCGACCATGGAGCACACTTACCTAGAAGTAACCCATTCACTTTTGACTTGATTTGATTCTCTCTCAGGAAATTCCAGCTCGGTATAGAATTCCACTCCTTAGCTGTACCTACACACAATGAATGTGTTCCCAAAACTTGACTGCGATCTCACCTGATGGTAAGCGGGGATCGCAGTCAAGCACTAGTTTACATCAATTAAAAAAAAAACCCCGTGGCCCTGGATCGAAGGCAATGAATGGAACAGGGTAGGTTTTTAGTCAGTAAGAGTCTGACACTATTTCCCGCCCCACCCAAGGGCGGGATTTGTCATTTGATGATTTTACCTACCATAAAAAAAACCTGATGGTAAGCAGTGATGCAATCGCTGATGGTGAGGCGCATTAGTTCAGTTTCCGGTGGTCCATCACCACCGCCGGACGTCTGGTGGACAGATGCAAGAAGGTGCCTACCTCTAGTTTGGGCAGCTGGTCACAGAGGTCCATGAGAGCTACGACCGAGGTGACGTTCTGATGCAACGCCGTCTCCAGACTCTCCCAGAACTTGATGGTCGCAGCGTTGTGGAACACCACTGACACCTGCCATTGAAACAAAACATGTAAACGGTAAATAAGTTAAAACAAAATGGTTCTTGGTTCATTTTAATTGCGCGCGGTTTTTGACGTGATTTTGTCGAGTGAAGTTCTTGGGCTGTATTAATTAAATTAAATCAAATACTAAATACAAAAACATTATAAAATGTTGCATCCATATTCTATTGTCACTACGAATGTCATTTACGTAAAAACTTTTCACACAAGAAAACAAACGATCTCTAGGCAATATGATCAAAAGACCATATCATAACATGTACTGGTACTCCGAAGAGGCCCAGCTTGCTCCGAAGAGGCCCAGCCTGCTAACTGCAGGCAGGCAGGGTCGAAGCCTGCTGGGGTCAAGGGCCGTTTTCTGAGAGGAAGGCTCAGCCCCGGCACTATAGGCAACGAAGGAACGGGGTAGGTTTTTAGTCAATAAGAGTCTGACACTACTTCCCGCTCCACCCAAGGGCGGGATTTGTCATTGGATGATTTTACCTACCATAAAAATAAAATACATGTACTGGTACTATTGTGTATATTATTTATTTTAGGTATTAGTTTTAATTATTTCTTGGTCTAGGCTTAGGTTGTAAATAGTCATATTTCTAAAAATGTTGTTGACATCGTCGAAGTTTTTTTAAATGTCACCTGTGGTGCTATTCGCTAAGAAAACGCAGCGCTGCCGCAACGACGAACATCCTAATAGCATACATTGAATTAACAATCCAATGTATAGGTAAATTAGGTTGACAATCCAATGTATCTATTTGGGTGTTCGTCGTTGAGGCAGCGCTGCGTTTCCTTAGAGAATAGCATCACAGATGTCTGAAGCTCCTATTAGCCGAAGGGGAGCCTCTTAAAGAAATTAATTTCGTACATGCGTATATAATTTCGAGTTTAAGAAAAAATGTACTTTATTTTTTCTTTACAAAAAGATAGTGTTTCATGTACCGGATCGACCCTCCTCGGGATTAAAATGACCAAAATTTAACGGTGTATAAACTGACCTCTTGCAACTGGATAAGTGCGGCATCATCGAGTCCAAGCCGAGGCTTCGCCACATCTCCGGAAACCACTCTCAGCTTCTCTAGCTGCCACGGACACGTTCTTCTTATGTTGTCGAATGCCTGTAAATTGGTACTTCAATTAATCACCTATGGGGATCCCAATCTTTATTACACTGCACCTCTGTTTTTTTGTCCTAATTACTTTTTTCCAAAATACTTGCGAAACGATAACTGATAACCAGAGGTCGGAATAGGTAGATCGATTTTATATACCTGCATCAAGATATTATAATATGGACATGCCATTTTATCCATAATGTGCGGGTAGTACCGGAAAAAGTTCCGGGATTGGAATTATGGACTAAAATAAAATAAAGCGTCATACTGTCAAGCGTCATTCCTAATTCAACAGTAAGGGTCAAAATACGGTGTATTTTTGTATAAAATACAATACTGGTTTCTTTCACCATTAGCTAACACTGGCAGCGTAGATTGATATTATTAATATGTTTTTCACCAAAAACACAAATTCGTGCTAATTTCAAAATTCCGGAACAAATATCACAATAAATATGAAGTTCCGGTATTTTGGAGGCATATCCATATTATCCTCTACGTTTGACGTCAACGACCTTAAATCAATCTACCTACTCCGACCTCTGCTGATAACTGCATTCAGAGTTTTTTCAATACACTTATTCGAAAACCGGCTCTTATCTCACCGTTTTAAGGCACGCAATGGACTGTTTTCCGCACTATATAGAAACATGCGTGTGCTTGCCCCTGCAACAATTTTATTACGTCGACCCCACGAGTTGCGCGTCTACCCCTGTTTATTCATTTCTTCGTGAGAGTATCGAAAAATGTCCTTCGATACAATGACAAAACTTTTGCACTAGTATCAAAATGTACTATTATAAACGAGCTTGCATAGTACTGGGTTTCGAACTAGGCGCTAGAAGCAAGATTTGTAAAGACTTCATGTTAAATTTCAAGATCAATTGCAAATTACAGACACTTTTGAATTGTAAAAATGTCACTCAGTCCAAAAAAGTGAAGCTAAATTACAAAGCGTAGATCTCCATGGAGAAGAACGTGCAAGAAACTCCATGGACACTCTTTTTATGTAAATCATATTATGAGTTACATAAATCTTGTCAGTGAAGAGGTAGAGACCCATACCTGCGACTGTTTGAGCTCTGCCAATCTCTTGAGCGGCTCATGCCCGCGCTTGTCCCTCATCAGTAGATGTACATCGACCACGTCCGGACATGTTGCCAGCAGTCTTTCTATTAGGACCTGAAGGAAATATACGCATAATATTACACATTTACACCTGTATATTTAGAAAGAATATCTACATTATGTATAGGAGTTATTGTTGTGAAGTTTTTTTAATGTCCCCCTATAATACTGTGCTCGTATGCCAAAATAAACAGCAGTCAAGAATTTAGAAAAATGGCAGTATCAATTCATGGTAACGGCCCCGACTCACGAGTTGTAGGTCGCGGGTTAAAACCCAGCCAGGCGCATTACTTTGTGTAATTTATTTCATCATCACCGCTCTCAAAACGGTGAAGGAAAACATCGTGAGAAAACCGGCACGTCCTAGAACCAAAAATTCGAAGACATGTGACATCCACCAACACGCACTGGGCTCGCGTGGTGGAATACGGCCCATTCCCTTTCCTAGAGAGGAGGCCTAAGACCCAACAGTGGGAACATTATAGGGCTGATGCAATGCTATAACTTAAGGATTCAGGTAAAGCACTAAGGTACAGTCTGTATTAGATCCTCTGCTTTTCGACCGCATTACCGTAAAATAACTCGCACTAAACTCTTAATAGCCAAAGTGAGAGATACCAAAATCGAATCGTCTCGATAACTTCTTTAGTTACTTTATATTTATATATATATATTTATTATGTATTAATTATATATGTACGTTAAACATGAGTACTTTGTACTCATGTTTTCTAAAAACATGTTCCTTGTTATGCACCTACCACATTGTCTCTTCACCACTCAAGGTTGACTGGTAGAGAATACCTAAGGCATTAAGTCCGCCTTTGTATGTTGCATGAAGATTAAATAAATAATAAGGGGCTAAACATAGAATAACCCTAGTACGACCTCCTTTTGTGGAGTGTTTCATAATTGTGCATAAAGTTTTAATCACTACATAGTATAAAACAAAGTCGCTTCCCGCCGTCTTTCCCCATGTATGCTTAGATCTTTAAAACTACGCAGCGGATTTTGATGCGGTTTTTTTTAATCGATAGAGAAAGATTCAAGAGGAAGGTTTATATGTATAATACATGCATCATATATTTAATATCACCATTGCACCCGTGCGAAGCTGGGGCGGGTTGCTGGTAAATAAATAAAACGTACCTTCCCCAAAAATCCGGAGCCCCCAGTGATGAGTACCGATCGTCCCGCGTAGAATCTTGGCAGCAGAGGTCCATTGCCGCTCTCTGTGCCCGCCATCCTGCTAGAAGAAACACATATTTGATTACGTTCTGGTTATGTTTAGAAAGTAACATAGAAATTGTGGGAATATTTTAAAATTTACATTTCATACTAGCTGTTCCACGCGGGGAAAATTATAGTCTATGTTACTCCGACAACAATAAGCTTTCCATTAGTGAAAGAGTTTTTTAAATCGGTCCAGTAGTTTTTGAGTTAAATCGTAACATACAAAGAACCTGAGTGGAGCTACACGAATACCATATCTACTGACAAATGCATGCACTGACTGTGGACAGGGCCACTCAAATCTGCGTGATTCTTTCCTCAAAATACCATCTCAGACACTAATCTGCATGATTCTCATATGATTGTATGGACTTTATAAGAGATTTGATCCTTGAGTTTGTTTCGGTGTTTTTTCTCAGAGTAATCAGGGATCAAAGAAATAAAATTACTAAATGCGTATATAGGAATATAGGAATTTTAGAAAAAAGGACTTTATTTTTTTATTTTATCTTTATTAATCGATAGTGTTTCATCGACATAAGTATATATTATATTAAGTATATATGTATGTTTATTTTATTTGAACCCTTGTTCTCATTAATCGTTTTTTTTAAGCACCTGCCATGTTTTATCTTCACCACCCTTGGTTGACTGGTAGAGAATGCCTAAGGCATAAAGTCCGCCTATAGTCCGCCTATATCTTATGTTGGATGAAGTTTTAATAAATAAATCTACCCTCCACGGGATTAAAATGATCAAAATGTAACGGTGTATAGAGTAAACGTAGCTTATGCCAGCGGTTTCGTTCGCGTCAAAGTATATTTATCCACACAAACTTTGGACCTCCTTTCATCCCTTTAGGGGGTTAATTTTGAAAAATTCTTTCTCATTGGATGCTTACGTCATACAAAGAATATACTTTCCAAGTTTCAGGTCTTTACGATCAGCGTTTTAGGCTATGCGTTGGTCAGTCAGTCAGTCATTCAGGTCAAGGCATTTCTCTGTAGATATATTTTATATTTTTGAAAATTCAATATTCACAAAAAGCGCGCGCTATCACTCACTATATTTAAAAGACTTGTGAAAAAATATTACTTTGCTATGTTTTGTTTTTAGCTGTAGTAATTATATACTATGATTTTTTATTAGACGAAGTAAAGTGACAGCTATAACAATGGTTGTTTGACAGTTGGGCATTGTTATTTGATAGTCGGGCATTGTCCACTGCTGTCACTTTACTTCGTCTAATAAAAAATCATAGTATAGTCGTCACTAATTATTTTCTTACCTATATTTTTAGTATGTACTATGTATTTGGTTGCGCGAATTTGCTTGATGTTTAATGGACTGTAGGTTTGAAAAGCGATCTTAGGTTTGTTAACAATATGCAGATACTGCGCCTGGCATGGAATAAATGTATTGGGAAGGAGCACTGACCTTTAGACTTCGTTGGTTGCACGTGGCACTTCGAAGATTGCACGTGGCACCGGCCGATCCTCGTCTTCGCACATTTAAATCACTGCCAGGTCCTGTATTGCACTAACACAGCACTATTGTGGAGTCTCTGAATGATTGGATCACGAAAATAGTCAATTTTCTTGTAATTTCGAGCGGGCGTGTTAGCGGTGCGGTCACATTCACAATCGATGCACAAACGTCAATGTCAAATCCTTTCTTGAGGTCGTGCGGGGAAATAAACGGAAGGGATAGGATTGCTAGGCCAAAAAAATAAATTACAAAAAACAAAATCGCGGAACATAGCAAATTGGCGCAACCATTCCCCCCGGGTTTGAAGGGTTACCTTCAAAGAAAAGAAAAAAAACAAAAGCGAAACTAAACCCTATTACTAATCTAAACTATCAATACTAGGTAGCGAAACAACTTATAACTAACTATGCCACTACTACTGATTAGGCAGAGGGCAGAGGCGAATAACCGGACGCAGGTACGATCCAGTTGCGGTTTTAACTTTTACGACTCGCGTTATTCCGTTCGAACCCGGAAAAACTTCTTCCACTACACCAAGAGGCCAGTGCAGAGGAGGCGCACTCTCAGTCTTCAGTATCACCACAGTACCGACTGTGACTGGATCTGAAGGAGTGTTCCACTTTTGACGCGACTGCAGCGTATGCAGATAATCTGTCCTCCATCGCTTCCAAAAGGACTGAACTAAGCTATCTAGCAGAGCGTGACGCGGGTGGAGCTGCAGTTTGTCAGTCTCGACATCTAAAGCGGGCAAATATTTAAGAGGAGTCGTCGTCAAGAAGTGAGCCGGCGTCAACGCTAGTGGCTCCGATGGATCACTAGACAAAGTCCGACACAACGGACGCGTATTCATCAACGCCTCTACCTGAGCGAGTACAGTGCTCAACTCCTCGTACGAGAGAATCTGTTCGCCTATGACCCGAAACAGGTGCGACTTAAGGCTTTTAATATTCGCCTCCCAATTGCCACCAAAATGACTAGCTGCTGGCGTATTAAAACACCAATCAATGCGATTCTCAGCTAAGACATGGGCGAATTCACTTTGGTAGTACTTGGAGCGTAAGAATGTATGTAATTCCGAAATATTGCGTCGCGCTCCAACATAATTTGTGCCGTTGTCAGAGTATAAGCGCTTAACGGGACCACGGCGAGATAAAAATCGTTTAAATGCAGACATAAAACCCTGCGTACTCAAATCACTGGTTAACTCTATGTGAACCGCACGAGTTGTCATACAAACGAATAGGCAAATGTATGCCTTTGTGGAACGTATACCACGACCACGGGCAATAGTGACTTTAAACGGTCCAGCATAGTCCGTCCCAGTATGTATGAAAGGTTTCACCGTCTGTACAACACGACAAGAACGATGGTCGGCCATTTCCGGCGCGTTGAAACGCGGGCGGAGCTTAAAGCAGGGCACACATCTGTGCACTCTAGCGCGTATCAAATTGCGAGCGGAAAGTATCCAGTACTTCTGTCGAAGAATGGACATTAATAAATCGGGACCAGCGTGACAATTCACCTTATGGTGATAGTCCACCAACAAATCCAAAACGTGATCCCTGCGTGGTAGAACTACTGGATGCATTTGTTCAAACTCTAACTTAGCATTTCGCAGACGGCCACCGACACGAATGAGTCCGTCTTGCAAAAATGGTTTCAAATGTTGAAGTGCGGGACTACAAGGTTTATGTGATTCTAAACTACGAAATTCTTTTGAAAAATAAAATTTCTGCAACTCTCGAAGTACAACTGATTCAGCTCTATCCAAATCAGCTGCGATTATAGAACCACGCGATGGTAATAATCTCAAAAATCTTAGGACGTAAACTACACAGCGTAATAGTCTCGACCAAGACGAGACTCGATTAGACAACAACAAAACAACTGACTCTTCACGCGGAACTGATACTACAAGCGTATGTTTCTTCTCCTCGGGTGGTTCTGAAACAGTAGCGGGGTTAAACGGAGCATTTGGCCACTCGTTAGGAGTGGTATGCAGCCAGGGAGGGCCACAAAACCAAAGCGGATGATTTAAAATTTGCGCGGGAAGCAAACCACGTGAGAGACAGTCAGCTGGGTTTTCTGTTCCAGCGACATGGAACATATTTTCCGGTGACAATTCAGCTTGAATCTTAGCCACCCTATTTGCGACAAACGTGCCCCATCGATGGGGTGAAGAGTGGGCCCAACATAGGGCAACGGTTGAGTCTGAAAACGCTACAATTCTCTCTATATTAATGCGAGGACGACAAGTTTTGACTATAGATGTAATCAATTGAAC